>CM070819.1:33790920-34510920 GCA_036326025.1 Chrosomus eos | reverse complement strand
GGTTATGCGTATTTGACATGCTGTCCGGGGGGGAGGGCTCCGAGCTCGGAAATTGGGCCCAAACCCAGTGTACTCCCCCCTATCTCTGGTTAGGAAGATAACCAGGCAAGTGTGAGGAGATGGGGTGGTGGAGGGATGCTGAAAACTGTCTAGGAATATGGGTGAGTCAACTGCGTTATATTTATAGGCCTTACTCATGCTGATTGAGTGGACCTGTTGATTAATGATTGCTGACAGCTGGTTGGAATGACTTGATTGTTTGATCATTAGAACGTGTTCCTCCCGAACCTTGTTAATAAAACATCTTTAGAGGATCTGTGCCGCACTGCAGATTTGGCTCGCGCCACCAAATAGGCAGGGGGCTGTTACACTGGGCTCGTTTGCTGCGGTCCGATCCCGATCGCTTTTGTTCCCGACGCCCCCCCGCAGCGTTGGTCTGGTTTCACACTGAACTTGATTCTATCGAACCCTGGTGCGTTTGCGTGCATCTTACGTCATCGCAAATGTGCACGGCGCATGCAGAAAACAGAACGAGGGTCAATATTGTGTTTTTTATTAATTTGCTGCTATTATGCGCAGTTGAGTGAACAATACAAGTTTACTGTGCGGGTGTCACATAAGGTGGACTTCTGCTGCTTGCAAATGGACTCTTTTGAGGAGACAGTGGATTTCAAAATGTATTGCCCTGATTCCACGAGCAATGCACAAATAGCCTACACTGCAGACTCACTCTCGCTCGTATCCAAGGTAAATCATCAACGCTATCATCCCTTACAAGTGTTTTATTTAACTGAATACATCACAATCAGCTAAAACGCATGCGCAGGTTACTTTACTTCCTGAACAAGTGCGCACCCGAATCCGTGTTGCTTTCACATTCACGCAAACCGCGGCATGGTTCCCATGACAGCATTCACATTAGCGATTTTTCATGCAAACCGTGCCCCGGTCCGAACTAAACTGCCAGTGTGAAAGCCCCCATAGTCTGCTGCTTCGAACGGTCAATCTATGGCAGCCTTGGTGGCGACGGAGAGACATCTCTGGGGGAACCTGGCTGACATCGGGGAGAGGGAGAAATCACTCCTCCTCGATGGGGCGGTTTCGCCTTCTGAGCTTTTTGGTACATCCATTGAGACGGTGGTCAGGAATTTTCGGGAGGTGAAGGCGCGCTCCGTGGCTCTAAAGTCATTCATGCCGCACCGGTCCAGGCCCACACCTCAAACCACGAAGGGGGCTGGCTTGTCCCGGTCTGAAGGTCGGAGACGAGACCAGAAAGAGAGCGCCGCCTCTCGTGCTCTCCCTGCCTTGAGGGGTAGAGCACGGAGGAGGCGTGAGTTTAGAAAGAGGCGAGGTAACATCAGGGATGTGGTCCAGAACAAGCACCCTGAGCGGCGTTCTGGGGCTCCAGGGGCTAACTAACATCTGCCTCCTTCACTCCTCCCCCTTCCAACCCCTGACTGAGGTCAAGTGGGACTCTGATGTGCGTTACAACTGGCCCTGAAGCTGAAACCATGATGTGTTTTTGCAGAGCATTAATTATCTGCCCTACTGACGGTTCGGCACAGAGGCTGGTTAGAACATGGCGTCAGACTCGGCTAGCGGTGTAGGCAAGGTTACGCATTTAACTATGGTTCCCTGAGAATAGGGAACGTTGCGACGCTGCGTCCCTTTGCCATGCTTCCGGCATTCCTCACACGTCTCCTTCAGACAAGAAGTGGATGACGTATTGCACAGGTGCCCTTTTATACTCTCTATCTCACCTGTAGTGACGTCATGGGCATTCCCCCATAGTGACCGTTTTACCTGAACTAAACATAGCCTTTACCTCACCTCTTTCAGGTGAGAATGATACTGATAGCAATATAGCAATAGTGGAGAATTCACACAAAATTAAAGATACCTCTTTGAACCTCACCAGAAAACTTTCTGGATTTGTATGTTTTCATTACGACATTAAGTAACTTTATCAAATCATTTTATATAAATATAAATAAAAAAATACAAATAAAAATACAAATAAAAAGCCAATTAGAATGAAATAAAATAAAAAAGCCAATTGTCCTAACAAGGATAAAAGGATCATTATAAACATACTAAATAATATCTTAATGAAAATATAAAAATGCAGAAAGTTTTCTGTAATAAAGTTTAGGTTCAGAGAGTTTAACAAACATTATGACCATAGAATACTAGAATACCATACTGTAGTTTACACTAATATAATGAGTAATACACAGTATTTCCAATACTCTTTCTAGCATGTATATTCACACACACACACACACACACACACACACACACACACACACACACACACAGACACACACACACACACACACACACACACACACACACACGCACACACACACACACACACAACACACACACACACACACACACACACACACACACACACACACACACACACACACACACACACACACACACACACACACACAAAGAGAAACCTATATATTTATGTATCTAATGATATAATGAGTGAATGTAAATGTTACAGTATCCTTTATTAAATGTCTCCTCCCATAGTAGCGATTCTGCAAAGTACTGCAGAAGTGAACTGCCCACTGTAATGCCCACGGACATAAACAAACACTTAACCCTAAAACACCTTTGCATAAAAGGATAAGCTTCTTTACAGTTGTACTAAATTTAGCAGGTATTTTTTTCTGGCATGACACCTTGCAGGGAGATCAACAGAACATGATCCAAAATATAAGGCCATGGCCAAGACTGCGCTTTAAAACACCAACAGCACTGCTTTACAGGTCACAGCCAACACAATATAACATCATTACAAAACAGAATTCACTCCAGTATTTATTGAATTGACCCAATAGGTCTATCCTGATAGTTTAAGTTATGCATGTAAGCACATGTACAAACAAGCAATATCTGTGTTAAAGTTGGCTGAAAAGTTATAGGCTATGAGCCTCACTAACTAGATTATTGTAGTGAAGAACTGTCCACTTAAAAAGACGAAGTCTGACCAACCACAGTTTTTTCGTGGAGGGTAAGACTAAACTGAAAGACCCAGCAGTCTCTGTAAAATACAATATTACCATTCAAAAGTTTAGGGGTCAGTAAGATTTTTTTTTTTCTTGGAAGGAAATACATTTTTCTTGAGTAGCAAATCAGCAGAATAATTTTTGAGAGAAAACATGACACTGAACGTGAACACGAGTAATATGCTGAAAATCCAGCTTTGCCATCAGTAATAAATTATTATTAAAACATTAACCATATAACAAAACAAATATATTTACATCCAAAAACAGTAAGAGTTGAATATTTCAGGCATAACTCTGTGAACAAAGCACAATATACAGGTTTTGTATATTTAGTATATTACAAATTTATTTTTTTAAATGTGTGTAATTTGTTCTCTGTAGCTTTTTAATTATATTACCTCTTATATTATATTATATACAGTGTTGCCATGAAAATCAAGCATTTACATTTTAGGGGTCCATGTGTTGGTTGAGAATCTTATATACTATAGAATTATCAGGCAGATATGTGTGTGTGTGTGTGTGTGTGTGTGTGTGTGTGTGTGTGTGTGTGTGTGTGTGTGTGTGTGTGTGTGTGTGTGTGTGTGTGTGTGTGTGTGTGTGTGTGTGTGTGTGTGTGTGTGTGTGTGTGTGTGTGTGTGTGTGTGTGTGTGTGTGTGTGTGTGTGTGTGTGTGTGTGTGTGTGTGTGTGTGTGTGTGTGTGTGTGTGGTTTTGTGTGTGTGATATAACAACTCTGTATCTCAAACTGAATAAAATAGAGTGAGAGAGTGAGAGAAATCCTGGGGCAAATAAGAAAGGGTATCACTGGTTATAATGGCATATGCTTAATCCTCTTACAGTGGTCTTGCAGTTTGGCAGTTAAGTGGTCCCCCTCCCTCTCTAATGCTTTCTTTCCCCTTTTCTCTCTTATTCTACCAAACCCTACTTCTCTCTTATTTAATCCCCAAAGCCCCCCCCCCCCCCCCCCCCCCCATCACGCACTCTCACTTCCAACCCTCCTTTTCTCACAGATACAACAAGCTACTCAGAAACATTAAACGAACGAAGCAGATGAAACACATATACAATGTGTAAGTACTGTGACCCTCTTTGACAACAGTAAGGTATATTATATGACACGATGACAAATACAGATAAACTTCACTTAATCCACTGACTAACAGAGATAATAGTGCTTCACACACAGACAATGCCAGTATAAGTGGGTCATATCTCAGTGTTTATCTCCCTGTCCTTCAATTACAGTGCAGATTTTTAAATCCAGTGATCAGTGATATTAAGCTTTATCTGGTCTGAGACGGAGGGAGTCCCCGGATTAAACCTCAGACTCAGACTGTGTACAGTATATTCATATCCCTCATATCCTTCATCTGTCCATTCCTCAGATACATAGCATAAATGCGGTTAGATTTAAGTGTATCATTAAGCACAACCCCACCTATTACTTCACAGACAAAATGCTCCATCTGTGTTCAAACCTGTGAGCTGTGACTTATCAGGAAAATGAGTTTCAGACAGACGGAATGGAGAAATGTAGTGTCCTTTAACCTGAACCATGTGCTCAATGTTACTGCTGTTTAATCCAGTAATCCGGTTTCAATTCTACATCAGAAGTACCTTTCTATAAGATCAGGAGTTACAAATCTGAAAAGAATGCCTTTGTAAAGGATCTGTTAGTGGCTTGTGTTTGATCTATTTATGTCTGTAAATCCACATCCACATGTTTACAAGTTAAAAATGGCATCACATTTCTTAAAATGTGCTATTTTTAAGAATGTGGTGGTTTAAAATTAGAAATGTTACAAATTTGTTATTTTGGGGTTGTTTGAGGGTTGTTCACTTGCATGTTTTGTCAGGGGCATGCTTTGCATCGCATGTACCTTTTGAGCATATGGCACTCAGATTATCAGCTTACCTGATTGGGCAGGTGACTCATAGAGCAGATTGGCTAATTAGTTAGGCTGCAGGGACTTAACTGTGCAATCCTATTCTACTCTAAAACACACACACACACACACACAAGCGCTCAACATGCTGACCTCACAATGAAATCCACCTGCCAACAACCTGACCTTAAACACACTGGGGCTATTTGTCACACTTTTTACTCTAGTAAATATATCTCATGGTAGATTGTTTTTTTTTTTAATTTAATTTCTGTGAAGGCACATACCATAAATATAAATAAATAAATAAATATACATTGAAGCCACTAGTGGGGCATGTTGTCACTTGATATGGGGTAAGTTGTCACAGTGAAACCTGCCATTAAACAGTCTATAGGCTTTCAAAAACATGTCAGCTAACCCTGGTGTCACAATACACTGTAATGCAACAGTTATACAATGGTACAGTTGCACACAATTCCAATCTCTATGCACTCCTCATTAACTCACTGGTTAAAACATCACTTTTTGAATTACACCTGGAAATCTGTACATTAATGAACTGTCCAGAGCTATTATAGTGGTCAGATTACCTTTCTCCAGTGTACTAAGTAACAAACCAGCGCTATCTTTTCATATCCAAAAAAATACATCCATAGATTCTGCAGGTTCAGATAGCAAAAGGATGATGATGATTCATGAGCAGAACACTGAGCGCATCCAGGCATAACAGGAAAAAATATAACATTTCAATAAATATATTTATGGCAAGCTGTTTTAACATTTATTCCTTAAAACTCACTTCTATCGGTTTTTATGTTAGTAGTGCAGATCATCTAAAAACATGTGTCGGTGTAAATCAGACAATTTCACCTCCCTGTTATTGCATATTAATAGTTTTTATTGCCCTGTCAAAATCAAAACATAAGGCATCATGTTTTCTCACTGCATGTCTCTTTGCTCTTACTACAGATTACTGTAATTATCTTAACTGGGACTGGCTTGACCAAATTCACCACCAACCATTGTGTATCTAGTTAAAAATAGTTAAAGACCCTGTCTGAAGACTCTGTGTTCTGGCCCATTCAGGAATAACATGCTAAATGTGTATGTGTGCATCTCTTCAACGTGTTGAGAACTATTTCCGCTGACTAATCCTCATCATTTGCAGTGTAAATGCTGTCTGATGAACAAGACTGCAATATGCTGCTCAGCATTACACTGTAACCAATCACAAAGTGAAAAAAAAAACCTTGATACTGAATTTTGAATTAAATAATAATGTCATGCTTGATCATGAGTATCTGTGGCCATCTCTACCATTAATTAGATACATACTAGTACTTATTCCAATAGCAATCAACATCTATTCAAGTAGTCACTGTTACAATGTGTTACAGGTAACAATATCAAATAATAAATAATATATGTCAATTATTAGTCAGTTGTTACCAAGAACAATGGAATAATACTGCTGGGATAATGATTATAGCAAGGAATTAAGTAGACTACTAGTGACTAATTGAATACATAATCACTGCATAATTCATAAGTAGGCCTTCTGGTATCTAATGAAAAGCAAGTGAAATTTAAAAACATACTAGCCACTATTAGATTTCTAGCAAGTAAAACTAGATTGGCAACACTATAACACAACATTGCAGTGTCCTTGTTACACATATAGGGTACTACGGGGCTAAAGGTGGGATATTAGGAGCATATGAAGAGTTCAGATGCAAAAGCCTCTAAAAGCCATTTGAAATTTTCTTCTAAAATGATCATTTTTATCAAGCTCGTATATTTAAATTCAGTAATTTCACTTAAATGACAATTAATGGGTAATTTGTCTTGCAATTTAAGTGAAATTATTTAAATTAAATATACGAGCTTGATAAAAATGATCATTTTAGAAGAAAATTTCAAATGGCTTTTAGAGGCTTTTGCATCTGAACTCTTCAATATTCTCTTTTAAACCACTAGAACCACAAAAATTCAGCTCTGCACTTTTCTTAAAGGGGTGGTTGATTATGATTTCACTTTTCTAACTTTAGTTATTGTGTAATTTTGGTGTTTGAGCATAAGCAACATCTGCAAAGTAACAACGCTCAAAGTTCAAAGCAAAAGGAGATATTTTCTTTTAAAGAAATTGCTTTTTAAAGACTACAACAAACGGCTGGTAGGGACTACAGGACATTCCTCCCGGGTTAGTGACATCACTAAAGTTAAAATGTACATAAACCCCGCCCCCGGGAACGCGATTTATAGATTATCATGACAGAATATGCTAATCAGTGCCTAGAAGATAACTACACATAAGTTACATAAATTCGTCAATTAACCATTCAGAAATGTCCTGTTGCATTCTGCATTCTATTCAGTGCATGTCTGTGTGAGGTAAAAGGACACAAGCTGTTGAAAGCATGGACGTAATAAATACATAGACGCCCTATTGGCCGCTTTGGAACGTTGCTGCGATACGTCAACGTGTCCGCCATTTTGCGGAGGGCAAGACTGCATTGTAAACAAATGCAAGTAAACGGGTGAGCTGCGGTTTTCCTGGATAAAAACAATAATAACGTTTACATTTATCAGCCGATTTCAGTGGTTTGTACGTGGTGTACGTTTCTATTACTAATTATATAATGAACAAATACAACCAGAAAAAAAAGTTCAGTCTTGTTTGTGAAAGGTAATTCCCAGCGACCTGTTTTCAATTGTGTGGCGATTTGTACAGCCCCAAGCAGCGCACGAAACAGGCATTTTTCTTAATTCCCATAATGAGAGGTATGAGAAAGTTGCCCTCCTTGATATGGCGGCGCCGTTGACGTACGCTCCAGCTGCCAATAGGGTCTCTATGTATTTATTATGTCTACGGTTAAAAGCTCCGCCCTCTGTGCCTGGACCAGCAGCTCATTTGCATATAAAGGGACAGACACAAAAACGGTGCGTTTTTGCTCACCCTCAAAAAGTGACAATTTTAACATGCTACAAAAAAATTATCTGTGGGGTATTTTGAGCTAAAACTTATTCTTATTTCTTATTTCTCAAATCTTATTTGAGACTTATTTTACATCTTGTGAAAATGGCATAATACCACCCCTTTAACAACCGCATTTGATGATCCGCATGAAAATTTGGCTGATCTTTGACGCGATCGTGGTTAGCAACGCAAAGTTGATTCTGAGGTGCCCCTGCTGTTGGGGCTAAAGGTACTAGGGATGTGCATCTCCATAACTGAGGCCGATGCGATACGCATCTTGATGCATAGCCAACGATACATTACATTAAAGATATATAAGAAGCAGCTACTAATGTGACGCGATACGATTCAACTCTGTTACGCCGCCTTTCAACTGCACAGGACATTCGCATACCGGAACTTTGAAATTGGTCGTGAAGCAACAGTTACCATGGCTTATTCACCATGATAAATTTAACCGAGAATGAAGCAAGGCAAGCATTTGTGCTTATAAAACTTAAACTTTTTTTTATTTATTTTGTAAATGACCAATCGTTTCGCTAAATAAGACCCTTATTCATCATCTGGTATCGTTTAAAGCCCTTTGAAGCTGCACTGAAACTGTCATTTGGACCTTGAACCGTTTGGGTCCCATTGAAGTCCATTGAAGGCGAAAAATCCTGGAATGTTTTCATCAAAAACCTAAATTTCTTTTCGACTGAAGAAAGAAAGACATGGACATCTTGGATGACGTGGGGGTGAGTAAATTATCAGCAAAAGTTTTTTTTTTTAAGTGAACTAATCCTTTAGCATTACTCAGTACTTGCTTGTGTAACTACTATTGTTAGGTTTAAGGAATAAGTGTCAAACGGCTTGCCATATGATGCCTAAGACTTCCATCTGATACTGACTGCAGGCATTTGCTATATTAATATTTCTAAAGTCTATAACATTTTGTAAGTAGCCTATAGAGTAACGTTATGTGGAAGTTTGCCATGTGAATCTGATACACGCACAAGAATGTAGAAAACTTTTGCGCGTTCTCAGAGCTGATGTGCATCTCACCTTTGGGGAAAGGGTTGGGTTGAACCACGTACAGAAACGCGTGGACCATGTGGAAAAGAGCACCGATGGGACCCGGTTCATAATACGCGTGCGTTTCGTACACCACCGATGGCACGAAGCCAAAGTCCAACGGCGCTCTGAACATCGCGGTGCGCGGAGACGAATCATGGTGCTCCTCCCGGGCTTCACTGCTCGTGAGACCCCAGCACATCACCAGCACGAGCGCTACTTTCCACCACATGTCCATCAGTCCTTTACGCGGGGTGATTTTGATTAATAACGGGAGGGAAAGTGAAGGGAAGGACCGATTAAGTGTGAGAAAAGTAAATTTGTTTGGAATGTTCTCTATTCCTCGACATTAAAAATAAAAATTAGAGAGAAAAAATAGCCCGGGACACAAAAAAAAGAAAATCAATAATGAAACAAAAATATTCCAATTTATGCGTTTATTCCCCGTTTCCTTCTGATGGCATCATGGTAAAAATCCCTGCGGTCTAGATAGCTCAGGATGAGCTAAGTGTTTGTCTGACCTGCGCCTCCCGCTGCGCGCTCCACTTCTGTCTGATGGCCGGCGGAGTCTCTGTGCACGCGCACTGGAGATGGCTTTAGAGGGAAACCATGTCTAGGTGAGTCAAGCCACGTCAAAGTAGTGTGTAGCAAGTTAGCAACTACAGTGTCTTCTCTCAAATTGTGCAGCATATAACGGCCCAACAACTTTACAGACAATACTGTCAATAAATGTGACACAGAGGGTGATTTTTATTAAAAATAAATAACAGATTGAAGATCTCAAAAACCATTAATTCATTCACCATTCAACTATTCATTCAGACCAACAGTGTAACTGTGAATTTAGTCTCTTGCAATCTTCAATAATTTGCATTTTCAATCATTCTTATCAAAATCTTTAAAGGGATACTCCACTTTTTTGGAAATAGGCTCATTTTACAACTCCCCCAGAGTTAAACAGTTGAGTTTTACTGTTTTCGAATCCATTCAGCCGATTTTCTGATATTTAGAAGAATATCAGTAAGCAGAAAGTTTCTGGTCTCATTGACTCCCATAGTATATATTTTTTTCCCTACTATGGAAGTCAATGAGACCAGAAACTTTCTGCTTAGCCTACTGATATTCTTCTAAATATCAGAAAATCGGCTGAATGGATTCGAAAACAGTAAAACTCAACTGTTTAACTCTGGGGAGTTGTAAAATGAGCCTATTTCCAAAAAAAGTGGAGTATCCCTTTAAGGTTTACATCTGAAAATACTGACAGAGTACACTGTTAGTGAATGTGTGGCTTTTTTGTCATCTTGTTTGTGAACAATGACACAATAACTTGTCATTTTGATGGCACTGATATGTTAATTGATATGAATACTTATACTTTTGAAAGATTTGCTAAGGATTTTGAGCAAGTTACAGGCTTTTGAAGGTAGTCCATTGTGTGGTTCTGTTTGTATGAATTGTTTCGAGAAATTAACTTACTGGTTTGTAATTGTTAAGGATAAGTGACTGAGAATTTTTAAAATTTGTTAGACCTATGGTTATCAGACTCTTTTAAATAACAACCTCAGAGCCGTGAAAAGTTGAACTACCAGCCATTTTCACGTAAATACATGGTCCGACTCCTACTCACTTTACATATAGTCAGAAAGTCAAATGAGTTGAAAAGCAGCAACTCCACAGACTGCCAAAACACTGGCTTACGGTCCTCTTCCCTGAAATGTCTCACAGCTACATTTGAAACAGCTGAAAAGCCTCTGTGCGGTTGTGTGTGCATGGACATGAATACCAACAAACAGAACATAGTGAGAGAAAGACAGACAGACAGACACACACACACACACACACACACACACACACACACACACACACACACACACACACACACACACACACACAACAGAGGAAAAGAGAGCTTTGATCAAGTTTTTGATCGAGCTTTTGACATATTCTTCATCCATAAATACAATTGTTTTATTGCCTTTAAACAATATCTCATCAAATTTTTAAAACCTTCTTAACTTATTATTTTAATATTTAATAGGCCTATGCATCATACCCTGAGACAAGTCTCTCAAAATGTTATTGTCCACAAGTCAAAATCTAATTTAAACCTGGATATACATATCATATGATTAAAAATTAAAGAATAAAATAGAAAAATGCATAAAAACAATTAAGTTGAGAAAGAAAAAAATATTTACACATGCAAACTATGTGCAAGGGATGATGCATTGTGCTGAAGAGGTGTACAGGTAATATGAATACATAATGTTTCTTCAGATATTTAAAAATCACTAGACAAAATGTAAAATATATTTAAACCGATGAACTGTATTTTTTAAGATTCTAAGTATTGGAGATTTCTAATCCAGTTTTAAATAGACTTACCTCATAGTGGTATTCATTTATTCTGTGATCTAATTTTACACACATTCCAAGTCAAAATCTCAATCGGTTTAGTGTTCAGATCTCTATGGTTTTAGCACAGATCAGTTTAGCGTTACATAATATTTAGGTGATTATTTTTGGCTTGGGGTCGGATAGGTTGGATTTAATCCAGTCCTTGACAACCATATCACCTCTCGCTTTTGCCAAGACAGAATGTGATGGACAGTTATAGGGATTTTTAGGATCATGGCTGCTGCACAAATTTTAACCTTTGAATATTCAGTTGACAGAAGAAGAATATTCAATAGTGTT
Organism: Chrosomus eos; assembly: GCA_036326025.1. NCBI lineage: Eukaryota > Metazoa > Chordata > Actinopteri > Cypriniformes > Leuciscidae > Chrosomus > Chrosomus eos. Next base: position 34,499,274 of record CM070819.1, on the reverse strand, counting down.
AAAAATGCCATTTCTTATTAGAAGACATACAGTGAAAAGTGTTCGAGTGAATATTAAGTTGGTTGTACAGCTCCAGGTGTCAGTGGATTTATAACTGAAGCTTTGATGAGAAAGCAGTCTGTTGGTATGAGTGGCTGTGCAAATATTAGGCACAAAAAGTGAGAACGTCATGAGGTGTATGTACCATTGAGTTTGAATGATTTAGCTTTTGTGGAGCATGTAAGGGATTACATTTCCACATAGACAAACACTATATTGTCAAAAGTTTTGGGACGTCTGCATTTACATGCACATGAACTTTAAGGACATCCCATTCTTAATGAGTAGGGTTTAATCTGCTTCCAGAAGGTTTAGGAGTGTGTTTATGGGAATTTTTGACCATTCTTCTAGAAGCACATTTGTTAGGTCAGGCACTGAGGTTGGACGAGAAGGCCTGGCTCGCAGTCTTAATTCATCTCAAAGGTGTTCTGTCGGGTTGAGGTCAGGACTCTGTGCGGGCCAGTCAAGTTCCTCCACACCAAACTCGCTCATCCATGTCTTTATGGACCTTGCTTTGTCCACTGGTGCGCAGTCATGTTGGAACAGGAAAAAACAACCCCACACCATAATCCCCCTCCTCTAAATTTTACACTTGGCACAATGCAGTCAGGCAAGTACCGTTCAAGTACCGCTCCAGTCTGCAAGCCTAGTTGCTTAATACCTGAATTCAATGATTTGGAGGGGTGTCCCAATACTTTTGGCTAATATATATATATATATATATATATATAGTATATATGTAAACATTATGAGATATATGAGCATTGTATTACCTTATCAATGTCTAAAGTGTTATTTCAGTGTCTAATGTCCATTAGGGATCCATGCTAAACAAACACTTTTAAAAACGACTAACAACCACAAATGTAGAAAACAACAAAACTTTAATTAACACAACGCCCTGATTTCTCCCCCCAATTCAGTCTCTGAAACATCCCATTCAAGGGATGTGACATTGTCGTTCCTCTTCAGTTTCTACAGGAAACACAAGTTTGCAAGAAACTTATGCTGAAGCCAATATGGGTACATAAACACACCGAAAACAAACTGATATTGATCAGCGAGAAAACAGTAGTGAAGTCAGCGAGAAAACAGTAGTGAAATCCAGCAGTGTGGAAAGAACTTGGATGGTTGTCTTTTTCATTATTTCCAAATAAATGGATATGAGTATGTATGTATTACAAAGGTTCAGTCAAGCAAAACCATCCTTTTGATTACTGATCCAGTCAAACTTCAATCTTATTTCAAAAGGTGATTTAACCCATGGGAATGCACAGGCAATTACATTGAAAAGCACAACAAAACCAAATGTTGCTTATAGTGGTCTCTGTTTTAAAAAATAAGAAAAAGTATCCCTAACATCAGTGTTTCAAATGTAAAAAAATAAAATAAAAATAAAATAAATGCTCTTTGATATCATTTTGGCAGTTTAAGTCAAGTGAATGCTTTTGAAATGATTTGAAGTGTTTGCGTTAGTTTGATAACATAGAGAGAATGATTCCTTGGCATATTTGATATTTTCAGCTTAATACATTTCCTAAGTGAAACGGAGCACCTTACATAATATGACAGACATATGATGACTGTCGACATGCTGACTTGAGTGTGAATTGTCCGACTGAATGTCACCATATTACAAAGCAAAGCAATTATAGCCACACATTTGTAATCCAAGTAATACAAATTCAATAAAAAAATGTCAACTCAAATTCTGACCTCCAGTACTACTAAGAGATATGATTATGAAAGACAATATGAAAAATATTTTTTAAGACAGTGTGAGTGTGGTCTGTTATGCAAAGTAAATGTATAACAAAAAATATTCTCTTTGATAATAATGCACTCCAATAAGTTATTTAAGCACTATACATGCAATATTTCTGATCATGGGCACTCGTCACTGGTTTAGAAATTGAAACTTTGACTCATTGTTATTTGCTTACATTACATTAGGTGCCAACAGAGGCGTTTTTTTTTTCCTTCCAAATACTCTCAAGATATTAGCAAAAGGTTCAGTATTCAACTTTGCTTTGATCAAGATTCTGACCTGTGGAATGTTGTTAATTTACTATTTAGCATCTGCTCCCGCATCATCAGCACCAATGTATGATGTTCATTAAATCTACTGCTCTTGGTACAATAAGATACAGACTTTCCATCCCTACATGGAAAATATTTCATTCCTTCATTTTAGCTGGAAAATCACATTATGCTAGTCCAGCTACTCAGTTTTGTTTCCATGTGACTATCTTGCATTAATGCAAACTTATTCTACGATGTAAATCAATCGGCATATCACAAACATGCGTTTTAGCACAGTATCACATACTCGTAATGGCCCTTTAAATGGTCCTTACTTGAATTTTTTTTTCCTTTGGAAACCCTGTCTTCAAACTCAAAGAACGGTCTTAAAAATATAAATAAATAAAAATGTGAAAAGGTATTTTAACCTGCTTCCTGCTTTCACTCCAAGACACAAAGAAAGCCTGCATAACACATCTGCAATCACAAAACTACACTTCGGTATTGACTGACAATGAACATGTGGATCTGTCAAACTAAAAAGTCTTTAGATGGAAATTAAGATTGTAGATTTGAGGGGACACTTCCAAATACAGAAATCATGAAGAAGAGAACTGAACAAGATGTTTTATACCCAGTTTTGTCTTTTGTTTTGGAGCACTGCAGATCAAAATTTCATGGTTTTATCCTACCAAATGGAATCTAATTTTAGAATATAATCCATCCCTTTCTCTCTTTTTCTTCATGGGCATCCTCTATGAAAGGAGAGCACAGTGACCATTGGACCAAGAGCTCCCCCAGCGTCCAAAAGTGATCTTGAACCTCTTGAAAGCTTTGAAACTTCACTGGGTGGATTCCAAATGGGTAAAACTGTGTGTGTGTGTGTGTGTGTGTGTGTGTGTTGATATGATTGTCTGTGAATGAGTGTGTTTAAGTCTTAAATAAATTAGGTGCATCATTTATTAATAAATATCCTGCAGTTTCTCGCTGTCCCATTCCAACGAGCTCAAGTTCAAATGTCAAACGAATCAAGCTGGCGGGCATTTCAGTGCATAACTGGCATCAAACTTGAAGCTGTGTGTTAATGTCAGTCGATACGGTTACCGCAGATAGTAAAGCGGTCAATCTCCAGCAAGTCTTTTTTGGGCGCCCTGTGCGTAAGCTCAGTATCGTCCTGAATAAGGCTTTTATCTTCGGATTCATCTGGTGTTGTGAGGAACTGATCTGATTCGCTGGTGGTGAGCTGAGGGGCGGGGCATTCATCCCTTTGGGTGGGTTGAGTGGTGACTGATGCAGACATGCCCTCCTCCGCTGGTTCACCTTCAGAGGGGGTGTGGACACAATTAGTCAGAGAACAAAACCTTTATAAGCCATTCTCTCTGTTTTCAAGGTTTTTTGTGTTACCTGGTGGTTCTCGTGTGTGTTTGGTCCGGTTTGCTCTGCTGGACACTCTGCTGGGAGTTGCAGAGGGGGGATTTTGAAACAGCTTCTCCTCCATATTTGCCTCTTTCACATACATACAGGATTTCCCCAATAACAATATACTGTTCAGCACCTTCAGGGTGATCATTCTGAATAAACGCACAGAAACACACAGACTCAGTACAACATTTGGATTATATACATTACTGTTCAAAAGTGTGCGATCGATCAGTGCGATTTTTGAAAACAAACAAAATCATTTAGGGTCCAATTTTCAAGTTACCCAATTTCCTACACTTAACTACCTTACTAACTGTTAGCATAATAAGCAATAATTAGGAGTTAGTAGTTTTTAGTTTTTTAATAGTGAGAATTGGACCCTAAACTAAAGTGTGACCCTGCATTTTTTTTTAATCAAAATACAGTAATATTGTGAAATATTAGTTTATACTTTATTTAAAGTTGAGCTTGTTATAGTGTAATTATAGTGTTTAGTTTAGGGTTAGTTGCATGTAATTATGCATAATTTATAGTTATCACAACAGTAACTACATGTAACGTGTGACCAGGACACTGTAAAATAAAGTGTTATCAAGTATTATTACATTTTGAAATATTTTTCTTGTATTTTAATATATGTTATTTATTCCTATGAAGGAAAAGCTGAATTTATTACTATGACAGTTGGAAGTGGTTGTGCTGCTTAATGAAGCGAAGTAGTGTTTCCTTTGAGGAACAGACAGTATGAAGAACAGTATTTATATGAAATAGAAATATTTTGTAATGTTATAAATGTCTTTAGTTTTCTTTTTAATCAATGTAATGTATACCTTCTGAATAAAAGTATAATTGTTTTTAAAGAAAAAACATTGATCCCAAAAATATATTAAATTAAAATGAATACATTTAGAAAATGTTAAAAAAAGAAAATACTATTTATTAAAAATTATTGTACACATTTATTAAAATATAATTGATTTAAAAAACTACTTTTGAACTGTTACAAATAATGTGAACTCATACCCCAAGTAGAAGAGCACGACACATACAATGGACAGAGAGCCCTGGATCTTCACAGAACTGGTCACCACCCGGATCAACTGTCAATCACATACTACATGAGTATGACTAATAACAGTTACTACACATCACAGTACCTTTGTTCGCTGTTAATGGCTTTAAAAGAATTGAAAAATACAGCTTGTGTAAGTAAATGCACTGCAGTCTACAGGTGATAAAAACAACACAATAAGGTATATTAACATGAGCTGTGCAACAAAATGACAAATTGTAAATTAATGCAAACATTGTAAGGATTTGTGTTCTTGCTTTTACATTGTACTGTGAGATAGATTTGGCATTGTGATGAAATAAAGACGAGGCAGGTTACCAGTAAAGCAAGAGGAAGAGGAATGAAGCCCATCCTCCTGGACACACTGTCACTGTAGTCTGTGTATGCCTGGAAAACACACATATTTCAATATCTGATTCATAAAGCTGGACGAAATGCTCTTCAGATGTGATCAGAACAGGAGGAGACAAGCCACTAAAAATAATTAAGTCATTCCTTTCAATTAAATGAATCGATCATCTTTGATACATAATTTGACATACACTTGGCTAAACGTTTGGAAGATTACAGTCTAGCTTAAAAAGGGTCTCTGATATGATAAATGCACATGCACTTACATTTTTCTGTCTGCTGCTGACCAGATCAAAGGCCAAGCTCGCTCTGTATTCACTGTAGACCTGCAGAAACATGCGCGCACACACACACAGTTACAAGGAATTATGATTTGCAATTCAGTAACTGTGTCAAATATAAAATCAGTAAACTAAAAAGGCACATTAGAATGATTCCATCAAATATCCACAGTCTTTTGAAGGATTCTTTAAAGGGTTAGTTCTTTAATGTTATTATAAACATTCATCAACACACACATCAGTTGTGGTAAACATATAATACGTTTTAAAATGTTATTTATTTCTATGACAACGAAGCTGAATTTTCAATCTAATGTGCTGATCTGGTAGCCAGATTCCAGCCCGAACCCCGCCCACAACATTTTTTGGTCGGGAAGTTCGGTCTGGACTCGATCCATTGAGGAGTAATTATGATTGGTTCAGAAATCGTCGGGCCAATCAAATTGCCAGGGCGGGCTTTATACGATGATGGACAGATGATCTGCAGTTACGTAATCATTACGTCATCAAACGTTTTTCTTTCAAAAATGCTTTTTGTGTTTGCAAGTACTCCGCGAATCCTTACATTCTTATTGCAACACCGGCAAGATCGTTAACACTTTTTTTTTAATACTTTTTCCAGAGTGCGTGCAGTTGAGTTCTGTTGACAACTATGTCGCTCAACATACGTTACTTACTGCGTTGCTCTGATTGGTTGTAGGTCTAAATTGAGTGCAGAGTTTTTTTTTTTCCTGGTTCGGTTAAGACACGCCTCATAATCAAAGCCTATGGAGCAGTATCAGACTCACATTCTGACTAGAATATAATGTATAACGAAGTCAGGCTACTGATCTGGGGCCTCATTTATAAACGTTGCGTGCGCACAAAAGAAGGCGTACGCCGCTCTCTACGCAATAATTGGTATTTATAAAAAGCAAACTTGACGGGAAAATGTGCGGTCCTTCACGCACAGCTCTGACCCAGGCGTACGCACAAAAACAGGTCAAATGAGAAATGGCGACACTGTCGGCAGATGGAAGAAACACGTGAAAGTGTGAGAGAGTGTAGACGTTATGTTAAAGAAATGGCAATACTGCCTCTCATAAATAAAATGAAGACTTCACAAAGCAATATTAGCCTACAATTAACAGCCTACTACACGAACACCCGTTTGATCGATCTGCAGTGTAAAACAAACAAAATCAAACGAAGATTACAGAAATGCAAATTAACACATATTTGCAAAAAGAAAAGTGAAATATGTTCTGCAATAATATTGGCATGTTATGCAATTCATCCTCATAACACATCTGTAGCTTGTCAGATGCAATCAAATGGATGGAAATAAAATGCCATTAGGCCTATGCCATCACAATAATGGAGCGCTAGACGCTTTTTTGCATCGACTTTGATGTCCGACCATTTCTGTTTTATTTCGGCCACGGTCCGAGGTTGTGAGGCTGCAGCATTAACGGCGTCTGCAACCTTTTGCCACTCAAGTGCCTTTTTGGCATTAGTAAAGCCCACACTGTGCCCTCCAAACAACATTTTCTCCTCTTTTCCACCTCGCCAACGATAATTTCTACTTGACATTGAGTGAAGTTAAGTTTCTTGGTTTTTCCTCTCTGTATTTGCCATGATTTCGCAATCGATGCATATTAAATTGTGGGCATTTCACGGACTATTTATGGGCAACTATGGGCGTTTCACGGACTATTTATGGGCAACTATGGGCGTTTCACGGACTATTTATGGGCAGCTATGGGCGTGACATGAAGCCGCAAAAGCTGCGCTACATTTAGAATTGGTTGTGATTTATTAAGGGAAATCTGCGTAGGATGTGCGTGCGCACGGTTTTATAAATCCGAATATTTTTGTACGTACGCACGTCCTATGTTTCATCCGTACGCCACTTCTGACGCAAATCCTACGCAAAGTTTTATAAATGAGGCCCCTGGTGCTCAAGAAACATTTCTCATTATCAAAAATGTTGAAAACACTTGTGCTGCTCAACATTTTTGATTAGAAAGAACAGCATTTATTTCAAATAGAAATCTTTTGTAACATTGTAAATGTAACTTTTGATCAATTTAATGCAAACTTGCTGAAAAAAAGTTTTTTATTAACGTCTCCAAAAACTTTTAACAATAAGAGTTTGGCTGAAATGCTGGTTCTGATTAAAAAAAATCTATTTGAGCCATTTAATAAAAAATACATAACAATAATTTAAGATGTATATTGAATATATAGTATACGACTGAAAATTATCCCAACTTGTTTTTTTTGGCTAGTGTCCACCTCTAGGAAAAATACAGTACAGGAGAGAGAGAAAAGTGTGCACGTGTGTGTGCTGTGACACTAATCTTCCTGCCTAAACTAAGCAGATCTGTCTCTAATCCCTGCCAGTAACTACACTCCTCTTTCTGTCATTACATATCGCTCACCCCCCCCCATCCACATTGTATTTTGCCTGCTTGACCCCTATTTTCTTCGTTTGTTCCCTCTATTTTTCCTCTTTCAGACACTTGTTTAAGGAAAGTTTAGTTTGTAGTGTCACTGATCCTCAACAGCAGAGGGGCGGCTCTACACTGGACAGACGCTGAGCTCTGTGTGTGCTGATAGATTTGGGTCAGTGGATCTGTCAGGGTTACCCAAGACACTGAGAGCGGTGCTGATTTTCAGACACACCCCCAAAGGAAACCTGTATCTCTTTGTAAAGACTTCTTCTTGACTGAGACAGAGGTTTTTGTTTTTTTTAGACAAGAAGGAACAGTCTAGAATATGTGCATAAGGAAACCCTTTGACTTAATTAGGTCATGTCACAGTTCTCATGTTCTGTTTTTCTTTAGTTTATTCTAGATAAAGTTAGATAAATACATGTATTAGCGTATTGTCATTTCAGTAGCGTTAGGTCACGCTCAAAATAACCTTCTCTTTGCACGAAGACCTACTGTTTTCAAGTTACTGTAGTTCATTTGTAGGTGATCCAATGTTCATATAAATATTTAAACTAATGTCTTCTCAAAATCTTAATGGCAGAATGTAACCAAAATTGAAAATCATCCCTTTAATCACAACCACAACAACATGATACCAGCAGAAGTATCATGATATCAATTAGTATGATGATACTAGACCTACTCATGTTGTATGAATGCAAATCTTTTAGCTCTGACAGAAAGTGGTATGTATTGCTTTTGGGGTTTGTTATTAAATATTATATTATTTATTTGTATTTAACATTACACAATTACATAATAATAAGTATTATTATATTTGAATATTAAATATTATACTACACAAAATTATTAAATATTTGTTATTTTGGTCAAACATATAAAAAAAATATATTTCACAAATGCCAAATTAATTCACCTTTTAATATTTAGCCAGGATAACAAGCACATCAGCATATTTTATTAATATATGTTTTTATGTGTTTTTGTAATATATATTTTATGATTACCATATAAGGAATATTTTGGCGCTGCCAGTATTTTAAGCCTGTTATACAGTGCAACAATAATTTGAACTCACATCTGCTGTGATGTCATTAAACTTGGTGATGAAGGCATGTTTGACAACGTCCACTGCAATCTCTGAGGCGATTACCATACAAACATCAGGAAACAACACCCATAGGTGATCTATGAGCAATAATCAATGATTAATAGACACGTCACTGTTGCGTATACACATATTCTGAGATGTGTCAGTTGTTAATTGGATACCTGGATTCCAGGAGAACTGCTCCATGTTCCTGAGACAGACGATTAGTAAGAGAGTGTAGTTTGTAAATCTTTCTTTAATGTCTGTAATGAGAAAGACAGATAGGAACACTGAGACAATTCATCAGTGACAGTTTGAGAAGACTTTATTTACATGGACCTACCACTATTGGACATCTGGAAGAGGTTGTTTTTCTCAAATTTCTTGAATACACTTCCTTTGATCTCAACAAACTACATAAAGAAAAACATACATTAATATAAACACTCCAGAAGAAGGTGTGAAAGTATTTGCTGCTGTATAATGTAATATACAGAGACAAATGTAGAGACTAAATTCATTTGCAGTGCATTTAATTTAACAAACTAACTGTGCACGCACTCACATTATTAGACATCATGATGGTGAGCAGTGACTTGTTATGCGAATTGAAAGCCACGTTCAGTGTGGTGGCCTGAACCATAATTAAAATGGCATGTAGAACTGCATTATTAATTAAGGAAAGTTATAACTTATGACAGATTGCAATATGACAACTGTGACACAAAACTTGATTTAAATTAAATCATAAAAATACAACTGAGCAGTTTCAGTGTACCAGTTAAAGTCACCCTGTGGTGAAAATGAAGCTTTTAATGTTGTTTATATGGTGTTTTTAATATGCTTTAAGACAAACCATGTGTTCATTCATAAGTCAACACCATTGCTGAGTATTTTCTCTTTAAAACTGCAGTGAAACAAAGACAGTATCAAAAACGCGGTTTGAACTCGCGGGTGTTTCTGACGTCACAAACTACCTTGTAACCAATCACATCAAGGTGTGATCATCAACGAGTGGATTTCTGAGCTGGTGTGAGTGAGTGGAGGCTAATTTGCATATTCATAGAATTGTGTATACTAAATGAGGCAAGGGTGTAGTAGAGTTACATTCAAGCTATATGAAGAAATTTTACAGAGGAACCTAAAATATATTTTGTACAGAACTTGAAACTGTAGTTGTAATTACTAACTTGTTAATTCTGTATTTTTGTCTTTATTTTTACAATTCATTTTACTATTACACACTATATCAAATAGCAGAGATTGAGTATTTCTTCAAATCTATATAAAATTGTCATTATATCCAAATATGACTGTGTGACATTTAAAACAAAGCTGCTTTGAAGGATACAGACGTAGAGAACAGCCATGAAGAAATGTGGGATGACTCCTATATGAGCTCTCTTTCTCTCTTTTGGTTCAGTGGCAGTCCAGTACAAAGCATCCAAAATATCCTGACCGAAAGACGAAAACAAGCGATCTGCCACCTAGAGGAGAAACACAGAGCATGTCCATTCACCTACTGTTAATATAATAGTAACAAATGTGAGTGCTGTGATACTGTACCTCCAGCATGTTGTAGATGATGTAGAGTTTTATGACAGACTGACCCCGGATCAGGTGGTACATCATGGAATAATCCACATAATGCATCATGAAATAACACAGAACCATGATAAAACCCTTCAGAACATCACACACCTGAGCGGGCTGCAAGATACGAGATCCACTGCACACACACACACACACACACACACACACGCATAGACAAGACAAAACATTTTCTGGTTAAATTGGTTGAATAGACATCTGGAATTACGCAATGGAAGAGAAGCTGATTATAATCACAAATAAGTTATTTTGTTGGTAAGATCTTCCACACATACACACAGCCACTGGGTTAGTGATCACGAGTCACACTCTCAGTGGTTCATGCGTCATGCTAAAGATTTTACAACACATGACTTGTGCTAGGGAAAGAACAGCAGTGTAAACAAACCCCAAAACATCAAATAAAGCTGTTATAAAACATTTATTAACATTATTCTAAAACATAGCATTCAAATATTTAGTATTTTAATCCTATCCTAAAGGCAAACACTTTTTCCCCCCATTAAATTAGTTAATTTATTATTTTTTCACTTTAAACTGAGCTGATTTAACTATAATTTAAATATTAACAAAAAATCCATTATGAGTTTTACTAAATGACCCGATGCATCATTAAAGGGATAGTTTCCCCAAAAATTAAAATTCTGTCATCATTTACTCATCCTCAAGTTGTGCCAAACCTGTATGAACTTCTCTCTTCAGCTGAAAACAAAAAAAAAATATTTTGAAGAATGTTGGGAACTAACACTATTTGTTTTCCTATTATGGAAGTCAATGGGGTCCATCAACTGTTTGTCTACCGACATTCTTCAAAATATCTTCTTTTGTGTTCAGCAGAAGAAAGAAATCCATACAGGTATGGAACAAATTGAGGGCGAGTAAATAATGACTTGGGTGAACTATACCTTTAAATATGAAACTTGTCACAATTCATGACTGATTGTTTCATGTGACTCATAATTATTTTAAAAAATATGCTTAAATCATAAAATGTAATTAGAAAGCCTAATGATAGGAAATAGGAATCCACTGTAGTGGATTGCTGACAAGAACAATATAACAAGTTTTACTTTCATATGCTCAAGAATAGTATTTTAAGTGACTATTTGCTACAGATGTAAACTACACCTGCACTGGCACATAGAACAGAGGTATATTATGCACATCAATAATTGGCCAAATATGATGTCAAAGTACCAGGCAGGTACAGCATTTTTAAAGCTCCTAAAAAAATGCAAATGCTGTGTTACTTTTAAATAATTATAATAGTACATAGACTACCATTCAAATGTTAGTAAGAGTTTTTGTTTTTAAAAAAATTATTCTTTTATTCAACCAGAACACTTTAAACTGATCAAAAATGACAGTAAATTGATTAATAATGTTACAAAAGATTTCTATTTTAAATGCTGTTCTTTTAAACTTTCTATTGTCATGGTTTCCACAAAAGAATGAATCAGTACAACACTGATAATAATAAGAAATGTTTCTTGAGCAACAAATCAGCAAGATTTACATTAAATACAGCTTATGCCATTATTTTAAATAACTGTATTTTTGATCAAATAAATGCATTGTTGGTGAACATAAGATACATCTTTCAAGGACATTAAAAAAACTCAAACAGCAATGCATATTGATATACTATTGATAAAAGATTGTTAGTAGACAAAATGCACATTGTTAGTATTTACACTGGTGTGCTAACAGTATGTACAACTATTTACATTTACTGTAAATAGAATCTGCATTGCTTTACACATAATTGGCTTCGGACAAATATATTTTAAGAAATGAATTGTACGTAATACATGCACTGAATAATAACTAATAATAACATATTACATTAATATATTGCATTAATCATTTGTTTCTCCTTTATCAGAGCTTTGCTTGTTTACTGTGACCACACTGCCATCCTGTGACTAATCATGCAAGTACACCCTAAAGACAGAAAGAACAACATCGCCATTCTGAGAATGATCCCGGATGATTTTAGTATTCCAGTGTGAAATCAAAACACAACAGTGCAAAATTAGACAGCTATGGCAACGGAAGCCAGTGTGAGAAAGAGAGTGTGTGTATGAATGTGTGTTTGAACACAGCCGCTGCAATCATACCAGCACGGGTGTGTGTGCTTAAAGCAGCTGCAGTCACTTTTTCTGCATACCTGCTCTTTTTGCAGTAGGGACATATACTAGCTCTGCAGGCAGAAGAATATATGCACAATCATTTTGGGTTTAAGTGTGTGTATGTGTGTGTGTGTCTGTAATAACACTGTGAGAGAAAAAAAAGTAGAGAGCTCAAATGTTTCAACCTGTTGGTGTATCAGAATCGTATCACAGGCCTACTTTTGGGAACGTTGCTCTGAGCATATCATGAGTACAGTGTGTGTATTACCTGAGGCCACAGCAGGGCAGTGTCAGCAGTCTGATCAGGGCCAGAAGCACTCTGAGGGGCAGCAGGGTGAACACGTACAGAAACACATCCAGACACAGGAAAAACCCAAAGATCATCAGCTACAGATCAAGAGAGAGAGAGGGATCAGTGATAGTCCTGGATGTGGTATAACTTACTTCAAAGGCTCAGTCTGTCAAACTCCAAAATGACAAAAAAGCACCATCGATTTCATAAAAGTAGAAGATACAACTTGTGCGCTTATTACAAATATTCTTGTAGCTATTTGATAGACCTTTAGATGCATCATGTCAGGTTTGACAAAAATGTCACATGACTGATACGTTCCTTCAATTTGAAAAAACTATTTCTTGAATAATGTTTAAAATATTTATTTGGTAACACTTTACAATAAGGTTTAATTTGTTAACTTAAACTAAGTGTTAAGAAGTTTGTGTCCCTTAATCTACAAGGTGCAAAGCATGTGCCACACCCCTCTTAGCCTGTTAATTTTCATGTTAACTCTAGCTCCACCCACCTGATTAACCAATCAGGGCTCTATATCTGCCACCTGTGCCCACAGCATGTTACTTCTGTTTGTAGCACATGGATGTACTGTGCAGAGGACTGAGTTTTCCTCCTTTCTTTTGTTTTTTCCTGCATGTGCGTAATTGACCATGTAAGTGCCTTTGTTTGATACTTAGTTCTGTATTCTTAATTTGTCTTTAAAGATGTTTATTTTATGCTTGCTATATTTCCTGTTTAGGCATTATCTTTAGTTATTTAGATGTATATTTGATCTTTAGTATGAGTAGATGCCTCATATGTATTGTTTATTGTAAACTTAAATGCTGTATTCCTATGTTCCCTTTGTAGAAACCACACGCACACAAAAGAAAATAAAGCATTTCATACCTGAGTGACTAGACTGGACCTGTTCTTACCGACAGCCCCATTGGCTTCAAGCTAGCTACCTAAGCAACCCCTTACTCCTTTTCACTAAGCATGAGCAATACATTTGTTAAACTTTGTAAATGTTAACCAATGAAACCCTATTTTTATATTTATGTACAAATTTAGAAAATACATCATTTTTTATGATAGAAATATATTTATAAAATTAATAAAATGTAATAATAGTGTTATCAGTGTTAGGAACATTATTTTAACATTAATAATATTGTATAATTATAATATATCTTTATGGTTGTAAGTCTTTTGGTTGGCAGATAAATAAAACAACGCACAGTGTGATGAATGATACTGAATAGTTATTTCATTGAGTATGGATTGTGTAATTTTGTGTTGTTGTGTTTGGTACCTTCTCCAGTTCTTTTGGAATACGCAGGCAGGTGTAAACCTTCTCTCTCCGCTCGGTGTATTTGGCCTCATTGTGTTCCAGAAAATATCCTCTAGTCAACTCAGCACTAATAAACCTCACCAGAGAGAGATCTGCACACAGACATACAAATATACACACACATGAATGTGTAGTCACATGCATCCAGCACAATGAAACCATTTTACTCATTATTTAGCACTATACTGTACACAGAGAAGTGCAGAGGATGGAAGCTCAAAATGTTCCTGTGTGTGAAAGGAGGATGAATAAACAAGTGCACCAGCATAAACCTCTCTCCATCTCTCTCAAATATGTACCATTACAAAAAATAGTCCACTTGTAAAAATGCCATTATGATTTTAGAATTAGAATTTAGTTTTCCAATATAGGATTTAATTTTCCAATTTAGGATTTAAGTTTAAAAATGTACCCCCATTTACTAATTAAAATTAATGTCATGATTTATTTTACAATTTTATTTGCAAATATATTATTTCTTTACAACTTTGTGAGTTGTGGATCTTATACTGATGTTGTTTGCATTGCAACAGGAAAATAATTCAGTGTTTTTAATGAAAATTGTTTTTAACAACATGTAATGCTGAAAGGTTAAAAAAAAGTTGGATGCAAAAAATGACCAATTAGCCCTTCGAGTATTATGCCGTGCATTCATTTTTGTGCATAACGATCAAATGATCTTTGTTTTACTTCTTTTTTTTTTATATATCCTAGATTTTCCATATGTAGAGCTGCACGATTAAATCGTTAAAAGATCATGATCTCGATAATATATATATATATATTTAAAAAAGTAAGTAAATCACCTTTTGAAAGTAATTTAAAACTGCATCCTGTAACTTTTTGAGTTAAAAAATATCCAAAATAATTTTTTGAGCAAGTACATAACCAGCCAGTGTTCAAAACTATCTGCTTAGCTAGATTCAAAACGTTAAGCTTGTAATAATGTTTTTAAGACCAGTGGTACTGGTGGATTTCCACGGGAAATTCGAGCATGTCTTTGCGTCATTACGTCACATCTGTACACACAAAGATGATGTCTCGGCTAGTAGGCTATATTGCGTGTGAGGATGTTGGAGGTGGAGATTTATAGCCTTTTCTCACAGCACTTGATATAATTAAACTTATCAATTTGATGGTGGATCCAGAAAGGTTCAAACGACAATCACCAGTGACAACGATTCACCGGTTGTAAAATGAAAAACACTTTGTTCGGACTTCGGAGTGGCAACAGAAAAAATAGAGACTGCAACAGGGCCCATGCGAAAACAAGGATAATATCAGAAGGGCATTAAATGTAGTCACACAATGCTGATGTTCTTAACATTAACAATTTGAGAACAAAGTATAATTTGCACGGTTTGACGTGATATGATAAGTAGGGGTGGAATCTTTGGTCACCTCACGATCCGATCCGATTCCGATTCTGGGAGTCACGATCCGATTCCAGAACGATTCTTTATCTACCCCCCCCCCATTAATTCATTAGTTTACATAAGTAATTAAGTACTTTTTAAAAAAATATATATATTTTTTTATTAAAACAGTTGCATGTTAAGAATTTTAAACTAATATAACAAATAATAAAGAGGAGCATAGAAAAATATAACAAACAACAAACAAAAAGTGCTTTCAGTAGCCTATAGATTATCTGAACGTTTTCCATTCAAGAACTGTGAGTGATTTTTCCTTATCTTTACTTTACTTGTTTTTTTACTATGACATCATAGACTGCGGGAGATCTATTAAGCTGCATTCACGCACGCATCTCTTTTGAAATAAAAGAAGTAATGCGGTGTGTCCTGTCCGTTTAATCCCTGAAGACATAACTGGCTGTGTTTACGTTAATTTTGCACAAGTACGGAGTCGCACAGCCGCATGCGCGAGCAGTCTCACAAACAAAGCGCGCGTCAGCATTTGAAATTGAAAGCAGAATTCCAAACCACATAAATGATGACTTAGTAGAGCTTTTGTAAGGAAAATACCGACGGGCGAGACAGCACACTTCAAGTGTAACATCAAAGAAAGCGCGCGTCTCTCACAGCGTATCCTGTGCAATGAAGCCCGTGAATGTCCTTGTAATTCGCTTCAACCTTTCCGAACTACTTTATGAAAGATTATTTTACGGAAGGTTCGAGTGGTGAATGTGTGTGAGGAATTGGAAGCAAGCAGAATACGGGTGTTTCTAAAGCAAACTCAACGTCATCGCACATCTGGTTAAAAACTAAGCTCAGAATCGATTCTGGAATTCTCAGAATCGATCCAGAATCGTTGGAGAGAGAATCACGATGCATCGATGGATCGATTTTTTTCTCCCACCCCTAATGATAAGCGATCGATTGATTTAATCAGCAATTTACTGTAATGCTTTTTTCCCCTTAGCTGGTCAGAACAAAAGTGGATGTTGCTTACTTGTTTAGATGAATATTCTTATGTTGGTCATACTTCCGAAAAGTACAATCTGTGATTCTGAATGACAGGATCCACACTCAAAACATTGGATTTATCCTCGCTGTGCCGTGCCGTGCCGAGGCACAAGCCACGTAAAGTTGATAATTCCGCGAAAAACTGCAATTGCAGATTTCAAACAGAGAACAGGCGACAAAGAGGAAAAATACGGACTGCAGCTTTAACTTTACAAGATTGTACCGATTACATTGTTACACCAGTAGGTGATGACAAGTGACAGTTAACAAATGTACTTGTAATTGAATCATTCATTTAAGAGATCCGTTCAAAAACGCTGATTCATCCAGTAGCTAATAAAACAAGTGAAGTCTTAAAAAGTGAGTCAGTGAATCATTCAAAATGATTTTTTTTGAATATTTGACTCAATTAATTGTTTTGTTTTTTAATATAGAATGTTAAAATTCACATTTTGTCAGAACGTCTAGTAAATGACATGTTATTTTGTTAAGCTGTCTATTCAGAATGATGGGAGAATCATGATCTCTATTTTAAACAAAAATAGAGAAAATGTGATTCTCAATTCATTCAGAATCGTACACAGACTTAAATAGTAAATAAGCAATATTCAAACAAAGCCACAATAAGCAACTTTTCCTTTCTTTGTATTATGTTTTCATATCACAGCAGTAAAGGTTTAGTGATTTGATCAGGAACATTGTTGACACAGTTGCTGTGTGATGGTGGTTCTCTATTAACACACACTTGATCTACAGCAGAGCAGATCAGTGACATAAAGGTTCAATTTAAGTGGAACAGAAAGTCCTGGACTGTTTTTAGTGCATGTTTATGTTGACCTAAGGCCAAACGTGTTGTGATAAGGGCAAGAAAGCGTCCTGAGTTGAACAGCACACATTGCAAATGTGTTCTGTTGTCAACACACACACAGTACTTTCTATTTTTAACAGTAATAGAGAAGGATAAACTTGAGGATGAACACAGTGAATAGGAAAACAAAAATAGTGGAGGGAAAGATCGAGGGAGAGCCAGAGAGATACCAGATTCTCATCTGTGTTTAAGTGTCTTATAAGTTACATGATAAAATTAGTACATTTATCATCCAACAAACACCTGTCATCCATTTTGCTATCTGAGCTCATGACACAAGCTCTAAAAGCTTTCTAAAAGAAAAGCACAGAAAAGATGCCCTCGGTTTCATATATCACATCCATTTAAAAGGTTGATAAGTTTGTTTGGATTAACTTTGGCTTCCTGCGTTCTGTTCCAACTCGTTTTTGTAAGACAACCATTGCTGCAAAAATATTTACTTGAAATAAGATTTTAGTAATTTAACATCGCATTGACAAGTTCAGTTTATGATGTTTAAAGATCTGATTGTTTTAAGGTCTATGGGCGATGTAAGGCGCTGCTGCCGCGAGGCTAGAAAGCTCGTGGCTGTTCTAGAAAGAAGACTGATCCAATGCAGCAAAGATATTTAAAGGGCACTTTTTATGGAATTTTGAAAATTACCTTTCATGTAGTGTGTAACATAGATCAAAGTGAACAAAAACATCCTGCAAAGTTTTATATATGAAAGTTCACCGTAAAAAAAGTTATTGTCTCTCAAAAGTATGAGTCGACTCTGAGTCAATTAAATGAATCGTTTTTCCAATGAGTCATTTTCCTTTTCGTCGTGACGTCAAAACGAAAAATTATCAAATTGGCCGCGCCGCATTGACACCAAGGAAAACCTGTCTATGGTGAAAACTTGAAAACGTAATGTCGACACTGTGTTCTGAAGTGCGAATCAAAAGCGATCTTTTTTTCACTGCCCAGGGACGAGCATGTAAAGAATCAGTGGCTAGAGTTTATATTTACAACTATACCACACAAGTATAGCCGAACCTTGAGCTGTGTTCGCTCATTTTAATGACGATTGCTTTACAAACATAAATGCTTTCAAGTGTGGATTCGCAAGCCGGCGGATACTGAAGGAAGGTTCAGTACCAAGTTTATTTGGATCAGCTTCCTCCTCCGAATCACAACCTGTAAGTATTATTAATAATTCTTGCTTTTATGTGTTTTGTAGCGTGCTCAATAAGTATGTGTGTGTGTTGTGTAAGTTACGCTCAGCGCAGCTTCTAGGTCTCCAATGTCAATTTTTTATGCTTGTATGCTTGAAATGCTTGTTGTTGTTATTGGAGTTGTCATAAACAATAGAGCGTCTGCAGTGCTTAGTCAATATGTTTATGCATTGGGCTAAAGCAAACAATAACTGACTGCATCATCTGACCAATCACTGCAAATAGCGTCACGTAAAATAGGGGGTTTGGAAAAAGGAGTTGTTGAACGAATCATTTGGGAGTCGGTGAGCAAATCAGGTAAAAATAAATGCATATTATAAGACAACAAAAAAGTGTTTTTTGTCATTGCATGCATGTAAAACTGTTGTTTGGGACTCCCAGAACCCTTTAAAGTGCCTAGTATAGCCTATTGGCTATGTTGTATCCCAGAATTACGATTGGCGCACAGGGAAAAAATAAATAAATAGCCTAAATGAAACATTTTTCATGAGGCAAGTAATCTATACGCTGATTTTCAGTTCATTTATTTTCAGAGGTGATTTAAGCGGTTTGCGCTATATACCGCAGGAATTTCGCGGTTAGAAAAAATACCGTCCCAGCCCTAAGCAAAAGTGTTCTGCAATACAACATGAAAACAATATACATTTTTTAGTCCTTAGACACCTAACAAAGTGGGACTTTTAAATTTTCTGCAGAAATAATAACTTCAATTAATGATCTATTAACATGTGCATTCAAATATGAATGGTGAATAAACGTTGTGATAATTTTGATTATGCATGTTACCTCTAATTACTGCATTACATAATGTTAATTAAGAGTTACTGTTCCTAAACAACCTCGTGTAAACTGATCTATAACATAAAGTCTTTACATCTTCACCTGATCAGCTGTCTTGATCCTTGCGCTTCTAAAGTTAACTTAGTCTCATTATGCAAGCGGCTGAATGTGTCACATGAGTCACACTGGTAATTGCGGTACCTAAATAAACTAATTGATGTCGCACTATCTTATCTTGTTAAAGGTAAACAAACTTTGGTAACTGATAATGCTGCAGACAGTAGCAGATAGATGCAATGCATTGTGGCTGTTTGTGTGTGGCAGGTTCAAAAACTGCCTAGCTTCCTAACGTTACCTAGACAGTATGTCGGCGCGTTTTAACGTGAACGTGTTTAAATCAAACATTACTTGCCTAGATCTTTGTGACGTGCTTAGGATGCCAAAACATACAGTCTATGTAGACAGTATAGGTTGAAAACAATGTGTATTTAGCGCACAGAGCCGCTATCTGTCACTCTTACCTGACACATTGCTCTTTCTCTCTTTGCATTTCGCCTTCCTCTCGTAAAACCCAGAGTTTCTGTAACGTCTGACGCAGCGGCTTGCTTCTCCGTCTTTTTGACGCCGCTGAAGAGTCTTTTCTCCTTATCCTTATCCTCATTTTCAGTCTCATTTTCGTCTCCAAGCCCCGCCGCTACTGAGTCCGCCATCTTCCCCACAGACACAACATTCAGGCGTCACTGTCTACGTCACTACACATGACTACAATTCCCATAATGCAATGCACGCCAGCAAATCCTTCTAAAGTCTAAACCATGTTTTAATGACTTTATTCTTCTTAAATCAGTTATAACAGTTATTAGGCTCTAAGTCTATAATTTGGATTAGTATGTGCTCTGAGGTTAAATCAGAATGTGAAAAACACACAAAAAAAATGAACAAAATGCTCACACTCTTCCTTTTCCCTCAAGCTAAGCTGTAAGAAATAACAAGAGCAGAATCAATATATAATATATATTGTCAATATAATTTAATATATGACAAATGTTAAAGGGATGTTAAAGTAAATTTGCATTGACCACTAGAGGGGCAAAAGATTTAGAGATTACTTCGCATAAGCGTCATATAATAATTAATATACTCTATATTTAATATTTATTTCTTTGTTACTTTTTGAATTATTACAATGAAAATCTCTCTTTTTTTACATTAATATCAATAACCAAACACACAGAATCTGATGTCATAACCAAACACATTTTATTAATGCAAATGATTGAAAACCATACATAAAATACACAACTACAGCACAAATATGAATGTTTTTTACAATATGCATTAAACTTTAGAGCAATAAAGATATCTGCGTTTAGGCTGAAAATGCTATAGCGTTCACAATGGGACTTTTTTCATCAAGTTGTTGTAGAGAAACCAAACAGTTGTGGTACAGAATGAAGTCAACACATCCACTGAGCTTTAAAAAAAGGGTTGAAAAATGTTGATATGAAATGAATTAATATCTGTATATTTACAAAGCTTGCAGTGTTTTGTTTTTGTTTTAAATACATAAACTAAATGGTTGAAGCTGTATGTCTCAAGTATGGAATACTGTAACATAAACGCAAGCATGCAAACACACACACACACACACACACACACACACACACACACACACACACACACACACACACACACACACACACACACACACACACACACACACACACACACACACACGCACACCTTCTCTCCAGCAATGTCTCCTTTACAGTTGAAAATACCCCCATCCCTTGACAGCACCGTTGCCATAGCTACCCACTGTCAGATCACATTACTCCAACTGCTGTGTTGCCATGGTATCAGGCTTACTGTCCTGGTTGCTAGGGTGCTGGCCGTTCCAGGAGCTGCCGTTTCCAAGTGTTGGTGAGTTGGCGAAGTCATGGAGACCGTGATCATGGAGACCGTTGACAGGGTCGAATTGTTCATTCTCTAGGCGTGTGATCAAACGCTCGTCCACGTCACCCAACTCCCCTCCCATTAGAGAGGGCTCCCCTACCAACATCACATCCTACAGCGAGAGAGAGAGAGAGAGAGAGAGAGAGAGAGAGAGAGAGAGAGAGAGAGAGAGAGAGAGAGAGAGAGAGAGAGGGAGAGAGAGAATGACGGGGGTGTAGAAAGAGAGAGAAGCAGAATTATTATATTCTTGCAATATAGCTAATGCAAGCATACAGTAAAAATGTACACAACTACCAAAAAAAATAATGTGTATGATAATGCATATATGTACTTTATACATACATAGAAGAATGTGGAGTACACACGCTTTGTTAAATACGCAGTCATACACATACACACACATATATGCACGCAAACTCGTCTCCAGACACTAGCTCTTTGGTCTTTAATTAGATTTTTTTTCAGATAGAGAACACCTAAATAACAACATATGTGCTAATTAAGCAAATTTGCATTGCTAAGTAGCTCGTTAAGACAGCACATGCTGCGTGATAACTGTCTGCATGTGTCACTCACCTACCTAAGCTCCGCCTCCAGCCACCCGCCACCCCTCGTTTCCCCGGCGACACGTTTAGGCTGGGGACCAGAGACGGACAATACTAATTATCATCAAATCAATTTCTGGCTAATTAGTCTCAATTACAAACAAATGAACCAGAATAGACAAATGACTATATATTCAAAAAATGACTCTAACATTACAAATTACAAGCACACTGGAAACTGATTGTTCAACTTATTTATAAACAATACAAACAATATAATTCAGGTATTGATTTGTAATATAAATGTTGGAATAAATAATACATTGCATGAAATATTACAATATGGAAAAAAATAAGATGGGTTAAATTATTAAGCTGCTCTCTCTGTCCTTCCCTTTCTATACGGCTTTTTCTTTTTGTTATTTCTTTACACACACACACACACACACACACACACACACACACACACACACACACACACACACACACACACACACACCACACACACACACACACACACACACACACACACACACACACACACACACACACACACACACACACACACACACACACACACACACACACACACACACACACACACACACACACACACACACACACTTGCATTTTAGTATATCTCTCCTATATGATCCATTCAGTGTGGACCACTGCTTCTCTGCAAGTGTGCATTTGACTGTTCAGAATAAAATACTTGCTTAATACGTACTGATACTGTTCATTATATACTTAATTTTAAAAATAGTAAGTGAAGCGAGAGGAGTAATAAATGTTTCAAACGGAGACTACAATTGTCACGTAACCTCTTAATGTGTAATTCTACTAAAGTTGCTCCAAGTATTGTGGCATTTACAAATTCGAAATCAGTTTATTTCAATGTATTATAACAAAGGTTTGTAATATATGTGTTTGTGTGTATACACACACACACAACACACACACACACACACACACACACACACACGCATATTTACTCTATACACACATATATTATATAAACTTTTATGTTAGATGCGCGATTAATCGATTTGACAGCACTATATATATATACATATTCTGTGTGTATATACTGTATATACACATACACATATATTCATACATATATGTGTGTATATGTATATATACAGACATGCACCACACACATATAATTTTAATATATATATATATATATATACACACATATATATATTATATAAACACAAACTTTTGTTAGATTTGACAACACTAATATATATATATATATATATATATATATATATATATACACACACACACACTTAATTGCATCTTTATATATATAAACATTTGATATATTTATATATAAAATTAGCAAACTGTCCACAATATAAATACTATATACTGCAACAATTGTAAGGGTAGTATGCTATATATACATTGCGAACCTAGGCTTCGAGTTATGTATGTGATGTACCTGTGAGGGTAGGCTGAAGTTATTGGCTGGGCTGCGCTTCTTGCTGTTTCCTGTGCTGTTATTGGACGCGCTACCAGCTGAGTTCCTCCTCCTCCTTCTCTTTGCTGCTGGTTTGGCTGGCTCTGCTGTCAATCAAAACATAAAAGCAGCATAATGCAAATGGAATCAAGATTGCTTTCCATAAATTTTGTAAAAAGTTCTGAAAACAGAGTGAACCTGATTAAAAATGAGTGGTTAGTCAGGTGTGAATACAGATCATACTGTATCTCTGCTTTAAAAGACTAATAAGTACTGCAAATGAAATCAACAAGAGTGATGGTGAAGGAATAAGCAAAAAGTCAAGATGATATTCAAGATGATATGGAGAAAAAACAATATTTGCAATCCCTGACGGAAATGACAGTGCTTGCAACAGCAACATAAGAATAGTGTTCATTTGATATTTTAGGCTTCGGTTTTGAGTAAATGAAACTCAAGACACTGAATGCGCTTCTCATTTTTTAGTCAGCTGCACACAGGAATCAACACACAGACTGAATTAGGAATAGCATACTAGCATAGTACTCTTAATAATACTAAGAGTAGTATGGTATGTTATTTGAATTCAGCCATAGTGCCGTGCATTGCGCAGTGAAAATATGGTTTTACAGTTAAATCAATGTATGCAAGAACTGTAAAATCAATCACAATTCAGTACACAAACAGATGTAAGAACGAAGACCAATCACAATATAGTATGTAAATATTACATCATTTCTGTTGGTACCATTTTCAATGAAGAACACTCTAGCAGTTTCAATAGGACATTTTTGAAGAGTAGTAAAAATTTTTTTTTATATATTTAGAGTTATGAGTTTAAACACACCCTAACTAAAATGTTTAAGGTGATAACAGACATACATACATTTTTTGGAATTAGTGGGAAAGATTTCCGTCTTGAAGTTTGGTGAGGGTCCAACTGAAATAAAAGAAATTAATAACTAGTCAAAAGACACCACCATAGCATTACTCAGAAACAAACATTAACATATAATTACAATAAATAATAATGAGAATGCAAAACATTAAAGAAGAAAAATTGAGGAACATAGAAAGAGAGAGAGAGTTGCCTGAAAATAACAGATTATTGTTCAGGCAAAGTGAAGGAATTATTGTCAAAGAACAGCAGGAGGTAGTTATTTTTTTAAAAGAGCAGTAAAATAATACATAAATAACAACGCAAGGTCAAAGTCTTCATTAATTACTGCAGATCACAAAAACCCTTAACAGCCTGTGCTCAGTACTTTGAAATGTTAATAAGGAATATGAAATATGTTTACAATGTATGAAACAAACTACTGTAAATTTAATGACATTCTGTAGCTCTTAAAGAGGAGAACAACAAGAGGAGAAATGAAACGCTGGAGGGGAAAAAGTAGCTAAACAATGCTGGTGTTACTGTATTAATCTTTCATGACAGACTATATTTAAAAGAGAAAAAAGCTGAGAGGAGCCATGAAACGAGAACTAATGAAGAATGTTGGAGCCAGGGTTGATATAGTTAACTAAAACTAAATCCTAAAAACGATTTTTGTTACTTGAAATAAAATAAACGTTACTGAAAAGGCAACATTTCTCATTTTTCATTTAGTTTAACTTGATGTACTAAAATTCAAATTAAAACATTTTGTTTTATTATGAAAAATTACAAACAATTACTCAAATTAAGATATACATAATGGAAAATATAAAAATAAAAACAAATTCAGTAATAGTAATATAACAAAAATAACACTGGTGAGACCATGAGACAATCAAAGTTTTAATGTCCCACACAAAGATGGCATTATCTAAAATCCTTGTCCTACTGGGGACTTTTTTTGGTCCCCATGAGGTAAACAGCTTATAAATCATACCAAGTGACGTTTTTGGAAAATGTAAAAAGACCTTTCTATGACTGGTAGAAAATACTGTTTGTACCGTATAAAAATCGTTATTTCTATAGAAAGTTCCCATAAAACATGGAAACTCAACGTGTGTGTGTGTGTGTGTGTGTGTGTGTGTGTGTGTGTGTGTGTGGTGTGTGTGTGTGTGTGTGTGTGTGTGTGTGTGTGTGTGTGTGTGTGTGGAGAGAGAGAGAGAGAGAGACCTGGTGGTGTTGTCATCCTCTGCCACTGGTGAAAGAGGCAGGTCTTCAGACAGTCTCTGGGACTCAGTCCATACGTCTTATGCCTAGACATGAGCTCCTGCATCGGCTCTAGAATCACACACAACTGCACACAAACAAAATGATCTTTTCACTGAGTTGTTTAACACAATTTAATGCCCATTCGTAAGAGAGTGAGTGATTTAAATGTGTTTATATGTGATTGTAACATACTCTGAGGTAGTTCAGTGTGAGGTTGGTAAGTCCCACTCGACTGATGTTTTTGGACAGTTGTTCCAGAGCTCCAGGGTCTTGTGCCTGATAAAGACACACACCACACACGGACACACAAGTCCATTTATTCTCTCTCTTATTTTGTGCTCCATCCAGATAGAGCTCTAATTCATTACAGGATATGTTTCCATAGCAACATCCTGACAGCTTAGCTAAAAGGTTTGGATGCTTTCACCTTGATTGATAAAAAAGGTCTGATTCTGAAACACATTTTGTTGTACCGTAAACTGCTACCTGTGAACGTTTGCTAACATGCCGGACAAATTCAGGGTGAACATAACATGAAAGGAAATTGGATCATCTAGAATACATACGACTAATTAGTTTTTGATTATTCTT
Organism: Chrosomus eos; assembly: GCA_036326025.1. Taxonomy (NCBI): domain Eukaryota; kingdom Metazoa; phylum Chordata; class Actinopteri; order Cypriniformes; family Leuciscidae; genus Chrosomus; species Chrosomus eos. Next base: position 34,473,209 of record CM070819.1, on the reverse strand, counting down.
GAATGAAAGTGATGTAGCGTTGTGAATGTTAGCTATATATGTCAAATGTTATTTACATTTAAACATTTAGCTAAAAGCTAAAAGGTACTTGGCTCATGTAAAGAGAAACTGACTCTAACTCTAACATACAGTGTCAGAAATAGTAAGAACAGTGTTTTACTCATGTTAACAATGACTGAGAGTATGAGCAACTTGAATTAGTAATGCAAAGAGAAGGGCACCTAATTAAAAAGTAAAAAAGTAGAAGTATTTGACTTTTACATTTAGCAAAGACACTTTTATCTAAAACAACATTGCACACAAGATGTAAAATGAATTATTACCATTATACCCTGGGAATCAAACCCATGAGATTTTAGTTGCCGTTTGAGCTACTTCTTCTCCACTTAATATTCAGCAATATTATTGATTTGAATGCACTGACACTATAGGATACGAACTCAACTAAGCTGGATGACGACATATCAGTTTTCTGCAGAGCTGCATAATAGCTGAATTAAACTCATAATTGATGTACTTTACACAGATATTGAAATCTGCTTTGCATCAACTGTAAAGATGCTTTGAAACTCTGTACTGTATAAACTAAAGCTATAGGTAAATAAAGGTGACTTGATTATTTGAGTTACTACCATGAAAACTGTATACCGCATATTGTTTTTAAAAATAGGATGTGAAACAGTGTGCAGCATGCAACAGTAAACATTTCAAAATGTTACTTTCTGCCAAATGACCTCACATTTACATCACTGAGAGAATGCCAGTTATCGCTGAAAACAAAAATAATAATTACATTTTTAATCTAGTTGAGTAAATAGTTCCTTAAGTTTGGATGTCTAATCAAATCAAAAGTCACAAGCATGGAACAAAACCAGCTTTGCCATCACAGGTATAAATTTCATTTTTAAATGTATTATAATAGAAAACAATTTTTCATAAATTGTAATAATATTTTAAAATATTACTGTTTTCAATGTATCTGTGATCAACTAAATGTAGCCTTGGTGAGCATAAGAGACTTCTTCCAAAAACCATAAAAAAATCTTACCGACCCCAAACTGAATGCATTATGAACTGATACATATTTTAAATATTAGTATGCTACATTATAGTGCATGTTTATGTTTAATTCTTATAAACAATCAGAGTGGTGTCCCTTTATCATCTCGAAAACAAGTCTGTAAAAGTCTGTAAAAATGTGTTTTTGGACTCATGGCAGTCCATTTCAATTTTAAATATTTCATTTTAATAATCAAGCTGTTAAAATTGTTGTTGCTATTACTTCTGCTTCATTTGCAGCAATGGAAATCAAAGGTCAAGTCTAGCACATCGCAATTATAGGATCAAGTAGAATAGCGTGCTCTGTTAAAGTAACACCAAGTAACTTTTCCTCTTCGGTCGCCCTACTGGTTGGAAACAAAATTGTCCATTGCCGCTGTCCTAAATAATCTAGCCTACCGTCGCTCGCACGCTCGCTGTTTACCCAGCACCGGCTTTAGAATGAACGATGTCCACAGACAAGGTAGAGTATGTTACATGATTTCATGAAAGGATGATGTATTGCGACATTAGAAACGAAGAAAAACGGAATAATGACTATTGTAGCGCTTGATGTAAAGCAGTCGAATTGTGTAGTTCTGTTTGTGCACGGGTTCCTACCCGAAACCCGAAGTTACATAGTGCCAGTAAAAGCGAACAGACCACGTCAGGCTATGGCAGACGAGTCATTTAACTTATTTTAAGTCGATGTACCATCACAAGGGTCTTGGAAATATATTATGAAGGTTGAAAAACTACTTAGTGTTACTTTAAAAGCTGCAAATTTTGGCCAATGTAGATGGTCATCCAAGTCATCTTGTATGAGAAATATTTAGGACGATTAATTAAACTCACATTAACAGCCAAGACGCTGCGGGGAATGAGCTCACTGTAGTGTGTGATAGTGAAGTGCCATGTTTTGATTCTCATGAGGTCATCAAATGTGAACACAAGAATCAGACGACCTTCTGTACAGACCTGTGGAAAAAAGCAGGAAGAGAATCAGGTCTGTGTTGTCCGACTGTCCCCTTACCCCATTCGGTTTGCTTAACATTCAAATAACTTTTTCTTTTTTTTACTTTCAGGATTTAATAAGACAGATACCACACAAAGAACATAGACATAATCTTCCAGTCATTGTTACAATTAACGTGAATTCCGAAATCATAACACCGACTTGACCGGAGAAAAACATGCGAGAGAATTACATCTAATGACTTTTTGTTTTTCATTAATTTAAAGCAAATCAAATTACACGGTTCTCTCATTAAAGCAGTATTTTCAGCACAAGCAGAATTCTGTGTGGAACTCTGAACCCCAACATTCTGTTGCCGGGGGAACGGAGGGTAGCTGCGAGGTTGGCATAGCAACGGGAGGGATGTAATCCCAGCAGACAAGCTCTGATCAATGCCTCCAGTAACACACACACACACACACACTTGGGAACTGTATCTGTATAACTTAGCTACAACATACAGTCTTCCAAATCAATATTTAATTCACAAATGTTCATTCACTAAAAAGCAAAGTTGGACAAAACTCTCTCTCGCTAATTGACAACTGAGAGATTCTGCGTCCTATAGTGGCGTACCATATGAATATTGCATAAGACACTCAGGAAATCACACGTTGCCCTGGTCTTATTAACATGACAGCTTTTGGGAACAAAGTATGTATGTCATCTGATACAAATTATAAAGGCACAAGCATTTTATGAACATTATTGTAATATATAAGAGGTCTCAAAATAGTGTACCTAGCAGACTTTTCTATTAAGATCATATCATTTTAAAACATAAACCTATATGATAGGGGAAAAAAGAGAAGCTTTTTTGAGAGAGGCAGAACGAGGGAGGGAGGGAGGGAGTGAGGAAGAAGCCGAGAAAGAGCAGGAGCGGGAGGGAGAGAGGGAAAGAGTGGGGGTTATATTTTCCTTTTTTGTTTTGTGCAGTTCCAGCCCAGAATTCACAATGAGGAATACATTAGTGCGAAAATGAGGAAGCAAAGTCTCACTGAGCCAGACTTGTGCGTGCAGTACCTTAGTGAACGTAGGTTTGCCATGTTGTGTTGTCATTGTGCAGTGATGAGAGTCGACAGTAATAGTTGAGTTGTTGAATGACTCCTTTGTTTGTTTCAGCTCAAAAAACAACTCATAGACTCCTCCTTCGAACAGAGAACTGAAGTAACGAGGGATCAGGGTGCGCCCGATGGCTGGGGAAGAAGGAATGAGAGTGAGAGAAACATATGTGGAGAGGAAAATTTCAGTTGCACTCGCTGATTACAGAACGGAAGGAAAAGAATGGTGTGGACTCCGCGCCCAAGCGTTTATTTATTTATGCCCATATGATGAAAGAGACTCGAAGTTAGTCGCACACTGGTCGAACACCTGAACTGGAAACCGTAAATGTGTGTGTGTCTCTGTGTGTGGTCCCCTAAGAGTTAGAAACAAACAGGCAACTGAATGCCGCAGGCATTAAGTCCAGCAGGCTGTGCGAGCGCACAGAACAGTTAGAGCTCTGGAGCTGTCAATCACTGCAGTGGAAGTGTGTGAAGTCTGCAGGCCCATATTTATTATACACTCCAGACCTGTCAATCAAATCTCACAACATACACAGTGAATAAGGAATGAATGAGAATAAGTGAAATCCAGCACAACTGTGTCCCTGTCTAAATCTGAACAAGCTGAAATTAATCTAAATTCAAACTCTACCATGGAAAGAGAACGAGAGATAAGAGTGAGCGAGAGATAAAAAGAAAGTGTAGCCTGTATATTCTTTTAAATATATATATATATAACAGTCTTATGAGTAATACGCTCAAACACAAATATGCTCACAGATCTTATTCTCATTTATTTGATTATTAATAATTAATATGTACACCATGACTTCATAATATTTTGATGTTTACAAAATCTACGGAAAAAAAACTTAAAAAGCTTGTTTAAAACGTATGGGTAACATAGCGTCCTCGTTACACATGTTACATGTAGTTACTATAATAACTATAAATTATGCATAATTACATGCAACTAACCCTAAACCAAACTTAAACCTAAACATAAACCTACACTGCAATAAGTACATTAGTAATAATATTAGTCAGTACTTAAATATAAAGTTAAAGTGTAACCAACATGTGTGCCAACTTCCTGCCATGAATAGTCAGTGTATTTATAGTGGTTTTGTCTTTATATACCGTTTTCAAGAAAGGTTTTAATTTAATTAATTTAAAATTAAAACATTTAAAAATGTCAACTAAAACACATGTACACATTTTAATAATTAATTTTTATACATTTTTAAATATATTTCACAAGGTAAAGGTATTTTTGTATAAATAGCATAATGTTTTTTTTTTTTTTTTTACATTTTGTAATCTTGCATGTCATAAAAATGTCAAAATAGCTGACTTACTGACCTTGACACAAAAACGTGAGGGTCTGCAGAGGTCTTATGATTTAGTTGTTTGCACCACAAATATTAATAAGCAGGTCAGCAGTTTTGTTCAAATATTTTCCCAAGGAATAATAATGTAAGAATATGCTGAAGAACAAAATTCAATTTTTTTCTTTATTATGATATTAGGACAGTTGAATATCATTTCATCAAAATTAATTTTAAATCAAAAATGAAAAACATTAGTCATTGAGTGTATGAACTGCATTTTAATGTATTTTTAATAAATACGAAAGAGACAAAAAACAAGCATCACCGACCCAACCAAATCTTAAATATTTAGGGGGACCAAAAGTTAAAGGATCTACCATTGAAATTGACTAAAATGAATATCGTGGTGGTGTTAAGGGTGGGGGTTCCCAGTCTATGGCGGTTATGGCTCTGCACACACTTACTGTACGTCTTGGGTCCCTCCTCCAGGCAAAATGAGAGAGTCAGCGTGGCATCTTCTTCAAAGAACTCAGTGCAGAATGCATCCCACCACAGAATATCACAGTCCTGTGGGATCACACATTAACACACATTTAACACTGAGTGAGACAGAGGAGAGGCACAGAAGTACTTGGCCCCTGAATGACCCAAAATGACCATAATTAGGCCTGGCACAGTGATTATCATTTCAAAGCTTCCTGTTTATTATATAAACACACACCCAAGTTGACTCGCCCATTAAGGGCAGCAATTTACACCACAAATCCAGCCAACTACCGCTGGCCTGCTATTGAGATTCACTTGATTATATTGGACATGATTATACCAACCCATAAAGCCACAATAAACTGTATTGTGACAGCTCTTGCACTTCAGTCTTTGTGTGTTGCAAACGTGTGAAAGAAATTATTACACTGTGAGAAATGGGTCATTAATTATTCCAATAGTTCAGTCTCTCTACTCTTAGCGCTAACCGTCAAATTATTGTCCAGGTGCGCTGAGCATTTTACCTCTGCTGATACATTTTATTTTTCCCCCATTTATTCGCATTCCTATTTGTGAGTAGAGGCAATATTCTAAAAGTACGATTATTTTTGTACATGCACCGACGGCATCAGAAGAAGCAGCACAGCTTGCACTGCAGTTTAAATTGGGACCTAGTGAGGAGAAGAATTATGTTCTTTTTTATACACAGTGTGTCATACACATGGTACAGCAATACTGGTCACATTGTGTCCGTTCTCTGTCTTATAGCGAGTTCTATAATAAATCACACTGCTACATAAACATCACAGAACATCACCTTGCTGTTTGTGTTCCTGAAAAACAAAAGACCACATAATCCATAGTGCATTTGGTATTAAGTCATTGAATAAGTTCAGTTTGTAACAACAGTGGGACGCTAAAGGAATAAATTGATTTTTAGGAAATTTATTCCATTATGGGACCTTGAAATATTAAAAAAAATTAAACTTAATGAAATTGTGTGTAATCTATTTTAAGACGTGCGTGTGTGGATAATAAAAATCTGATCATGGCTTTGGCAACCTTTAAGTGCACTTTGGTATGTGATATTTTAGTTTTTAGAGATAAGTAGCCTAGTAGTCAATTAATTGATCTATTCATTTAAATAACCGTGACAAAAAAAACAAACATTAAAATTGATTAAAATTCTGATCTTCTGCTACCTGCTATCCTGGCAGAGATTTCTATCATACGCAATAACTAACATATTTTAAAAATTGTTCTTTAAAACGTAATGGAAACGACAGTATATTGGAACAGAATTTTACGACATTATACACATAAAAAGGCATGAATTGATTTTAAGTCCTTTCAGGAAAAAGCGCATGATTTGAACACTTTTTCATCATTTTATCACAAAGTAATTTTGAAGGGGAATGTTTTTTCACCTTTAAAATCCTCTTAGTGGACAGAAAAGTTTCCCTTAGATTGCGCGATGAATCGATTGATCTGTAATCTATTATCTTATCTAAAATTAATGTTTAGTGGCTGTATTTATACTTTATGAAGAACGTATATAAAATTGCTAAATGCAAAGTCCTGATCTATTGTTTTATGTTTGGTGATCACTCACCTCAGGCCGGGACTGGAGCCGTTTGTTGAGCTCGTGCATCCGGTACTCCGGCTGCACCGGGTAGGGCGCGTGTCTCCGGTAAAACGGACCGAACGGAGAGGAGTAGAAGGGGTCGCGCGGCGCGCCGGTCATGGTTTCTGTTACCGACAGCGCGCGAGGAGCGCATCCACACGCCGCACGTGGAGCACGACGATCGTAAACATACACACACGCACGCGCTCGCGGACACAAGGAGAGATGCGACTGTCAAATCACACGCGCGTCTTGCTGTGAGGGGAGAGCAGAGGAGGAGGGAGGACTTCACGAAAGGAAGGGGGGATACGAGGGAGGGGTGGAGGAAAGGACCGACGCTTCTGTAATTGGAGGGTCTTTCCTTACTGTACAGTCTGACAAGTTGGCCAATTAGAGCAAAATTCAATGGAATACAATCACTGTTTGCTTTGATAAAATCCCCAATACATGCCATCAATATCTACTGTGCTACTGTAGGTTATTGTAGATAATAGTTCGCTAATGTGCAAATAAACCGCGCCAGCATATACTTAATGCAGAACTGCAACTACAGTGTGTGTGTGTGTGTGTGTGTGTGTGTGCGCGCGCGCCGCGCTTTTCTAGCTACTTGTATTTTTCCATCTCGCTTTCTTTATGACTCACACAAGAGACTTTCTCTCCCACACACACACACACACACCACAACACACACACACACACACACACACCACTTCTCTCTCTGATTTTTCACTGTCTCTCACAATGTTTGGACATATACACGTTTTTTATTTTTAAGATAATTTACTCTTTCTTTACATGTCCCACTCATTTTCAATAAATAATTATCTTGTGCAATGAGAGAGAGACAGATAGACATGTAGAGAGAGAGTGAGTCCATGTGGATTCTATTACTCTCTTGTTTTAGGGGGGAAGCAGGGCCCCAAAAGTTCACCTCCTTTACTTTACTTTCTTTTTTCCTCTCGGTCTCTTTTTCTCATGCCCAAAATCAAGACACTCCCAGTGTAGAGAAACACACATGCACACATAAACACACTGCCTGTTGCTTCATTTTGTGCATGTGTGATTGATAGTTCAATGCTTATGTGGCTTCACAATTCAAACCGTAGGTATACTAGTAAAGAGGATCAGAGGTTCTCTCTCTCACACACACACACACACACACACACAACCCCACACACACACCCTCCCCCTTCAGGTCAGTTAATAAGAGTGGTTGCTGGGTTCTTTGTGTGCGTTGTGTCTCATGGGGAAAGGCGAGGAGGGAGAAGGGGGTCTAAAGGAATGAAATTTACCCACTCCACTGCAGTATAAACGAAGAGAGAGAGAGAGAGAGAGAGAGAGAGAGAGAGAGAGAGAGAGAGAGAGAGAGAGAGAGAGAGAGAGAGAGAGAGAGAGAGAGAGAGAGAGAGAGAGAGAGAGAGAGAGAGAGAGAGAGAGAGAGAGAGAGAGAGAGAGAGAGAGAGAGAGCAGGATAATGAGAGGGCTCTCTATCCATGTCTTTGTGTTTATCAATTTTGCTCCCATCTCTATGGCGACTTGATCAGTGATGACCACAAGATGTCACTCTCTGATTTCTCTTTAGTTAATAGTAAACGGCAGAAGGATTGAGAGTAGCAGAACTATTGGAAGGCCAAGGACTGTTTCTTGAACAGGAGAGCACACAGATTATTATTATTTTTTTTATTTTTTTTAAAGTAGGATTCAAACGCCTAAGGCCACATTAAAAATAAGAGATAAACAGAAACGAATAAACAGAATGTTTTAAGATGAAAAGGTTACGTAAAATGAATTCAAAATATTCAACACACAATTTCTCTATTGCTTGCTTCATTTCCTTCCACACAAAACACTCTTTGAGAGATTCTAAAATCATGCTGGACAACATGATCATTAGGATTTGTATGAATTCATGCAGCTTGAGTGCTGCTTGCTATGGGTGCTGTGCATCGTATTAAAAATTAATTTTGTCTTGTTCCAATAGCAGATTTTTAAAATACGGAAACCAATCCCATACTAGATTTTTTTTATATACGAAATGCCAAGAAAATCTTTAGTTAGTTTTTCTATTCAATGTTTTAGTTAGATTTTTTTCTAATATAATGAGTTAGAAAAAAATAAAAAAATAAAAAGTGGTAAACACAAATGTTTGAAATTAAATGTGTAATGTGGGGTCCTCATTAATAATATAGGTAAATTCCATTGAGATGAAAATCAATGAATGTCAAAAGATGTTGCTCATCATTTAGAGTAGACATGTGCTCTATGACCCTGCACAAGCAATTCCACTAAGTAGCATGTGAGTGTATTTTCTTGTGCAATTACTGCAAGCCTACCACCCAACACACACACACACACAGTATGCATCTATACTGTCTGTCTGCATAAATAAAGAGAAAGAAAAATGGAGAAAGACTGAGTCAGAAAGTGAGAGAGATCCTCATGGATTTTATTGTTGAATCCTTTGATTAAATATTAATGCAACCTCAGATTCTCTAAAAAAGAATCCACAGACACTACAATATATAGGAGGGAACACACACATAGGATCTAGTGAAGAAACTCATACTCATCACAGCCCGAACTGTTTCTCCCCATCTTACACACCAAGACACTCCACACACTGAAAAAAAAAATCAAACTAATACTGAAGCAGTCCACGCAACCTGCTGCAAAAATCATATTCTTTATCAATTTATTTGTCTTGCTTTACAGTACAAATATACATTTTTTAAAAATGATGGTTTTACCAGAGAAACAATCTGTACAACATATGAAGACTTTAGAGGACACAACCCTCACATTAGATTTCATTCTTTCCTTTTTTTGCAGATGCCAAACTAAATGTCATGGTAAGAGGAGCAGAGAATCTAAAAGGAAACATGGGTACCAAAGGAAACACAACATAAGATTCCACAAACTGAACATAACCAATACAGTACCCCCTCCCCTCTCCCTCATGGAAGGCGCGTCCTTGCACTAGACCTAGCCTAACGAGAGGATGGGGTTTTTGAAGGTGGGCCAGGAGTAATAGACAGCGAGTAATAGAGCGCCTGGCAGAGAGGGACACTAAGGTGGAGCCGATGAAGAGGGAGGAGCCAGGGAGTCACCCAGAGCAGAGTCAATAGGACGAAGGCCCATGGCGAAACCAATGGAAGGAGAAGCCAGGGTGGAGCCAGGAATCCGACCGACTGAAGTGGAGCCAGAAGAGGTGGAGACCCAGGTGTAGCTAAGGGGACGAAGACCCGGGTGACACTGATGAATGGAAACCAAGGGGGAAGTGCAGTCTTGCTGGACCGAGATGGAGACGGGGCTCAGCAGATCAGGCCAGAGCCGGTGGGAGTGAGGACAACAGTGAAGCCTGAGGGAAGGAGGAGCCTGGTGGAGTCGAAGGGTTGGAGAGACGTGGCTTAGCCAGAGGCCCGGAAGCCAGGATATCCTTACACGTTAGCCGAACTGGTATCCGGAAAGCCAGAGGTGGAGCCAGGCTGAGAAGGAGGGCTTGATCGGACCAGCGAAGGCGGTAGAGGAAGGAGTGGGAGGCTGGGCAGGACCAGCGTCGATGAAGAAGACTTGAGGCTCTGTGGAACCAGCAGCGACGAAGGAGATTTGGGGACCAGTGGCGGAGTCAGGGCTTGAAAGTAGAAGGGGATCAGGGAATCCAGGTGTTTACATGGAAAGGAATACATTTCAGGGTTAGGAGTAGGGTTGGGAACCGAGAAGTGTTAGTGTTTTTTTTAAATACCGGAACCGTGCGAAATTCCTAAGTTTCGGTTCCTGAAACGGTTCTGGTGCGATGTGTGGACGAAGTGCTGGGAACTTATCCTTTATAGCAACGTCTCACCTCATGAATATTAAAAATAATGAATGCACTGAAAAGACCTCACGCTTCTCATATACGCTTTGCGTCAGATATTAAAGGAGAACTCCGGTCAATTTTAACATTGATTTGTAAATTTGGAGTGCAATTGACTACTGTGGACTTCGACCGAAAACAGATAGTAAATACAGGTATGCCCAGTATGCCTCAAAACTTGCCCCATTTAAGTCAGCAGGGTGCAAATTTTAAATAGAGGATAACACGGTGTAGGCAACACCGATTTTTGTCGTTGTTCTTTGTACTGACAGCACTCCAAATTTACAAACAAATTAGCTCAATGTTAAAATTGACCGGAGTTCTCCTTTAATGCAGAGAGAGAGAAGAGAGAGAGTATAAAACAGTAAAGCTGCACGATTAATCTTTAAAAGATCTCAATCTCAATTCAAACTCCCACCCGATCTTATTCCTAATTTACAAAACCTTTGACAAAATCACACCGGAACATTCATTTCAAATCTGTTTGCACTGTTCTCTGAACCAGAGAGAGCAGTTGTCAATATATAGGTAGGAAACAGCTTCAGTTTCACAAGTCTTTTTCAACCACACACAGTATCAATATTTATGTTACAAATATTCAAATGATCACAGAAGTAAGGAGATAAAAGTTTACAGGTTGGGTATGTCTACGGCAGCAACCAAAATAGAGTAAATCACCTTTTAAAAGTCGCTTCAAATAACGAGTGTATCGGTTACATCTGATGCTTCAAAACGTGAAGAAGACTGTTAAAGCTGCAGTCCGTAACTTTTTTGTGTTCAGAATTTACAAAATTTAAATAATGAACGAGTAAATCATGAATGCATTTTCCAAACCGTGTTTTTGTCTTATCCTGAATCACTAAGGTAAGCCTATAACAAGTGTTTATATTCGGTCTACTTTGGACCAGTCAGGTCGGCAGCACAGCAGAGTAGCCCAGTACCTGCATGACTCATCATGGACATAAACAGAGAGAAGTAGCTCTGGCTACAATAGCCGCGTTTCCACTGCCGGGCCAGGGCCAAGCCGTGCTAGTGTGTGCCAGGGCCAGTCGCGTTTCCACTGTCACTTCCGGGGCTTGATCGGGGCTTACTCTGGGCACACGGCCAGGATTTCTGGCCCGTCGAAAACCTTGGGCCAAAGCGGGCCAACTCGGGCAGAAGGCAGAGTTTAGCAGTGTTAGGGAAAGTTATGGTTTTCGCAAGATGCACATTTCACTTTTTTATATTGCGCAAACTAATCGCTGCTCGAAATGGAGAATAGCCTGTACTGGTCTGTCGAAGATACCAAAGCTCTTCTGAGCATTTGGGCAGAAGAAACGGTACAATTTGACGGCGTGTGAAGAAACGAGGACGTAATAAAATAGATTGATGCTGAATTTTCTAAGCTAAGCATTCAACGAGCAACGCTTCAAGTTCGGGAAAAATGAAAAAAGTTGCAGGCGCAGTATTGTACAAGGCGATTAAAACGCACAATGGACAAAGCGGAGCCCAGAGAAGGAACTTTCCATGGTTCGACTTGATGGACGTGTGCTGGGTGACAAGTCTGGACACTATTGCAGCCACGGCTGATGAGTTAATATACATGCTATATTCCTAACTTAAAAAAAGTTTTGGGCAGCGCTGCGGGGCTACTGGCCCGGCAGTGGAAACACAAGCCCAGTGCTTAAGGCCCGAGGCCACTGGCTCGGCTCGGCGTTAGCCCTGGCCCGACACTGGAAACACGGCTAATGTTCTTCTGCAAGACAAATTCAGTTCTGTTTATTAACAACTAGAGCGCTGATTCATCCAGTATTGAAAAAAGTGAAGTCTTTATGAAATCAATCATTCAAACCGATTTAAAAACTATATTCTGTTTCACTTGTCTGAATCTGAAAATGGTGGGCCATTTTATTTAGCTCCCAACCCAAAAAATAGATTTTAATGTGGCACTTTGTACAGCAGGAGCACTGGGCCAACTTCTCATGTGAGGGCAATGAAGGCAGCTCCTAGATCAATGTTTGGTCCTGTATTCTGTCACAGGCAAGAGAACAATAGCAGAGGATCTATATTGCAGCAGTATTTTTTTTTAATTTACAAAACAAAGAAGGCAGTCCAGTAGGGGAAGAATCAACATAACAGCATAACACATGCAGGACAAAGGTAAGAACTAAACTGAGAACTTAAATACACAGCTAAATGAGGAACCAAACAACACACAGGTGAACATAATCAATTAACCAATGAGTAATCATAGAAACAAACTATCAATCTATCAACTATCATCGTGCAGCAAGATGACACGATATTAAAGCATGACAATATTTCTCCTAGAGGTGAAAAGCTGTCTTATGATATCAGCATTGAGTTTATGGCAAAGCCTTTACAAGTGGTTGCATTATCTTGTTCTGTCCGTTACTGCATATGATGAATCATACTCGGAAGTTAGAACTGAAGTGACATTCATTACTAGATGAATAGTTAAAACATGCATTATACACCTGCATTGTTTTGCATTTTGTGACTTTCAGTTGAATAAAATACAATTTTTCCAGTCATGCATTTCATTATTGAAGTTTTCTTACAAATGTCGTAAAATATCGTCTTGTGAACCTAATATTGCATATCGTCTTTTAAGCTTGCTCTCTCCCTACATACATATATTTATATATATTTTACACACACACACCACCACACACACACACACACACACACACACACACACGTTGGGTTTCCATGTTTCATGACGACTATCTATAGACATGTAAAAACTATATCCACTACCCCTAAACGCAACCCTAACAGACAATTGTATGCATTTTTACATTACAATATAAAATGGGGACATTTAAGAAATGGTACTCACATTGCAAACATACACAGACAGAAATTATCATTGAGAGTTATTCACATTTAATTAGCAGCCACGATTCTAACTAGCCAAATTCAGGTTATTTAAGAGTAAACCGTGGTAAAGAAAGAACAAATAATGTCAGGATTTCATCAACTCAGGAGTAACACAAACACAACTTCAGCTTTGCTTGCTGGTTGCTCCTACCATTCACTATTCTTTAGATGTGACGTTGCCATAGCAACCTCAACTCAGTGACCTCGTTCTTTCAGCTCTAAAATTATGGGCTGCCCGGCCTGATAACAGGCACAGAGAAAGAGAGAGACTATTTTCCCCTAGTTTATCTTGCCTCTGCTGCAATACGATGACATACTGTAATTTCTGAAATAATCATTTCAAATTCAATCAAGTTTCAGTTTGAAATTTGGCATGAAACGGAATTTGTGATAGTCTTTTCTTCCCTATTGTGATGTATATCTGAGTAAAACGTCTTCTGGAACAATACAAATTTAGGACGGGGCTTGATTTTGTCAATGGGGAATTGATTGGATGGTTGCTATTGCGGTGATCTCATTGTGACTGACAGGTTTTCCCGCCCTCACGCCAGTAAACACGTCATTAGAGAAGATATGTCACAGAAAAAGGGAGAAGTTTCTTTGATAAGAGATTACGAGAGTATATAAATAAAAAAATAAGAATGGTCAATTTTGATTTTATGGTAACTCTAATTTAGCTAATAGCATGGATTCAGCAGACACATCCTCATCAAAATAATGTGATTTAGGGCAAGAAGGAATATATTCTGTTCTGATCAATGGATTCAGCTCAGGCTTGTGGTGAATGTTTTCTTGGACCTCAATCAAGCCCTCCAACTCCAGCATAATTTGAATACTGTTTCAGAACGTGTACAACCATGTATGACCAAAGCCTGAGTGCACTCAGATGCAGTCTCAACATCATCTGACATCATATGACATGCACTGCAGTGTCCTGAGATCTTAATTCAGAAGGACTGAATGAGGTAGAAGGGGAGTTTTTTTGAAGGCCTACAGTGCATACAGAAGGTGCACAAAATCCAGCAGCAAACAAACCTGCTCATGAATGTTTCGAACGGGTTCTTAGTTGTTGCATCATGTGGAATCTCATTATATTAATAAACCTCCAAGAAACACTCACTGGTGCAATCGTGTAACATTTTACATTATGCACCACAGTCATTTAATTTACATTTACATAGATGAAAGTGGAAAAAAAACATCAATATTTATGTTGCAGAACACTTTTATTCCATTTGCTTTATTCCATTTAATGGTGATATGGGGCTTTCAAGCTCTAAAGATGACCATTATAAAAACAAAATAAGCCACACAATTTCTTTGTGTTTATGTACATCTTCCAATATGATTTATATAATATAGGTCTAGACTTTTGACAAGTCTATAAATATAGTTTAGTTGATTATATATACACAGTAGTTTTTAACAATAGCATGCACTGTACAAAGCTCATAGATTGCATTACATTTTCAAAACAACTTTCACAACTCGTTTACAGTGTTTTTGTCTACTGAAATTGTTTTGGAAAGATGTTTCATCAGCCGAACATTTGACAGGTTGTTAAACAACAGTAAATCCATTAAACACACTGTACTGCTATCCCTATATCCTCGCTTTCATTTGTCAAATGTTAAACATGGTGCTACCGGACTAAAGTAGCTATATTGTTTTTTTGCTTATTCATAAGAAAAGAAAAAAACAGGTGCAAAAACTATAAACCTCACTAGGAATCTTTCAGCATTTATCTATCTATGATAATGTAATTTAATAAATATACTATAGATCAGTGTGAATTCATACTCATTCATTTTACATTAACCAATGTTCATTTATACAAATTAAAATATGTTTTTAATATATGCAGAAATAACATTAACCTAGATTAATACTTGCTATAAAGGTATTATTCATTGTTACTTATTTTACACACATTATTAATACATTTATTAATTACATTTTTAATTAATATTTACATTTATTAATAATTACATATTATGTTACCATAATGTTTTAAAAATGCTACTAAAAGATAAAAAAAAGTGAGTTAATTGCTCTTCACTAGCATTCTTGTTCTGGTGTGTCTGGTTGTGACACTAAATATGAATATGTGCATATTCAAATTGCATGAATGAAATGAGGGCATTTCCAGTAAATACATTTGAGTCTTTCCTTCACACACCTAACATATGGCTTGAAGTATAGAGTAATTCACATTCACTACTTTTATTCTTAATATAATTTTTTTATGAATATAAATTCTATTTTTCTAGAAAAGAGCAGCATGAATATTTTTTTAAAGTTCCTTTTGTGTTTCACACAAGACAGCGTTTTGAGTAGTGAGTAAATTACAGAATTTTTTAATTTAGGACAAAAATTAGGGCATGTCTTGATTTTTCTGCACTCCAACACTAATCTGGATGTGTAGAATAGATTTAAAGAGAAAGGTACAAAATTCAAATATATTATTTCCTGAAATAGCATTCTTAAGTGACATTAGTCTATACATTATGCAAGGCGACAGGAAAATACATCTCTGTTCTAGTTTGTCATGGTTTTGTAGTGATTTTGTGAGTATTATGTTAAAGACCTTCTAAGGTGCTTTGAAAAACGCAGCACTATTCAATGCGTTGACAATTTCCACTGAAAAAGGACAGGTCGGGATAGATCTACGGAAGCGTATTGCATTCACTTGAGGAAAAAAAATCTACTCTGTTTTTCTGAATTAACGAGTTAATTATCTCAGAATTACAAGATAGTTTTTTATGGAAAAAAAGTTTTTGCTCTGTTTTTCTTAATTATCTCAAAATTATGAGTAACTCAATTCATAAAAACGGAGTGATAATTAACTCATTAATTCAGAAAAAGAGCAAAAACTTTTTTTCATGAAAATTATCTTGTAATTCTGAGACAATTGACTCGTTAATTCAGAAAAACAGAGTAGATTTTTTTTCCTCAAGTGAATGCAATACGCTTCCGTATAGATCAAACAGCTCCTCCCTTTTTTTAAATAGCCAATGGCACTTTGTTTATATGACAGCTCGGCCAGAGCCGTTGAGCTAGGTAAAGCCGCAGTTTCCTCCTAATCTCTAACTGTTTCTCCTCCTAATCTCCGCCATATCGCTTTAAAATAAATATAGCATTCTGTGCAAAATTCAAATGGGTCCGATATGTTTTCTGGTATGCGCTGACTTGCGCATATGATTTACTCTGTGCTATAGTGTCTCTGGACTGGACTTCATTCGCCCTAATGTAAAGCATATTTACACAATGTCGAAAATAGTAAATGTGTAAAGAGTGACTGATTTAAGCCGCAGCTTCAGCGTCTATTTATAATGTAGTAGGGGGCAGGATGCTTGAGATTCTAGAGAGCTTTTAATTGGACAGAAAATATGATGAGAAGCTGAAGGGCAAAATAAATGATGTAATCAAAATCAAATCAAAAAGTGAGAGACTAAGGGCGTGGCGTGCACGTCAAAGCTCCATGGCGTCTCCGTTTTTATTTCGGCTCCCATGTTAACAGGTTAGAGCTTGCACACTGCCTGCGTGAAACGTGCGTCTCAGGTGCGGCTGTGCATGCTAGAAATAGAACCGATGCCTATTTTTCACGCAACACGCAAGCATGTTGGAAGCGTTTCCAGGCAAAATAGAATAGGAAAAGATGCATGTGATTTTGACACGAATACATATTAATAAATGACATTATGTTTGAAAGTCTATAGGTTTTGACATAAATGCAGATATAAAATAATTTAAAAAAATTAAATAATTATCGATTTTCAAATATTGCACCTGTCAATACAGAACGAAATATTGTGTAGGCTAGCCTATTTTGCTGTCTATACTGCCGACGTTGTCTTTGCTGTATCAGTAGGCTATATATTTATCTTTATATAATTATATATATAAACAGGGGCTAGGTCCCAAGATAGCCCTCCCTGTACGTCACCTAGCAGCATCAGCGCCGCGTCAGACACATTTATGGTGTGCAAAGACACAGAAAACGCCATGCAGCCGCCACATGTGTCGCCGGCATAAGTTTTGAATGCTTATATCTTCTAAATGTGAGCACACAAGCTTAAAAATAACAAATTCATACTGAAAGCCAAAACACTGACATATGGGAGCCCCAATCACCTCTGGGAATATCAGATAAGGCTAATGAAATTGGCATACAAAATTTGTATACCAGGCCACGCCTCTTACATACGGATGTATAAGCTGGCAGGCGTGCAAGTGTACTCCAGTTTTGTTCTGAGGAGCCGAAGTAGCATCTCGGCCACTTCAGCGGTCAGTACAGAGTTGTGGCATGAGGGACACGTCATTGTTCCCTCCATCAGGGAACGAGGGTTACCATAAGCAACCGAGACATTACCTTTCTGTTGGTCACTTCTGTTGTGTCGAAATTGACATATGGGGTCCCTATACTAAACGCCACAACAACTGTACCGTGTCATGAGATAACGCAGTGCAAATGTGTACTAGAGGCAGTATAGGTTTCACCATTCCTGGGGAACTGAACTAGAAACAAAGTCCTTCTAGGCAAGTCCTGCCACTCGGCCGCCATCTTGGCAACGCCTCCGGGCAGCTATTTCTGAATAACAAGACCAGGCTCCTATCTAAATGAATGGGCAGAGAGTCAGAACTGCAGTTTCACTGATCACCGGGACATAAAAACTGCATGTATAGAAACAGCAGTAAAATATGATAAAAATCGCTGAAAAAGTTGGACGACTTTGCCCCAAAATAAGGTTTAAAACACCTTTTCCCCCACAGGTTATACTTTTACTGCGCATGCGCAAGAGTTCACACACCAACACGCAAGGTCTCTCGCTCTCTCCCTCTCTTCCGTATGGTGCGCGCGCTACACGGTTTGAAGCACACTCGCTCTAGATTCGGGAGATTTTAACTAATTTGCGGGCATCAGGGAGCCGCTATCAATATGCGGGAGACTTGGGATGTCTGATATTTACACAACGCACACATACAGTACATTTCAAATCTGCCGCCTTTTCAAACAGTAACGTATTCTCCGCTGTCGCAAACCTCAACTGTGCGCATGCGTCAGAGGAACCAGACGATAGGCTGAAATGTTTCCCGGCTTGACTGTTAAAAGCAGACGATTGGCTGTCCAGGGGAGGGGCGGGACATGTGCATACAACCGCCATCTTTGGCGTTACAGGTTTTCCCTATATAGTTCTATTGAGGATTGAGGAAGTGACATGTCTCATATAAATTGTCTCTGACTAGACCTAAGAGCGCACCATATCACCTCGGAGAGGGGAAAGGCACTAATACAAGCACTACACCCACCCAATTCGCATACACTTACCTGGTGTCACCAAAAACTCAAGACGAAACTGCCTCTATTCGAAGATTATAGAATCTCCAGACGATGTTGGGTGTAGCCCTGCCCGGAGCTCTGGGCCGGGGTCTCAGTATAATGTGAGCCGGCACTATTCACTAAATGAAAGGGCTTGTAGGTCCCCCACCCTCTTGAGAGATGTGAGCACAATCAGGAGGGCCATCTTTTTAAAGAGGGTAGCAAGCTCCACTGATTGCAAGGGCTCAAACAGATCTTTCTGTAGGGCCTGCAAGACCAGAGAAAGATCCCAAAAGGGGATGACGAGCGGTCTCTGGGGACTCAACCTCTGATTGCCTCTCAGGAACCTAACTTTCAGGTTGTGCTTTGCTAAGCTGTGTCTAAGTGGAGGGAGAAAGATGCCTCTCGAGGCACTGCGGTAGGAAGGAAAGCACTGAAATGAGGCCATATCTCTGTGGATCCTCAACTCAGGAGGAATACCACGTAGTGAAAATGCGCCATGCACTTCAGGGCGTATAGCTGTCTAATAGTGGGGGTCTAGCCTAAGAGATGGTATCCATCACCGTTGGTGTGAGACCCCAGAGTTCCTTGCACCCCGTACCAGAGACCAGACTTGGAGGTTCCAGAGATCTGGGGATGGGTGCCAGATTCTGGCCTGCCCCTGAGAAAGAAGGTCCTTAGCCAGGTTCTGGTTGGGACAATAAGGGGCAACTATTAGAACTTATTTCTCATCCTCCCTGACCTTGCACAGTGTCTGTGCGATGAGGCTCACTGGGGGAAACGCATACTTGGCCAGCTGTGAGCTAGTGCATCCGTGCCAAGGGGGCCTTGGTCAGGGAATACCACAGAGTGCAATGGGAGGATTTCTAGGAGGTAAACAGGTCCACCTGTGCCTCGCCGAATTGACTCCATGTCAGCTGGACCGTCTGGGGATGGAGTCTCCATTTTTCACAATGTGTGACCTGTTGCGAGAGCGCATCGGCTGCGAGAATGAGGTTGCATGGAATATGAATGGCACGCAGTGACTTCAGTCATTGCTGTCTCCAAAGGAGGAGATGGCAGCCGAGTTGTGACATGCGACGAGAGTGTATCCTGCGATTTATATACACCACGGTCACTGTGTTGTCCATCCGGACCAACAGGTGCTTGCCCTGGATCAACGTCCGATGAACCCTCAGGGCCAATAGCACAGCCAGCAACTCTAGGCAGTTGATGTGACAATGCAGATGGGGTCCTGTCCAGGAGCCCGAAACTGCATGCCCGTTGCACACGGCAGCCTATCTTGGAGGTGTCTGTTGTGACAATTACACGCTTGGACACTTGACCCAGTCTGGCTAGGTGCCGAAGGATCTAGTCCCTGTGTTCGCAGACCAACTCTGTGACTGAGATAAAATAAGCCAGTCGTCAAGGCCTCTGCGACCTTTGTGAAGATGAGAGGAGACAGGGAGAGCCCAAAAGGGAGGACCTTGTACTGGTATGCACATATTTCAAAAGCAAACCGAAGAAGCGGTTTGTGTCGAGAAAGGATCGAGAAAAGAAAGTATGCGTCATTCCGGTCTATCGTTGCGAACCGACCCCGATGTCTGACACATGTGTTTGACTGTGAGCATCTTGAATGGGAGCCTGTGCAGGGCCTAATTCAGTACTCATCTAGGATTGGTCTCAAACCACCACTCTTCTTCGGTACAATGAAGTAAGGGCTGTAAAAACGCTTCAACTTGGCCGGGGGGTCTGGTGCTGTGTACCGGTTGTGCGACTGACGAGAGAACGAGAGCCACGAACACCGTGAGTGAGTGTATGACCCAGGGAAAGAGGAAATTGCTCTTTTTGTCAATGTATAAAATTGGTGGCGCCACCTGCCTGCGGGAAGACCACTGGGGTCTAGCTGCCGGCCCCGGCTGAGGCGGGGGCCGACCTAGATGATCACCAGGCTGTTCCTGAGGCCTCAGGGCCCTAGATTTCCTGGGAGTGGAGTGACGGCAAGGCAGGATGTGCTTAATAGCTTTCGTCTGTTTCTTCAAAGCAGAAGACTGTTAAGCAAAGCCCTCAACAGTGTCGCGACGAGGTGATTGGAATGCTTCTCACTGTTCCCAGACGAGACGCACTGCTTTGGCTCCGAACAACAAAGCTGGAGTGCACTTGTACGCTGGCCGGCTTATATACCCGTATGTACAGGGCGTGGTCTGTCATGAAAATTCTAGCATGCCAATTTCATTGGCTTTTTCTGATATTGGGGCTCCCAAGAGCAAATCCCATTTGTCAGTTTCGACACATGCGAAGTGACCGTCAGAAAGGGATTTTGATTTCATGGGACTTTAATGTCCAGGGATGCAAACACATGTATGGTCAAAAAAGAGAGAGGTAATCGAAGCCCTCGCCCTGCGGAAAATAACCCAGATACTTACATTGCCACCAACCCCTGCCATCCCCGGCCCACCCCTATAGGCACATAATGAAATACTGAAAATCAAATACACCGAGACGAATTTGGAATTTCAATTTCATTTTTTAATTCTGAACAATAAACTCTTATTTAACTATCTAGCACTTCTTCTTCTTGCTTTTATGACTGTAGAGTAAAGCATTCAAGAATGGCAGCATTTTGTGTGTCTATGGTCACAAAGGGTCATTTGGAGTCTCCAAGTGGCTTTTTTTGGGAAGTGCCTAGACATACACTTAGATAAACATGTGTAAAACACTCATTTTCTAAGATATTATAATCAAATTTGAAACTGTGTTTTGGTAAGGCTTCATGCTGTGACCCCATTGTGTTTTCCAGCTAATAGCTCCCAGCTGTAGTTATCTGCAGGCATCTGTTTACAAAAAAAATGTAGGCGGATTTTTTTCTGGTCATTTTTCAGTGTGTTCAAAGTTATATTACTCAATACCAGTCAGACTTACAGTAATTCATTCTGATGGTTTAGGAACAAACCTCCGAGTGTCACCTTTCAAAAGAGACCAAAAGCATGTATATACTCCAAATGGTTCAAGAACAGCATGCAATTTAATTTGGCTAGGCCTTTTTTAGGCGTTTTAGGCAAATTTAGCAGGATTTATAAAAGGTTAAAAATAGCAAAACTATTTTTTTAGTAGGATCGCGTAAACAAAACGTTACTATGAAAAAATCAAGGACACGGATATGGAGAAAAAAAGTTATGAGAAGTAATGTTTGACGCAATGTTGCTAGCTATAACCAACAGTAAGCAAAGTCAAGGGCAATAGTTATACTACGGGGCTTTGACCGCATTACAGTTCCACTGTGCGTAGTTAACTGTAGTAACGGAAAATAGGATACAATTTTTATAAAAAGAAAAAACATGCAGCCCCATGCGCTTGATCTGCAATTTTCTATGTCTAACTTCACAATCAATGGACACATGTAGTTTAATTTAAATAAATAAAGTATATAGTCCTATCTATAATAAATAGAAAATTAAACTGAATATATAAATAAATTAATAGTCCTGCTGCACGGGTTTTTGTAATTATTCCAGATAATATAACAAATAAATAATTATTGATAGGCCTACTTCTTAAAAGGGCTTTGTGTGTTTCATTTATTAGGTTATCTACTGTCAATAATAGAAAAAAAGAATGAACGAATTAAATTAATACATAAATAATAATATTGACGGACATGCTTTTCGCTTTTTCTCTCTCTCTCTCTCTCTCTCTCTCTCTCTCTCTCTCTCTCTCTCTCTCTCCTCTCTCTCTCTCTCTCTCTCTCTCTCTCTAATAACTGCATTAATAACTGCATAAAAGCCGGGGACACACTTACTCTAAGGCCAGTTATGAATGTAATTTTATACTTATGACTGATCAAGCCCAAACGCGTGTTCAGCGCATTCAGTGTGTTCACAGTTGGTGACCTGTTAAGACCTGCTGCAGTCGATGAAAACCGTCAGTCTTCAAATGTTTCAGCAAGTCGTAAGTGTGTCCCTATCATTAGTCTGCTATCAGTGGCTCAAACCTCCGTTACTAACTCTAAAAGAAAAAAACAATGACCGCATTACCACCTCGGCTGTGCATTATTTTTTTTATAATAATTCAACGGCCTGTCGTCAATTACTCCTTACACATTAACCATAGTAAATCCATGGGCATGCATGCAGCATTTATCTAGCATTACCCCTAATCTAGCATTAACAACAACATTGGAAAATCGGTAACGTAGGGTTTAATATTACTGTACAAGATAGGCGATAGTAACGTTAGCCAAGTCAGGAATTTAATATTAAAATGCATAACGTGCAAACGAACATGATTATAGTCGAACAACTTTTTCAATGTAGCTACAGGTATCCATAATTTGATCTGCTAGCAAGCACTAACGTTAGGTCTTTTACATGTGAACTTGATGTAACGTTAGCTAAAACGTAATGATATATATGTAGATTACACACACACACACACACAACCTACCTACCCAATTGAAATAGGCATTGTTGAAATGTTTAATAAATTACATGACTAGTAGATTATATAACATTATAAATAAAAAAAGTCAAATGCCAGTAAGACGGGAATACGCGGCGCCGAACTCTGGTCCTCAGGGAGAAATTTGTTGTAGTGACAGTTACGCAGCAAGAAGAAACGCTAGTGGCTCACGCTTGCGCGCATATGATAGGCCTGCTGTTTTGGCGCGCAGTGTTTTGATTTGCTTATTTCCTATTTACTTTTTTGGTGGATGCAATCCAGAATTACTGTTGGTGAAATCACCCCCCCCCCCCCCCCCCCCCCCCCCCCCCCAGAAAAAAACTCTTCGAATCTGCACGATTCACACAAGTCACCCAAACTGACGTGAAAAAAGCGCGAGGCGCCGAAAAGCGCGCTGTTTGCATCCCTGAATGTCGTTTTGCAACCATAGACAGTAGAAAATGAGTCGACATGTGTTTACATTTTTTTAAATCCTAAACACATTTTGCCTTTTTTTTTACAATAGCCATTTAAACAAGCAAATAAATGTTTGCATGCAATATGAAATGGGTAATTGAAAGAACATCTCTGCTGGGTCTAAAAATCAGGAATTTATTTCAAATAAATAATAATTTCTTTGTTTGTTTTTAATAATCAGGTGCATCTCTTTTCAAGTAGGTCAAGATCCCATTTTCATGTTTCCATTTCATCATAATTAACGAAAATTAAAGGCTCATTTCAGGATCCATTTATTGTTGTAGTTGTTAAGCCCACTTTATTAAGATAAGGCACCTATTTCACTACCTCTAAATTAATATCTAAGTTCCATAACTTAAATGCACATTTTTTCAAAGCTGACTCACTGTTCTAGTCTGATCATAATCCCTCTTTGTATGGACTCAAAGGGGAACCTGTAATTAAATTAATCATCAGCACCACCCAATGGTGAGAAACAGACTGTGACTGTCAAAGAATATTTGATAAGAGACAACAAAAGAGACAGAAACAAAATTCATCAGAATAAAACAGTTTCATTTGCCATCACATAAACAATATCTTTCACATTTAAATGCAATGATCCTATTTTTAAGACCTAGGATTTATACAGTAATTAATTTGATGTTTACATGTAAACAAAAAGGCAGTAAGATACAAAGTATCACTAATGCAGAGACAGTGGTGAGTTGTTGGCTTGGTTTGAAGGGTTTTGATTACCATAAATCATATTGATCATAACATCGGCGTAGTTTCTGTTTTTCCATCTGCAGTAACAAGCTGCATCAGAGTACCTGAAGGGGGTCTGTTCTCTCCTGTAGTCCACTTATAGAACAGCCTAGAATGTAGGAAATGCATCATAGCTTTATCACACACACACACACACACACACACACACACACACACACACACACACACACACACACACACACACACACACACACACACACACACACACACACACACACACACACACACACACACTGTATACTCACTCTGTTATGTACTCTAGTGATGTCCAGGAATTGACATCACCATCTGGCATGAACTTTCTATTCATGGGTGTATCCAAAGTCACTCTAAAAGGAGTAATTAATAGTCGCCTTTAAAAACATAAATTTGCATGGACGTAAATTACTTAGTTTTGGCATTTTGTTGTTCCTTACGGTAGAATTGCTACTGCAGAAGATCCCGGAGGAAGACCACTATTTGGCCCGCTCAGACTTTGGCACAACTGATGTACTGCTGCCTTAGCCATACCATAACCAATGCATCCTACAATGACAACGAGATAGAATTGTACTGATACTGCTATATACAGTACATGCAAAATCCAAATCCAGAAAAGTTGGGACAGTTTGTAAAATGTAATAAAATCAAGATTCTGTGATTTGTTAATTTGTTGTTGATTTTCTCTTATAACTGACAAAAGTACAAAGAAAACATTTCCAATGTTTTCACTGGCCAAATTAATTGTATTTGGTAAATGTAAACACATTTTGATTTTGATAGCTGCAACACACTCCAAAAAAAGTTGGGACCGAGACAAAAAAAAAAAAGTAAAAGTAAAAGAGTATAGAATATTTAAGTCAAACTGTTTTTAAATAGTCCACAATTAGCAGGTGAACTGGTAATAGGTAAGGGCATCGTGTTTGGGCATAAAAGCAGCCGCATAAACCAAAGAATCTGTCTTTGCAAGCAAAGATGGTTCATGGCTCACCACTTTCAAAAATCACATGAAAAAATTCAATGCAAGATTGCTAAGTATTTAGGTTTTTCACCAACTAACTACCATACATAATATTGTTAAAAAATGTAGGGCAAGGCAGGAGACCTCTGTTGAATGTGCATTACCTTTGAGCCCTCATACGGCACTGCATGAGAAACCGTCATGCTACTGTATTAAATATGGCCACATGGGCTCTGGAGTACTTTGGAAAACCATTGTCACTTAACACAGTCTGACGCTGCATCAAGAAATGCAACTTGAATCTCTGTGACGCATGGAAAGCTATACATCTGTTCAATGCATCTCAGATGGTCTAAAAGAAGTAAGAGCATGGAAATGTGTGTTGTGGTCAGATGAATCCATGTTTCAGCTTGTTTTCAGTTCTCAGTCCCAAAGAAAAAAGGACCATGAGTGACTTGCATACTGTATGTGTGAAGGTATCATTGACGTCGTGGAGGCATATATTGGGATTGTACAGAGACATATACTGCCATCAAGATGACATCTTTCCTTGTAAGATAGCTAGACAATGGCAGGCCTCATACTGCACATGCTAAAACAGAGTGGTTTCTAGACACTACAGCATACAGTGGATATACCTGACAGCCTGCCTTCAGTCCAGATCTGGCTCTTATTGAAAATGTATGACCCATCATGAAAAGAAGAATCAGACAACAATGACCACAGACTGTTGAGCAGATGTCTCATATTAGGTGAGATTGGGCAAACATTCCACTTGCAAAACTTCAACAATTATTATCCTCAATTCCCAAACGTTTTAAAATAGTGTAATTAATTAGTGTAATTAAAAGGAAAGTCAAGTCAAGTATATTTATTTAGCGCTTTTCACAATATAGATTGTATCAAAGCAGCTTCACAGTATCAATAAAAATAACATAATGTTTGTTTCTTAGTGGAAAAAACATCCACGTTAGGTAGGAAGGTGATGTGACAGTGGTAAAAATGCCTCTGTCCCAACTTTTTGGGAGTGTGTTGCAGCCATCAAAATCAAAACATACTTATATTTACAAAATACAAGTAAGTTGGTCAATGAAAGCTTTGAAGATATTTTCTGTGTACCTTTGTCAGTTAAATAAAGGTTCAAGAGAATTAACAAATGATCGATTCTTGATTTTATTGCATTTTACAAAATAACATGGTATGCTCCACATGGAGATCGGATCTGAGTTCTCAGTCCATCTGAGATTACATGAAAAAAAAAAGAAAACGGAGACAAACTAAATCCAGAAGAATTGCGGCAAAGTCTGTATATATATATATATATATATATATATATATATATATATATATATATATATATATATATATATATATATATATATATATATATATATACACATAAATAGGAGAACACCCTTCACCGTCAAAAAAAAAGTATTCTAGTTTGTGGGAGATACAGATTGTGTGTGCGGAGGGAATATTATTTAAAAGCTTTGTGATTCAGAAATGGTAATGTATGTTCATCAATGACAATTCTTAAGCCAACTTGCTTTGTGCTGTGAACATGAATTTTTTATCATGCTGAGGAATGTGAGGAAATATCATATATTATGTTAAAAAAATTAATGACACTGATGAGAACAGTAAATATATACTAATTTTTTAAGCTAATTTAAAGGTCAGGGAGTAAATACAAGCATACATACCTGCTGTTGGACCCAGTGCTGCTTTAGCCCCCGCCAGTGTGAGCAACCCCCCCTCTCTCAGGTGTTTGGTTGCTAGGTGACTGCAAATTGTGGAGGTCCACACACTCTGCTTCCACATCAGATCAGCATTCTTATACAGAGCTGAGGCATATAGAATACATTTATATGAAGTATAAACTGATATAATTATATACCTGAAAATGTTCACTTCTAGGACAGAATTAGACTTAAGAGATTAGCGCCCCCTTGTGACAATACTGAGAATGCAATACATTTCAGAAAGCAATATAACAAAAGATTAATTTTGCATAGCAGCTAGAATGTATATGCAATTGTGAAGAGTGTTTTGGGCTTCTGTGGCAAAGTTTTGACTCAAGATTTACTGTGCAATAAATCAGCTGTTCTCAACCAGGGGGCAGGGGCACACTAGGGAGCCTCAGCAAACTTCCAAGGGGGCCGCAGAATGATTTAAAATGATAGATAATAATAATAATAATAATATATAAATATATAACATTTATATAGTGCTTTAATTTGCACTCAAAGTGCTTTACATGGAAGTAGAATTCTTCTCCACCACCATCAATGTGCAGGATCCACCTGGATGATATGACAGCAGCCATACTGCGCCAGAACACCCACCAGCTTATTGGTTGAGAGGAGAGAGAGTGATGAAACCAATTAGTGTATATATGGGGATGATTAGGAAGTGATGATGATGGATTTAGCCAGGATGCTGAGGTTACCCCTACACCTTTTTCAAAGAACATCCTAGTTTTTTTAAATGACCACAGAGAGTAAAACATGTGACAGACAGACAGACAAAAAATCTGAAAACCTCTGCTAAGATTTTGTGTGGCCTCTGTGTGTACATGCACTAATAAGTATGTACTAACTTTTGGCCTTGGCGCTGCCCCCTGCCCAGCCTCCAGCCACACAAAAGATGGCATCAACTTTATCTTCACCTAACAGCTCACCGACATCAGCTGTCACCTAAAAAAAAAAAGAAAGAAAGACAGAGATGTAATATGTTTGAATATAGCACACAAATTACAAATCAAAAGTATATTGATCTTTGAATACAGACAGGCAAATAATTCAGGCAATATTTGGAAATCACATGAATATAATAATCACGCCCATTAAGTCAATGAAAAGAAAAGCTAGAAACAAAATCTTTATGCCTTGTTAAATGAATAAAAGACAAACACAGACACACATACATATTATATACAGTATATATATATATAATATATATATATATATATATATATATATATATATATATTTATATATATATATTTCATATTCATATATGAAGAGTTCAGATGCAAAAGCCTCTAAAAGCCATCTGAAATTTTCTTCTAAAATGATCATTTTTATCAAGCTCGTATATTTAAGTTCAATAATTTCACTTTAATGGCAAGAAAAATGACCCATTAATTGTCATCTAAGTGAAATTACCAAATTTAAATATACGAGCTTGATAAAAATGATCATTTTAGAAGAAAATTTCAGATGGCTTTTAGAGGCTTTTGCATCTGAACTCTTCATATATATATATATATATATGATAGATAGATTGACCTATAGATAGATAGATAGATAGATAGATAGATAGATAGATAGATAGATAGATAGATAGATAGAGATATATATTTCATATTCATATATGAAAATATATATAATACTGCGAAAGTATTATTATTATTTTTTACATTTATGTTGATGCCTTATGTTAAAAATCAAATATTTTGATTTTTAATAACTGCAAATTTATTAAAAATAAAAAAATTGCATACGTATCCATATCTTGAAATTTAGCTCAGAAGCATTCCAATGGGCTCTATGCACGGCGGTATTTCCGGTGAAGGGTTAAGGATGCTCGATAACTTCCGCCGATCGTAGAGTCCAATGCAATACCAAGAATTTATATTGAATTTTATACTCCATGTTTATACTAAAGAAACGTTAGTCACAAAAACAGACAAAACAGACACCCCTCGTTGTGTTTATGCTTCTTTTTCAAATTATATTAAATAAACATAACTATACATAAAATTACATCTAAACATATGAAAGTTTCGTTTTAAAGACGGGAGGACAGTACATTTTGAAGACTCTGCCATAATCCCGTTTTCCTCGGTTTTCCTCCGCTTTAATCTCCCCAACCGGAAACGGATGAGCATCCTTGCGTCAAATGCGGAACTTATGCGTGCATATAGCCTATTTCGCTTGTAGAGGTTACTACACTTCGAGTGGTGTTAACCTATGGCAAATGTCAAAAAAATGACATGATTGTAACCGCGCGCGCGCCTCCGCATCCCCTAGACACCATTTACTGTCTACACACAATAGGCTTTTTTCTCTGATTTTGAAAACTCTTCGCGATCGACTTAAAATGCTTCCAAGATCGACTTGTCGACCGCGATCGACGGGTTGGTGATTCCTGTAACGTTACTGTTTTACGGTCAATGACAAGAGTACTAATCAGCTGTCTCACGAACGTAACCAGCACATTATCCCCACATGGCAAAGCCATAACACAGCAAGGGAGAAGAACGAAGTTACATGAAACAATCCAACTACATATTTTTTACACCACTGACAAGGGAAAAGTCACTACTCACGGTGTTTATGGCTAGCGTCTAGCTTTCCGCGGCTTCTCTTTCAAGGTAGTGACGAAACACGCTCTGTAGCGCTGTGTGTTCGCTGTCGGCTACGGTAGAAACATGACGTCACAATATGTCGACCTTCATAGAAGGGGGAGCCCGCGGTTATGGAGATATAAATGTCTTATTCTAAGGTAATAAAAACACTACGGTTTATTAAGCAAATTCTTACACCACTGAAAACATAGTTATGGATGTCATATTGCATTTCTGATAATAGATACTCAAATTTTTTACACATTGCACCTTTAAGAGAACGTCACTTAAGTCATTCTTAAAAAAGGAAGATGTGTTCGGAGTTTTGACGACCGGATACGGCAAAAGTTTAATATATCAGCTAGCTCCGCTGGTGGGAAAACGCATGGGACTCACTCAGCCACAGCCGTTCGTTGCTCTGGTTGGTTGTAGCGCTGTCCTATTGCATGCAGAGGGAATTTGAAAGACAACCGTTTATCCCGCCCCTCGGATTGAGGTATGTCAATGGAGAGTTCCCAGACCTAACATCTTGATGTAGGTCTGGCTTGCCAGGCTAAAAGGAAGTTTAAGGCAGCAAAATATAAAGATAGCCTTAATAAAAACCTAGTCCAGAGCATTCAGAACCTCGAACTGGGCAGAAGGTTTACCTTCCAACAGGACAATGACCCTACACACTAAAACAATGCAAGAGTGGCTTATAGACAACTCTGTGAATGTCCTTGAGTGGCCCAGAGCCTGGGCTTGAACCCATTTTGAAAATCTCTGGAGAAATCTGAAAATGTCTGTCCAACGACAGTCCCAATCCAACTTGACAGAGCTTGAGAAGATCCGAGGAGAAGAATGGCAGAAAAATCGCCAAATGAAGATGTGTAAAGCTTGTCACATCATACCCAAAAAAGACTTGAGTCTGTCAAGGTGCTTTAACTAAACTGAGACTTATTTTTATTTTGACATCTGCCTTATTTTTTATTATTATTTAACTTACAGTTTTTCCTTTTAAATAAATTTGCTAAGTTGTCACATATCTGTTTTTTGCCTTGTCATTATGGTGTATGGAGTGTAGATTGATGTGGAGAGAAAAAAAGTAATTTATTAGTATTTTAACATATGGGCAGCCGCAGCAACATAACAAAATGTGAAGGAAATTTTTGGTTTAAATACTTTCGCAAGGCCCTGTATATATAAAATAAGTCTTTATCAAGTGATTTTATCTCGATGTTGCTAGCGCCATGCTTCACAATTGTCACACATTAAATATCTTTTTTTACCTGGCTGGCTTGCTCAGTGAAGGATTCAGTCATCTTAACCGTAACATTGGCATTGGCTTCTTCATTGGCATTGAGATCTATAGAGGCAACCCACTGTAAATTACAAAACAGAGAGCTGAAATTACATTATTGACATTATAATAGGCAGCAAGAAATGCAACTTATGCATGACACTGGTAGCTGTGACAAATTAATTATTAATTAAACCATTCCATTATCACTTAAACACATGTAGCATGTTTGATGGCACAATGAAAAAGCAATTAATTTTTTTTATTACGTGAACTGTCTTTTGGGTTGAGACAACTTACCCAGTTTTTAGCTCTGAAGTATTGCACACATGCAGAGCCCAGAGCTCCTTTTCCTCCGTAAATAATTACTTTATGGGCTTCTGTAGCAGCCATGCTGTTTCTTTCTTCAGAAGCACATAAGAGGCCGTGTTATGCAAAAAATAAAACATCACACGCGCCCCCTAATGGAAAAGAGGAGAGGAGCAACCAGAATTGTGCCAGAGTTGGTTGTTCAATCCCTTTAATATGTTTGTATGAAGTTATCATCCATTTTTAAACTACTATTTTTATCCCAATTGAATGCTTGAAATTATTTGACTAAGACTAATATATGTCAAATTTGAACAGCGCAACGAATGTAATATTCGGTTTGACCAGCAGGTGGCAGACGACTTCGTTGTGAACAACAATTAAAAACAAAGAAGAAGAACGTCGCCTTTTCCAGCAGGAAATTCATGTACGTTAGTCGTGTAACTTAGCGTCGCTAGCATTCTTTGACAAGCTTCTCATTTAGCTTTATCACTACGTTGACAGCATATGATCGCTTCAAATAATAATTAATCTTTATCTGAACTGTTTCTCTCTTTGAGAGAAGGCAGTGAAACATTCAGGTAATCTCCGAGTTACTTCTTCATTAATTTGTGGATGATTTGCTGCATGTTTTATGTGATGTAACAGTTAAGGTGTTTCTGGTTAATTTATTAGTTGTGGTTATTATGGGATTTTGTTGTTATATTAAATATCTTGTGAAATATAAAAGTTTAAACGTTTTAGATATTTACTGTCCCGTTGGCTGTGAATTTGTAATTTATCTCAGTATGTTAGATATTGCTAAACTTCCATCTGGCCTGTATTTCTACCAGAATAATGTACATTAGATTGTCTCTCTTCTCTAGATGAGAGATTAAATCATTTTTTGTGTATCAACCACTATGTGTATAGAACTAGTAGACAACGCATTTCTTGACAAACCAAAGATGGTCTTTGTTTTTAAATGAATTGGACCAGATCCTGAATGAAAAGCAACCAACGTATTTAACTGTTACAGCACACATGCGAACTGGCTGATTATGATTATGATTATTCTTGGGTTCTTATTCTTAAGTGTAAATAATAATAATAAGGAAAAAGAGCGTCCAAACGTTTGACTGGTAGCGTATAACCACAACATCTACTGAGAAGATGTATGTTCTGTTAATAGTTTAATAATGCACTGATTTATAGTTGTATTTTGTATTGTTTTCATTTCTGATTCATAGTTTCGACTAACACCATACCAGTCAAACAAGCCAAACCCTCTATAGAATTTGTGTAGTTATATAGAGCCTTAAATATGTTTTTATTATTCAATTTCCAGCCTCATTTATAATGTCATTGGTCAAAATTATTTATATAAGTTACATTTACAACCACTCAGTCAGTCGAATTATTAACTGTATTGTATGTGTTGTGATTTGTGTAGGATGGATCCAGCTCTGCTGAAAGAGCGAGAGCTCTTTAAAAAGAGAGCTCTATCTAATCCTGCAGTTGAGAAGAGAACAGCAACCTCTGAGGCCTCCGGATCCTCCAAGAAGAAAAAGAGCAGACCAGACAAAGATACATCATCCTCCAAAAACAACACAGGTCAGAAAGTACATGTATGCTTATGTAATCTTTGGAATTGACTCACTCCTCCTCACTAAGTTGCAATAACTGGCTGTATGTCATTAAATTGCTATCGTTCAACAGTTTGGAGAAAAAAAACATTATTATGGTTGCCACAAAAATATACAACAACTGTTTTAAAGACAGCTTTTATAAAGGTCTTGTGACTGGAATGGCTGCTGAAAAATATATTAAAATAGAAAAGTTATTTTAAATTTTACTGTCATTTTTTTGTCAACTTTTGATCCAATAAATGCAGCATTAGTGAGCATAAGAGACTTTCAAAAACATTACCAACCCCAAGCTTTTCAACAGTAGTGTATGTTACTTGACCTCTTTTATCAAATTACGATATTAATTTGACATTATATCTGTATTCAAATGGCCTTGGCATATCTAAAGCATTATAAACGTATGTTTTGGGAAATGCTCAAAACCAACATTAGCCTGATTCATTTCAATCTGAATTTCTTAAATATTTTTCTAGAATTAAAATATCTGCATCAACTTGCAACCTTCTCTTGCTGTTTAGTTTAATACCAGTGACAATAGTTAAAATCGCACTGAGGATTCTTAATTTTATGTCAGTGAGCCTAACATCTAAAAGCAATTTTTGAGTTATAAAACCTTCGTCACGGGTCTCTCGGCTGATGTCTGGTCAACCTTGCTTTGTGAGAGTTACCCAAGTTGGTAGTAGTTATGAAAATTGAGTTCTACAACAAAATATGAAGATCTATAGACTAGAGTAACATAGACTGGCATGTACACTTTGATTTAATTTTTTTTTGTTTTGTTTTTGCTTGTTCTTGCAATGTTTGTTCTGGAACTTGCATTCAGAGTTACACAAGTTATTTTAAAAGTTGAGCAATTATTCAAACTATTTATTTAATAAGCAATTATACTTGTGAATATACTTTCTTTAAAGACTTTCCAAAAGGTTCCATTTTTCGGTACACCTGATATTAAGAACCAATAAATAATATACTATGTTGAAAATTGTGAGTATCAACAAAAACCACACATTTTTTGTGCTTATATGATTTTTATTATATAATTTTAAATACACAATTTTAAGGCATTTGCAAAGATGCAATAATTGGCCTTTAGTGTGCCTTTTGATGTAGAACTATTATTATACATCACAATTATTCACATATTAAATCCCACCGAACAGGGAATTTAAACATGTACACACATATATCATTCCCTTTACTCCAACTGTACTGAATGTTTGTTTTAGGTAGTCAGTTAATACTGTATTTAGCTTATGAATTCCACAATGCTGATATGTACATTTTGTCATCCCACACAAAGGGAAAGATTCATGTAAACACATCTCAGAATACTCAACAGTTTTATAGTAGACTCATTAAACAATAGTACTGGAATACTGACTATGCAAACGAAACAATGACGTGCACACACAAGCAAATTTTTCCTTTCTTTCTGGTGTAAATCTCATTTAATATTTTAAGCCATCGAGATGCCTGTGCTGTGTATTGCTGTTGGGGCAAGGGGGAGTAGAGTGCTTCTGTCTCTGTACATGTTGGGCGTGTTTTTAAAGGACTCCATTCTGGTGAAGAGCTCTGTCCGAATTTGCAGCCTTTTCCACCAGTCTACTGTTGTGGTTCCTTTGGAGACCGTGTCCGCTGTCACCATGGTTACAACTAAACCACCTCTTCGTGCTGGCGGCGCATATCACGAACGGTTTTGGTCTTGGTGAAGCATCCGCAGTCCAGCAGCTCATAGAGGAATGCCAGTGTGGCGAGGGAGAGGATGGTGAGAATGAAGAGGAGGAGAATGATGAAGCAGGCAATATTCCAGCCATCGTGGAAGGGATAGATCTGCTGGATCAGAGCAGAACTGCTGGACATGTTCATACTGCAGAGAGACCTAGAAATACAGTCAGTTATTAATGAGAAGGATGAGGAAGGGTAGAATAATTAGTGTGGGTACGAACAGTGATCAAAATCAGCAGAGTGATTGACAGATTTGAATGGCAGTTTCTACATGCAAATTTATATGTACTGTATTTTTCAATGTTGATGAGAAAAGGACATATATTAGAGCATCATCAAAGGCACAGTGTTTTTTTCATACTGTACTTTAGCTGTCAGTCAGGCATCTTTAGTCGTTGCTTTGCATCATTGTTTTTGAGTATCTTGCAGCATGTGTAGGGTTTTCTCTACATCTGCATGTCAGTTTTAGCTTACTACTCCAAAGAAACGCATCTTATTGGGATTTGGTTAACTCAAAATCCTAATTGTTATTCAGGAATTGATTATTCCTAGTTGTTTACCAATTAGTCGCCTTGGAAAAACATGTAGATTTGCACAAACAGTAGAAAGACATTAAGTACGCCTTGTATTCATGCTAAAATATTTAATTATTATTAATTATTATTATTTTAGTTCAGTATTAGTTCTGTACTGTACTAAGACTGTATTTATTTGATAAACAATACAGTAAAAACAGTAATGTCAAGAAATATTACAATTCATAAAAGCTGTTTTTTTTTTAAGGTGGGGTATGTGATTTTCTTTTTTGACCATTTATTCAAAATCACTTGAAATCCTATTCCTAACCCACTTACTGGCTGTAAATTAGAAGCACTGAAATGAAAATTAAGCAATTTAATCCTCTGTGGAACGGGCAGGACTCAAAAAACTCCAGCCAATCATTTCCAAGACCATCTAGAATCATTGGACAGAAAATTCGTCAATCAAACGGTCTTACCATGACCCCCTCCCCCACCCCCTCGCGCGCGTGTCCCATTCGTGTGCATACTCAAAGCTCGTGACCCAGTCACAGGGAGTGCGAGAGAGAGAGAGAGAGAGAGAGAGAGAGAGAGAGAGAGAGAGAGAGAGAGAGAGAGAGAGAGAGAGAGAGAGAGAGAGAGAGAGAGAGAGAGAGAGAGAGAGAGAGAGAGAGAGAGAGAGAGAGAGAGAGAGAGAGGAGCTCGTGCTTGATCGCGCGTCCATGTTTTTCGAATGGGTGGAGTCAGGGCCAGCGTTAGAGGAGAGAAGGTAGGACCTTATGAGTTGTGTATTTTCAAAATCTGCCGGCCGTTTTGCAAATCACATACCCCACCTTTAATATAGCTATGGCGAAGCTAAATTTGTGTCACATGATCCTTCAGAAATCATTTAAATATGCTGATTTGTTGCTCAAGTAACACTTAATATAATCACTGGTGAAGAGTGTTGTGCTGCTTAATGTGTTTGTGGAAACCATGATGCATTTTCTCTTTAGGATTCTTATATGAATAGAAAGTTAAAAAGAGCAGCATTAATTTGTAATCATTTTTTTTTACAATGTAAACGTATTTTGTTAATTAGGATCAATTTAATGCACTCATGCTGAATAAAAGTATTAATTTCTTTAAAAAAAAATCCAAACTTTTGAACAAATAGTTTATAGGGCTGCACGATATTGGAAATAACTGACATTGCGATATTTTGTTTTGCTGCAGTATAGGTATGTAACGATTCACTCGCAACCGGTTGAAAATCGATACAAATGTGTGACGATTCAAGTCGGTTGAAATGTTAAACGAATCGCGATACACGTTTTAAACAGCAGGGCCGTTTACTGTACTAGCTTGTGAACCTCTCTTTACAGGCACAATAGCAGCAAGCACACACTGGCGCAAAGCTAGCGAGTGTTTTCACTTCATTCATGAAACTTGAGCTTGTGTGAGCCAATCTCAACCTCCATAGGAATGAACTGAAAAAACGCTCGGGTTGCTCCGCTCGCGCCGCGCCAGTGTGTGCCATAGACTGGTGTGCACGCGCCGTCAAACACATGGCGACGGCAAGCGTAGATGTTGACGTTGACTCATTCAAATCGGAGGTGTGGCGGCATTTCGACTTTCCGTAGACTAATAATAATCACCACCGTGAGAAGCACAAGTCACCTCCGTTTTCATGTAAAAGGCATCAATACGACAAGTGCGAGAGCCACGGAGATCACAAGGTGTATCAGTGTTTCCGTGGCAACTAGGTGTTGTATTTATTTTACTATCTCTTTCTCTAAATGTGTACATGGATATATATATTTTTATATATATATATAATTTATTGATGGTTATGGCATATTTTTCTAAATTGTGGGGGTTTTTGTTACTCTTGCTAGTGTAATAGCCTAATGATACAAATTATAACGAAATTAAAACCCCTCTAAATGTGGTACTAATTGTACATTGTCTTTTACTTAGTGTGCGAAGGTACCAGTGCCCATCCTCTTGACCAGACAGACAGAAAGACTGAGTTGAAACAACCTAGAAGGGTTTTTTTTTATTTCAATGTAGTTTTTCTATTTGACAAATATATTTTAAAATTAAAAAGAAATGTGGAGCATTTTGTCTGAGAAATAATAAAAGGGACACTTTTTTTATTTATAATTTCTTAATCACTTGTTAAAAAAATCGTGAGAAAATCGTATCGTGAAACCAGTATCGTGAATCGTATCGCATCGTGAGTTGAGTGAATCGTTACATCCCTACTGCAGTATATACTGTGTGATATGAAAAAAAAATCACTAGATGACTTTAATAGCTCTATTTGGAAAGAATTGCATATGCATATATAAATACAATAGAACAAAGATTTAAATTAAATAAACAGTGCTATGTTTTAAGTATTCAGGTACAGAAATGGAAAAATCAGATGTAAAATACTGTATAGTTTTCACTGTATAAATTAAACATAAATAATCTTTGTTACAGCTACAAAAGTAATTTTCTCTTTGTATTTTGTTTGATTAATATTAATGACACAGGCACAAAGCAGTAGGAATATTAGGCTGCTGTCAGTCACTAAGATTGAATGCACAGATCCAATATAATAATATGCATCCGTTTTCTTTTTCTATTGTTTACGTTCTGCTATAAGTGACTGTTTAAGAAGATACTAGCCAAGATGGGTATTTTGGCATCATTTTGCGTGTATGTGTCCGTTCAAGTACAAACAGATGTGAAAGAAACTTAAATTTTATGTTCGCCTGCTGTCTGCGCACACAGAAAAAAGTGCACAAGTTCCAAATTGACTTCTCTTTTGCATATTCTTGGACTCAAATGGTTTAAAATCACTTGAATGTTTAAACTGACAGGAACTGAAACACATGCAAATGATAAACTCTCTCTTTAAACTTTGCAATTAATCCCGTGGTGCCTGGTCTGTATGGATCAACTACGATTCCTATGCTTGACACATCCTGCAATGTGACTATCGTGGATGTGTACATCGCAATATCGATGCTAAAACGATATGTCGTGCAGCCCTAGTAGTGTACTTTGGTAGAACACTTGAAGATATCAGCCCAAAAAGCATGTTCTAATACATGCTATGTAAATCCATTGGAAGTATAGTATACCATCCAGGCAGCTCTAGCATACTTTTTTCAATGTACTTTGGTTTGGGATGGACTAATCCTAATCTTGTATATAATGTAGGACAAATAGCATGCAAAATGGGATGGAGCCATACTAGAGGCATGAATTGAGGTGAATCAGCCGACCTAGTTTGGTTGAGTGGTCATTTTGTTGTGTAGGTTTATAGCAGAGTGGAAGCTGAAAAATTATACATTCCATTGCGCTTTTGGATTTCAATTACAACATTTCACAGATAATTTGACTTGCGTATATGGTGTTAAATCTTATGATTTTTCAAAGTTTTTTTAACCTGTATTGCATATATCACCAAAGCAAGATCTGTACACGTAAGGAATGTAATTGTGTTTACCGTAACGTGAGCCATGTGAAAGCATTTCTCACGCGTGTCTGATTGTGCACATGCGCTGCTGGAATACAGCTTCACTTTTAACTCACCCATGATGACTCAGTAGAATCCCATATCTCCAGAAGAGATTTAAACTTCTTTTCATGTTAATTTGTGACCAATCACAGGATTTATTTTATTCTTATAAAGCTTCATTTCGGAGACCTGGTCCTGTGACCTTAGTTTAACTCTTGTACACACACACACACACACACACACACACACACACACACACACACACACACACACACACACACACACACACAACCACACACACACCACTAGTCTTGTCTGAAACAGACAGATGGCTTCTGGTTATCCTGGCCTCCAGAGACCCCCACCCCAAGCATCCCTCAGTACTGTGCTACCGTTTATTTCAAGCTTTTTTCAGAATTGTAGGTGCTAATGGATGAGTTTTTCTTGTTAAATATTCAGTACGCAATCAGTTTGATGCTGTCAGTGTAATGATTTAGAATTGCACAGTCAGCAAATCTTATTTTAGTCTTTGCACATATTTTAGTCTGTGTAGTATTTTAGTATTAGATGCATTGTGTTGTTCGATATAAAAGCAGGACGTACCTGGGTGTTATTGTCTGGGATGCAGGGTGATGGAGCAGCCTCTTGCTTCTCTCTGTGTTGTCTTTCTTGTCGTTTCTCTCTCTCTCTCTCTCTCTCTCTCTCTCTCCTCTCTCTCTCTCTCTCTCTCTCTCTTCTTCTCTCTCTCTCTCTCTCTCTCTCTCTCTCTCTCTCTCTCTCTCTCTTCTCTCTCTCTCTCTCTCTCTCTCTCTCTCTCTCTCTCTCTCTCTCTCTTCTTCTCTCTCTCTCTCTCTCTCTCTCTCTCTCTTCTCTCTCTCTCTCTCTCTCTCTCTCTCTCTCTCTCTCTCTCTCTCTCTCTCTCTCTCTCTCTCTCTCTCTCTCTCTCTCTCTCTCTCTCTCTCTCTCTCTCTCTCTCTCTCTCTCTCTCTCCCTCCCTCCTCTCCTCTCCCTGCCCCGCCTTAATCTGTAACCGTATATTGCGCTGGCTTTTCTGAGTCTCTGCTTTGACGCCATTGGCTGGTTGTCCTGTCTTTCTAAGCATCAGCCA
The DNA here is from genome assembly GCA_036326025.1 of Chrosomus eos. Classification (NCBI taxonomy): domain Eukaryota; kingdom Metazoa; phylum Chordata; class Actinopteri; order Cypriniformes; family Leuciscidae; genus Chrosomus; species Chrosomus eos. The sequence continues at coordinate 34,433,598 of CM070819.1, read as the reverse complement.
TCCAACCTACTGTAATGCATCTGCTCTCAGCATTAGGTCCCACCCACACGATGAATCATTCATGAGTCAATGCCAACATGCGGCTGAGACTGGCTGTGCTCCCGTTACCAGGGGTTGAGAGCAAAGTGTGGAGGAGGAAGACGATGTGATGCTAGAGCTACATGCTACAGAGGAAATTATTCCTATTACCAGTTACAAGGAGCTTGAGATGGTGAAAATTAGTTTGGAAATATGATGAGCAACGACAAGCAATCAAAAAGAAAACATGAGAAATATGACGCCATTGTTCCGTTATGGCCCAGTTATGCATTAGATTCAGGGTACAGGTTTTTTTTTAACCATATTTCTGTAAATGCATATCTGAACATGGATGGATTAGAACAAAAAAGACTTTTTATTTTCAGTATTTTTTTTCTCAGCCTAAGTCTTTGTGAAATACTCGTCTTTTTTTAACATATAAACTTTTGGTTAATAAGGCAAGGTAAACCTTTATTAAATAAATGTATAACCACATAAGCATTAAATCAAAAAATGCCATGCAAGTTATGTTGTGCATATACACAGATGAGTCAAAAAAACATTATGACCACCTGCTTAATATGCTGTTGTTCCTCTGTATGCTGCCAAAACTGCGCTGGCCCGGCCTGACAAGTAATGCACTCTACAAGACACCTGAATGTGTCCTGTGGTATCTGGTAATGTTCCTCAAACCATTACTGAGCAATGTGTGCAGTGTTACAGGGTGCATTATCCTGCTGAAAGTGGCCACTTCCACCAGGGAACATCATTGGTCTGCAACAAGGTTTTAGGTTGGTGGCACATGTAAACATTTTGTCCACATGAATGGCCTTTCGACGGTGGACAGGGGTCATCATAGGCACTTGTCTTTGGTCTGCATCTACACAGCCTGATACACAGCAGATTGCGATGCACTATGGCTTGTGACTAGGGCTGCGCGATTTGGGGAAAATGTCATATTGCAATTATTGAGGTCAATATTGCAATTGCGTTATAATAAACAAATGGTTTCATGAGTCAACTTGCTTGGTTCTCAAGTAAAATTCACACACAGATTAGTGATAATGCTGAAATGTGTATTTCTCAACTCAAACTAGCAAGAACAACTAAATGATTGATAACACCTATAATAATCAATGAGCCATTGATGTCTGGATAACCCCCCCCACACACACACACACACAATTGTAACATTAATTATAGCCATCCAACATTTGTTCCCTTTGTTCTTTGATTAACTTTAATGACAGAGATTATTAGTGGCTACTGTGTACTGTCCCTTTAAGACCAGCCGCTGCTGACAGAGATGCTGATCTCACGCGCGCCTCGTTCTCTCACAAGTCACAACTCTTTACGTTCATCATTAGACTGCTCGTATGTTATGAAGATACTCGACAAAAAGACATTTTGGCATAATTGTGTGTGTTGTTATTTGTTCAAGCATGAAAGAGAACTATTCTGGCGTTCTGTCTTGTGCGCACGCATGATACTGGCGTGCGTCACAATCAGGACATTCACAAGCAGCGTGCTCTTTTTTTGTATTGTTGGGCATGAATAGTTTAAAAGCATTTGCATGAATAAGAGCAGGATCATGTAACACTAGCCAATTATGCCAAAAATTAACAGATGCTGCATTAATTTTCCTAATTTGTTTAGGCTATTTCATATAAAATCGCAGCATTTTGCGTCATGTAATCGCATATGCTTGACATCGCGATTGCGATATGATTAATCGTGCGGCACTGCTTGTGACACATTCCTGCCATAACCATCATTAAAATTTAGTGAGACTTGTGCCACAGTAGGCCTTCTTTTGGTGGGATATTCTTTGTTGCCCTCGTGCATCAATGAGCCGTGGGTGCCCAACACCCTGTCACCGGTTTGTGGTATATCCCTCCTCTGACCACTGTTGGTAAATTCTCACCACTGCTAACTGGGAACAACCCACAAGCCTTGCCGTACTCTGACTCAGTCGCCTTGCTATAACAATTTGGCCCTTGTCAAAGTCACTCAAAGCTTTATTCCTGCCCATTTCTCCTGCATCCAACACGTTGATTACAAGAATTGATTGTTTGCTTACCAGCTAACCTACCCAGACATTAATAGGCGGAGATATGCGGCTTGTTAGGAGATGATGATCAACGATCTTTGCTTCACCTGTGACTGGTCATAATGTTTTGGATCATCAGTGTGTGTATGTGTATTAATTCAGCGAACTTACTATTGAGAGCAAAAAACTGTTGAACAAACTTCACCATAAAATCATATATGGGAGGTGTTCTGTGTTTCAGTCACAATTTGACATTCAGCGCTGTGGAAATTTTTTTTTTTACATGAAAATGCATCATTGCCATATATTTAAGCTTTTTTCTCTTAAAAAGAATGTCTTCATGCCTTAAAATAGCTTAACTGTCTCTACAACCTTGCCTCATTTATAATATACGTTTTTTATAAATATGCAAATTAGCCCCATCTTCACTCATTCACACCAGCTCAGAGATCCACTTCTTGAGGATCACAAATTGACATGATTGGTAACAAGGTAGTTTTTGACGTCAGAAACGGCAGCAATTTCAAACCACGTTTTTAAAACTGTCTTTGGTTCACTGAAGTTTTAAGGAGAAAATCCTCATCCTTGAATCTTAAAAAGACCACATATAAACAATATTAAAACCTTGATTTTCATCACATGGGGACCTAAGATTACGTTTTATCACGTAAACTACATATATTCACTTATTCAGCATGTTATGCATTTGTGTGGGACAGTAGGGAAAAGAGAGCAGCAGAGTATGCTGTCCAGCATAAATCAAATCTGTTGTCACTTTGTAAGGCTTCAGTGTCACATGATTCTTCAGAAATCATTCTAATATGATGATATGTAATATGTTTTCTTTTTTTTTAAAGATTCTTTGATTAATAAAAAGTTAAAAAGAACATCACAATATTAGGCTACTGTTTTTTTTTCTGTATTTTTTTATTAAATAAATGCAGGCTAGATGAGCATAAGATTTCGTGCAAAAACATAAAATAGTATCCAAACTTTTCACACACACACAGCCGACAATTAATTAAATTTAATCGAGTAAATTCTTGTCGACAATTAATCGATAATTGTTTAACCGTTTACATACCTAGCCCAGATATATTCCAATTTACATTGGTTTACGACTATTAAGAATGCATAAATAACTGGAATATTCCACATAGCAAGCAGATGTTGATTTACTATTATTTATTTCTGTTGTTGTCATTATACTGTTATAAATTCCTATTTCACACTATTACTTTATACATTTTTATAATTTGATTGCCCCCTTTTAGAACAGGTGTGTTGTCTGGTGAATTGTAGGCTGTTTTGCATCATGCAGATAAAATCTGTTTTTATCAGAGGTTTTATTTTGCATTAGAGAAAGTGTTTTCAAATGGATTATATCAAAGGAATAAATTAAGGCATCTGACAGGCCAGAGTGCTTTTTCACTTTGCACTTGTCAAAATAGACCTTTTTGTCAGTTGTTGTTTTTTTCTGCTCTTTTCATTTTACTCTTGGTTTCTTGTGTGTCTATAGGAATAAATTGTCTGCTAGCAGCAGAGAGAATTGTAAATGGTGTGGAATATAACAGCCAGAAACTAACTCTGTGTTTGAACACAACATGTGTTATATTATCTGTTGTCGTTTGAGAGGGTTGGTTTGGTTATAGTAGTTCTACATTAATAGCCTAGTAGTTGCTGCACTTAGCCTACTTATTATAGTCTGTTATCTCTTCTTATCCTCCTTGTCCTCCTTTCATCTTTCAGATCCTAGCAATGGCTCCTTCAATCTCAAAGCACTTTCTGGGAGTTCAGGATACAGATTTGGTGTTTTGGCCAGAATTGTCAACTACATGAAGGTAATTCAAAAATATGCTCCTTTTCTAACATTTCCACAGTCCAATCCAGTTCAACAAACAAACATTTGCAGTGAAATAAACTGCAGTGTTTTTTGAGTGGGAAGTAGGGTTGTGCCGATATACAATAATATCGTGTATCGACTATAGTCAGAGATATCGCTGATGGCAGATGTCTTTGACGATATCAATACGATAACTGGCTTGTATAACCATTAATGTATTAAATTATTATTATAAATCTAGTATTGTTAATAAATTAATATTAGGAACTACAATCCCACGTCAAAATTGAATTGCAAGGTGATCCATTCACAAATTGTCAAGAGGGCTTGTTTTAACAGACGCATCATTCTTATACAGATCCAAGATGAAAAAGGCATTGTTGTTTGTCAGTAGAGCATAATATGTGTCCGTAAATTTCCTGCTGACATGTTGAAATACTCTAGTCAGATACAAAAAATGTTTACCTCACTATACCGGGAAATAACCTGATTTAGCCTATCAATAAGCACTCCACCTTTGCTAGCAAAATAGAAAAAAATTCTCATATATAAAACAAAGTAATAAAACATGCAAATTTATGGGTAAATAAACAAGTTAATAATCAAATAAGTAACCCCCTCTTCCCTCCTGATCTCACAGGCTGACGATAGGATGATATAAAAATGGAGCATATCGCCCAACACTAGTGAAAAGGTTTTTTTCAACTCAGGAGATTTCTGCAATTCAGAATACCTAGAGAATGGCACATGGGGAATGAAATTATCCTGATCTTAAAATGACACATGGGAATGAAATTTCCTGAGCTGAGCAATCCACACTGTCATTAAACACATGCTCCCTGCTCAAATGCCATGGGAAATGTCATCCAAACTCAGCGTATCTATTGCCAGTCTTGTATTCGTACCAATATTGTGATTTATAATGAAGGTTTTTTTCTGTTCACTTGTGAAGGTTTTCATGTTGTGTGCTTGGAAAAAAAAAAAAAAACACAAAAAAAACCAGTCCCTTGCTCTCCTAACAACTGTTTTTCCATCTGATGAAAATAAACATTGTGTGAAATTTCACACTAATATGACTAATACACATTGTCAGAGTAATTTTATAGTTGTTTCATATTATCATAATCAGTCTTTTTTTTGTGTGTGTCAGGCTTGGCAGTTCCCCACAGTGAAATGATGTACTCTCTAACATGACAGTAATTGAAGGCTGTCAGCCTGTAATCCACAGATGTAGATGTAACGGTGACACATTAAAACTCTTTTTGCATCTCTTTGTCTTTCTCTCTTTCTTTTTCAGACGAGACACCAGAAAGGAGACACTTATCATCTGACCCTAGATGAAATTCTGGATGAGACCAAGCTGCTGGACATTGGCATGAAGCAGAAACAGTGGCTTATGAGCGAGGTCTGTGTGCATAAGAGGAAGACATTGGGTCTCATTCACTAATTATTGCATAGATTATTTGTATTTATATGCACAGAAGAACTTCTCACTAAAAATATATATTTCACAACATGTGTACATACACACAAAGTTGTTCTTAACTTTGAATTTTGGAGTATTGTAAGTGAGTGACTGCATGTCCAAGGTTAGTAATTTGCATAAAATAAATTAATATAAGCAGTTTTTGCACAGCATTTCATCACTCTCAGCAAACATAAAACACTATAAATATGCACTCCTGTCTGAGACATTTCTAGGGCTGGACCAGAATATTCGTTCGGTGGATTGGTATTCGATTTGAAAATGTGACATTCGAATATTCGGGGTTTTTTTGGTGTTTTTTTTTTTGCAAACCTGGCATCCCCCTCGAAACGGTTCTCATTCGCGCTTGTATATGTTTTACACTATAAAATCTGGTGAAATACAATACTTTACATGTAAATTCATTATAGCTACTTAATAAATAGATATTTTCTTCTTCTTGGACTACTAAAAGTGTTCCTGCAACGGGAGTATTCTCTGGCTAGAGTTTGTATGGACAGAAGTGAATGTCTGAGCTTGTATTTTGGGTTAAGCTGCATTGCTTTGACATTGTGGAAAATAGAATAATAGAAACAAAATATATTAAAATGTATGTAGTATTAAAATGTATAAATGTATGTATTAGTGTTTTATATCACTAGTGCAGTGTCCATTCTCGGAGCATATCGGAGTCCATTCTCTGCTCGCGTGAGGCGCGCCACTTCTTTATTTACATCTACCCTACTTTGTCAGTAATTTGTTAGTGAGACTATTAGACTAGCCTACCTTATTAGAAATATTGCTTACGTTACAGACCTGTGTGTTTTATATCACTAGTAGTGCAGAGCAGTGTCCGTTCTCGGTGCATATAAACTCTGCTCGCGTGAGGCGCGCCGCTTCCCGCTCGCGCTGTTCTGTAGTTTATTAAAAGTTTATTAATTCTGAACGTGTCGCGTCTCGCCTGTCTATCTATATTGCACCAAATACACTGCACTCCCTTGTAGGGCTGTCAACCAATATTCTAAATTCGAATATATATTCGAATAGTTTTAAAAACAGAAATTCGAAGGTGAAAATTAATATTCGAATCATGTGGAAAAACACGCCCGCGGTAGCAGAGGCGCGGCTGTCTGCTTTGCGAGTGACAAAATTCTGAAGCTTAAAAATGTAAAACGCATTTTCCAGCTGCACAGATAGCACAGTGAGTGTCTGGCTCACTCATTGGCTGTGCTGCGGCAACAGGCAACTGCAAATCCAATGGCACGGGCGCCTCCAACGTGTGCGCCAACGAGCTAGCATTACATCATACAGAGCCCGCCAAGTGGCCGTGGCCAGACGTCGCCATAGTAGCAGCAGTTTACCACAGCACGAGCTGCTCGGAGAGTTCAATGTCGGTTCTATACTGTAAAACTTCAATTAATGTTAATTATATTTGTTTCAATCACTGAATGAAGCCTGCTATATTTAGGACAAGAGTCGCGACCTTAAATTGCTTGCACAAAACTCTTGATCAGCACTCAACATTTGTGTATTGTTGTTCATTTAAACCGTTATGTGCAGAGAGCGCGAGGCGAGAGAGCGCGAGAGAAAGGGAGCCTGCGAGTGCGAGCGAGAGTAAGTTTTGCGGTCTTGGCCATTAGTTGATTTACTTGTTTTTGTGTAAGTTAATACGTTGTCAAATATGTTTAAACTTAAATAAACTACCTATACAAGTAGTTGTGTCTCTTTGTATTAATTTGTCCTGTTATTAACGTAATGCGCGTCATTGACAAAATGCGCAACCAGATATTCGAATAGTTCGAATATATGTGGTTTTTTTAGAGGGAATATTCGAACGTCATTTTTGAGCAATTTTGACAGCCCTACTCCCTTGTGAAGTCGTTTGGATGAACGGTTTTCGAAATAATAATCATGCGCTGATGATGATCATGCGCATTTTACATGCGCTTCAAGAGGCACACACGCACACTTTCACACACACACGCACACTTTCACACACACGCACACTTGCACACACACGCACACTTGCACACAGACACGCGCAAGGTCTCTCCCCCTCTCTTTGTCGTGCGTGCACTACACGGTTTAGAGCTCGCGAGCAGCTAGATTCCGGGAGATTTTAACAAATTTGCGGGAATCAGGGAGCCGCTATCATTATGCGGGAGACTTGGGATGTCTGATACGTATAGAGAATCCGAAGCTTCGAATATTCGATGTTCATTCCTACCGAAGCTTCGAAGCTCAAAAAATGGTATTCGGACCAGCCCTAGACATTTCCATAAATTTTAGTAGGGCTGGGTTAAAAAAATCGATTCTCATGTTGATGCACCTAAAGTATATCGATTATCAAACCCCAAGAATCGATCTTTTGGTCTGTGCTGTTTGCAGTTGATGAATGAACAAAACTTTGTAGCGTGCCTCCCAACCAATATATGGGAACTGAACTGATCTCTTCCTCTTTACTATTAGTTACAGCATTAAATTAACATGAATGAACATCAGAAGGTATGTTGAAAGATATAGAACAATTTTCTGAAATGTATCCTGTCTCATGTAATCGCTTAATCAGTGTTTCAACTGCAGAAAGACGTCAATAAAACAGTTTGTAAACAGTCACGTAACATTACATTTACCTTAGAAAAGTCATTAAATTAGTCAGCCGAGAGGAGAGGAAAGAGGAGCATCATTAGAGAGGAGCATTTTGATAAATATAGCACTATTGCATATTCATTTTATTTTTACTTAACCTGTTCGTCAATATTATGTTTGAATAAATCGGTCATGCTTATATTGTAGCCCCCATTCAAATGTTTGTTTTCAAAAAACAAATACAAACATAAATATATTTTAGAAAAGTTATTATCATAACATTATTATTATTATTATTATAAAAAAGCCTAGACAAATCAGTTAATTTTAACCTTTAATATTAGAGTAATGTACCAGCTGGGGTTCCCTGTATAGTTTAAAGCATTAGTTGAGCGATATTTACTTTCCTTGAGGAAATTTGTCATATACTGTACCTGACATGTGCCAAATATCGAATTGAATCCAATATACATTAGAATTAAATTGAATTGCAAGTTTGTGAATCGAAATCGGATCATGACCCTGATATCACGCACACAATTAGTGAATGACACCCAATGTTGCCTTGTTAATTTAAGGAACATTTGGAGGTTATTTTATGCTTAATGTACAGTATTTGAACAGCTTGTAGCCTATATCATTCTGCTAATTAATTACTACTGACTGTGTCTTCAGCACACCATACATATATCCATAGATATTAGCTTGAAAATAAGAGATAATGTACAGTCAACCAATCATTAGCATTAAATTTCAACTTGAATCAAATTCATTTCTGAACACCCTGCCAGGTTTATTTCATGATGTGAGAAGAGACTGTAAAGATTGAACATTTTAAGAAATCATTTGCATGGGACAACATTCAATTATATGGTTTAGCCATCCATTTATATATAAAATTATTGATTTTAATCAATTGTAATAATTCAAATGATTACATGATATGCTAATCACAATTAGTCACACACATCATGTTTGCTGAGAAAAGGCAGCAGAGATAATTCAATGACATCGCGGTCGTGGCAGTTGAATGAAGCATTGAATAGATGAAACATCTTTAAAGCATAAAGGCCCATTTACACCAAGAATGGTAACTATAAAGATAACTCTATTAGCGTCCACACCAGCGGAAAATATCCTTCAGTTTATTCTAAGCGTGTGTCTGTCACTTTAAATGCTCGAGCTCGTTACACCAGGATGGATTCTGATTGGGTGTCTGTTTTTATTGTTCATCAACTGGATAACTCTTTAATATGGAGAAAGATTTTTAGAACTATATCTTTATCATTATCATCCTTGGTGTGAATGGGGCCTCAACACTTCACTGAAGTCCAAAGAAATCTGTAGTACAATCAAGCTGTCAGTCTGTCTGATGTAAATGAATAAATAAATATGACAGAAAACAAGAGCACATCTTTTGTGAATGGCCCCTAAGTTGAGTTTCTGTAATTTTTCTTGCCTTATAGTGTGGTATTGATGCATGTTCCCTGAAGTAGCAGCTGTACGTGCACTGATTGCAAAATTTGCAAAAATATTCTTTGTAATTTGGTTGCACTTTAATTGCTTGGGTGGTGGGAATTTCTTATTTGAATTTACTCTTTTTTTTTTTTTTTTTACTTTATTCTTTTTCATTACAAATAAATGCATTACAAAAATTTTGACCACAGAATACCATAATTGCCCAATCAAAATCATATGTTCCATAGAGCCATGCAATGACAGAATATCCCTTTTCAAGGGCAATAGACACATTCATACCAAAATAGTAAATCTAACCTCTTCACCCCTCCAGGCATTATCAAGTAATCCTAAGATTGATGTGCGGGAAGGGAAATATGCCTTTAAACCCAAGTATCATCTGAAGGATAAGAAAGCTCTGCTAAGACTACTGGACAAACACGATCAGCTGGGACTAGGAGGAGTGTTACTGGATGACGTTGAAGAGGGTCTTCCCAACTCTGCCAAGGCGATTAAAGTAACGCACTAATGTCAATCCTTAGAAACAATAGGTGGAAAATATTCTAGACCATACAATTAAATAATCAGTTGCACAGAAACTTCTAAATGTTTTGGGACATCATTGAACAGACACACTGTGATTTATTATTATTAAGATTTTCAAATACTCCTTTTGTCTCAGCACTTAATTTGGATATAATATTTTTTTTTAGAAATAATTAATCTGCTTGCCAACATTGTGTATTTAATGTATAGTTTTTGTTTAGAAAGCAGCAGATTACATTTTTAAGATTTGAAATATTATTATTATTTTTTTTGTTCAGGCACTTGGAGATCAGATTATATTTGTGACCAGGCCAGATAAGAAGAAGATTCTATTCTACAATGACAAACACTGCCAGTTTGTTGTTGATGAAGGTGTGTAATGATCATCATAATTAAAGAGTGATTAATTTTGACCTAATCCAGCATTGTCTGTTAGAAGAGTTCTGGTGATGTGGGTGGAGCTTCTCTATCGTGACGTTAGTATCATTTATTCTCCAGAGTTTCAAAAGCTGTGGCGCAGCGTTCCTGTTGATTCCATAGATGAGGAAAAGATCGAAGAGTATCTGAAGAAACAGGGCATATCATCCATGCAGGAGACGGGACCAAAGAAAATGGTGCGTTCTATCTCTCACATATACAGATTTTACACACAGAGATACAAACACACACTCCAGATTGGCTGGTTCATGCATATTTGTGTTAAAGTGAACGGTTGCCGTGAGGTTGATGTGATTGTGATTGGCTGTTACAGACGCCCATTCAGAAGAGGAAGAAACCTGGAACACAGAGAAAGAGACGGTTTAAGACTCATAATGATCATCTGAATGGAGTACTGGAGGACTACTCTGAGGGAGTTCCCTCCAAGAAGTGACACACACACACACACACACACACACACACACACACACGGCTGAAAAGACAAGAATGATATCTGTGTGATATTTGTATATCTGATCTAACGTCTTATTGCCAAAACCATAAAGACATGCAGACACACACACACACACACACACACACACACACACACACAACATCTTAGAACTGTACTGAGTGACACAAATGTGAACAGACTGTAAATATTTTGTTTTACTTTTTGCTAGTCCTTTAAGCAATGACTATTAAGCTCTTCTTTTTTTAGATTTAATGATTAAACAAGAGCAATCAAACCACATCTATTGTTTTCTTTCAAAGTTATTCATCATATTTAAAAATGCCTTTATATATGCATATACAAAGTGTCTTGAAATGTAGCGCGTGTGTGTATATAATATATACTACCATTCAAAAGGTTGGGGCCTTGTAATTTTTTTTTTTTTTCATGAAATCAAATTTATTCAGCAGATGAAATTGATCAAAAAATATAGCAAAGACATTTTTAATGTATCAACAGATTTCTATTTCAAATCAATGGTTTTATTGTGAATTCTAGAATCCTGAAAAAGATGTCTAGTGGTTTCCCAGAAATCTATTAAGCAACACAACTGTGCAATAACAATAAGAAATGTTTCTTAAGCACATATTATTTCACAATATTAGTGTTTTTACTGTATTCTTCTCCGCCCACTTTTGGCTTCAAAAAGCTCTTCAGAAACCTACGGGTGACGTCACAGACACTACATTAATTTTTTTTTAAGTCTATGATTTTAACCCAGCAAATTAGACTGTTATAGACCACTGTTATCAAGTACTTCACAACTTTTTACAGCACTTCAAAGCTCAAAAGTCTGAATATTATTCAATTTAAATGTTATTTTTAATGTGATGACCAAAAAAAATTTGTTCATCCGTCAAAGATTGTCCAAATTTGTAAATCTAAAAGTTTCACGATGTAGGAAAATGAACACATGGTGAAATACAAACACATTTATTTTAAAACAAATACATGAAATCACCTCAGATCAGTAGATGAGGAGTACTTATTGGCTGATTAGCCATTTCCTCTTCCTTTTTGCCCCACACATTTTGCAAAACTGTTTTGAGTGCAAAAATACCGTTTTAATAATGAATCTGACTAAACTACACAATGAATCTTTTATTTACATTGTGTCTCCGCTTTGTTTGTTATAATAAGAGGATTGGTCCAAGTGTAAAACATAGTAAATTTTCGCTAAACGCACTCTTTAAAGGGTAACTAAACCCTAAAACAACTTTTTTAGTTAATGATCTGTAATGGGGCTTTAATGCCGTTCATTGATTCTAGTACATTTTTTGACATTTGGGTATAAAGTGTTTTAATTCTACAATACGTGGTATAAAAATGTCTGAGTGCTGCCCTCTTCAGGTTGAACGGTGGCTACTGCAGGTGAATTTTCCTATTGGATGTTGTGGTACTGCGTGATGTAAGCAGGCACCAGCTCACCACGTCCTTGCCTACAGAGAGACGTGGGTCTCAGGTGCACGCGCCCCCTTCGCTTGGCTCTGCCCACTTTTACAACATTTTTCAATTATTGCCAGTGGGTGGAATCAGGCTCTGACCAACTTAGAGCATTCTGAAATAATCTAAAATAATCAACGTTTGTTTTGCTAATATGTGCCATTTAGTGGCAAGGTTATCATAGATTTATTATACCTTAAGAAGTTCAGTACAGGACTGAAAATAAGACTATTCACATTTAAAAAAAAAAAAACAATGAAGGATAACTTTATTTTACAGTGCAATTGTTCCATATGTTACACATACTATAGTAATAACTATAAATGATGCATAATTACATGAAACTAACCCTATAGTAAGTACATGTAGTTAATTAATATTACTAAGTACTTAAAATGTATAATTGCAGTGTAACAAAAACACCATAAAATAAAGTGTAACCCAATGCAGAGTTCTTGCTGATATTTTGCATTGCTGCAGAATCTTTGTCTGGATTGGTCTACATACATACTTCACATACATTTACATAGTTTTTTTTTCTTATGTAGTAACTGAATGTATTAAGGCAGTGTTCACAAAACAATCATGAGATTTTGATTATAAATATGATTATTTAATTGATTATTTATTATTATTGATTATTGTAGATTATTGATTATTTTCATTGATCCCTAATAGTTTAAATCATAATGTCTGCTTTATAGGTTTAAAAATGCAAAAACAAAATCCCAAAATCAAAAGTTCTCCCAGGAACCTGCTTAAATACCCCTGATTGGGATCTCTGTTATAGAGAATTAATTGTATTCAAATTGCAAAATCAAAATTCCAGTTCTAATCTAAAGAACCCGTGGCTATGAAAAACAAATTATCTTACACAAAGGCGGTTCTAGCACTACGCTGACTCGCACAAAGAAAGTGTTTTCCAATGAATAGATGCACTTGATCGGAACACCTCTTGTCATGCACAAATGTGAGTGTTGAACACCAGAAGGTTCTTAATGGTGGTTTTGATGGCATGTTACGGCTATGCAAGGGTTCTGCTTTGTGTCAAATTGATTGTGTTTGTAGGCTGAAAGGTTTCATATAATACAGTGTCTTCATTTTCAAGGCCCAGGCTCAATGGAAAAAAGCATAATTGCTTTGCAGGCTGATGTTTTGTTTAGAATGTTTTGTCCCAAAATTCGCCGGGAAGAAAGTAAATGCCTATTAAAGGCAATTTATCGTAATTCAACTGTTAAAAGCTGACATTCTCATGTGGTAATTCAAAATATTCTAGTCAAATATTTCTTACAACAATATAGCAGTCTGTTTTACCTCCTTATAATTATGGAAATGAATCTCCAGTTTATTAAATGTAATTTCAGATTTAATAAATGAAAAAGCAATCTTCATAAAATACTGCAAGATCTTGTGTTTGCTGAATAAAATGTCTGTTGGATTCCCGCATTTACAAGGGGTTTACCAAGGGGAACATTAACGTGAATAAAACTTGGTGTACCTTGGTGCTTCCTGATCCCTGATGGATTTTGAAGCCTTGTTTGTGGATCTGGTCTTGACAATGAATACATTACTTGAAGTTATGTTTCTCCATCTGTTAGGAGACTTTTCTCATGTATTGTGTTTAAGGATATCTGATGTTTTCGTAACGAATATTTACAAGGTTTGTCTGACACACAAACAGGGTAGAGTATGGATGTGTGAGCATTTCTTTTAAATGCTTGTATTTCTTATTCAGTTCTTTCAAAAAGAGACATTTTTATTTGCATTCAAGAGTTGGTTCTACACAAAGGCAACTTGAATGACAGCTCTTCCAGCAAAGATGCGGTACGCTTTTGAAGTTATAGATTTTTAATAAATAAAAATATCTCTCTATCGAGACTTTCATTATGTACATTAAAAACTGTAGTATGTTCTCATCTGGAATGGGAACGTGTGTGTGTGTGTGTGTGTGTGTGTGTGTGTGTGTGTGTGTGTGTGTGTGTGTGTGTGTGTGTGTGTGTGTGTGTGTGTGTGTGTGTGTGTGTGTGTGTGTGTGTGTGTTTTATCAAATTTTATTACTTTTTATGGAAAGTAATGTTACAATATTGTTACTTCATAAAAAGTCTCAAATTATGTTACTTTTATGGAAAGTAATGTTACAATATTGTTACTTCATAAAAAGTATCAAATTATGTTACTTTTTATGGAAAGTAATGTTACAATATTTTTACTTCATAAAAAGTATCAAATTATGTTACTTGGTTATTTTTTATGGAAAGCAATTGGGTTAAAATATTGGGTTACTCCTTGTAAGGTAACAACTAGGCCTACTTGTTTTTTGGAGTAGAGTATTTTGAAAGATCGAGTAAGTTAAGCGAGTGTCTGCATTTGTAGACATAGCATTTTTCTTCAGGTCAGTCCTATATTCAAAATGTAAAAAAAATCCGTTTGAATGTCCGCTGCGATATCTTGTCTTTTACAGTTAACGGAGGCTACGTTAAGGGGTTTTCCCGTGACCGCGTGCCCTAGTTATTTTGTCAGTTGCTACTTACCTCTCTAGTTTGAGTCCTTTCAATGTAAAAGTCTTCTCTACTGACCTTTTTTTTACAGTCTATTCTACTGGCTGACTGACTGACTCATAAAGACCGTTTGTGCCGTCAGCTAATGGCGAATAGTGACTTCTCTTCTGTTGCTGTTTACGGTCAGGGACTATTTTTTTCCAGCGGAAGGAAGGTTTTTAGTGATTATAATTCATGAAAGTTGCATAGAAGCAGTTGCATATTTTTCGGCTTTAATATTTGTATTGTGTGGTTAACTGTTTTATAAGTAAGCAATAATGTAACTAAGCCTCGTGAATAAGTCACGGCCGAAGGGGTTGCAAGCACGACACGAAACGTAAAAAACAGTCTACAATTTATTTAGCTTTACATTCGTCAAACACCATCACAGCAACACCATCCTCAGTTTACTGCGGTCACGCCATCTGTGTTTCAGAAAAGCGCGGTCACGCCATCTGCGCTTAAAAATATATTGCGCGTCTACACGAGGTTGCGTGGTAGGCTCAAGGTGTATGCGCTTGGTGTCGGCAGACTTTAAAAAATATATATTAATAATAAAATAAATAAAATCACATTGTTTTCTGCAAATTCCACCAGATTCTTGTTCTACATCTCACATACTACGACTGTGGTGATTTTCATGTTGATCTACTGTTTTATTATTCAATAATTGCATGCCAAAGTCCTATACACTGCATATCTTGTTATACAGCAATATTTAATAAATTCATAAAAAATGCAAATCAAATTGTTTTCTGCAAACTCCACCAGATTATTGTTCTACATATCACTGTCTACCACTGTGGTGATTTTCATGTTGTTTTACTGTTTTATTATTTAATAATTTCCTGCCAAAATCCTATACTGTATACCTGGCTATATAGCAATTTTTAATATATTAATAAAAAATCGAAATCAAATTGTTTTCTGCAAACTCCAGCAGATTCTTGTTCTTCATCTCACTGACTACCACTGTGGTGATTTTCATGTTGTTTTACTGTTTTATTATTTAATAATTGTCTGCCAAAATCATGAATATTTACATTGCTATATAGCAATATTTGATAAATTCATAAAAAAATAAAATCAAATTGTTTTCTGCAAACTCCAACAGATTCTTGTTCTTCATCTCACTGTCTACCACTGTGGTTATTTTCATGTTGTTTTACTGTTTAATATTTAATAATTGCCTGCCAAAGTCCTATACTGTATACCTTGTTATACAGCAATAATTAATAAATTCATAAAAAAATAAAATCAAATTGTTTTCTGCAAACTCCACCAGATTATTGTTCTACATCTCACAGACTACCACTGTGGTGATTATCATCTTGTTTTACTGTTTTATTATTTAATAATTACCTGCCAAAGTCCTATACTGTATACCTTGTTATACAGCAATAATTAATAAATTCATAAAAAATGCAAATCAAATTGTTTTCTGCAAACTACACCAGATTATTGTTCTTCATCTCACTGTCTACCACTGTGGTGATTATCATGTTGTTTTACTGTTTTATTATTCAATAATTGCCTGCCAAAGTCCTATACTGTATACCTTGTTATACAGCAATAATTAATAAATTAATAAAAAATGCAAATCAAATTGTTTTCTGCACACTCCACCAGATTATTTTTCTTCATCTCACTGTCTACCACTGTGGTTATTTTCATGTTGTTTTACTGTTTTATTATTTAATAATTGCCTGCCAAAATCCTATAATGTATAACTGGCTATATAGCCATATTTAATAAATTAATAAAAAATCGAAATCGAATTGTTTTCTGCAAACTCCCCCAGATTATTGTTCTACATCTCACTGACTACCACTATGGTGATTATCATATTGCTTTCCTGTTTTATTATTTAATAATTAACTGCCAAAGTCCTATACTACCTTGTTATACAGCTATATTTAATAAATTCATAAAAAAATAAAATAAAATTGTTTTCTGCAAACTCCAACAGATTATTGTTCTTCATCTCACTGACTACCACTGTGGTGATTTACATATTGCTTTACTGTTTTATTATTTAATAATTACCTGCCAAAGTCCTATACTGTATACCTGGCTATATAGCAATATTTAATAAATTAATAAAAAATCGAAATCAAATTGTTTTCTGCAACCTCCAGCAGATTCTTGTTCTTCATCTCACTGTCTACCACTGTGGTGATTTTCATGTTGTTTTACTGTTTTATTATTCAATAATTGCCTGCCAAAATCCTATAATGTATAACTGGCTATATAGCAATATTTAATAAATTAATAAAAAATCGAAATCAAATTGTTTTCTGCAAACTCCACCAGACTATTGTTCTTCATCTCACTGTCTACCACTGTGGTTATTTTCATGTTGTTTTACTGTTTTATTATTTAATAATTGCCTGCCAAAATCCTATACTGTATATCTGGCTATAAAGCAATATTTAATAAATTCATAAAAAATGGAAATCAAATTGTTTTCTGCAAAATGTAACAGATTATTGTTCTTCATCTCACAGACTACCACTGTGGTTATTTTCATGTTGTTTTACTGTTTTATTATTTAATAATTACCTGCCAAAGGCCTATACTGTATATCTGGCGATATAGCAATTTTAATAAATTAATAAAAAATCGAAATCAAATTGTTTTCTGCAAACTCCAGCCGATTCTTGTTCTACGTCTCACAGACTACCACTGTGGTGATTTTCATATTGTTTTACTGTTTTATTATTTAATAATTAACTGCCAAAGTCCTATACTGTATAGCTGGCTATATAGCAATATTTAATAAATTAATAAAAAATCGAAATCAAATTGTTTTCTGCAAAATGTAACAGATTATTGTTCTTCATCTCACAGACTACCACTTTGGTGATTTTCATGTTGTTTTACTGTTTTATTATTTAATAATTAACTGTCAAAATCCTATACTGTATACCTTGTTATACAGCAATAAATTCATAAAAAAAAAAATCAAATTGTTTTCTGCAAACTCCAGCAGATTATTGTTCTTCATCTCACTGACTACCACTGTGGTGATTATCATATTGCTTTACTGTTTTATTATTTAATAATTACCTGCCAAAATCCTATAATGTATAACTGGCTATATAGCAATATTTAATAAATTATTAAAAAATCGAAATCAAATTGTTTTCTGCAAACTCCACCCGATTCTTGTTCTACATCTCACAGACTACCACTGTGGTGATTTTCATGTTGTTTTACTGTTTTATTATTTATAATCACCACAGTGGTAGTCAGTGAGATGTAGAACAATAATCTGGTGGAGTTTGCAGAAAACAATTTGATTTTATTTTTTTTATGAATTTATCAAATATTGCTGTATAGCAATGTAAATATTCATGATTTTGGCAGACAATTATTAAAGAATAAAACAGTAAAGCAATATGATAATCACCACAGTGGTAGACAGTGAGATGTAGAACCATAATCTGGCGGAGTTTGCAGAAAACAATTTGATTAGCATTTTTTATGAATTTATCAAATATTGCTGTATAACAAGGTATACAGTATAGGATTTTGGCAGGTAATTATTAAATAATAAAACAGTAAAACAACATGAAAATCACCACAGTGGTAGTCTATGAGATGTAGAACAACAATCTGGTGGAGTTTGTAGAAAACAATTTGATTTCGATTTTTTATTAATTTATTAAAATTGCTATATAGCCAGGTATACAGTATAGGACTTTGGCAGTTAATTATTAAATAATAAAACAGTAAAACAACATGAAAATAACCACAGTGGTAGTCTGTGAGATGAAGAACAATAATCTGTTACATTTTGCAGAAAACAATTTGATTTCGATTTTTTATTAATTTATTAAAATTGCTATATAGCCAGGTATACAGTATAGGACTTTGGCAGGTAATTATTAAATAATAAAACAGTAAAACAACATGAAAATCACCACAGTGGTAGTCTGTGAGATGAAGAACAATAGTCTGGTGGAGTTTGCAGAAAACAATTTGATTTCGATTTTTTATTAATTTATTAAAATTGCTATATAGCCAGGTATACAGTATAGGACTTTGGCAGGTAATTATTAAATAATAAAACAGTAAAACAATATGAAAATCACCACAGTGGTAGTCTGTGAGACGTAGAAGAAGAATCGGCTGGAGTTTGCAGAAAACAATTTGATTTCGATTTTTTATTAATTTATTAAAATTGCTATATAGCCAGGTATACAGTATAGGACTTTGGCAGGTAATTATTAAATAATAAAACAGTAAAACAACATGAAAATAACCACAGTGGTAGTCTGTGAGATGAAGAACAATAATCTGTTACATTTTGCAGAAAACAATTTGATTTCGATTTTTTATTAATTTATTAAAATTGCTATATAGCCAGGTATACAGTATAGGACTTTGGCAGTTAATTATTAAATAATAAAACAGTAAAACAACATGAAAATCACCACAGTGGTAGTCAGTGAGATGTAGAACAAAATCTGGTGGAGTTTGCAGAAAACAATTTGATTTCGATTTTTTATTAATTTATTAAATTGCTATATAGCCAGGTATACAGTATAGGACTTTGGCAGGTAATTATTAAATAATAAAACAGTAAAACAACATGAAAATCACCACAGTGGTAGTCTGTGAGATGTAGAACAAAATCTGGTGGAGTTTGCAGAAAACAATTTGATTTCGATTTTTTATGAATTTATTAAAATTGCTTTATAGCCAGTATACAGTATAGGACTTTGGCAGTTAATTATTAAATAATAAAACAGTAAAACAACATGAAAATCACCACAGTGGTAGTCAGTGAGATGTAGAACAATAATCTGGTGGAGTTTGCAGAAAACAATTGATTTGCATTTTTAATGAATTTATTAAATATTGCTGTATAGCAATGTAAATATATATGATTTTGGCAGACAATTATTAAATAATAAAACAGTAAAACAACAAGAAAATCACCACAGTGGTAGTCTGTGAGATGTAGAACAATATCTGTTAGGAGTTTGCAGAAAACAATTTGATTTCGATTTTTTTATTAATTTATTAAAATTGCTATATAGCCAGGTATACAGTATAGGACTTTGGCAGTTAATTATTAAATAATAAAACAGTAAAACAACATGAAAATCACCACAGTGGTAGTCTGTGAGATGTAGAACAAAATCTGGTGGAGTTTGTAGAAAACAATTTGATTTCGATTTTTATGAATTTATTAAAATTGCTTTATAGCCAGCTATACAGTATAGGACTTTGGCAGTTAATTATTAAATAATAAAACAGTAAAACAACATGAAAATCACACAGTGGTAGTCAGTGAGATGTAGAACAATAATCTGGTGGAGTTTGCAGAAAACAATTTGATTTGATTTTTATAATTTATTAAATATTGCTGTATAGCAATGTAAAGTATATGACTTTGGCAGTAAATTATTAAATGAATAAAACAGTAAAACAACATGAAAATCACCATAGTGGTAGTCGTGAGATGTAGAACAAGAATCGGGTGGAGTTTGCAGAAAACAATTTGATTTCGATTTTTTATTAATTTATTAAAATTGCTATATAGCCAGGTATACAGTATAGGACTTTGGCAGGTAATTATTAAATAATAAAACAGTAAAACAACATGAAAATCACCACAGTGGTAGTCTGTGAGATGTAGAACAAGAATCGGTGGAGTTTGCAGAAAACAATTTGATTTCGATTTTTTATTAATTTATTAAAATTGCTATATAGCCAGTATACAGTATAGGACTTTGGCAGGTAATTATTAAATAATAAAAAGTAAAACAACATGAAAATAACCACAGTGGTAGTCTGTGAGATGAAGAACAATAATCTGTTACATTTTGCAGAAAACAATTTGATTTCGATTTTTATTAATTTATTAAAATTGCTATATAGCCAGGTATACAGTATAGGACTTTGGCAGGTAATTATTAAATAATAAAACAGTAAAACAATATGAAAATCACCACAGTGGTAGTCTGTGAGACGTAGAACAAGAATCGGCTGGAGTTTGCAGAAAACAATTTGATTTCGATTTTTTATTAATTTATTAAAATTGCTATATAGCCAGGTATACAGTATAGGACTTTGGCAGGTAATTATTAAATAATAAAACAGTAAAACAACATGAAAATAACCACAGTGGTAGTCTGTGAGATGAAGAACAATAATCTGTTACATTTTGCAGAAAACAATTTGATTTCCATTTTTTATGAATTTATTAAATATTGCTTTATAGCCAGATATACAGTATAGGATTTTGGCAGGCAATTATTAAATAATAAAACAGTAAAACAACAGAAAATCACCACAGTGGTAGTCTGTGAGATGAAGAACAATAGTCTGGTGGAGTTTGCAGAAAACAATTTGATTTCGATTTTTTATTAATTTATTAAAATTGCTATATAGCCAGGTATACAGTATAGGACTTTGGCAGGTAATTATTAAATAATAAAACAGTAAAACAATATGAAAATCACCACAGTGGTAGTCTGTGAGACGTAGAACAAGAATCGGCTGGAGTTTGCAGAAAACAATTTGATTTCGATTTTTTATTAATTTATTAAAATTGCTATATAGCCAGGTATACAGTATAGGACTTTGGCAGGTAATTATTAAAGAATAAAACAGTAAAACAACATGAAAATAACCACAGTGGTAGTCTGTGAGATGAAGAACAATAATCTGTTACATTTTGCAGAAAACAATTTGATTTCGATTTTTTATTAATTTATTAAAATTGCTATATAGCCAGGTATACAGTATAGGACTTTGGCAGGTAATTATTAAATAATAAAACAGTAAAACAATATGAAAATCACCACAGTGGTAGTCTGTGAGACGTAGAACAAGAATCGGCTGGAGTTTGCAGAAAACAATTTGATTTCGATTTTTTATTAATTTATTAAAATTGCTATATAGCCAGGTATACAGTATAGGACTTTGGCAGGTAATTATTAAATAATAAAACAGTAAAACAACATGAAAATAACCACAGTGGTAGTCTGTGAGATGAAGAACAATAATCTGTTACATTTTGCAGAAAACAATTTGATTTCCATTTTTTATGAATTTATTAAATATTGCTTTATAGCCAGATATACAGTATAGGATTTTGGCAGGCAATTATTAAATAATAAAACAGTAAAACAACAAGAAAATCACCACAGTGGTAGTCTGTGAGATGAAGAACAATAGTCTGGTGGAGTTTGCAGAAAACAATTTGATTTCGATTTTTTATTAATTTATTAAAATTGCTATATAGCCAGGTATACAGTATAGGACTTTGGCAGGTAATTATTAAATAATAAAACAGTAAAACAATATGAAAATCACCACAGTGGTAGTCTGTGAGACGTAGAACAAGAATCGGCTGGA
This sequence comes from Chrosomus eos, assembly GCA_036326025.1. NCBI lineage: Eukaryota > Metazoa > Chordata > Actinopteri > Cypriniformes > Leuciscidae > Chrosomus > Chrosomus eos. Next base: position 34,411,344 of record CM070819.1, on the reverse strand, counting down.
GTTTGCAGAAAACAATTTGATTTCGATTTTTTATTAATTTATTAAAATTGCTATATAGCCAGGTATACAGTATAGGACTTTGGCAGGTAATTATTAAAGAATAAAACAGTAAAACAACATGAAAATAACCACAGTGGTAGTCTGTGAGATGAAGAACAATAATCTGTTACATTTTGCAGAAAACAATTTGATTTCCATTTTTTATGAATTTATTAAATATTGCTTTATAGCCAGATATACAGTATAGGATTTTGGCAGGCAATTATTAAATAATAAAACAGTAAAACAACAAGAAAATCACCACAGTGGTAGACAGTGAGATGAAGAACAATAATCTGGTAGAGTGTGCAGAAAACAATTTGATTAGCATTTTTTATGAATTTATTAATTATTGCTGTATAACAAGGTATACAATATAGGACTTTGGCAGGCAATTATTGAATAATAAAACAGTAAAACAACATGAAAATCACCACAGTGGTAGACAGTGAGATGAAGAACAATAATCTGGTGTAGTTTGCAGAAAACAATTTGATTTGCATTTTTTATGAATTTATTAATTATTGCTGTATAACAAGGTATACAGTATAGGACTTTGGCAGGTAATTATTAAATAATAAAACAGTAAAACAAGATGATAATCACCACAGTGTTAGTCTGTGAGATGTAGAACAATAATCTGGTGGAGTTTGCAGAAAACAATTTGATTTTATTTTTTTATGAATTTATTAATTATTGCTGTATAACAAGGTATACAGTATATGACTTTGGCAGGCAATTATTAAATATTAAACAGTAAAACAACATGAAAATAACCACAGTGGTAGACAGTGAGATGAAGAACAAGAATCTGTTGGAGTTTGCAGAAAACAATTTGATTTTATTTTTTTATGAATTTATCAAATATTGCTATAGCAATGTAAATATTCATGATTTTGGCAGACAATTATTAAATAATAAAACAGTAAAACAACATGAAAATCACCACAGTGGTAGTCAGTGAGATGAAGAACAAGAATCTGCTGGAGTTTGCAGAAAACAATTTGATTTCGATTTTTTATTAATATATTAAAAATTGCTATATAGCCAGGTATACAGTATAGGATTTTGGCAGGCAATTATTAAATAATAAAACAGTAAAACAACATGAAAATCACCACAGTGGTAGTCAGTGAGATGTAGAACAATAATCTGGTGGAGTTTGCAGAAAACAATTTGATTTGCATTTTTAATGAATTTATTAAATATTGCTGTATAACAAGATATGCAGTGTATAGGACTTTGGCATGCAATTATTGAATAATAAAACAGTAGATCAACATGAAAATCACCACAGTCGTAGTATGTGAGATGTAGAACAAGAATCTGGTGGAATTTGCAGAAAACAATGTGATTTTATTTATTTTATTATTACTATATTTTTTTTAAAGTCTGCCGACACCAAGCGCATACACCTTGAGCCTACCACGCAACCTCGTGTAGACGCGCAATATATTTTTAAGCGCAGATGGCGTGACCGCGCTTTTCTGAAGCACAGATGGCGTGACCGCAGTCTCAGTTTGGCTCTGGTGGACCTTGGACCTTTGGGAAAATTGAACTTTGTAAGAACAGTTGTTGAATCCACTGTATCTCTTCTGATTTCTTCTTGAGTGAAATGGAAACATCCTTTTTGTTGTCAGTGGTCGATCATTTCACAAAGGTAATTTTCCATTACCCCAGCCTTTCCATGATGTAGCCATGTTCAGTTGTGAACAACCATCCTCGTGTTTTGAAGCTCGAAATCAAATTATAATAATAATAATAATACAAATAGGCAATGCAAATATGAAATTGTTTTTATATGATGCACGTTTGTATTATTTTAGTAATTTGGCACCTAGGCTTATTTAAATTCTTTTGCGCTTTTGAATTAATTTTGACAAGTTTCTATATCAATGATCATTACTGCTGAAAAACACATATGTGACCCTGGATGACAAAACCAGTCTTATGGGTAATTTTTTTGAAATTGAGATTTATACATCACATGACAGCTGAATAAATAAGCTTTCCATTGATGTATGGTTTGTTAAGATAGGACACTATTTGGCCGAGATATGACTATTTGAAAATCTGGAATCTGAGGGTGCAAAAAAAATCAAAACATTGAGAAAATCTCCTTTAAAGTTGTGCATTTATGTCCGCGATTGTGCTGCATTCACTCACAAAAATAAATGTTTTATACATTTACGGTAGACAATTTACCAAATATCTTCATGGAACATGATCTTTACTTAATATCCTAATGATTTTTGGCATAAAAGAAAATTTGATCATTTTGACCCATACAATATATTGTTGGCTATTCCCACAAATATACCCGTGCTACTTAAGACTGGTTTTGTGATCCAGGGTCACATATGTGAAGACTTTCGTAGGCAACAAATAGGCTAATATAAAAAATATTGTCAGTGCTGGGTTTCATCCTCATTAGTCACCATGCCAACAGTCTCACAGCTGATTAACCCAAAATACTGGGGCAAAGCACCGGTAATCACTACAGCAACGTTACCAGCATAGCAATGCAGCACACGCACGCACGGTACGCGCGCTCGCACACACACACACACACACACAAGCAAACAACAGGTGTCTTCATCCTTTAAAAGAAAAAAAATCAAATAGTCTGCGAATTGACAATGTAAAATTGACGCTAATAAACTTAACTGATGAATGGTGGGTCGCTTTAAATATGAATGATAGCCTAACGCATATCATTTTAGCAACAGTGACAGTGTGGATTAATGGATATATGATAGTGCTTTCGTGAAGATGTTTTGAAGTTTTGGAATTAATATTCTGCCATTATCTGCAATATTCTGCCATAATTGTGATTTGTAGGCCTATGCCTATCGCCTACAGCTCGCTGATTTAAAAAAAAATTGTTTTATTTTATTTATAGCACAAATTGTCCTTACCAGACAAATAAAAAAAGCATAGGCATATATAGCCTAAGCACATGTTATAAACATAATTTCGGCGTAATTTTAACCAAAGCACCTTTCTGTTGGCGAATTCGAGTGACCAACTTAAATACGAGCGAAGTCTGTGCGGGGAACTTTTTCTCTCTCCAGCGAAACTCCATCGCGCGGATTACTATTGAAATTACTGCTTCACCAGCTCAAATAGGCTATATGCACGCATAAGTTCCGCATTTGACGCAAGGATGCTCATCCGTTATAACAACAACAAATGTAGTTATCCGCTCATAGAGCCCATTCGCCCAACACCGCCAGGCTGTGTGTAGCGCGCGTACCCGTCGTGCACTCAACGCGGACAACGACGCAGAAGTATTTATGAAAACCAACACATTGCCTAATCCGGCGTAGGTCCGACTCAGAAGGATAAATAAGCTTTTAATGAGGGAGTATGAATAGCCTACGCCATTCAGAATGTGGGGAGAAACTCACACGCTTTAACTGAACTTAAATTAACTCTTCTTGAAGTTTGGGTGGATTAAACACCTGCATCATAGTTGTGTGTGAACAAAATAACAATATCATTTACATATAATGGCTGTTTTTTGTTTTGTTTTTGACCAGGTGTTTCCTTAACCTAGCTTACACACACAACTACTTGACCCCTTCAAAACTTAGAGAAATCTCATATGTCTGTATGTTCCTTCCTGTTTTAGGATATGCTGTAGACATAATTGACTAATAATAGGCTAGGCTACATCCCATTAGATAAAATAGTGGAGATGTATGAGCTATGACATCCGGGTGATTGTGACCTGCTCTGATGTACAAGCGTCAAGCTGCCTGATACAATGTCGTACTTGAAAACCAAACTATTACAAATTTGTTTAGCTCGCCTATTTAAAAACCTGATATCGCTTTTAAAAACACTTGTTGCCATTTCATTTCAAGCCTGACCGTAACTACACTGCACATTGTGTCCACTTGGTGGCAGTGTTGCTTTTAAATTTCTTGCGTTTGTTGCAAATGAGGGACTAACACTAACAACCAATAGTAAATTGTTCAAAACGAGATTAATTTAAGGTTATATAATTATTAAATTGGTTTCTGTCCTACTTTGTTAATCAGATCCAGGAAACCTGTGTGCGCTCGTTACTTTAGGGGTGTTGTTGAAGTTCAAGGTGGCCACTTTTTGAATGCTTTTCGTTCATATGCTCCAAATTAATTAACTATAAAAGTAGTAAACACAACAACAAATGTAGTTTATATTTAAAACATGCAAAATATTATTCACACAGACAAAAATGTTATGTTTTTCCACAAAACCAGTTTCAAACATTTAAGTCTTCAGACCAGAAGGCCTTTTAAGATTATGAAAAAATGGTAGTGTAAATAAAGAAATATATATATATATATATTAAATCCTACAATCCCAAGTGTTTGATGTACAGTTGCTAGTAACACTGACAATAGCGGTGGTTTGGAAATGTATTTATAAATATTAAATAATATATAGGCCTAACATAAATATTTGATTTCTGTTATGGGTTTCATCATGCCAGTTAAAGCGAAACAGTAGCATAAAAATGGGATTCGCTTGTGCTTTCTTCTTAGTGTATCATGTAAAGAAAACAAAAATTGCATATATATATATGTATATGTATATTATATATATATATATATATATATATATATATATATATATATATATATATATATATATATATATATATATATATATATATATATAAACTTTTTTCTCACAGTCACAGAAAACACTCATTAAGTTCTGTAAAATTAGATCCATGGCATCCCAAGAGTTTTGATGGATCCCCTGACCCTGTCTAATCCAGATGCATTATGAAGATCTCTTAGCAGCAGGAAGCCCACCCGGACACATGTGACCTTTCTGAATAAGATGCCATGAGAGGCAAATACTCTGACCCACAGCTGCCCTGCTGTGTTTATCTTTGTGTCTTTCATTTCATAGCATACGCTTTTAGGTGCACATGGGAGTGAGTCTGAATGGAATAGCAGGGTCCTTACATATATTCAGAAAATGCGTTGTGTTGTCTGTTCTCTTTCTCTCTTTCTCTGTCAAACTGCAGCAGAACAGATGCCGTGGGAATGCTACAGCACACACTAGTGCAGATGTTGCTTATTGTTTTCCTTACAAGACTAAATTTTATATGGCATTTTCTGTCATACTGCACCTCTCATACCTTTTAGGACCCATTGTGTAGCTGACAAACTCAATATACTTGACCTGACGCTGGCTGACAGCAGGACACACAAGCATGGCTTTGCAGATGCAAGAGCCACTCAAAGCTGTTTTCAATGAAAATCAGGAAACAGATGCTTATGAAGGCTGAGGAAAGTTTTAAAAATAGACCTTACCTTATTTACTTTCTTAAGGTCTTAAAGTCACCATGAACTCAAAATTGACTGCTTATTTTTTCCAGTGTTGATTCTAAAGGATTTATCTGTGCACAATCATTTGTTTGTTTTTTTATTTTTTATTCATGAGCCCTTGTAATCTTTAATCAAATCTTCCCATCCCCCTCACAACAACATCTCTTCTCTGATGACGTGTGCTATGGCATTTTTCCCTCCAGTAACCTGTTACTCACATGAAATCACAGCAATTAGCAAACAACGATCCAATCATCTCCCTCTTGGACAAAATCAAGTCCCGTCCTACATTTTTTCTTGTTCAAGAAGCCATTTTCATCACAAAGAAAGGATTATCACAATTTCCATTTCATGCCGACTTTAAAGGGCGTTCACACTGACAGTGATTTGCAGCAAGAAAAGAAACGAGACATCTTTCATTTTCAGAGCTGGCAATCTGATGTACAAGATTCTATACCCCCATAATCAATTTTTATAAACAACATATTATTATGATATCTTGTTCTAGCAAATCAAAAGAGCTTTTATTAACCAGTTATGGCTATACTAAGCTAATAGACTAAGCTGGTTGCTTACTAATTGAATGCTAACTGAAAACACAATGTACTAGAATTTATTATTTTGACTTTTTTTTAGCTTTAATGTCATATACTTTTAAGATATTAACATTTTGTCATGATTAATACTAAATACAGGAAAAGCAATTTACTATTTTTTCAATGTCATCACTGCAACACTCTATTCAGTGCAGAATCATTCCTTATGTTATTATGAGCATTTATGTATTTAAAAGAATATAATATATGGCATGTTTTGCAAGCTAACTGCTGCACAGTGATGCCGGTAACGCGTTACTTAGTAACGCGTTATTCTAATTTGACCACTTTTTTCAGTAACGAGTAATCTAACGCGTTACTATTTCAAAACCAGTAATCAGATTAAAGTTACTTATCCAAGTCACTGTGCGTTACTATTTTTGTCATTTTCCTTATTAAAAATATATATTTATTTCTTCTTGCATCTCGGGGAGTGTGCGCGACAAGTCACGTTTTCAGCATGAGGTTCACGTCACGTGTACCACGCAGCGACACAAACTTAAACAACAATGGAGGGAGGAGAGCGATGCGCTTTTTCCAGCTGGAAATACAGTCACTATTTTGAGTTTGTGTCTGTCAGCTAAAGATGGCAACATTAAGGTCCGTTGTAAACTCTGTGCTGGTGGCGACAAAGTGTTATCTACCTACAGAAACACTTCGTCCAATGTTTTTCGGAAAAACATATGGAGTCGCAGCACCACACAGTCAAACTTACGCCCGTTTCACACATACTTGTCTCCGTCTGCAGTGCGTATGCGGTGCATATTTTTTCCCGTACCCATGTTAACAGGTTAGAGCTTTCACACTGCACGCGTGTGCGGTCCGTCGATCCGTTCCAGGTGCGTGAGTATACACTATATTTGCTGTGCTGCACCGTGCTGAATTAAAGTGGCAGCGCATTGTTCACATTAAAATAGACATAGATTGACAAGAAACTGTATTAATTTCATCATATACGCAAAATTACAGTTAACGTGTTCTACAGTCACTAAATTACAGGGTCAAGAAAAACAAAAAAACAATATATATTTTATAAAAACAAGTATTTATATTAAGTGAAGTCAAGAAAGACTGTTATTTCAGGAAATAGTTTCTAAGTTCAACTTTAAATGACAGGAGATAGATTGTTGATGTTACTGTTAAAAATACACTTCCAATAAAGTGAGTGTTGGCAAAACCGGTTGTCATTTTTATGTTGGAGTGGCGGGGGTGTTGTCGGCAACTGCTGAATGTAACTAATAAAAGTAACTTGTAAAGTAACTTAGTTACTTTTAAAATCAAGTAACTTGTAAAGTAACTTAGTTACTTTTAAAATCAAGTAACTTGTAATGTAACTTAGTTACTTTTTCAAAGTAACTGTGGCAACACTGCTGCTGCATAGGGGTGAGCAGGGCACAACCTAGATGTAACACACTTGTTTTAAATACTTTCACAAAAGTTAGCATGACAAAACTTAGTGTATTTGCTAGTTGCCATATCAACACTATATAGAGAAAAACATGCACCAAAATTCAGAAATATTTGGAAGATATCTCTGAACATTTATTTAAGCATAGCAAATGTTAATTTCTTGTTAATTTTGTTTCTTGCCAGGTTTAAATCCTAGTTGTGGAGGTGGAGCATGTACAAAAACACGTACAATGTACCCTTAATAGAACTATGCTATTCTGTGATGTTAGCGATATAATTCACATTAACAACGTTTATGAATTCTTTGAAGCAACCATAAAAATTGGTGAAAAAAGACTGACAATCAATGTTCAGAAAGGATTCATTATTATGATGTTTTGTATGTTGTATCCTCCTGTGTGTATATTGTCAAATTCAAAAATAAGTTTATTTTTAATTATTAAAACCATTATTTTATATGAAAAAGTTATAAAATTGTATTTTATTGAGAAAATATTTTTGTTTGTCTTGTATATTTTTTGTTTAGATCAGATAACATTTTAAGCTGTCATGGACATGTTACAATGTGCCCCTCACATGTTACAACGTACCCCACCTATGGGGCATGTTGTCACATTTCACTTCCATTCTTTCGGGTAAATCAAGAAAAAAGTATACGCTGTATTAATGAAACAAAACCACATAATTGTGTGTGAAATTAAAGGCATTACAAATGGCTACCCCCTGGGGTCCTAGGCAGACTCGATTCATTGGGCTGACAGAATGGACGGACATTTCTGTGGCATAAGTAATATTTTTTGCAAATCAGCATCGATATGAAGTAGCAACTACTAATGAGAGTGCAGACAGTTTATTCGCCAGAAACCAACAGCTCAGCGACCTCCAGAGATGAAATCACTGTCAGTTTGAACAGCTTTATTCATTGGTGCATGTTATTCCAAACACAAAAAAGGGAAAAAAAAAGTAAAAACTTTTCAGCTGATGTCATTGATATTATTCAACCCCTGTCTCCAGCCATCTGGCTCCATCTTAGTATGTAACACCCACTTTTTACAATCCAATCAATTCCTGATGGATAAAATCAAGTCCCACTTCATTCTTTTCTTATCTTGTATACCATGTTTTACTCAGCTCGGAAGTACATCAGATTAACGAAGTGAAATGGTCCTGAACACTGTTCCATGAATTAAAAAATGTAAGGCAATCTTTCGATCTTGTTTCAATTAAACACATACCAAAGATTATTTAGGGGATATTTTTCTTCCAAAGTAACATATAGTACATCAATGACAGGGGCAGTTGGCCTGGAGCAGTGTAAAGTTAAGTGCCTCACTCAAGGGCGCAATAGAGATAAAGATCTTTTAGTAATGCTCTAATTCACATGTCCTGCTATCTGGGATCAAACCTGTGACATTTGAATTACTGTCCCAGAGCCTAAACCAGTAAGCTACAAGCACCAGCTGACCTGCCCACTGACTCACTGACGCATGCCTCCATCCCAGCCGTCAGTCAAATACATTTATATAAAAGTCCTCTGTGGTTTTCATTTAGCAAAGGGTTAACGGAATAAAATGTTTGTGAGGTGACATGTACGAAACGCTTGAAGAGATTGAGTTTGATGAGCTGAAAAAAGAAAATCTGCTTTACACAAGCTGCCAACTGCAGAAACAGAACACACACTCATATACACACACGGGCTGCCAACTGTGATATGGAGACAAAATCGTCTCTCACACTGAGTTGTTTTTGCCTGTAGGCACATCAATACTTAAACACAACATGTTTATATCTCAATCTTTACACAAATAGACACTTTTAAAAAAGCATTAGCAAAAAACATTATTTTATGGGCACGCATGGCACATTGGCATATGCGCACCGCCACTCTTTGAGGATTTGCTTGTTATTTTTTAACGTAGGCTCAGGTGGACACCTCTGACCTCTTGAAAGCTCTTCTGACAAACGGAAACCACGACAACAGGTGAATAAAATAATCACCATGGAAACCAGAAACATATGAAACCCTTCGCTTTGGAGGAGGCTAATTCTTTATTTCCTAGAGGCTGTGCTCTATGGTCACATTAAGAATTCTTCATGTGTTTGTGTGCCAGATGTCAGCACATGGGTCCACACTGCAGGCCTCGTGATAATTAATGGCACTTTCTACAAACTATTCTGTAAACTATTGCACGCGTTGGATAGAAAACATAACATATAACATAACCTTGTTACTTCATGATTTTCACCCATGCATTACAAGAAAACGAATAAAGTAAAAAATATATTGTGACCCCCAAGAAGGTCCCTTTCAAGTTGTCATTTAATTATTTATTTTTTTACACAATTGACTGAATTCATCACGTGCAAGAATTTTTCTGTAATTGATGGAAACTTTTATCAAAACTTCTACAAACCAACTAGGTCTGTAGAACTGAACTGATCTTGATCCGGCTCGGTCATTGTCCTCATTCCCACAGGCTCCACCCCCATCCTCTGTTTACACTGTTATCCTCACTCCCACAATCTCTACCCGATCCTTCAGCTCCACCGTTGTCCTCACTCCCACAGTCTCCACCCCGATCATTTGGCTCCACTATTGTCCTCACTCCCACAGGATCCACCCTGATCCTTCGGCTCCACCATTGTCCTCACTCTTACAGGCTACACCCCAATCCACCGGCTCCACCGTTGTCCTCACTCCCACAGTCTCCACCCCAGTGGCGTAGCAAGTCAGTCAATCAGCAAAACAATTTATATGGGTTACCCCACATAATTTTTGGGTAATTGCTCCGCAGTTTTTTTTTTATTAGCTTCAGTTTTAAAAAATGAGCGCTCCGCTGAAGCAACAATAACCTCTCACACACTGTTTTCTTTTTTTAATTTGGCGCTATGCAGCGTTTGCTCGTAGTGCAGCGTCATTAAAAAAATGACGGGGTAGTTCCACGGCAGCCGCGGGGTGCAAAAAAACCCCACATGCACACAAGAAATTACAGAGAAATGAGAAATTACTGCACATGATAATGCACATAAAAATATATATTTATATTGGCCACTTATTATTAATACATTCCCTCGTTCTATTTTGAGTGGCGGCGGGCCCCCAAATGGCCCGGCCCCATTTGCACGTGCATACCCTGCATGCCCAAACACTACACCACTGCTCCCCCCCATCCTCTGGTACTACCGTTGTCTTCACTCCCACAGTTTCCACCCCGATCCTCCAGCTCCACCGTTGTCCTTACTCTTACAGGCTCTACCCCAATCCACCGGATCTGTCATGGTCCTCATTCCCCCAGGCTCCACCCGATCTTCCGGCTTCACCATTGTCCTCACTCCCACAGGCTCCACCCTGATCCTCCGGCTTCACCATGGTCCTCACTCCCCCAGGCTCCACCCCAATCTTTCGGCTTCCCCATTGTCCTCCCTTCCACAGGCTCCACCCCGTTCTTCCGGCTCCGCCATTGTCCTCACTCCCACAGGCTCCACCCTGATCCTCCGGCTCCACCGTTGTCCTCACTCCCACAGGCTCCACCCCGTTCTTCCGGCTCTGCCGTTGTCCTCACTCCCACAGGCTCCACCCTGATCCTCCGGCTCCACCGTTGTCCTCACTCCCACAGGCTCCACCCTGATCCTCCGGCTCCACCGTTGTCCTCACTTCCCCAGGCTTCACCCTGATCCTCCGGCTCCACCGTTGTCCTCACTCCCCCAGGCTCCACCCTGATCCTCCGGTTCCACCATTGTCCTCATTTCCCCAGGCTATACCCTGATCCTCCGGCTCCACCGTTGTCCTCACTCCCACAGGCTCCACCCTGATCCTCCGGCTCCACCGTTGTCCTCCCTCCCACAGGCTCTACCCTGATCCTCCGGCTCCACAGTTGTCCTCACTCTCCCAGGCTCCACCCTGATCCAACGGCTTCACCATTGTCCTCACTCCCCCAGGCTCCACCCTGATCCTCCGGCTTCACCATTGTGCTCACTCCCACAGGCTCCACCCTGATCCTCCGGCTTCACCATGGTCCTTACTCCCCCAGGCTCCACCCCGATTATCTGACTCTACCATTGTCCTCACTCCAGTGGGATCCCCCCCCAATTCCTCCAGCCCCACGGTTGTCCTCACTCCCGCAGGCTCTAACCCGATTCTCTGGCTCCACCATTGTCCTCACTCCCACATGCTCCACCTCGATCGTCTGGCTTCACCCCGGTGTGATATATCACTCCACTACAGATCTATATAAATTATTTATTTAATTTATTTTTGTATATATTCAGTTATATAAACCAGTGATCTCCAACTCCCCTGGCTTCTCTTCAGTCTCCTGATCCATCAGCCATGGTCAGTGATCCAACAAGCTCAGCCATGGATCGTTTTTGTAAAACCGATTATGGCCATGAATTTATTTATAGGGTTTTAACTTTATGCATTATTACCTGTATATTACGACTGTATATAAGGAGAGAGTCTCGGGAGCGTGCATGCACTTCACATCCGATGGATTTCGCGGTAAATCCGACCCGGAGACTTCACATATAAATATTAATATTGGCCTTCAGAGGTAATGGCAAAACCCGACAAGTGGATCATTGTAATGTGTGATTACAACCCCTTCACACACAAGCAATAGAAAAAGGATTCATTTTAGAAGAAAAGCTACATAGAGCACCTTTAAAGACCACTTGTTAAATGAGGAGCAGTGCTTTTGTGCAGCTACTAAAAAGGGTCAAAGAGGTTTTCACATGTTTCTGTAGCTGACTTATTTACAAAAGCTTTGATGGACATTCTGTGTTTTAACCTTTCTGATTCAAGATAATGAATGCACAGTATCAGTGTGGGGTGTGAAACTATGTTTATGTGCTTGTTCTCATTGAAATGTTCTGATACCAAAAACAATACCTTGCAGCTAGGGTTGTTGTTTTATGAGCAGACAACTATTTGAACAATTGCATTTGGCAGAGTGTATTAAGCATACTTTACAGTTGGTGAAAATATGAAATATGCTAGCCTCAAATTACCAGCCCTACTTTATTATACTTTACTAAAATACTATACAGGTATCTGTTTAGGCAAGTGCTAGAAAGAGGTACCTGTACATTGTGTGTAAACATGGTTGGTGCATCTTTTACTCAGTGTATGTACATTTGTGTACTAAAAAAAAGCTCTTTTACAAAAGTAAAAGCTGTTTTCAGTCATATTAGACAATTCTGTCTAAATAAAAATGTATGGTCTGTTTTTTAGAGCAGTGGGCAGGTCTAATGGACCTGTACGGGAGAGTAAGACGACCCTGCCCTACCATGAGTCATAGGGGCTCACCTTGGGCAAGTGACAGCACCCCTCTTTGCCTCCCAACTATGGGTCAAATAGTAGATGTCAACTCGGCAGCAGGAGCTGGCAGCTGCTGTGTACCACAGCTTTCTCGGTGGGTGGATGATTGAGTTAGCAGGCTACTGTGGGGCGATCCTGCGTTTCTCTTGACTGTCGTGCTTGCACTCCGTCAGTTTCAGTGGCGTAGGACCCAGAGGCAGGCGTTTGTCCTGGGCAAACATCTGTCTTCTGTACTCAGTCCTGGCACTCGTTGCTATAGCATGCATGGAATGTCATATACATATTCAACGACTGGCAAATCGGGAGCCCTTGTGCTCAAGGGCTGTTGTTGCTCGGCAGGACACGCGTGCAAGGCAGGCGCTGTCAGGTCGACATTCTGCAACTGCCTCCATTTCTCTGACATTGGCGTGCTGGAACATCAGAAGTCTTGGGGTGCACTCCGACCTCAACAGTGCTCTTCGGAAATCAGCCGTCATTTATTGCGAACTATCTCGCCTCAGAGTGGATATTGCTGCTATAAGCGAGACTTGGCTGTTGGGTAGTGGCTCTGTGTGTGAGAGGAACTACACCATTTTCTGGTGTGGTTATCCAGACGACCATCGTCCAATGCATGGAGTCGGCTTTGCTGTGCGGAACACCCTGCTGTCCACCGTCTCTCAACCTACTGCTTGCTCTCCACGCCTAATGTCCATGCGGATGTCACACTCGGCTGGCTTTCTCACTCTCCTCTCTGCCTATGCACCCATTTTTGGCCCGAACCCTGAGGACAAGGATGCCTTTTATGCCCACGTTAGCGAGGTCATTCGTTCCGTCCCGGCCGGGGAGGATTTAGCTCTGCTTGGGAACTTCAATGCCAGAGTTGGATGGGATGTCACTGCCTGGAGGCCGATCTTGGGTTATTTTGGGATTGGTAGCATCAATGACAACGGCCAACGTCTCCTTCAGTTGTGCGCTGCTTATGGCCTATGCTTACCGGGTTCCTTCTCATCTGGAACTATCAGATCCAAGGTTACCTTGATGCATCCCCGGTCCAAACACTGGCACCAACTTGATCACATTATTGTCATAAGGCGCCTACTCAACGCTGTCTAGAGGTACAGGAGTATGCACTCTGCAGACTGTGACACCGATCATGCGCTTGTCTGCTGCACTCTAAAACTCACCCCAAAGAAGATTCACAGTGCCACTCCAAAGCCCACTCCAAAGCTAAACATGGAGCTGATGCGGAAACATGAATACGTGACAAGTTTCCCTGCGCGTATGGAGGGCCTTCCCTTCAGAGTTGAAGGCACTCCTGAAAACACCTGGGCCGAGCTAAGAGGTTCCATGACGGAGGCTGTATCTGAGGTCTTCGGCCTTTGTAAAAGGAAACAGCCGGATTGGTTCCTTGCAAGCTCTGCTATTCTGCTCCCGGCCCTAGCTGACAAGCGTGCTGCCCGTCTCAGTGCTCTCCAAGACAGTAATGACTCCACCATCGCTCACTATCATAAGGTCAGGAATGATGTCAAGCATCTTACACGCCAGGCCTGCGAGCAGTACTGGAAGGACCTCAGTGAGAAGATAGAACGGTGTGCAAGTAATGGGGACATACGCGGCATGTACAGCGGCATCAATGAGGCACTGGGTCCTACAGTGAAAAAAACAGCATATTTGCGAGCCACTGATGGTGCCGTTGTCAACAACCTCCCAGGCCAGCTTGGTAGATGGGTCGAGCATTACAGCTTGCTGTATGGCACTCCTGTGGACGTCGACTTGAAAACTGTTTTCTGCTGCTGTACCACAACTACCTGTCCTCAACGAGCTGGATACGGAGATCTCAACAATAGAAATAGAGCGCGCAATTGCAGCTCTGAAGAATAACAAGTCACTGGGCAGCGATGGAATTCCAGCGAAGCTGCTGAAGTGTGGCGGGGCAGTGCTGATCAGACGGCTTCACTGCCTGTTTCGATGCTGTTGGCAGAACAAATGCATCCCTAGCGAATTCAAGAATGCCAACATCGTCACTCTTTATAAAAATAAGGGTGACAGGCAGGACTGCAACAATTACCGAGGCATTTCGCTCCTTAGCCTTCCGGGAAAATGCCTTGCCCGCGTAATCCTTCCAAGACTGCAGCGCATTGCTGACCAGGTGCTACCGGAAAGTCAGTGCGGCTTCCGTGCTGGTCGTTCAACCTTGAACATGATTTTCTCGGTACGCTAGCTTCAGGAAAAGTGTGTGGAACAGCAACGCCCATTGTACATGGTGTTTGTCGATCTGACTAAGGCTTTTGATTATGTGAGTCGCTCTGGTCTCTTCCACGTTCTGCAGCGACTTGGTTGTCCGGCAACTCTTTTGGCAATACTCCAAGGCTTCCATGATGGGATGCGGGAAACCGTACAGTTCAACGGTGCCCGCTCAAATGAGTTTGATGTCTGCTGCCGAGTAAAGCAGGGGTGTGTCCTCGCTTCCACCTTGTTTGGCATCTATTTCTCGGCTGTGCTGCGACGGGCGTTTCCTGATCCGGTTGGGGTTCTGCTGCACACCAGGCATGATGGCAATTTCTTCAGCTTGGCTCATCTGAGGGCCAGAACCAGGGTGAAGTGCGTCCTTGTGTGCGAGTTGCTTTACGCAGACGACGCTGCCTTCGTGGCTCACACTGAACAAGAAATTCAAGAGATGTGCAATTCTTTTGCCGCTACCTGCACAGAGTTTGGACTTACCATAAGCCTCAAGAAGACAGTGGTTATGGCTCAGAACGTTCCTGTTTCCCCTCATGTAACCATCAATGGCACAGTGCTGCCGGTTGTCGAGAAATTCATCTACCTCAGCTCAACCTTGACAGCAAACAACAGCCTTGATGCTGAACTGAATACCAGGATCGGTCTTGCCTCAACAACCTTTGGGCGGCTTCAGTCTCGCATCTGGAACAACAGCCACCTTTCTCTCAAAGTAAAGGTGCACGTATATGAGTCCTGTGTGCTCTCCGTTCTGCTATATGGAAGCGAAACGTGGCCTACATACCGGCGGCAGGAGCACAAGCTTAATGCTTTTCACTTCCGTTGCCTACGACAGATCCTTGGCCTGTCATGGCAGGATCGGGTCCCAAACAACACCGTGCTGAATCTCACTAACAGCAGTGACATTTACACCTCGTTCCGGAGGAGGCGTCTCAGATGGATCGGCCATGTACATCGTATGCCAGATGAACGTCTCCCAAAGTCCATCTTCCATGGGGAGTTAGCTGTGGGACACCGCCCTCGTGGCCGACCCAAGCTTTACTTTAAGGATGTCGTCAAGCGCGACATGTCTTTAACATCAACCCGTGACCGATGGCATCACCTTGTGGAAGACCGGGCAGCTTGGCCCTGACAAAGGGCACGACTCTGTCCTGCCATGCCTACACCAGCTTTTGCACAGAAAGACAGCATGTTAGACACCGTTCAGATCGGCGCTTGCGCTGCAAAAAGCCTTGATGTACTAAAAAAAATGTATGGTCTGTTTTTAATGATGTGACCATAAATACAAAGTTCTGTCATGAAACGTCTAGATGGTGCAGGCTAATAGGTCCATAACTCAACCTATAGGGCACAGCTGAAGGCCAATTGCTCGCATGCTCAATCTTCAAATACTTGGTTAGCATTTGCCTAAGCAGTGCAGAGCACTTTCAAAAACCCTCCATCCTCCCCACCTCCACCTGTATAGATCTGCTATGGGAATTCATCAACGATATATTGTACAGCAGCAGCAGCACAGCAGCATGTCTTACTTGCTCATAGCAGCGTGTTGTGTATGTAATGGCAGTAGCAAGTAGGGGATCTACTCCACCCAGACCAAATATATCAACATTGTCATCCCCATTGCCATGCCAAACACTCCGAAAGTTGTCATGCCAGAACTTCCCTTTCACCAAACAAAAAAAAAAGACTATAGCAACTTATGTTTCATGCTGATTTAAAGATTAGATCTTTACATCTTTCCATTTCTTTGAAAAAAACAACAACAACTTAATGGTACTTAATGAAAAACACAACAACAATAAAACAGTATAATGACAAAAGTGGTGTGTGTTGTGTGTGTGTGTGTGTGGGGTGTGTGTGTGTGTGTGTGTGTGTGTGTGTGTGTGTGTGTGTGTGTGTGTGTGTGTGTGTGTGTGTGTGTGTGTGTGTGTGTGTGTGTGTGTGTGTGTGTTCGTGTGTGTGTGTGTGTGTGTGTGTGAAATTAATACAAACTTTATTTAAAAAATGTTCAAATTATTCACAAGTCATTGCTAATGGTGCCTATTTGTTTCAAACACATACGTTTTATCTATAGTACTGAATACTGTTTCTTACAACAACACACATTGCATGATACATTCTCTCAGCTAAAGACCTGCTGTGATGATTTATGATTTATATGAAATGATTTATACTGACAACCTTTAATGATCAAATATTTTGTATCTTCTTTTTTAAGGCATTGTACTCTTGTGTATATAAATGAATCATTTTCTATGACATTTATCTTTAAGACTTAACCAGAATCTATATAGCTAGTTGTTGGTTATCCACAATCAAATCTCAGTTTAGTCATTGTCACCTCACACGCTGACCCAGCTGAATAGATTTATTTTTGAAAGGAAAAAAGGTCTAATTTATGAAAAGTTTCATTTTTTTCAGAGGAAAACCATAAAACTATAAGTACACAACTTCCTTACTTGTGTGTGAAAGTACAGATACAACTGGTCAAAAATTACTCCATTACAAGTAAATGTTGTAAAGACCGACTGTAAAAGTACAGAAGTAGGCCTACTTGTTTTTAAAGGTACTTGAGTATCAAAAGTAAAAATAAATTGTCAATGCATTGTTTTATTATTGTTGCATTGTTATAGTAGGCTACCTTATGTCTCTGAAGCAACCTAGTGAATACACTGACCAGTTTGTAGTATCTGTGGAATTAAGACGTTTTAGAATTTTACAAAACCTATATAAATTAAACAACTGAATTGATAAAAAAGACTGCCATAATCATCTTCATTTTTTTATTTAACACACTCCAACCGACCCCACAAAAGAAGTACACATCTATGTGTTTCCATTCATGCACATTTTAATCAGGTGGTCTGTAAATAGTAAATACAGACTAAAAAAACCCAGCTACACAACCATAGCTGTATAACTGAAATACTTAATACTAAAAAAATAGAAATACTTATTTGCCATGAAAACAAAACTTTCAAACCATTAGTTGTGACAACGATACTGTTTCACAGATCACTAGTAGAGAGAAATCGTACAAATCACCGAACTTCACGACACGTGACCATACAAGAATGTTTACTGATAGCTGCTTGTTACCCGCAAAAATCCAATCACGTTTTAGAGACGAAAAAAATCATGCCTTGACTAACATAACTACTTTCTACTCAAGGACCTTGACAGAAATGTAGTGGAGTAAAAAGTACGATATTTGTCTTTCAAATGTTATGAAGTTAAAGTAACAAGTTTTCAGAAAAAATAATACTCAAGTAGCCTAAAGTACAGATACTTAAAAAGTGAATGTACTCAAGTAGGCTACTTCGTTACTGTCCATCTCTGTGTAGATCTAAACTGAGGAAAAAGTGTTTCAGATTCAAGTTTCATTTTGCCAAATCACATAACAGGTTTCCCATAATTTGGTCATAATTAATATAATTAATTCTGCTGACATAATTCTTGCAAAATGGGTCCTACATTACCACTAACTTAAATGTAAAAAAGATTGAATGCCTTCCATGCCTTGAATGCACACATTAAGTTGACTCATTAGTAACCATATATCAAAGATAAATGTTCATTCTTGAAAAAAATCAAGTACATGATTTAATCTAATATGAGACCATAATATGAGAACACTTTTACGGTTTCTAATGCCAAGTCACTTATATATAGCAGTATCACCAGCCACTTTATTAGGTACACCTGTTCACTCATTAATACAAATATCTAATCCGCCAATTACATGGCAGTAACTCAATGAGAAGTTCAAACTGAGCATCAAAATGGGGAAGAAAGGTGATTTAAGTAACTTTGATTGTGGTTGTTGGTGCTGTAGAGTCTGAACCAATCACACACACAAATGATTCATTATATTTAATGAATAATCCAGCAAACTCACTATCCCAGCAAAGTCTGTGAAACTTCCCCCAAATCAAGCTAACACACTGGTTGAACTTCAGTGTCCTGTTACAAGTTTTACGACCCCAAAGAATGTGCATGGACTTAATTCTTGCTGAGAAGGAGAAATGAACCCTTTTAATCCTATATATATATAACCATGCGATAAATGTATTAACATACATCTAATGTTCCATCTCATGATTTTCCTTTCATGTGGTATGTAAACTCTAATACTTAATGTTTCAAACTTTGCAAACTGTGGTTAACCAAACTCACCTATACCATGTTTGGTCTTTATAAACTGGTACTTTGAAGAGTGTGTATATGATATGTTGATATATATGAAATATTTTACAACATATGAGTATTACAAGAATCTTCCCTAGTCTTCTTCATCAGAAACCAATCCACGTTTAGGACAAAGACTCGTAAATCAACTTTCCCGCTTGGACATTTCACCTTTCTTATTGGCCGAGCCAACCCTGAGAGGGTGGACTTTTCTCTGATTATAAATTGCATCCACACCAGCCCTTCCTCCTCTCTCTTGCTTCTTGTCCTCTTGCTTTCTGGTCCTCTTAGCCCTCTCTTAGCTCTCTGAGCCTCATGCTCTCTTACTCTCTTGGTCCTTCCTGAGAAGTCCTAATGAAGATGATGCTGAACTAGAAGGCCCCCAACTCCCAAGTGTGGGCCAGGCTACGGCCTTGTCTTTCCATTCACCAAAGATCCTCTGACTCCCACTGGTTCTCTCTCATCAAGACAACATAATCAAAGATCAACTGGAGCCTCAACAAATTGCATCAGGACAGTTTAATTCAAATGGGACATGCAAGTATCAAACGTAGTCTCATTATTTGATACATTAAGTATCCTTACCCCTTTCCAAGAAGAGCGTGTCAGAACTAAACTGATGGTTTGCTCTGGCTGTTGATCTGCTGAACTTCAAACAATGCTTCAGAGTAGTTTAAATGTTTAGTCTAGTTAATAAAGTCTTGTTCATGTCACACGTAAAGTTGTCTGTGTCTCAAGCTCATATCTAAAGTCACTAATCATAGATTTTGACTACTTGCTTTTAATACTTAGTAAGAAAGACATTTCTCATGCCCCGGAAATGTACATTTCTATTAATTAATTAATAACCAATATTGAGTGTTCACGGGATGAACCGAGTAATTGGTTGTAATGTGAATGTAGCTACATCAAGTTCACCCGATTAACTGATCCAAATATTCATAATTGATTATAACAAGTTATGATTGATTATTAATATTTCATAGAGCTGATTCGCTACAGTGCCATGACGGGCTGGTCTGAATATTTCAGAAACTGCTCTACTGGGAATTTCAGACACAACCATCTCTAGGCTTTTCAAAGGATGGTCTGAAAATGTCCAGTGAGCGGCAGTTTTGTGGGTGGAAATGCCTTGTTGATGCCAGAGGTCAAGTGTATAATGGCCAGACTGGTTTGAGCTGATAGAAAGGCAACAGGAACTTGATCAATTTTTACAACCGAGGTATGCAGAACAGTATCTCTAAACGTATAATACGTTGAACCTTCAAGATGGGCAACAGCAGCAGAAGACACACTGGTGTCAAACCTTTCAGCTAAGAACAGGAAACTGAGGCTAGAGTTCGCACAGACTACCGAAAATTAGACAATAAAAGATTTTTAAAAAGTTGCCTGGTCTGATGAGCCTCGATTTCTGCTGCAACATTCAGATGGAAGGGTCAGAATTTGGCGTAAAAAACATGAAAGTATGGATCCATCCTACCTTGTATCAACGGTTCAGGCTGCTGGTGGTGGTGTACTGGTGTGGGGGATTTTACTTGGCACACTTTGGGCCCGGTTTTACCATTGTTTAAATGCCACAGCCTACCTGAACTTTTGCTGACCATGTCAATCCCTTTAAAAACACGAACCCATCTTCTGATGGCTAATTCCAGCAGGATAATGTGCCATGTCACAAAGTTCAAATCATCTCAAAGTGGTTTCTTGAACATTATAGTGAGTTTACTATACTCAAATGGCCTCCACAGTCACCAGATCTCAATCCAATACAGCACCTTTGGGACGTGAAAGAACGGGAGATTTGCATCATGGATGTGCATCTGACAAATCTGCAGCAACTGCATGATACTGTCATGTCAATATGGACCAAAATCTGAGGAATGTTTCTGTAAGACTGAAAAAACTGGAAGAGAGGGCAACTCTCTGAGAAAACAAAATAAATTAACATTTGAACTCTCTCTTGTGAAGTTAGCATCACTATTTGAGATGCAATTCTCACCTCAGAATACATCTCTTTCCCTCTTCCCCCACTCCTTTCTCTCTCATGCTGAGATCACCAAAATTCACCCAAAAATCTATATGGTTTAATGTGAATTTTTATCATACAGTACTATGCATGTTTGGTATCATTTGAAATACCTCAATGTCTCATGCCCAAAGAAGTAAACCAAAAGGTAATAAAGTTCTTAAGGGTTTAGAGATAACTTGTACATAGAGAAGGGATGTGTCCTCCAGGAAAATGGCATTCTGCTCCCAAAAAGGTGTAAACTCTGAATGCAAATTCCCATTGTTAGCAAATGTTTACATTTGAAAAGAGGTTTCTACCTTGGTCTGAGTATCTAGGGAGATGCTGAAGAAGGCTCGTGGCGATTTGTAACTCAAATTAGCCCGTGATGCGGAGTGTATGCGGGCACTCCGCATCATTTTTTTATAATGTCAGGTTTGCATCTTCTTTCTTTATTCCAGAGCATTTGATGTTTTGTATTTATTATCTTTGAACTGATTATGAAATTGGCATGATACATTTAACTGATATAATAAATTGTTACATTTTACTTTATTCCGACAGACTTTGAAATTGTTTTCCCAAGTAGATTAAATGGATTCATACGTTACCCCCAGTTTTGCATCAGATTAGTGATGACTAATATTTGGCACTAATTCAAGTGTACGTGTTTTGCAAAGACAAGAAGTGAATTTACGTTTAGGGCAGCAAAAGTGCTGCTTGACCAACCTAAATCTGGGTGTGTCTTACCTCTGCTTTAATTTAATGTTACTTTAGATAAGTGTTCATGGGAAAACATGGCCTAGCCAAAGCCAATCCATAAGACAGTCACCAGATTGTCATTATAAAGTTGGTTGACTTATATCTGTAGTAGTGGCCATACCTCTACTGAAGTAAACCTTACTTTAATTTCAAGTGTATGCAATCACAGGGGCTATACTAAAGTATCTTTGATTGTTTAAGCGTGAATGCGACCGATCTCAGGTATATAGCAATTCCCTCTGTTTAGTGACCGAAGCTGGCGAGATTGTGATCGTGAGACCCACGTTAAACAAGGCGTGAGGACCTCTGAGCGACATAGCTTCCTAATATGAACGGGTAAAATATAAGTAAAGAGTTAAATAGAACAATCAAATGTATTGCTAAACTATTATATAATTGATCAATAACCAATTGATCAATAACCAACTGCTATACTACATCGGCCTTGGTGGGGAAGGCATATATGGCGGTGGGTAGGGCTGGTGCATGCCTGCATTCAATGGGGTTATTGCAGGCATACCAGGCTGACCTCCTCAAAGAGGTGGACGACAGTGGGGAGGTCTCTCTCGACAATATTACTGAACTTCATCGAGCGGTTGACTTGACATCGGCCGCTCTATGGCAGCATTAGTAGCTACGGAGAGACACCTGTGGTTGAACCTGTCGGGCATAGGAGAAAAGGACTGGGCCTTCCTCCTCAATGCCCCGCTTTCGTCTTCTGGCCTTTACGGCGACAACGCTTTCAGGAGGCAAAGCTACAGTCAGCTGCATTTAAACAGCTAATTCCCCAGCCGTCGTTCCAGATCTCGTGGGTCTGCTGCCAGGGGGCAATCCCACGAGGCAGCCACCAGCTCCTCGCACCTGCAGCTGCAGAAGGAGAGTGTTGCCTCTCGTGCTCCCCCACAAAAGGCCTGGAGCCAGAGACATTACTCTCAGCCGAAGTCCTCCAAACCGAAGGCAGATCTGAGGACTGTCATTCAGGCGAGGAAGGCTTTGGCGAAGAGGCCCTGAGGCACCTCGCACCTTCATGAAATGAATACACCGGGTTCACAAGTTCTCTCGTCTTGAGTGTGCCAGATTGCTTTACACCAGGGAGGTTACTAGTCACTGTGGTGCAGTGGGCATTTGTTTCCCCAATGTGCCGATTTTCGACGCAGCGTGAGTTCCCTCGAAACATCTCAGGTTACGACTGTGAGAAGGGAACAAGATGCTGCGTCCCTCGGCCACACTTCCTGTGCTCCTGAGAACAACTTGCTTCGACCTATCAGAAGCTGCCTCTGTTGTGATCTGGCATCCTTTTATAGCTTCTGCATCACCGTCACATGCAACGTCATGAGTGATGTAATGACGCAACACCAATCGAGACTGGACTAGTTCCATACAGGCTTCAGATGCATCACACTGAAGGCGTTTCCCAATGTGTCGACTCTCGACGTAGCGTCTCGTAAAGTCGTAACCTGAGGTGTTTTCATATTGCAACATTTGTGTGCTAATTTGAATTCATCACTGGAGTTGTTTAACTGTGTTACAAGTGTTATAATTGGAATGCAGCAGCGTTCCGTACTACTGTGTTCAATTTACATTTTCTGCGGTCGAAAAAAATGCAGTTCTTTTTTTGTAAGGGTATGGACACGAGCGTAGGAATGTTAGAGTGCATAAGTGATGTTAAGAACTCTGTTATCTCAGTAAGACTCCTGTTCCTTCCTTTGTTGTTCCTTTACCCAGAATCCCTGCTCTCTCTCTCTCTCTCTCTCCTCTCTCTCTCTCTCTCTCTCTCTCTCTCTCTCTCTTCTCTCTCTCTCTCTCTCTCTCCTCCTCTCTCTCTCTCTCTCTCTCTCTCTCTCTCTCTCTCTCTCTCTCTCTCTCTCTCTCTCACACACACACACACACACACACACACACACACACCACTCTTAACTCTTCTGGCTGCGAGAGCTCTAGCTGCACTGTTATGATTCTGCCTCTGATATCCTGCTGTTGGCGTTTCCATGGTTACTCTGCATTTCCTAAATCCTAAAGAGAATGAAAAATGGAAGTTAGATAAAGTTTAATAAGCAAGAGATAGCATAGGGGGAGAATTAGGTATAGCTCACCCCCATCAGCATTTACAATATAGCTTGTTGACCCTTTGTGCTCACAGAACACTCCCCGCATGCCTTTGCACATGTTCAGAAAGACCGGAGGCTAGAATAAGGTACTAATGTTCTCAGTGCTAATGTTGGTTGATAACCATAATATAAGAACTAGACGTCTGAGAACTTGCACATTTACATTCACTGGTCCAACCTGAAATATTTTTTTAACTAAAGCAATGATTTTTTTTTTTGCCCGATTTCATTGGTGATTTGACAGATTTTAACACACACACACAGGTGTACCTAAGCCCTATTCGGACAGGATTAATTTTACAAGGGTAAATGGAGTAATATAATTTTACCACAGGACGTCTGTAAGATTAATGGCCAATTCGCACGAGATAAGAGATCTCGGTAAAACTAGCAGAAGTGGGAGGGGTAACTTGATTCCTTCCTGTCGTCATGTGCATATTATGTTGCTTACTGATATCATGTGCGCAAACACATAACCTATATTTCTATATATAAAACAGTTAGGTCCGGTCAAACTTTGTACTGTATTAATTAAATTAAGATTGGATTATGTTGGTAATAGGCACTTACCTAATGCTAAAAGAAGTTTCATGCCTCTAACAAGTGCTTTCGACCTTCTTTTTCATCTGAATGGTTTGTGGAAAACACTTGAGTTTTGCCACAGACTTGTCCCACCACCTAGAACGCAAGCGCCTCCATACCGAAACTACTTTTAAACAGTAAAAGACTGAATACTTACGTACATACTTACAGCGGTCTATTTGCATGGGATTAGTATTACCTGAGGTAATTTTTCCTGACCTTTTTACAGAAGGCAAAAGTCACCATAATCTTTACTGACATTGTCCATAATGATTACCGAGATGGCACATTTGTATGGGACTAAAATTACGGAGAAGCTCTGGTAATAATTACTTTACCCTAACTAATCCCTTCCGGATAGGGCTCTAAACATTATCAGTCATGTAACCTGAGGTTATCGGGTGCTCCGGGTTTTTCAACATCATACACCGTCGCCCAGGCAACCCAGCGATCAGTCCTTGACTTTTGTCTAGGTAGCTTGTGGGGTCCACGGATCATCCCTTTTGATCCACAGCCATATAGATGCCTTCTCAGCAGAATCCGTGATGTTCCTGATAGCTTTCTTGTTGTGCAGTCCGCTGATTTTCAGTAGCTTGAGGGCTACGTAGAGCGACTGGCCAGTAAACCCTCGGCAGCCAACCTTGATAGGGAGGCAGCGGGTCTTCTATCCCCTGCTATGGCATTCACCTGCCAACTACTCTTACTTGACCCTCTTCCATTTAAACACCTCTTCCATTTGGTCTTCCCAGGGCATGGTCAATTCCAGTAGGACCACCTGCCTTGATAATTCTGAAAGAAGGACCATGTCAGGCCTAAGCGTGGTCATGGCGATGGTTTCTGAGAATTTGAGCTGCCTTCACCGGTCGACCTTTAGCTGCCAGTCCCGGGCTGTTGCCAGAAGTCCCCCTGCTGGGTTCCTGTTCCATGGTGGTTTCTCTCCAGCCTTAACAAATGCGATTGAGCGCTGTGCTGGCTGCTGGTGCCTGCTGAGAGAGAACCCTGTGCTGATGGCTTCTGTGATGACCCTTAGCACCTGGTCGTGGCGCCACCGATAATGTCCCTCCCCCAGGGCTTTAGGGCAGCAGCTTAATATGTGCTCCAGGAATCCTCTTTTTTGGCATAGGAGGCATGCAAGGGGTGTCTATCAGGCCCCAGGAGAAGAGGTTGGTTGGGCTGGGGAGGCTGATTGGAATGACTCATTGACTGATTGGAAAGACTCATTGACTGATTGGAAAGACTCATTGACTGATTGGAAAGACTGATTGGATAAGGAACCAGATCCGGTGTATCTCCGCTTTCCACAACTTTCCATGAGATCTTATGGTTTGTCACCTGTTCCAGTCGAGTTAACACCCCTTGTTGTCCCACCATCCTGCTGATGCGTCTTTCCTCCACCCCTGCTCGGATTTCTTCTTGGACCAGTTGACGCCTGTCCTTTCCCCAGGCCTTGTTGTATCAAGGTCTTTGGATACAGCCAAGCCCTGCACATCCTGACCCCACTGTCCTTACCAGCACACTGTGCTGTAGCCACGCTTCAGTCTGGTCGACTGCCTCCTGGGCCCTACTTCCTACCCGTCCTCACCTCTATGCCAGCCGAGGAGACTTAGATAATTAATACACATTCAATGAAATATATGAAATAAATAAACTAGAATGGGTGTATTTGGCCTAATTTAAGTTGTCATTCAGTAGGGGTTTGCTAATTTGTGATCAAATACTGGTTTGAAGTCCTTAAAGTGTTTGATGTTGTTAGAGTTTCCTCCATGTTTAGGTGCAGGAATTTAGATTCGGAACTTGATTTTCAGTTTTTTCAGGTCTGCTTATGGTTCAGCTTCAGCTTTTATTTACAGATGGCCTTACATTCTCCTCATGCTCTCTTTGGTATAATGTGGACTTTATAGTTGGTATAATAATGGCAAGTTTGTGTGGCCCTGAAGCAGCAAAACACCCCCAAACCATAACACTCCCATCGTGCTTCACAGTTGGCATGAGGTTCTTATTCTCAAATGCACTGTTTGGTTTTTAAGAAACACACTGTAACATTTGAAACTGTGGCCAAACAACTTCACCTTTGACTCAATGTCCATAACACATGTACTGTAGGTGTTGGATCACATTGGATTTTTTTGATAGCAGGCGGCTTCTTCCGTGCTGACCAGGCATACACAGTTTCTCTTTCTAATGCTTGACATGCATATTGATTGTTTCCAGAGTTGCCTGTAGATCCTTTGACACGCTGGAGCTTTCTGAATCTTTCTGAAGCATCTTGCATTTTTTAGGGGGTTGAGTGTTTCGCATTATGAATTGTGGCGAGCAGGACGAGGTCGAGGGACGTGAGAGAAAGGCGTGAGGCCGGTGGCTTGCTCGCCACATGGATATTTTTATAGTTTTTCCACTTCATTTCTGCGTATTTGTGCTCTGTATTGTGGCTGATTATTGAATGTTTTTTACATTATTTTTAAAGTAGCCTATTGATTTTATTGTTTCCTCATTCATTTCATTTTCATTTTTGTCACACTAACATACAACCAGATATCATTCCAGTTTTTTTTTTTTTTTTTTTTTTTGTATAGCTATCAAGTGTCAACAAAGTCAAATCTCATGCCATTTAGAGGAAGGGACCAGATCCCAACAGTGCATAATGGATAAGTGTTGACTCAGTAAGGTTTGGGACCAAATGTTGGTTTGTAGATGGTGATAAACACATTTTCCATAAATGAAATAAAATATTTTGGTTTGATTTTTTTTCTTACGATAAATGAAGCTCTAGAAGTTCTGCCGGGAAGACTCAATTGTTACGTCACTCATTACCTTCTCATCTATCCAATCGCGTTCTAATACTTATGGTATAAAAGATAGGTACTTACACATCTGAGTTTACAAATGCTGACGCTTCCATTTATCCCACCACCACCGAGATGGTCCCTTCTCGTACCTCACAGCTGGGTCGGCTGCGCCCTGCCTTCGTCTTCAGACAGGAAATGCAGAGTCCATCCTCTCAGATTGCGAGCTACAGACGGGGCCTACGCCAAATTACTTAATATTGCTTGCTGGGCTGTTAATAAATGGTTAATTGTTACAGTATTATTCTCCAGAGTCTTTCTGGTAGAACTTGGGTAACAGGGTTTAATGTTTGAGTCTGATAAATGCAGTCAAAACAATTTGTGTAAAAATAGAATTAAATTATTGAACGATATTACTTGATTAAAAAAGCTGGTCAAGGCCAAAATCCTTATTTGAGGATTTGAGTGTGATGGATATGGCGTGATAATTGGATAATATTATCCCAATTTAACTATCCAATTATCATATCCATCATGTATATTTACAATATGCGTAGATTTATTTTGTGACAATTATATTTTCCCAGCACACTGAGGGTATTTTTATTTCATATTCGTGTCTAGTGCACTGTGACAGGAATGGGCTTGTGTGGTTAAAACACTTTTGATGTTAGAGTGGGCATCATGGGTTAAAAAATGTCACAGGCATCACTAAGTGAACACAGAGCCCATGCTGTGATCCGGCCCACATCTTCTCCAGTCTCATTTAATTACCCTAAGACCAAGGCGAGAGAGAAGGAGGAGAAGAAGAAGACTGCAGTCTCTGCCATCTGTCTAGATCAGTGGCTCTTAACCGGGGGTCGGGGGCCCACTGGGGGGGCTTCAGCAAACCATTCAAGGGGGCCACAGGATGACAACAAAATTATTAAATTGTATTAAAAAAAAATGCAATAATGCAGATAAATGTTTTAATTTGAATTTTTATTATTTGAATTCAGTTATTTTCTAAATATATAAATTGTTAAATAAATACATTTTTTTTAAATAAAAATTTAAAACAGAATTTATTATTTAAATATAATTAAATAAATAATATTATTTTAGTATATTTTAAAAACTAACTTAATTCAAATTATTAAAATACAAATAAATTAGATGTTTTTCTTTTAAAGGGTACCTATCATGGAATTTTGAAAATTACCTTTCATGTAGTGTGTAACATAGATCTAAGTGAACGAAAACATCCTGCAAAGTTTTAAATATGAAAGTTCACCGTATACAAAGTTATTGTCTCTCAAAAGTAAGAGTCGACTCTGAGTCGCTGATATGAATCGATAGACGAACGATGCATTTTCTCTAACTTTCGTACGTCACTTGTACAAGTTATTTGAATAAGACACGCCCACTCATTGCGCGCGCCAGAAAACAGTGAAAACATCATGTCGACGAGCTGTTCTGAAGTGCGAATCAAAAGCGAACTTGTTTTTCACTGCCCAGGGAGGAGCATGTGAAGAATCTGGCTAGAGTTTATATTTACAACTATACCACACATACATAGCCACCTTGAGCTGTGTTCGCGTTATTTTAATGAGGATTCCTTTACAAACATAAATGCTTTCAAGTCGCATTCGCGAGTCGGTTGATACTGAAGGAACGTTCAATACCAAGTTTATTTGGATTGGCTTCATCTCCGAATCACAACCTGTAAGTACTGTTAATAATTGTAGCGTGTGTGTGTGTGTGTGTGTGTGTGTGTGTCAGTTAAGTTACGCTCAACGCAGCTTAGGTCTCCAAGCTGTGTGTGTGTGTGTGTGTGTGTGTGTGTGTGTGTCAGTCAGTTACGCTCAGCGCTTAGGTCTCCAAGCTGTGTGTGTGTGTTTTTTGAAATATGTAAAATGTTTGTCGTTGTTATTGGAGTTGTCATAAAGAATAGAGCGTATAGTACTGCAGTGCTTTATCAATATGTTTAAGCTTTGGGTTAACGCGAAAAATAACTGACTGGGTTGTCTGACCAATCACCACAGATTAGTGTCACGCAAAGGCGGGGTTTGAAAAATGAGTCGTCAAACGAATCATTTGGGAATCGCTGAGCAAATCAGGTAAAAAATAAATGCATATTATAAGACAACAAAAGTGTTTTTTTTTCATTGCATGCATGTAAAACTGTTGTTGTGGGGACTCCCAGAACAACATTAGGAACATTTTAAATGCCATAATAGGTACCCTTTAACCCTTAGTCACTGTTAGAAAAGGACAACACTCCATGTGTTTGGGGTCAAAATGACCCCAAACTTTTAAAGAGCGATTGCATAAGAAAATATAATTTTTTTATATGGAAAACTATATATCATTTTTTTTATCCACTTCTCAACTATACATTTATGCTGTGTTTTTTTTTTAAATTTTAAGTTTTTTACCTATTTACTGCACAAATACATAACTAGGCCATAAATTGGCACATGAAAAATGATTTTTTTAAAGAAAAAATCCCTTAAATGATGATCCTAATTAAATCTAAATAGTTTTTGGACATTGCTCTATGTGTTAGGGATAGAATACTGTCATCTGGAGGTTAGTCGAAAAACCTTTTTTCTTACAGTTAAGGAATTAAAGTGCAATGACCACATGTGTCCAATAGAGGTCCATAGAGACTCATTCATTTTCACTTTTCATTTTTCTTGATGCTGTGCAGTTTTGCTTTATCCTCACAACTTTGATATATATATTTTGTGAATATATGTTTAAACATTTTGAAATACATAAAAAAATCTGTATTTTTCAGATGAATTTTAAAAAGTAAATAAACCAAAATAATACAAAACAACAGCACCAATAAACTGCAATGAACAGGAGTGAAGGGTACACAGAACAATACAATTTTTTTTTATAAATCACAAGTGAAAGAACAAGTAAAACACTGATAATGGTACTTCATGCTTGTTCCATGTTGCATTATGTGAAATTTTTCAGATTTATGCCAGTTTAGTTGATTTTATTTGCCAGTTTCTATAAAATGCTCTATTGCAGTTACATACATGTGTGTGTTTGTGTGTGTCTGTATGTGTGTGTGTGTATGAGATAGAAAGCTCGTTCCACTTTGTGTTTATGCTCTAGGACCAGACCTTGATTTAATTTTTTTTTTTTTTTTGATTTATGCCAGTTTTGTTTATTTTATTTGCCCATCTCTGTAAAAATGCTCTCTGTTGCAGTCACTACATCTGTGTGTTTGTGTTTGTGTGTGTGTGTGTGTGTGTGTGTGTGTGTGTGTGTGTGTGTGTGTGTGTGTGTGTGAGATAGAAAGTTCGTTCCACTTTTTATTTATGCTCTAGGACCAGACCTTGGTTTATATGTATAACATTTCTGATTTATAATGTATTTACTTTTATTTAATTGACAGTTTAGTTGATTTTATTTGCCAGTTTCTATAAAATGCTCTATTGCAGTCACATACATGTGTGTGTTTGTGTGTGTGTGTGTATGAGATAGAAAGCTCGTTCCACTTTGTGTTTATGCTCTAGGACCAGACCTTAATTTAAATGTATTTTTTCTTAGATTTATGCCAGTTTAGTTGATTTTATTTGCCAATTTCTGTAAAAATGCTCTCTGTTGCAGTCACATACATTTGTGTGTTTGTGTGTGTGTGTGTATGAGATAGAAAGTTTGTTCTACTTTTTATTTATGCTCTAGGACCAGACCTTGGTTTATATGTAGAACATTTCTGATTTATAATGGATTTACTTTTATTTTTTTGACAAACAAAATAAAAAAAAGTAATTTTTTTCATTTTCCCATTCATTTTCAATGTGGGGTCATTTTGACCCCAAACCCCTTAAATGGTAAAAAAAAAATTACACACCTTTAGAACAACCAAATCAAGCCCAGTTTTTTTGTGCATGTTTAGATAGATTATTTAGGAAAAGTCACAGAGTTTCATGCCCCTGAGATGAAGAGAACATTTTTAAAAAATCAAGTAAAAGTCCAGTGGGGTCATAATGACCCCAAACAGTGACTAAGGGTTAAAGTAACACGAAGTAAATTTTCCTCTTCGGTCGCCCTACTGGTTGGAAACGAAATTGTCCATTGCCGCTGTCATAAATAATTTAGCCTACCGTCGCATGCACGCTCGCTGTTTATCCAGCACCGGCTTTAGAATGAACGATGTCCACAGACAAGGTAGAGTATGTTACATGATTTCATGAAAGGATGATGTATTGCGACATCAGAAACGAAGAAAAACGAAATAATGACTATTGTAGCGCTTGACGTAAAGCAGTCGAATTTTGTAGTTCTGTTTGTGCACAGGTTCCTACCCGAAACCCGAAGTTACTAATGGCGCTTTTCCACTGCATGGTATGCTCGGTTCGGTTCGGTACGGTTCGATTCGGCGCGGAACGGTTCGGTTCGGCTTCGCTTCTCCACTGCGTGGTACGACTCGGCTCGGTACGGCACGGTTCGGTTTGCTAGCTCGGTTGCTTTTCCACTGCAGTTAGTACCCATTCAAAGTGGGTGGGACTGATCGTTACACTGTTTGTAGGTCCGGTGATAGCCGTGTGCGGCTAAGAGCTGAGCTAGCTGCTACTTCTTGGAACACTTTTACATTCTGTTTTGCCCCATCCAGCTCTCGCTGGACCCGCTCCTAGGCAACCAACGAGAGGATTGTCTGCACCTCGACCACGATTCAGCCATTTCCTTTTTAAAGTGTTGATCTCTTCTTTTTTTCAAGTAAGTAAAACACAGGTGCTACCGTGTTGGCTGTTGTCTACTGGTAAGCGTGCCGTACCGAACCGAACCGTACCATACCATGCAGTGGAAAAGCGCCATATGACTCTGTATAGCGGTCTCGTGTCGCAAATCCAATGACGCTGGTAGTGACGATTCTGTCTGTCTGACCAATCAGTGATCTGCAGTGTTTCACGTCACATTTTAGTACCAGTACGGTACGCTTGGAACCTCAACAGACCAGGTACCATTTAAAGCGCGCCGAAGCGCACCGTACCGTACCGTACCATGCAGTGGAAAAGCACCACAAGTGAGCCGTACCGAACCGAACCGTACCGTACCATGCAGTGGAAAAGCGCCAAAGCGTGCCGTACCGAACCGTACCGTACCGTACCATGCAGTGGAAAAGCGCCAAAGCGTGCCGTACCGAACCGAACCGTACCGTACCATGCAGTGGAAAAGCGCCAATAGTGCCAGTAAAAGAGACACAGACCACGTCAGGCTATGGCAGACGAGTCATTTAACTTATTTTATGTCGATGTACCATCACAAGGGTCTTGGAAATATATTATGAAGGTTGAAAAACTACTTAGTGTTACTTTAATTGAACAGAATCAGAATCTCCTGGAATTACAGAATTAATTGTGGTCAGTTATTTATAATATACTAAAGTTTGAGGAAGTATATCGGAGGAAATATATCGGGTGTGTGGGGGTGGTGGCCTTTGAATATTGTGTTTGTAGTAACCCTCTTTGTAGTAACCAAACTCACCCTCTTTGTAGTAACCAAACTTTTAGATTTCCTCTTCTCAATTTGGTTGGTATGTAGGCTGTAGGTGGTTAAAAGTTTAAGTGAAGAACAGTTTCTTTTAGTAAAAAAAGAAAGGGGGGGGGGGGGGGGTTGTGAATCTTTCCTTCATTTCAAAATGCTCAAGTGCCTGTCAAAATGGCTTATAAATATTCATGTAGGTGGTAACATTTGGCAGAGCGAACTCTCACTGACACTCTCACACGCGCAGACTGTCTGACATTTGGGTGTGTTTGCAGACGGACGCGTGTCTGTTTGCATGGAAAGACATGAAAATCAATAGGTCGTAATTACACTGTTTGTGCTGGCGCTCTTCTCAGATGTGCATAATTAATTGGTACCGCGTTCGTTTGATTGGTTCCGGTACCGAAACTGGGTCAGTGAAGAACGACGGACTGTTAAAGTCTTCCGGCTGGTTTCCCAGACAGAGATTAAGTCTAGTCCAAAAGGATTTTCAACAGAGAATCACAATCCACAGTACAATTTACTCCATGACAATCCATCCCTGAAAAACTGCCCAGAGGAGTCATGACCATTCCTCGTCCCGTTGAAAGTGTCAGTCCATAATTGAAAAAGTGAATTAAAAAGCAAAAAAGAAGCAGAAACTCACACCTCTCCCCTGTGAAATATTGTAAATATTAATTCAGTCATTTTATTTGTTGGCAAACAACTTTCACTGTTACAACAAATATTAGTAATGAGTTCATTCAGTTTAGAATGCATATGAAAAGAATAAATAATAATTTCATTGATATTGTAATAATAATAATAATATTGATGATAATAACAATAAAAAATGTCTCAGTGCCGATCCGATTCTTTTCCCGACGCTCTCTAAGATCCTACATTTCTGATCTGTTGGAAAATAAAAAATAAAAAAACAAGACTGAATCACAGGAATAAATATGCAGTCAATTTTCTGAGGGTGGGTTAACAAGGGATAGATGTGCAAGCTACAGGGAGTCTCAGTTTGAGAACAAGTAAACAGTAGTTTCAGAAACCGACCTTTACAAGGTTGTTTCCATCTTCCAAACCACTCCATTAAAATCCTATTCCTTTACATTGTATATGCTCCACACATGATTTTTAATCATGATTTCCACACTTTCTTTTGTGATTTGGCCTCGACTCTGACCTTTTCCAATTCACATCCGCAAGCCTTTCTTACGGTTCTTAATTAAACTGTTAAAAACAGACTTGATATGTAAAATCATCACAACAATAGACCATCTTTTAGCCTGAGAACAATTTTAGCTGTGTCAACACGTATGACTGGAATATCAATAAGTTGGAATTCTTCAACCTGCTTCAAATGGGCGATTTCTGCTCTTACACAAAAAAGATGAGGTGTTCAAGGGTAAACGCTCTAGAACTCATGACATGGCGACATCCCAGCACCATTGGGATCCCATCTGCAGTAGCTGTCATTCACACAACAGTCAGTTCCCCAGAGTCTCTTGGATATCATCGACACAGTGAGATTTAGAATGACGAAGTGTTGCATTTGGAAAAAAGGAGGAAGCCATGGTCATGCTTCCAAACAAGATTGTGTATGCGTGTATATGTAGGTATGTGTGCATGTGTGTATGCTGTGCGGTACTAAGGGATAGTATTTTGGAGGACCAGCACAGCATTGTGGGATTGCTCTAGTCTACAAAAACACATACAAGGGGCAAAATATCTCCAAAAACATGAAACGCATACGATCAAATGCAATATATCGGGAATCTGTACATTTTACATGGAAAACTGTTCCATTTCTTTGTAATTAGTGAAGATTACTTTCCCATAACTGAGATTATTACTGAAAAACAAACGTAAGAAAACAAGATGCGTCTTCAGTCTTTAAGAGTAGATGCGTCTTGTGTGATTTCACACTCGAGAAACGAGATCGGTGCTAAACGAGGAGGAATGTGTGCAGCAGAGAATCATAGAGAAGTCTAGAGACTTGTGGGTGTAATGCAGTTCAGTACGACAGAAGAGTTCAGAGTCTGGGTCAGTGGTCTCATTATCATACACGGTCATCTAAAATGGCAGCTAGTTTTCCAGTCTGTTTACACGCTCTCCACAATCCGCGGTGACTTTCGAGGAGAATCAGACAGCCACTGGATGAAGGTTTTCGTCAAGGAGAGCTATGCAAATGATCAAGGGAGCAAAAGTTTGTCCACGTCTCCGAACTGACTATCCGCAAGAGTTTTTCTTGTACTCAGCAGATTGGAAAGAAAAAAGTCCACGAGACCTACCTACACGCGGTAGTCCTTGTTCTAGCATAGGAATGGATTACTAGTTCTGGTTATTGGTTCTAACTGGAGCAGGATTTTGGTGACGGGATACTTGTATGTACTGAAATCGGGGGCTATCTGGGATCAGTCTCTCTAGGGGCTTCCTATCAGTGCAGTAGGTAGTGTATCCCATGCCTTGTGCATTGTGTCACACACACACACACACACACGCTAACTGAGAATGTGTGTGTGCGTTGGTGTCTATAGGCTGGTGACCAGCTGTGAGGGGTCTGGTGGCTGTTCTTCAGGTGACGAGTCTTCTTTCTCAGGTGGGCCGATGAACCCGTCACTGCCACCGCGTCCCATCTGATAGTAGCTCTCCAGTTCCTGTATGTGGTTCCTGGAGCCCAGGTTCGGCATGCTTTTGTAGTACACGTCGTCCGCCTCCATTTCGACCCCTTTGCCGTTGGCCAGGTGCAGCTCGCTGCCCTCTTCCTCCTCGCCATCGTCATCCTCATCGTCTTCGTCGTCATGGAGACCGTTGATGAGGTCATCAGTGCCGTGCGGGAGGTCAGTGAGCGTGGGCATGCTGGTATAGATCGAGTCTCTGAGGGGCGAGTGCGAGTGTGAGTGCGTGCGGGGAGTGTGTGTGTGCGAAGAGTGCGTGTCGTTGGGGAGCAGCGGGAAGAAGCTCTCACTGTTCTCCTGCGGCAGGCGCCGGTGGGCTGAGAACGTGTGCATGGGGGCGTGGTTTTCCGGAGGGGGCGGTCTCGGTGGGAGGAGCGGCGCTTTTGACTCCTCTCTAATGAGCTCCAAGCTTAACCCGCCCCCGTCGTCATGTCGATGAAACGCTCCAGGGTTGTCGAGCACCATGACGTCGTCCTTTGCGATGGACGAGGACCCCGCGACCCCTCCGTTGGCCAGGTGGTTGTTGAGTTTATTGGTCAAGGTCCCCTGGTGGGATTTCCCTTGTCGCTCCTGGGTGTTCAGGTACGATGGGGCGTAGTTTGCCGTCAGCTCTTTCAAGATCTTTTTCTCAAGCGTGGTCGGCGGCTCACTGCCACGAGAACTGTAGGTAAGGTAATCGCCTGCTGCCACACCGTAGCTGTTGCCGTGGTTACCGTTAAGCGGCAGCGTATCCATGACACTGGAGTCTCGTGCGTTGTTTAGAATGCCCTCTGAAACGCAAGAAATGGTACAAAATTACACAGAATCGCACACATGACCTCATTTACAGTTTGGAACATAGGCACAAATATTCTTTTATATACAGTATTTATGATTGTTGGTAATATGAATCGGTTCATTTACGGTATGCTTTATGAAAGATGATATCAAATAGGATATTATATTTTATATTAAAAAAAAACATGAATACAGGTGGAATGTGGATTTAGTGGGGGAAGGAGAAGGGAATGGGAGGGATGAGGAAAGGGAGAAGATTAAAGAAGAGAGAAGCAAAGGAGAATATATTATAAACGTGGAGCTGTTGTGAAAGTAAATGAATCATACTTGAATCTCTGTAGGAGGCTGCAGACCCGCATGAAAGGAGAGACAGAGAGAGAGAAAGAGAGAGAAAGAGAGAGAGACAGAGAGAGAATGATTACACACATAAATGCTTATGGAACGTGTCCACAGAGAGAGAGGAGAGAGAGAGAGAGGAGAGAGAGGAGAGAGAGAGAGAGAGAGAGAGAGAGAGGAGAGAGAGAGAGGAGAGAGAGAGAGAGAGAGAGAGAGAGAGAGAGAGAGAGAGAGAAGAGAGAGAGAGAAGAGAGAGAGAGAGAGAGAGAGAGAGGAGAGAGAGAGAGAGAGAGGAGAGAGAGAGAGAGAGGAGAGAGGAGAGAGAGAGAGAGAGAGGAGAGAGAGAGAGAGAGAGAGAGAGAGAGGAGAGAGAATTATATTCAGTTCAGACTGTGACAGGCATTAGTGACTGAATGCTAACCTGCTGAGTTTAGGACAGATGCTAGGCTGGAATGTTCTTATACCACCAAATTATTTAACAGAACAGATGGACATAGAAACAACATAAACAAGCTCATTTAACAGACACGGGAAGTATGTATGCAGGATATCACTGCTAACTCAGGACACAGAATAGTTTTTCAAATTTGAATTTGTTGTTCCAAACCTTTATGGACAATATAAAAGAAATCCACTGCTTCACTGCTTTTTTCAAAGTGAATTATAACATACAGTATGGAGTAATATTAGATAATATAATAATCAGTGTGTGTGTGTGTGTGTGTGTGTGTGTGTGTTTATTTTATATATATATATATATATATATATATATATATTATATTATATATATATATATATATATATTACACCCTGAACACAATTATAAATGCAACACTTGTTTTTGCCCCCATTTTTCATGAGCTGAACTCAAAGATCTAAGACTTTTTCTATGTTTTTTTATATAAACACGTAACAAAGCAATCTGAACAAACCAACACAAGTGACATTTTATAATAATCATTTAGTTAGACTAATTACTCCTATTTATTGCCTTATACTGTTATGTAGAATACAAAAAATTCCAAAACAATTAAGTTCAGCAGAGATTTTAATTTTCTTATACTGCACTATAAAATTATCATAACCACCACATAAATAATAAATTAATCATAACGATAGGATTATAGGTAATTAAAGAGTTTTCAAAAATAAAAGTTTATTAAATACAATCAAATTAAATTTCAATTAAATATATAATTTTTTAATAGATGGCATTTTAAATACTAATTATTATATTTTATATTTCTGGAAATACACCATATGTTTGTGTGCAAGATGTCAATCAGTAAATCATACTAAATTAAAACATTTATTAATATGCATTATTATTATTTTTTTATGAAGAACATAAAAGAAAAAACTAATTCTACATAAATAAATAATTATATACAATTTATAATTGTAAAAATGTATATAAATCTAAATAATTTAATAATAATAAAAACATTATTAAAAAGGTCAATTTTTTCTGCCTAACATCTCCTTGTGTGGTAAGGGGGAAAAATAATCATATAGTTTGAGTAAATGATGGAAATGATGAAAGAATTTTCATCTTTGGGCTAACCTAAATTTTTAATTGCAATAATGAATACTTTTTGTTTTCAAGGAGGAGCCCTGTCAATTTTCCATTACAGTTGTCACCCTGAGAGACAATTAGTACCGTCCGAAAAGTGCTAAACTTTGTAAATGTGTATGTGAGAGGCAAACCTTGCGTGTTGAACATGTTGGCAGTAGGGTTATTGTACACAGCAGACTCTCCCAGTAGTGTGTTATAAGGATTAGTGCCATGAGGACGTAACAAAGCATTGGAGATGAGATGGTTAGCCATGGTACCTACAACACCCACAAACAGAGACAGAGAGACAGAGAGAGAGAGAGAGAGAGAGAGAGAGAGAGAGAGAGAGAGAGAGAGAGAGAGAGAGAGAGAGAGAGGAGAGAGAGAGAGAGAGAGGAGAGAGAGAGAGAGAGAGAGAGAGAGAGAGAGAGAGAGAGAGGAGAGAGAGAGGAGGAGAGAGGGGAGAGAGAGAGAGAGAGAAATATGGAGTTGATAGAAGACAGAAGGAAGGAGCAACAAAGAGACAGAAAAAAGATGTACAATAAACAGTTAGAATGATGCAGACAAGAAGTCAGTAAACTTGTGTTTAAACAGCTTTAAACATCAGCAGTCGCAGCATGTTAGTCCGAGTGAACAGGAATGTAAAACCTCCCATGTGATAGTACAGATGTTTATGTTGGACAGCTGTTGATGTTTGACATTTTGTCTTGCCAGTGTGACTTGATTGGGAGCGTTTTTCCATGGCTTCAGCTCTGATGTCGCTGGAAGACTTTTAAAAGCTCACATTCTTGTTTACACAGGACAGAGAAGACAAAGGAGCTCAGAGGAGCAAATCATATTAACGTTTGGACATAACAGAGGCAGGCAGGGTTTGAGATTGAGCAGAACATGAGCACACACACAGATGTCTGATCCATTTGCACTCCACGGTCAGAAAGTTGGAGGACTTTTTTTTTTGCGTTCCAGATTCTTCTGCAGTTTCTATTTTTTTCTCTCTCATGGAACAAACATACACTCAGACAATTCATTATCTATTGGAACTTTTGTCTTTGTGAACTCTTTTAAAATACTTTTCACACTCTCACTATAGTTTATTTTATTTTTATGTGTTTAATGACATTCTGTGGTGTAAATAACAGTGATGGAAATTACATTTGCAACATTTTTGGATACACCCACATGCACACATATGCACCCCCACCACAACACACACACACACACACACACACACACACACACACACACACACACACACACACACACACACACACACACACACACACACACACACACACACACCACACACACACACACACACACACACACACACACACACACACGTTGGTGCAACAGCATTATGAGGACTCTCCATAGGCGTAATGGTTTTTGTACTGGACAAACTATATATTCTATCCCCCTACACTGCCCCTATCCCTAAACCTACCCCTTACAGGAGACATGCTACATTTTAAATTTTTTAATAAAACATTGTTTTTTATGTTTTTTAAGCCATTTGATTTATGAGGACTTTTGACATGTCCTCATAAACCACCCATAAGTTGTAATACCAGTGTAATATACATGTCATTATACAAATTTGTGTCCTCATAAATCACATAAACCAACTCTCTCTCTCTCACACACACAACACACACACACACACACACACACACACACACACCACACACACAACACACACAACACACACACACACACACACACCACACACACACACACACACGGGTTTTCATGTTTTATGGGACTTTTTATAGATTTTTATCCTGTACAAACTGTATATTCTATCCCCCAAAACTAACCCTACCCCTAAACCTACCCATCAATAAAAACTTTCTGCATTTTTACGCTTTCAAAAAACATCACTTATCAGTATGATTTATGAGCAGGTTTCCTCAAGCTGACCAAAACATTTCCCCACAAGGACAAGGGCTTCGTACGTTGCCATTTTTCTGGGGACATTTTGTTTTCCCAGGACCACACATATACACAAACACCAACACACAAAAACTATTGTCAGTTTTTGCAAAGCTTGATCGGAAATGAAGCACACTAAAAAGTTGTGTTTATATTCACCATAATAGTTCTCTTCACATTTCACATGTTCACATCACATGTCAAGCATACTCTTCACTGACAATTTTGCTTCTTCGGTAAACAAGCACTCTCGTTTACTCTTGTCACTCAATCAAATGTATTAGTGGCAAAAATATTGGTTGTGAGAAATGACAACAACTGAGGGACAATTGTTGTGTAAAAATGTATATAAATCCTTTCCACACAATGAATATTGAAATGGTTTATCTTTATATCATTCTCATGGATTTTTATTAAAATAAAAAATCTAGCTCAATGACAAAAGTGAAACAATAAAATCTATACATTAAAGGCACTTAAGTACAGCAGAAAATAAATGATAAAGTCCTGGTAAAAAAAATGTTTAATGCAACTTTCATTATAATAAAAAGAAAAAATAAAACATTTTGAAAAACTAATGTCCATGAAACAAAAAAGAGCCCATAGTTGAAAAAAAAAACAATCTCTATTTTCAGGGTATATTATTGTTTTTTGCCATGGCAAAGTTCATCGGTCAGAATTAATCTCTAGGAGTCAAATGATAATTGAACTGGTTTCTGTTCCATTTTTCTCATATCAGATCCAAACAACCTGTGTTTGTATATATGAAACAGTTTCTGTCAATATGTATGTGTATGAATAGAATACGGTGTACATACTGTATGTACACATGATGGGTGCATGTTTGTGTGTGTGTTGGTTTTACCTCTGTTGAGAGTCGCTGAGCTGTTCATATCAGCGGTGATGAAAGATGACTCCGACTGCTTCCTGACAGTGTCATTCCACATCCTACGAATACGACTCTGACAACAGAGGAAAAGAGGGGGTCGATTTTTACATTCTGAACAAAGAAATTGTGCTATATATCAGTAATAGTCTAATGCAGCTCACTTATTTTACATATTCTATCTTATGTCATACATATTACAGACATCCCATTACTTTGGTTGGTTTTGTTTCCTTTTTTGTCTACAGTTATCGGCACTGAGCAGTTGATTGGAATATGGTACTGAAAACCTTTCTGATTATATTCCCGAATAGTAAGGTGAGCAGAATGCTGAGTGCACCGTTTAAAATAAGGCTGAATGTGAAATTGGGTCATGTGGGACTGTATTCACCCATGAATGAGAAAACGCCAGAGCTAAAGTGCTTTCTATGCACAGAAATAACAAGCCGATGATTGCATTGACCACTGACAGCTTCAACATTCACTGGTCTAGAAAAATCACTTGAGGTGCGTTTGGAGGATCCCCTCCAGGTGTGTGTATGGTGTTTGCATGATACCTGTGAGTTGGTGGAATAGCGTCCAGGTGTGCGGGCCGTGCTGGTCTTTGTTGAAGTGGAGATGGTTGACTCCGCACTCTTCCCACTGCAGCAGTGTGTGCGGAGACATCGGCCATACTCCTTACGCACCTGCAAAGAAACATACAGACAGTTGGGTTAACCAAGGTTTAGGGGAAGTGAGAAATGCTTCAGTATAATAAATATATAAAATGTTGTGCTATCAAAAAGATAAATCGCGATTAACGATATATATATATATATATACACACAAACTTATGTTAGCTGTAATTAAATGTGATTAATCGATCATACATATATAGATACATACAGTACTGGTCAAAAGTTTGGAAACATTACTATTTTAAAAATATATTAAAAATATATAGATATATAATATAATCAGAATAAATACTGTTGCTTTTAAATTTTTTAAAAGAATCCTGAAAAAGTATTACAGGTTCCAAACGAATATTAAGCAGCACAACTGTTTCCAACATTGATCATAACTGAGTATCAAATCAGCATATTAGAATGATTTCTGAAGGATCATGTGACACTGAAGACTGGAGTAATGGTTGATGAAATTTTAGTAATAATATTTCACAATATTACTGCTTTTTCTGTATTTTTGATTAAGGCTTGATGAGCATAAGAGACCTTTTTCAAAAACATTAGAAATAGTAATGTTTCCAAACTTTTGACCAGTTGTGTACACACACACACACACACACACACACACACACACACACACACACACAGTTGATACATACAATGAACCTCTTCTATGATAAGCACGTTTTTTTATTTATTAATTAATTTGAGTTTTTTTGGTTAAGTTCAGGTTGAAAAATGTCATGTGGTACGAGTCCCTAAAACTCAATGATATTTATGGATTAATAATTTGTGATATAACTTTTTATAAAAATAATGACTAACACAAACATATTTTCTAATTGATAGTAACATTAGGCCTTCAATTGGGACATTTTCTCAGCAAATATCGATGTATGTGATTAATTGTGATTTGATTACTTAGTCAGCATTTCTTGTAATTAGATTGCATTTTTTTCATCGATTGGCCATTGCTTGTGTCCTTGTGTTCAAGAGTTCACTCAGTTTATCTCAGTTCCAGCAGGTTACAGTGTGTCTGTGCGAGCGCATTTGTGTGCTTGCGAACAGCAAAGTGAACTTTCGTGTGCATGGCAGGAACTTTCATATTATTTTCATGACCTCAATAGTTAGCATGCTGGACGACCTTCCTAACGCTGTAATCGTAATCAGGAAAAACACACATGTACATTCAACATCACGACCTTTACCTTATTCTCAAACAACAAGGACCATAACTTGTATTGCTCCATCCAAAAAT
This sequence comes from Chrosomus eos, assembly GCA_036326025.1. Taxonomy (NCBI): domain Eukaryota; kingdom Metazoa; phylum Chordata; class Actinopteri; order Cypriniformes; family Leuciscidae; genus Chrosomus; species Chrosomus eos. Next base: position 34,368,439 of record CM070819.1, on the reverse strand, counting down.
CTAGACATAATAACAATAATGACCAATATCAGTACAAAATTCCCCATTGTATCAGCAATAATACAGCTATAATTGCTTTTTAATGTTGTTAATATGAACGCCGTGTTATTGTTTGCGCAGCTGTTGAAAGAAAACTCTCTAAGATCGGCCAAATAAAATCCAACGGTTTTATTCCCCTGTCTCAATGGATGACTGCACACCCAACTCCTCAAAGACCTCAACCAAACAGGACTTACGGCTTTAGATATATATCACTGCTGTCTCCACAAAACCCAAATAAGCCTAGATCAGTCCCTCGTCTTGTAAAAACAGCTTTGTGTGGGTCTTTGAGGGAATATATACTACGTTAAGAAGATCCATTAGGTGTTTAGTCCAATTTATTAGTTAAAAATGTTATGAAATCATTCACTTTCGACATAGAAGTTGCCTGCATGCACATCTATTTAATGCGAAAGAAACATGATAAATTGTCATTTCAGCTTCAAGGTTGGCCAGCGCAATACATAATCAATTTTTACAACAGTCCAATCATTCTGTCCGTCAATACATAAGAAAATTCATACATACTGTACACATATTATTTTTCTCTAATCGATATCTGTTTCCTTCTAAAGCTAAAATTCACCGGTGTAATGTGTACTTTATATGAGCATTTTCATGCTAAATTACTCTGGAAGCTATCCATCGGTTGGCCATCAGATAATTAAAAGGTTTAAAATCTATCATGAGCTGAATAAATCTGATGAGCTGAGGGTCTCTAATTGAGCATGCATGTGACAGAAGGGTTGATTAATGAGATCGTTACTAATGAGAGGCCAGTCAACCCTCAGTAAAATGCCCAGGAAAGAGGTCAATTGAGCCTCAGTGTGAGTGTGTGCACGTGATTGCAATACTGCAGATGTTTGCATAACATACAATACATGGGTGATTCTTCAAGGTAGGGAAACTTTTCTGTCAGTTAGGATGATTAAAGAACTTTTCTATAACTTAAAAAAACATTCATTCTACTTTCAGAGGAGGGCTTCACATTTCCAAGACCTTTTCTATAACTTTTTATATACACTATTTTTCAAAAGTTTGGGGTCGGTAAGATTTTTTTTATGTTTTTGAAAGAACATTGAACATTAAGAAGCAATCAATTAATGCTTTGTAAGTTTAAACTTATTCACTGCTAGCTAACTGTCTTTTTTCTCAAAAATAAAAGGAAAATCCACTCGATCAATCCAAGGTTGCTCAAGGCCATGATCTGATGTGATAAATTCTTTGATGCATATGAAACAGCTTGAAAAAGGTTATTTTTCAAGCTCTCAAGTAGTCAAAAGTGCCCCTTATTGAAGAATCACCCTTATGTGTATGTGTTTGTGCGTGTCACCTTCTTCTGCAGGATGCAGTGAAATATGAAGATGAACATTCCCTGCAGCGAGTTAAAGACGGTAAAGAGGTAGGCCATGATGACTGTGCTCTCATTGATATACATCAATCCAAATGCCCAGGTCAACCCCAGCAGACACAGCAGAGCTATGGCACCTATAACCCAGGACCTAAGAGAGAGAGATAGATAGAGAAAGATAAATTAAACAGATAAAGTGCAAAATTTCTAACTCAAGCACAGTTGACACTCACTTCCATGTATGACCTTAGCCAGTTTATATTATCTAAGTTTATTAAAATGTTATGTTATTAGTCTGTATATGTTTCCTCAGTTTAACAATAGTAGGATGAAAATATAAACTGTCTCAGAGAAAGGCATTATTCTACAGCAGTCAAATGTCAAGCTGGCTCCAGCCATAATGTCTACTGGTCTGTACTTAGCACTGAGCCTCACACTCATTTAGTGATGTCATTTACTCTTTGGGGTCACACACACACACACACACACACACACACACACACACCACAATCAGCTTGCAACCCATTTATACTGGGAACTGAGCTAATGTGACAGGCTAATGTTTGGCACTGAAACAAGATCATTAGAAAGTATGAGAGAGAGAGAGAGAGAGAGGAGAGAGAGAGAGAGAGAGAGAGAGAGGAGAGAGAGAGAGAGAGAGAGAGAGAGAGAGAGAGAGAGAGAGAGAGAGAGAGAGAGAGAGAGAGAGAGAGAGGAGAGAATGTTGAGACGATATACAGAGAGACAGTCAATATGAATTATTGTTTCCATCAGAGACAATAATAATACAAAAATAATGGCGGATCAAGATGACAAGACAGACAGACAGAAATGTTGATTTTGAACCAACTCGGGACTGATGCAGAAAGAGAACACATACTCATGAAGAATTATAATTACATTGTTCATTTCAAAGAGCCAAGTTGCAGAATTGATGAATCACTTAAATAATTTAAAAATTCAGAGAATCAATCAAACAGTGAAAAAACTACACAGCTAAACACTCCAATCAGAATGCATGATTCGGAGAACTGGCACTCTGATTGGCTGGAGACCCTTACCATTGACTATCCATAACAAGCCATGCCTCAACAGAATGCTGAAATGTAAAACAGAAAAAAGGATGGAAAAGGAAACAAAGAAAAAAGACAGATGAGGCTGATGAATGATTCATAAACATCATAAATAAAACAAATCAAACTCAAGAGTTGGAAAACACAAACAAATAAAATGAGAACTTCTTATGATGATGATAATGATGATGAGGATGATGAGGAGGAGGAGGAGGATAATGAAATAAGGTTGAATATTTGCTCAACACAATTGTCTGCCAGTAAGTTTAGGAGCACCTTGTACCTTGTGACAATTTCAAAGTGATAACTGCGATGTTGGGTGGAGTTAAGCTCTCAGAAGGCAATCACCTCGCTGGAGCCAAGATAATCTATTCTATGCACGCCAACTTCAGGACTTCAGATGGAATTTGTGCTGAGGCTACATGTTTGACTGGGCCAGACTTTCTAACTTTAAATTGAGAGAGAGGTAGAATTTAATAACTCAGCCATGTATCCTCAGCTTGTAGAGACCATTTGTCACTATTCTTTTTTCTGTTACTGATTTGGTGACAAAGAGACTAAGGTCCTGATCAGACAGAACGTGTTTTTTTGCAGTGAGAGGCGCCTTTTTAAAATTGTTTTCTATTGGCAGTGAGCGTTTTGCGCGCTGTTTATGAGCCCCGGATGCCTCAAGTTTTCTTTTTTTTTTTAAGAACTTTATTGAACAATATAAACAACCATAAGCCGCCTGCTGTGCCTTGCATTTTTGCAGGAGTGCTCTGAGCGGCTGAAGTAAAAAAAATGTTTTATCTCTGAGCAGAAAAGTGCCAGACGTCATTCACACTTTTTTTCCATTGTCCAATCTAATGAATGGAGAGGCAGGCCTTCCATTGTGGTGACGGAAATTCACAGTTGCTTTTCTATGGTCCGGAGACTGCAATGATGGAAGAGAAACTTGTGGTGGCTGTTGCGGGTTAACCGGAGCAGTATGACTTCACAAGCCTTCTGGTTGTCCATTTTTTTGTGAAAGTTGCTGCTAATATGACAGTTTACTTAACAGCAAACCAAAGATTCTAGAGCGCTCGCGCTATAATCCTTGATTAGACTGAAAGGACGGTGGTTGCCTAGTAATATAAAAAACCCCGCAGCACACTGCTATTTTCGAAATTAAAAAAAGTCAACCAAAAAAAGGCAGTGCGGTGTGCCGCATTTCAAACCTGAAAAACACGTTCTGTCTGATCATTGCCTAATAGTTCTAAGGTTAGGGTTAGATAATAACACACACTAGGACTTTGTAACAATGTTGTAAAGAAAGATTATGGGCCCTATCTTGCACCCGGCGCAAATTACTTTGTACACTGACGCTTGTATCATTCCTATTTTGCACCCGCGCAAAGCGGGCTTTTCCCTCCACAGACGCACGTCGGTTAAAATAGGAAATTAACTTGCGCTCCCTGGGCGGGTCGGCACAAAAAGGAGGCGTGTTTCGGCGCAAATATTCCCTAGTGCTATTTTGTAGTTCCAGAAAACATTTCCGCCACTGACCAGAAAAAACCTAGTCTAAAGTCAGTGGCGCGTTGCACGTTGTTCATAATGCTATTTTAAGTGCGCATGCTTGGCCATAATGTAGCGGGTGTCATACATTATAACAAGGAAAAATATTAACACATGAGGGAAATCATTGTGGTGTCCATGAAGATGTAACAAAATGTAGGCCTAAATCTAGCTTACACATTTACCCAAATTTTTCAGGCTAATTGTAGTAATGATGGATCAGACCTGTTTGCCCAATAGTGGCAAGAGAAATGTGTATATAAGGACATCTGAAAAATTAGAAATTAGTTTGTTCGTCAAGAACCAGAAAAAAAAAATCGGTCTCCTCGGCTGTGAATCGCTCCTGGCGCGCGCCTGGTAAATCCGCCATAATAACAATCCGCCATGCAACATGCGCACCTGATCTTAAAGGGTATGTTGGATGATGCTCTAATGGTTTATTTCACGTTACGCCCAAACCACACCTATGAATAATGAAGCCATTTCAGACCAACCTCTTTTAAACTTGCGTCGGGCGCAAGAGTCATTTATCCCGCCGGTAAAATAGCAACAGCGCCCAAGACCCGCCCACAAAGTTACTTGCGCTTTGCGTTAAAATAGGGCCCAGTATGATGTATGTAGTACAGTATGTATGCTGAGAACACGACTGCCATAGATAAATACCTAAATGCCTAAATACTTAATTATATATATTTTATTATAAATTATTATATATAGTTTTTTTTTATTGTAATATTTCACAATGTTACTGTTTTTACAGCTTACAAACCGTCTCGGTTACGTATGTCACCCTCGTTCCCTGAAGGAGGGAACGGAGAAGTAGTTGGACGTACCGGACTGATTGGGATCGCTTTGAGAGACCAATCTACTTCGAGTGTAATAAAACGAGCCAATGCACAACGGTGGTCCAGCAATAGTGACGACGGGACTACGTCTCCGTTGTTCCCTTTCAGTTCGGTCACATTTGACGTAGTCGGACGTTCCGTACTGATTGGGATCCTAATTAACACGCCACCTAGTGCTGCCACCTTCCAGTGCCTAGCGATAGCCTCCTGATCCCCCCCCCATTTTGAGGCGGAGATGGGACAGGGCTTAGGCCAGGCAAGTGCACTGCTGTTCTGACCCACTCATACAGACTTATATAACAAAGGGATACGCTGCGGAAGCCACATCCTGTCCGTAGGGGGGTATCATGTGGAGGTTACACATATGGACTGAGCGTTTCTGGGCAGTACAACATATGGAATGTCACTGAGGTGGCGTCGGCCTATAGCAGGGGGGAGACAACACCAGTCAGAGACGTCAGAGCAGGCACTGCCAAGGGAAAGACACGGGCTCGCCGCAGGGAGCCATACAGTAGAAGAATACACATATGGGATCGCCATAGGGATCACAACATATGGGACCCAGCCTAGCACAGGTTCCACCAATGCATACGAATGTTAGGCCTGGCATCGGACGCTCCGCCACATCTGTTGCAGAGGGGTGTGAAGGAAATCAACAGGGTTTGTCTTATGAGGAACTACTGGAGCAAGAATGGTGCACGTATCCAGTCCATAGGAGGGGACACTTTGAGCAGGGCTTACGGTGTTGACTGACTTCAATGCAAAGAGAGCACAAGGGAAGCTACCGGCTCAACACGTAGGCTATAGAATCTAGCGAACATGTTTGGTGTCGCCCAGTCCGCAGCTCTACAAATATCTGTCAGCACGGCACCCTGTGCTAGCGCCTGGGAAGAAGCTACACAAAGGCACATATCCAGGATGACGTGAGAGTTGGCCGGCCCGAATTCCAGGCACGATTCGTCAACGGAAAATGCGTGCAGGTCCTCTACCCTCTTGATAGAGGCCAAAGCAAGCAGGAGAACTGTTTTTAAAGACGAGACTTTTAACTCTGCTGCCTGCAATGGCTCAAAGAGAGGTCTCTGCAGTGCCGTCAGCTCCAAAGATAAGTCCCAAGAGGGTATAGAGGGGGTGCGAGGCAGATTCAGTCTCCTCGCACCCCAGGAACCTGACGATCAGGTCGTTCTTCTCAGACATGGACTTTCCAGAGGTCTGGACGTGGGTGCCATACGGGACCCCGTCTCTGAGAGAGGAGGTCCTCCCTATTTAAAGACGAGACTTTTAACTCTGCTGCCTGCAATGGCTCAAAGAGAGGTCTCTGCAGTGCCGTCAGCTCCAAAGATAAGTCCCAAGAGGGTATAGAGGGGGTGCGAGGCAGATTCAGTCTCCTCGCACCCCAGGAACCTGACGATCAGGTCGTTCTTCTCAGACTTGGACTTTCCAGAGGTCTGGACGTGGGTGCCATACGGGACCCCGTCTCTGAGAGAGGAGGTCCTCCCTGATTGGAATGGGCCAGGAAGGGGCTGTCGAGAGGAGCGATTGAGCAGGCCGGGGATATAAGTGGGCCGAAGCGACCTCAGTTGCTTCTGACTCCATAGAAGGAGATGGCAGGCGAGTTGAGACATGCGAGGGGAGTGTAAACCACCTTGATGCTTGATGTACGCAACGGTCGCAAACCTGCGCACATATATTCAAACGCACATAACTATAAAATAATTTCTTAATGTGCATGTGAATGCCAATAGCGTTTATCACAGGTTCACGTTTAAAGTCTGTTTAGAGAGAACGGTGTCGTCTTATCAGCCCCTAATGAAATAACACTGTATAGTACAGTGAAGTACGGTCTGTAGAAACCGGTCTTCATATCGGCTGGAGGGACCGGCTCTATCGCATCCTTTGCCAGTAGGACTAAAATCTCTGTGCGCATGACAGAGGCCATGTTCGTTCAACACCAAAGTGTACCAAACACCGCTGAGCTTGGGTGGACGCCAGCCAAACTGAATCGTATAGCTGAATCTGATGGTGCGGAGGAGCCAGCTGGACCGGTTGGGAAGCACTTTCCAGGTTTCCACAAACCGGGCCAGGGACACCAGAGGCATCACAGACGTACCTGGGGTGAGGCAGCGAGGTGGATGACAGGGACCCGACTCAGAAGGCCCGGGGGCGGCCCGAAGAGGGGTGTAAGTGTGCAGTGCAACTCTAATCCTGTCTACACTGGGTTGCCCGTCTTCCTGTGAAGGCTCAACGTCACAGTAGAGCTGGCTGTGGCAGAGTTTTTTTTTTTTTTTTTTTAGCAGGGGACTGACACCCTTGGTGACGAATAGACTGAGGGGCAGCCCCCGAGTGACTCAGGTAGCACATCAGGGAAAGCTCTTGGTTACCTCAGCCTGCTTCTGAACTGCGCAGATCCACTGGGCAGTCTCGAACAGTATCGCCGAAAAAGGCCACCACTTGAGATGGGAGCATCGAGAAGGTGAAATTTGGCTATGTCTCGCACCTTTGCAAGGTTTAGCGAGGGGGCTCTCCTGGACCACCAGGGTGGACATCGTCTGGCTGAGGGCCAGCGCTGTGACTTTAATCATGGTTAGTCACCATGTGTAGCTCAACTTTGACTCAGAACTACCCTTGTGCATTATAAGTGTTTTGGCATTCCACTGTACTTGCAGGGTGGCCATCACATGCATGGAAGAGGCAGTCTGCAGCAGCACAGCCGCCCCATCCTTGAGGGTAGTGAGAGAGGAAAAACTTTTTCTGCAGGTTTAGGCATGTTTGGCTTGCCATATTGGCACCGATATGCTTCCATATTCCCAAAGTTTACACACACATCTGGGCAAGTACGGGGCGGGGCGGGGCAAGGCGATTACGCGTCGCATTGCGCCCCAAGAGTAGCCTGGTAAAGCATGGCTGTCAAGTCTGAATCTAATTCAGCATGAGCACACACACCATTACAGTGGGAAGCTCAGCATCATCTTCATTTCCAGAGCGTAACAGCCCTTTCTCCGATGCAGCGAACAACATCTGATCCGCCCCTGGAGCCCCGTATGAAATGCTAGGTCCCTCATAAGAAGGACCAGCAATCCCATCTGGAAGCTGCCAGGCATGTGAGACAGTGAACGTGGCCATCAAACTTGACGGCACACGGAACGCTGAACGCTCAAGCCCTTATGAGAAAGGCAAGACGAACAATGTGCCGATGTGGTCATGCTCTCATGAGAACATGAACCACCACGAACAAAACAAAAAAACAAAACTACATAAAAGATAATTCAAAATAAAATAGCTAAATAATACTAAAAGAACCCAGGTTTGTTCATGGATAAATCTGTTTTTTAACAATTTGGTAAAGTAAAGGATTCAATGACTCACTCAAAAAGACAGTAGGTGGGTTTGACTTGAAGGGGTGCTGCGCAGACCGACTGGTGTATGACATCAGAGTACAGCAAGAGCGTTTCGAAAGCATACAGAGCCATCTGCTCTCTAATCGCTCTTGGGGTACTTTGATGTCATACATCGATCGGTCTGCGCAGTGCCACTTCAAGTCGAACACACCTGCACTGCATCCAAAATTGCATACTTCCCATTATACTATATTCCCTACTATATAGTAGGCGAAAAACAGAATGTGACAAAAGTATGTCCGAATTCACAGTATTCATAAAAGAGAATGCAAAAAGTCCTAGGATGACCTACTACTTCCAGCGAGATTCTGAAGTGCGCATTCGATAGACACTTTACTATCCCATGAGGCCACAGGAGGGTATTTATGAATGGATGTGAAGCGACGCAACTGACGCTGGTAGGTCACATGATAATGACAACATGGCGAATGTAGTACATCCAGATAACATTCATACTACACACATTCATACTATATAGAACACACAGTACTTTTTTAGTGGTCATGATGTAATTACTTATTCAAAATAAGTACCTACTCAAGAGTGTGTTCGGTTTTGGACGCAGCCCTAATCTCTTGTTTCGTTCCTGAATTAATCAATGTTTTGGACCATTCCTTTGTGTGAATGAGTCAATGACTCACTCATAAAGTAGTCACTTGCTGCCACCTACTGGCGTATATATGTAACCTACAGAAACCCCCACCACTAATGCACAAACTGACATTTTGGTACGTCCCAGTGCTGTTGTACTATGTATCAGCAGTTTTGGAACAGCGCTTGTCCAATCATATAAGAGTACTGTAACTGTTGTATAACATGAACATCTGTTCAGAACACTAGAACTACAGCAGAAAATCTGCATTTGGGTCACAGATTTGAACAGTGACTCCTCTGCCTGTGTTCTGAACATCAAAAAGAATAATCAATTACTGGAATATGCTAACTAACCTAGATTCAGCATGTACTGTCTGCCAATGGGCTGCAGTGATGAGCCATACTACACACTGTGCATTGCACAGTTTCTGATCCCCCATATTACTGGCTGTGTTTCAATACACCCTAATATGCCAGCCTCTTGTGTCCTAGCACTCTTAAAGATGATGCTGACTTAATTTGAATAAATAGCACAGGGAATGTGATTTATGTGAAGTTTTTTTTATTTAATCATTACAGATTCTGTCCCATGAGAACTCAAACATCAAGGAGAAAGTGTCAGATGAAGACACTTTAAACTGCGTCTAACTTTAGATATGCAGTAGAACATTCTTCTCATTTAAACATCTCTAAGGAGCAGTTTGAAATTAAAGGACAATTGTGTGTTTAGTGAAAATGAAGACAGTTGCAGTGCAAGCAAGAAAAGTAATAAAGCACACACACACACACACACACACACACACACACACACACACACACACACACACACACACACACACACACACACACACACACACACACACACACACACACACACACACACACACACACACACACACACACACACACACACACACACTGAAACACAGAATAAATGCCTTACTTGATGTTGTCCAGGCAACCAGAGTCAGGTTTGAGAATCGCAGTATGGTGAAACATCTTATATAGCGCAATGCCCAGGAAAATAACATTAAGCTGCAACACAAAATCATAAAATGCATGAAATTATAAAAGAAGACTCTCACATCATTAACCAATGCATTTCCATGACTTTGCTATTAATTTGTAATTGGTGGATACAGATATTTGAAATCCTTACTGGGCATATTTTCATTTTTTTTTATGTCAGGAATGAATAAACAGATTTAAATGAATAAAATAAAACAGAATCGCTCTATGGAGGATTCATCTTTATGCACGCTCATTTTCATGCCTTTTCTAACCCTGGAAATCAGTTTTATAATGGGAAATACTAATGCACCAAAATGAACTTTATTGGCAAAAATTGAAGCTACTGGAACTGAAAACCCAAATTGTAAACAAAACATTGTTAGAAATAATAATGTTTAAACAATCTGTTAACTGTATAAAGTAGCATTTATGCATGTGACATTTTTGATGAATGTAATGTTGCCTATACTAAACAGAGATCTTGCTTTTTGACACATTATTATGACGTGCAGATACCAATAATTCCAAAACTGATGTGTGTGTTTTTTTTTTCAATACAAGCACAGCCTCACCCTACAGTATAAAATATAACAGCATAAGACTTGTATAACGCATGAACAAGACAAGTGCATGTGTGCAACTTTTTTGAGAAAAGAAAACCTCTGGATTAAGCATCCAAAATCCAAGGTGAACATCTTGGAAAATGCAAGCACATATATGTTATATTTTTTGGTTTTAATATTTTATTATTACAATGCTGTTTGAATTGTCTCACACATTGTGTGTGCACAATTAGAAAAAACAAAAACAAATGTAAACTGCATTCATGTTTGAAATTGTGTCTGTGTACATTTCATCATGCGTCAAACCAGCTACTCATCTCGTCAACTGTAAATGTGAGTTTTATGGAAAATATTAGTAGCTGATTTTTATATAACAGGTATGATTCTTCTCCATGTTAAACATTTGGTTATCTGATTCTTGTAGTAGTGTTTCAGCCAAAATGTCAGCCTGTTTTCTCATAAAATTTCAGTGCATACCTAATAGGAATCTTTTGGGAATGTTAGGTTTTCATGTTTTATAGGGACTTTCCACAGACATGATGATTTTTATACTCTACAAACAGTGTATTATATTCCCTAACCCTAAACCTACCCATCACAGAAAACTTTCTCCATTTCTACATTTTCAAAAACATCACTTGTATGATTTATAAGCTGTTTTCAGATATTTGTGTTGGGGACATCATTGTGTGGGACAATTTTCCCCCATAATGTAGGGTTTACCTCAACACACACACACACACACACACACACACACACACACACACACACACACACACACACACACACACACACACACACACACACACACACACACCCCTCTTTCTCTATATATAGCAGTGAGGCTGCTCAGCTTGTCTTGTAGGGTGACTGTGACTTTCCCGTAATTGGGAAAATGCCCTCGACACACTATTATCTGAACCCCCCATATGGGTGTGTGTGTGTGTGCGCCAGTGTGGAATTGGCTTTACTCTATCATTCTCCAAACCCCCAGCGTGTGTGTTTGTGTGCGTTAAACTCACCATGATGATGAGAGTAGCAGGCCCAATGAAACTCCAGATAAAGTAAGTATCTAACCTAAGCCAGCACCTACACAGAAAAAGAGAGCAAGACAGAGATTTCCAAATGAAACTGGTCTCCAACCCCTTCCAATTAAGAACAAAGCAGGTTTAAGTGTCAGGAAGGAATGTTAATATGTAATGTTCTGATGTTTGGTTGATCATCCCATTCAGAAAGGGCTCATCGCCCCGGAACATTCGGAACCTCAAGGGATGATTGACAACCCAGAGCTGAATTATTAAACTTTTCATCTCTGCTATACTGAAATCACCTCTAAAGCCCAGTAGGAGTGGAACATACACACACACTGTTTGACCGTGTGTATGTATGTGTGTGTGTTCCAGGCCACCAAGTCAGACATGCTCCCTCTTTAAAGAAGAGATAACATATGCTAGAGAATGCAGAAACCAAATAGGATTATAAATATTTTAGGAACTTCAATTCATGTACGCTGGGATTAGGCCACGCATGCATGCTCTCTGTGCTATATTTTAGCTCTTACCAGTCTGGCACTGATTTCACCAACCATCTGTCATGACAACACCTTAATTTATGCTCCTTTCCACCATGGGGACATGGTCTTTATGGTTTGTGTGGAGTTTAGGAATAGTGTAGGGGACACATTAAGGTATGAAAAGCACTGATTATCTGCCAAAAACTGCGGGGACGAATGCTCTAAAAGTGGCATGGCCACGATTCCCCTGCATAAGGATCCCTACTCCCCTGTTTAGATCTCCACTGTTGGCTTAGGTTAACAGGATCTGCAGTGAAATAGTGTTCTTCTCCTTCCCTCCCGCCCTTGCATTCAATTCTTGTTTTTAAATGAGTGTGACCTAATTCTATGGTCTGGTGAGACTGTGTGCTTGAGTGACCACCACTTATTCATATGCCACATTCAGCATCTCATCTTTAAATGATGATTTTTGCTGAAATATTTATCTGAGTGAACATCCCTCATGGCTGTGTCTGGCCACTAACTGCAGTAATGCCAGCTGAACAGTTTTCTTTATGAATATGAATTAGGGCAATTTCACCAGTTTGCCCATTTCAGAACTCGTGAACACACAAGCGACTTTAAGCACAACCTGATCTGATGTGCTTGGCACTTGCAAAACATTTTGCTGGAGTAGACAGCATTAGAGGGATTTCTGATTTCCTACACTCACTGATCAGAAGTCATTTTTTGGCGTTTTGCTTTCAAAGAGAGGAGCATGTTTTGACTGTGTATTTGTAAACTTTATTTATATTTGGTGTACTTACATTAATGTTCAAAAGTTTGGGGTGGGTAAGATTTTTTTATAAGTCTTACTGTATGTATTTAATCAAAAATAGAGTAAAAAATAACAATATTGTGAAAGATTTTTATAATTTAACATAACTGTTTCCTATTTTAATATATTATTTATTCCTGTCTTGGCAAAGCTGAATTTTCAGGAGCTATGACTCCAGTTTTCAGTGTCACATGATTCATCATTCTAATAGGCTGATTTGAAACATTTCTTATTATTACTGATGTTGAAAACATTTGTGCTGCCTAATATTTTCATGGAAACTTTTTTTCAGAATTTTTTGATGAATAGAAAGTTTATTTGAAACTAAAATCCGTTTGTAACAAGTCACGTTCTTTCTGAGTAGATGTATTAACATCTTTTAAAAAAAACTTTTGGACCCCATTGACTTTCATTGTTTGGACGAAACCAACTGAACATCCTTGGTTTAGAATGGCATGAGGGTAAGCATATGATAAAGGAATTTTAATTTTTCAGTGAACTACAGTATCTCTTTAATGAAATAATTATATATGATTTGAGTCAGGTTATTTGTGCTCATGATGTCATTTGCCACAAAGCAGCCGTGTTTTTATCCAAAGTGACTTTCAGGGCACTAATTGCGAAACCATTCCCTCTTGAGCAGTCTGGTGTGTTGTGTCTCGCTCAAGGGCACAGTGCTAATAGAGCAGGTCTGTGATCTCAGTAACTCTTTTCCTGTGTCACTAATTCCTGAGATTGGACCTGAAATCCTCCTTAACCATTAGGGAACACTGCTAGTAAGAAAGCAACTGGGTCTTAGCAAGCAAAACTGGAAGCCGACAGACGTCTTTTGGACATCACACTAGTGATAGACCAATACATTGGCCAGACAGATTAATTGGCTGATAGTTGTGTCCGCTTGGCCAATTCAAGTGTTACATCCCCCTTATGGTTGTTCCAAAATCTACAGAGAGCTGTCAATGAATAATAAGTGATATGTTTTTGTTGTTTTTCTTGTGGATTTTGAGTAAATATTGTGTGGAAAAATTGTGGAATTTTTTATTTGAATTATGTAGGGGAGACTCTGTATCAGAAAGGTTTGATTTTAAAGTCCAATTACATAAATGTGTTTTCTTTCAAAAATTTTCTTTATGAATTTTGTTTTTTAAATTAAAATTTCAATATCATATTTTTGTCAGAGCTGTTGGATAAACAAGTGAACACAACAAAACCACCCTGGCATACATTCAGGCAAATATAGGGGCAAGTTGTCACATTTTATACTGGAAGTCGAAAAATACATATATAAATATATATTGCTAACATTTGTTCAATTTAACTGAAATGGGTGTTAATTGGCACAGACTTACACACATGGTGCATGTAAAAAAAAATCATGTCTGAATTCATGTTCAGTCAACTGTATCTTTTTTCCTGGGCAACAATGGTGCGAATGTTTTAAAATAAAAGTGACAACTAACCCTTTTATTAGCATTTTATATTGGCAATTATCCACCATGCACCCTGTATGTGCCATATACATACACTCTTTCAGTTCCATAGCTGCGATAATCCACGGCGGCAGAAACAGCCACTATAACAGCAGGCACTCCGTATCCAGTGAGATAGAAGTACTTGGTGCGCGAATACTCGCTCTCGAACACTTCCACCAGCATGATGTACAGCTGTACGCCTTCCAGAAACATCCATGTAAACGCAGCCAAGAAGAAGAAATGCAGCAGGGCCGCAAACACAGCACAGACGATCTGTAACAAAGACACACACTGAGCACAAACGGTGTTGAAATTATCTACCCAGTATCTGTGTGATCTGTGACTCGCTGCTTTGAGTATTAACCGTCTGTTCTGTTATCGCTTCAGAAATTTCCCAACGGATTTTCGGTACTTTATCTTTGTCATTTTCCATTTGTCTATGCTTATATTCTCCTCTCTCTCTTTCTCTCTCTCTCTCTCTAAGGACACAATGAGGTTTTTTTTTGAGAACGAGAGGTCAAAGACTCACTCCATTTCTGTAATTAACAAGAGTCAGGTGCCCAACTTGGCGACTTAAGGAATTGTGTGTGTGTTCTACAATAAATCTAAGTCCATCAAGTGTGTATATGTGGGCCTTTTCATGTGGAGCAGGTGTGTGTGTGTATCGTACGGGCTGGTCTGCACGGTTGATCCCGGTGAGGAAGAGCGTTTCAGCGATAAAGAGGGAGATGCAGAGGTTCTTATGGATGGTGTTCCTGTCGCTTTGGAGACCACGGAAGAAACAGAAGGTGAAGATGCAGATGAGCAGACAGACCAGTGACAGCAGGATCCCCACCCACGTTATGACGTCCAACAGCAGCTCGTGCACCTGGTCTGCTTTCTGAGAAATAGAGAGAGTGTGAAGAGGGAATGATGTTAGTCAAGGTCCATATAAGCATCTACTACATTCAATAAATGTTACCCGTGCTGGCAAAATGAGTCACAATGAGCAAATTTTTAAAAAATAGTTATTATTTTCACATTCTATTAAAAACCTTCAAAATGATATATAATTTGTTGGAATCAGACAAAAATTTACTACTGAGCTACACCTGTTTAAAGTCGATAGAGTCAGCAAAGTAAATTTTGAGAAAAATCGAGTTTTCTGAAGGTCCCAAAACAAAAATCATCTAGCAACCATACCTTAAAATCCCTGGTAATAACACCAAATTTGGCATACACCAAGTTAAAACAAAATATCTATAGGAAAAATATATATTCAACTTTTTTTCCCCATGATACCACAATTGTTTGATTTACATTAACGAAACAGACGACATAACTTTTTTTTGCGCACTGTCTGTCTTTGTGCGGACGCTTTGGATCTGTCAGTCAGTGCACCTAAGATCATGTTGTTTACATCAGCATGAGTTTGAAAATCACATTTAATTGGTTCAGACTTATGCGATCGAACATTTGCTATAAGAGAATATTCACACAGTTGGAATGCTGCGTTTTAAAACAATCCCAAACTTGTGCTGAGGGGAAGCGCCAGTCATTGAGAAGCGAGCAGCGATTTCCATGGACAAGGGAAAGGTGCTCCTCTCAGATTATGCACGAATAAAGATACTTTTAGTAATATTATGAAATAATATTACAATTTAAAATAACTGTCATTTATTATATATTTTAAAATGTAATTTATTCATGTGATGAAAAAACAGCATTTATTTGAAGTAGACCCAACAAGCCCATTCCTTGTATGGAAGTTCCTTGGTGGTAGAGTTCAGACAGGATGTCAATGCCCAGGTGTAATATGCAGACCTTTTTATTTTATTTTTTACATTTTCTACTCTGATTTTGGAGGAAGATCTGCAAAATGGACTTAAACATGGTCAAATTTGTTAAAAAGAGCTGATAGTGCAGTACTCTTTTTTCCGTCTTAAAGCATTATAAATTACATATAAATATTTAATAATTGAACAAAATGTTTCACTTCTTAAATTGTGAGCATTCAGTTTTTGCAGAGTCACATATTGTGGCCTGGGTCTGTCGGAATCTTTCATTCATTTCAGCGGTAGTGTGAGAAATTTGCTACTGACTAGACTCAGTGTTCAGTGAATGTGTGCAGTCAGGCCTGAACACACAGAAGTACACACACTAAATGGTTTTATTAATCATTCATACATATACGCAACATCCATTAATGCAGCCTCAAGGGTGTGGGTCCAAATGGTGTGTGTGTGTGTGTGTGAATGTTTAAGGTCACTCCTCCCCTCTGCACACAACATTTACATTTATGTATATCCTGACCTTTTACCTTTACGTTTTGTGCATAAATCATTTCGGCAGTCTTCTGTTGACAAGCACACACAAGCATACTGTTAACATACTACTCATAACATGTGCATGCATGTTCAGTTCATTAGTCTACACTATATTTGGACTTTCCAAATCTGTTTTGTCCATGTATTACTGTTTGTGTGCAGTGAGAGAGAGATGAGTGTCCTCTCTGAGATAACACACATTACACAGTCTTATAGCCCAAGGCAAGAGCCGAGTGGCTTCAGGAGACCTGTGAGGTATCTCCTAGTGGTGGATGATGTAACCTATTGCAGTGCTAGTGAGTGCAGTTCAAACTATTATACTGGGTCTGGTTGTAAATCTCAGGTTACCTAGAAAGTATTCCATTCTCAACCGAATTACTAGGAGAGTACAGCATCAAATTCAATGACCACCACTTCACCAGCCATTAATAATCTACTTATGCTTACTGTGGCCACATAAATTACTGTGGATGAAACTCAACATGACATTCACTGCCCACCAGCTCCCCCCCATTAAAGCAATGGTGATCCACCAGCTCAAACTAGGTTGATCAAGTTGGTACCAGGTCAACGCCTGCTCCGCCATAGCCTGTCCTGCTGGGAAACCACTTAAACTGTCTGGACCAGCTAATAATGACCAGCTTTGATCAACTGCAAACTTATAGAGTTACTTTTAATTTAAGCTTGGTGTTTTATGTATATGAAGTCATGGGTAGTTTTTGTATAGTTTAAATCTATAGTGGGCACTGTTAGTTTTTTAAGCTTTGTCTTTTGATGAAAATTACCTTTAAATGTAGTCAACATTACTCTGACTGAAAAGGCATATACATTTGATGCTTTTTTATACATATATATTTTTTGACAACAATATTTCAGCTGATGATAATGAGAAAATCAGTGTTGTTATTAATTAAAAAAAAACATATTTAAAAACATACTTTCCATTCATTGAAATAAAGCTAAAATAAAGCAAAGTAAAATATTAATATTAGATGAATTAAAAACAATAACTTGAAATGTTGCCTTGGCAAATAACTAAAACAGTATAAGACTAAAGTTGACTGATGTTAACTAAAACTAGATTAAAAAAATGAAAGCTAAACAGATCAACTAAAAAACATTAGCATATAACAAAATTAAAATTAAAAGAAAAACAACTAAATTAAAAGGAAAATAAAAAAAAATGGAAAATATAAATAAATGTTTCAATAGTATATAAATAATGCTAAAATGACTTTGGTGTTTGAAAATGTGTTAATCTGTAAGACATTCTGATTAGTACCTCAAGTACCTTTTTTTTTCCAATTCACCTGTTAATAGCTTGCAGTGTCTTCTTGCTAATTAAAATCGTTTAATTACTTCCCATCTTTTTGTCTAATTTTCTTTCATTGTCACTGAACAAATCAATAAATCCTTTGTTAATAAACAGTATACATTTTCATTAGTAATTTCATTGACGAGATTAGTACTGATAACGTAACAGACATACCTTGACCTCCACGTGGGCCATGAGTACGGCAAAATTCGTGAGGTGTGTGCAAGAACAGGACGTGTGAGTGCGGTTGGTGCCTAGTAGTCTGCAGTCCTGAGTGGACCAATATCCGGTCATGGTGCGTTTGGAGTAACTCCAAAAGGAGCAGTTCGGATTGAAGTTCTCTTCCGATTGCTGGAATAAGGAGATGCACATCATACACTCCATTATAGTGACAGAAATCACTAGAAGGCAGAAAAACTCAAAAAAGAAAGATGAAAATGTAAGCGTATATAATACCTGTATGTGTCTGACAGTGAAGAACACAGGTTCAGAAAGGTAGACCTTGTTACTGTCTTTATTAATAGCTGCAGTAATAACAGGCGAGTTGACTATAAGTGAATAGTTTGGATAGGCCGCTTCACTGCCGAGCCGCACGCTAGCATTCTCCGTAGACAGATACTGGCCGAGGTTCTTATAGAGAACCAGAGCCAAACGGATCTCACCTGAGGAATAGAAAATACAGAATCGGTCAGTCTGGGAAGTGTCAGATTGTGAATTAAAAGAGAGCAGATGGACAATGACAGATTACCGTTGCGTCCTTGCTGTTTGAGTGTGTTGGCTGAGAGATGAATGGAGTTGCCGGACAGTCCAGATTGAGGGAAAGTTAGATCAGCCAGATTAACATCTGTACTTAGACGCGCAACCTCCAGTTCTGCAAAACATAAACATGTTCATAATAAGATACTGCCATTATCAGACAGGAGAGGAACTGTAAATTTAGCTCTTTTCTATTGGAAGTCCTGTGTTTTTAGAAAGCACGAAACCGAATGTTATAGAAAATATGAAAAGATACTGATAAAACATTGCCAGTCTATTCAAAATTATGACACACACGGTACCGAGAGATGATACACAGTATTTTTACCCTTTTCAAAGTCTTGAGAGGTTCACGCTATGGATTAAACTCTGTCTCACCCCTCATTTTAAAATGAATATATTTGAATGCACATCAGTAAGAACACCCACATTTGCTTCAAGGTAAATTAATGTTAATAACATAATGTTGATTCATTTACGTATGGATTCAGGTCACAGTAGAGGTGACAGCTACTAAAAAGCTCACAGTACCGTAGATGTGTGAAGCAGTTCTGTTCACTTATGCTAATGTTATCATTAGTAATCGATTTCAAATTAAGCTTCTCTCTTTTCAGTTGATTGCGATAAGCTCTTTTCTTTCTTTTCTCGAGTCAGTTTTTAATTTAACAAATTCTTTAAAGAAAGACAAAAGATTTTTTGCAATCTCACACTTCATTACAGATTACAAAGTATAATACAAGCATATAATACTGAAAAATGCATTCCTATGGGGTGTTCTATTAGGCTAGTCTGAACCAGAGCCGCTGAAAAACAAAGTTGCAACGCTTTGATCTCGCTGCTATGCGGTCACGTGGTTCATGGATCTCTCAATAGTTCCAAAATACTTAAGCTGGATAGACAGCAGTTTCACTATATTTGAAGCAATTCCTGGTAAATATTAAACCATAATATGCATTGATTGGGAATGTATTACTACGCTGACAGTAGCATTTTCTTCTGGGGAGAGATGAAGAGACAGCATTAATATGCTTTTCTTGAGTTTAGGTATTCCTTCGAAGGTCACACTCATACTCCATGGCGGTCAAAAGTGTAACTTTTTATCTTTTTGGTACTAAATAATATTTGTCCAAATAATTATGATCCATTAAAGGGGACATATCATGCTAAATCTACTTTTTTAGCCCTTAAATGCCTTTTGTTGTATATTTGGAGTGTTTATAAGTACAGAAAAGTTCAAATCAGTCTCTTCGGGAACTTCGTTGATATCTTTATATTCCGTTTTGGTCACATTTTTCAACCGGTTTAGATTTTTCTATAATCTATGACGTTTTGTGAACTATTACGTCAAAGTATTTGCAGCGGAACTCCCAAATAAGGACATCGACTTCCGGCCAAACACTTTGAGCAATCCGCCATTTTTATTTCTCGCTGCAATTTTGTAGTCCAAGTATGCAGAAGTTACGAGAGGGTAAGTTACGTCAACATGTTCGGTTGTTGGATGTAGCAACCCACATGCTTCATTACACCGTCTGCCAGCATCAGAACCTCTTCGAAGTGCCTGTTTGAGTTTTATTTTTCACGGAAATGTCCCCACATCTGTGAGTAAAGTCATGTTTGTGTGCGCGAAGCACTTCATGGATAACCAACGTCACTTCAGCAACCTCCGCCAGTATAAAGAAGGATTTGCCGATAGACTTCGTCTGATTGAGGGGTCAGTTCCTTCTATCTTTGGAGACGACGAACAAAGCACTTCGGTAAGCTGTAAATAACGTAACTTACTACTCTTCTTAAAACACTCGGTGGTCATGGTTTAGCAGTTGTCTTGTTAGTGTGCTTGTTTTAAGAGAAATAATCGACTTTTCTTTAATTGTTTATAATATAACTTATATTTTGTTTTGTGAGTATTAAATAGTCGTTGTAAATCATGCAGTATTGTAGTAGTGGGCATGGATGCAGAACTTACTGTAAATACAGTAACACACCATTGCGATACATCCATATGAAGACGTTGTTCTGCAGGTTCGTCGTCTTTATTTTCATCTCGCTCCGACTGTGGCTCGAACATGTTAGGCTTGATGGACAAGTCTTCCGTTGTTGACATTTTGTTAATAACATGTGAATAAAAAGTTTCTGTTCAGCTAGGCTAGATAATCGCATCTCTATAAAACTACAAAAATTGCCGAACGGGGTGGAGTTGAACCGAGTGTCACCTCTGCGAGCTGGAGAGGGGGCGGGGTATGAAGTGTCGCATTTGGATTTAAAGAGACCGCACCAAAATGAGTTGATCTCAGACGCACATCAGAAAAGCGGTAGAAAAGTGGCCTGTGGAGCTATAATAATGAGGAATTCAGACCCAAGCATTGCAGTTCTGCTTTATATAGACCACAAATATATGATTTATATGTAAAAAGGAAAGATTTAAAAGCATGATATGTACCCTTTAATGGCCATTTAAATTAATATAATTTTTTCTAATATGTTTATTATTAATGTTACAATTACCACTATAGATGCCTCTATGACTCTTTAATCTACATGTTTATAGCTCTGGTATAGTTGCTCAAGAGTATTAAGTCATAATCGCTCATAATTGCTTACTTTATTTTAGGTTTTGCATTTGAATATATATTTAGACATTATCAAACACTAGATTTTTATAAGTTTAGATTTTTTGTTACATTTAAAAGGTTAATTACTCACATCCTAATGTTTTTTATACTCACAGCATACACAGCAAGTGAATATTAATGAATGCAAGCAAATACTGAATTTAACCAATGAAAGAAGTTTAAAATACTGTTAACAATACCAATTGCATTTAACAAAACTCTTTATTATATACTATATCCAGTGAAGTGTTAGATAAGTTATATCTTGAATAGGCAGTCTTCATAGAAACTCATTCAACCTTCTATAGGGAGAGAAAGATGTTACGTTATCTAACTGCAATTAGAGTCTAACTATCTAACGATAAAGATTAATGTGCTTCATAAAATGACACTACTTTCTAGCTTCCTGAGAGCTCAACTAATGTGTTAAAATGTCAAAGAAAATAAAAAGATTACCAGTGTGTGCACTTGAGAAACACTAAAATTAATGGGGTTCAATGCTGGAACTACAGTATTGGTTGTTTGGACTATTGGTTGCTCCACGGCACGGGTTACATCCGCATTCATCCACATCCGCATTGAAAAAGCGTTGCGGCACTCCCAAAGATTTCCATAGGAATTGAGCTATGGAAATCTTTGGAAGTGTTGCAACGCTTTTTCAATGGCTCTGATATGAGCTAGCAACAGTGACAAAGGGGGTGGGGCATAGCAAAGGGTCGGTTACACCTGTCAAAAGTAGGTATAGGACTTTCTGCATTAGGTTAATGTGAGGAATAGAAATTCACATGATATTTACATAAAATCTGCAAATGTGTTGTATACATTCCTTAACACATTCCTTTAACTCCCAAATAAAACAAATATTTTTAAGAATTAAAGTAATTTCCCAATCTTAACATGCAGACAGCCTTGGGATAGTAAGATGCATGTTGCATTCACAAATCAGTTTTCCCCATCAGTCGCTCACGTTGACATTGATCACTTCAGGGAGCTTCAGACTCTCATTTTACTTCAGACTCTATGTTCCAGTGTTGGTGTGATGGCGCGATCAGCGGTGGCCGCGAGCATCTGAAGCTCACAACTGCTGTTTTCATAGCATTGTATTTTGTGTGTGTGTGTGTGTGTGTGTGTGTGTGTGTGTGTGTGTGTGTGTGGTGTGTCGGTCTCGGTGGGCGTTCCATTGAGTGTGTACCTCGATTACACCGTGGCTACCCCTGGGTGCTTCAGCACTGAAAGAGTTATTTTTTCTATTTTTTGTTTTCACTAAAAGAGCAACACAAGCGTTGCGTCCTTTTCAGGATGTCATTCCGCTAGTGTGTTTCTGGATGCAGTCGTTCCCTGACACCAGCAGACGGTCACAACAGTTGCCTCTCGTGTTTGAGCATTCAGCACGCTGAGGCAGCTATTGTGAATAGTTCATGTTCCAATTGCAGGAATATGACTATGGCAGCGCTTAGATCGAGACTGGCTTACCTCAAGGTAGGTGCAGTCCCCTCGCCTATGCCCCGATCTAGTGTCTATTCTGGACCTCAGAACAGACCTACTTCTGCGCATGGTCAGGGAACCCTCACGCCTCACAAGCGCTGCCACCCCTGGAGCTTCCAAAAGAGCGTGCTGGTCCTTCTCATGGACAACCAGTCGTTTCTTTTGGAGAATCGGAGGGGGAGCTTCAGTCCTCTGGAGATGAGGATTCGGATGCGTTGGCCCCCTTCGGGGAGTGTAGCGTTGCAGGAGTCCGATCCAGAATCGGGGGCTTCTGCAAACGTCCCTGAGACGGGTGACCCAGAGGTGGATCAAGTTGCTCTTCAGGATATAGTTCTGGTGGAGGGCCGGGCTGAGAATCTTTTGTTTTCTCCAATGAAAAGGAACCTATTCGTTGACTGGTGTTCTTCTCACGAGGAGAACCCCCCGAACTTGCTCGATCAGAGCTGTGCTCTCCTTCCTGCAAGATGGGTTGGAGCGAAGGCTGTCTCCATCCACCCTTAAAGTGTATGTTGCCGCTATGTTCAGTGTTGCTGCGTTCATTCCACTGTGTGCTCCGACACAGGTCCCATTTCCTGAAAGAGCAACACGGGTGCGTTTGTGTCTTTTTCAAGATGTCATTCCATCCGTGCGTTTCTGGATGCGGTCGTTCCCTGTTGCCCTCTGATGATCACAATGGTTGCATCACGTGTTTGAAAAATAATATATATATATAGTGGTGCAACGGATGATGAAAAAGAAAATGTGCGCATGTTCAGTCCACACACAGCGTGGTCATGGCGAGCGGAGGAACGGAGGAGCTTGAACACTCCGCGTCATTTAAATCCTCTGTATGGGAGCATTTTGGCTTCCCTGTCAAATATAATGATGAAGTAAAGAGGTTAGTGGATAAAACCGCGACGGTGTGTAGTACCGGACACTCATTTGTCCTCCTTTTTTAAAAGTGTTAATAAACAAAAAGACAAATAAACTTATGTTTGTTTGCCTTGTCTTGTCTTTTTTTTTTTTTTTTTTTGCTGATCCGAAAAATGATCTGATCCGTGACTCTGATCCGAGAAACAGTCCGAACTGTGAGTTTTTTGATCCATTGCACCCCTAATACATATATATATTCAGCACACTGAAGCAGCTTTTGTGGATAGTTCATGTTCTCATTGCGAGAACATGACTATCGCGGTGATGAGATCGAGACTCGCCTTCATGCGTGAAGGTGGTGTCCCCATTACCACGCCCCGCTACGGTGCCGTGTGGGATGGGTGATCAGAGGATTATAGTGAGGCTTCCCTGCCCGGTAACCAATCCTGTGGGCCCCTCACTCCTCTATCAATCCAGAGCCGGTGGAGCCCCCCGTTGAGTACGCTGGTCCCTCTGTAATGGACTGACCAGCCGTTTCATTCGGGACCCCTCCAGAGGACAGGATGCCAATTGCAGCATTGGAGAGTGAGCTGACCTCTGGAAATGATGACTCGGCTGTGTTATCTCCCTCTGGAAGTGTAACGTTGCCCGAGCCAGATCCAGAAAAATGTCAGCTATGCTGAAAAGGGCCGCCGAGGCTGTCGGGCTCGAGTGGAATTCTCCACCGTGTCCCGAACAGTCTCGGGTGGATGATTGGTATCTTGGGGCGGGCCGCGCTGGTTCTCAGCTCACCATCCCAGTGCCTTTCTTTTCCAAAGTGCCAAAGTGCATGGAGAGCTTACCAGGTCGTCGACGGCACCTTTCTCTGCCAGAAACTGCCTGAGTAGCTCACTATCCTTGACAGAGGAGTGCCATCGTTGGCTCAGCCTGGTTGATATGGCAGATGCGGACAGGGTTCATTTCCTGGACTCCCCAATATCCCAGGTTGGGCTGTAGGGTGACATGGTGGAGAACTGCGCCCAACAGTTTTCTGCCGGCAAAGGGCAGACAGAGGCCATCTGGCACATCCTGCTCCGGCAGCCCGCTGCTACGTCCACCCCACCACCGGTGGCATTTCCTCGGCCTTCTCGTCGCTGAGGGCGTCCCCCTGCCACCACTCCTGCTGGGCTTCCGCAGCAGCCTCTACCCAGGCCTCAGTGTGAAGCCAGCCGCAGGCAGGCCGCCTAGCCTGTGTCAGACGCTGCCAATCCAGGTAGCAAGTGTAAGGACAAGCATCTCTGACACAGGCCACCCAGGGATGGGGGAACGAGCTCTTCAGATTGTTACTGTTCCGCCGCTGGCTCCCCAAAGTCCAGTGGTACCCGACAAACCTGTACAAGCCTCCATTCAAGTTGCTTAAGCAGAGGTGCATTTTCAAATGCTCCGTTCCCGTGATTGGTCTGCATCGTTCGACCTGAAGGACGCGTACTTCTATGTCCTTCTATATCTATATCTATCCTTCGCAAAGCAGGTCATCCTGTGTTTTTGCGTTTGAGGGTTCGAAGTCTGAGTACAAATCCTACCCTTCGAGTGCTACATAGCCAGTTGGGTCTTCATGTCAACTGGGAAAAGAGTAAACTCACCCACGAGCTGAGGATCTCTTTTTCAGGTACTCGATCTAACACGCCTCACAAGAGGAACGTGCCTGGTCGGTGCTTTCAGAAGTGAGAAAGGGTCCCACTGAAACCCTTTCAGAGGCTTCTGGGGCATATGGCAGACGCAGCCGCAATGGCTTCCTCCATATGATGACCGCTTCAGCACTGGCTTCACGGCCGAGTCCCGGGGTGGCTGTGGCAGAGCGGCACACTCCGTGTGACAATTACCTGGCTTGCCGCCAAACCCTCAGCCCTCGATCAGACCTTTATTTCTCCGGCCCAGCTGCCCCTAGAACAAGTGTCCACCAAACACCAGCTGAGGGGCCACGTACAACGGGCATGCAGTAACAGGGGTCTGGGCGAGCCTTCGACTGCATTGGCATCAACTGCCTCGAGTTGCTGGCAGTACATCTTGCTTTGAGACACAGCTGCTTAGCAAGTTTGTACTGGTTTGTACAAACACTGTGACCGTTGCGCTACGCTTCCCTTGCATGTCGTAAATTCGCCCGCCACCGCCTCGGAGTCAGAAACTTCTGAGGTCGCTTCATTCCACTAAATTTTCCGGCCTACTCAATCATGCCGCCTACTAGGCCTAACAACAGCCTGGGCCCTGGGGCCCAGGGAAAAGTGGAGACTCTATCCCCAGGCGGTTCAGCTGTTCAAGGACCTCTTCAGGGCTGCACAGTTACATCTGTTTGCCTCTCTGGACTCGTCCCATTGCCAGTATTTAATAGCGAACTAAATGAATGCTCTGCTAGTTAACTGGAGATGTTTTATTTATTTGTATTAGGTACATCTGTGACTCAATGTTTCAAAAAGTGGTGGGTACAAAATGACTTATGACGAAATCTGTTCGGACCCCACCGAAATCGACGCCTATGTGTGTTACTATGTATTGATTGAATAAACTGTGTAATCCGAACGCACCCCTGGCTCACACAGCTAGTGAGGAGGTGGGTTAATAACGAGGTAAGCGATTATGATTGGCTAAGGCAGAGTCATGTTTCAAGGTAGCCAACCAGTGTTTTTACATACATGCTAGCACACGCGCCACACACACACAACAGCTAAACAGAGATTCGATGAAGCCGCAGAGATGGCGAGTTAGGAGCAATCCGATGAAACGTTGGCATTTTCAAGGTGGAGATATAAGCACTACTTCTGTTCTACTCATTTCAACTGACTTGTGAAAACTGCTAAAAAAAAAAAATTATTTGACATATAGCAACTTTTTTTTTTAAGTAATGCAAATAGTTACTTTCCCTGGTAACAAGTTACTTTTATTATAGAGTAATTAATTTACTAACTTATAGAGTAATTTAGTTACTTTTTGGAACAAGTAGTGAGTAACTATAACTTATTACTTTTTTAAAGTAACGTTCCCAACACCACTGACCACTGACTCCGGGCTCCGCTCGGCTCCTCAGCGAAAAACAGCTGGTGCGTGCATCCACATCCATATTTATACCCGCACTGCGGGGCGGAGTGTGAGATGCAGATCTTGTGAGATGCATTGGCTCGTTTTAACAGTACTTGAAGATGACAGGCTCCTTAAGCGTGATCCCAATCAGTCGAAACGTCGACTACGTCCCTTCAGGGAACGTGGGTTACATACGTAACCGAGAACCGAGTAACAGAGTTCTGTAGAAACTCATAAATCTATCAAAGACCATCTATAAACCAGTTTATTGATTGTCCAGTATGCGCTTAAGACACTGCATTCCAAACAATGTTTATTTATTGAGTTAAGATGAAAGACACCTTTGGCTCACCAAATAGCTTTATAAATTCACTTTGAGACATGCAAGTATGTGTCTGCATGTGCGAGTGCGGTATATCACATCAGCGTGTGAAGTCTACAGTTCCCTAGAGGAGCGATGAGTTATACAACAGGAGTGTGATGAAGTTATACATCTTTAAATCACATCTGAATCTGTGTGTATGTGTGTGTGTGAGAGCATTATTAAAATTATTTCCCTCGTATCTGCAGGTGGTCTCTAGGCCAAGCTACAGGCGGTTTATGTAATTTTCTGCCCAGGTTTGTAATATAAAGTAGAAAAATACAGCTCTGTATGTGTCTGTTCGTGCACAAATGTGCCTTTTATGAAATACATATTTCTGTTGCATCATAAACTAGATAAAAACCGTATTAAAGGCAAATTTTAACACCCTTCTGATCTCATTTAACAGATAATACTTTTATGTCATCATTACAGTAATTTATTTACAAACTACATCACATTACACCTCTCTAATAATCAAAATTATGTTTCTGAGATGAGTTCTAATTATACAAGTCAGATGGTGCAAATTTCCTCGGTAGTTTTCGAATGAGATGTAACATACTGTATACCCTCATCTACAGATGACTGAATCAATAAGCTTGTGACAGATTTGGAGTGATTTTACCCTCCTCAGACCTGTCTTAGAGCTGAACGCACCATGGATTACCCGTCTGACACTTTTTTTTGTGGTCTGACATATAAGAAAGGATACTTTCAGGTGGAATGTGAGATACTTACAGAGAAAAAACAAAGAAAACCTGAAGTAATAAACTCACACCCCCCAGGGTAATTGATCAGAGGGATGTGTGTGTGTGTGTGTGTGTGTGTGTGTGTGTGTGTGTGTGTGTGTGTGTGTGTGTGTGTGTGTGTGTGTGTGTGTGTGTGTGTGTGTGTGTGTGTGTGTGTGTGAGTGAGTGCGAGTGAGAGAGAGAGAGAGAGAGAGAGAGAGAGAGAGAGAGAGAGAGAGAGAGAGAGAGAGAGAGAGAGAGAGAGAGAGAGATCCATAGGAAACAGAACGGCCCAGTTATATAAAGCACTTCAAGCACTGCACAGCAGATATGGTGCCTTCAAAGCACAAGCGCAAAACACACCAACACACACACACACACACACACACACCACACACACACACCCCACACACACACACACACACACACACACACACACACACAACACACACACGGCTGCAGGGGTGCTCACACTGTGCTAACCTAATTAGCTGAATCTAGTCTTCACAGAAAACTAGCACTGAAACACACAAGCATAATCTATAAACATGCTCTATTCAAACCAGACAAGTCGTTTGGATCGTTCTTCTGGTATTCTGTTTTAAAAAGATTTAGAGTGTATCTTGTGTCACCTAAATATGACAATATCTGCATTCAGTCTCTAAAAAAAGCAATTTCCCACATATTCTTTGCTCTTTAGTGTACACATTAATTTAACAAGAACAGTTCATAGCATACAGAAAGCCTTAAAGGAGGAGGAATCGTGAGAGGGAGAGAGAATAAGAGGAGGAATAAGTTTCTCATTTGAATAAACGGATAATGGTAGGAGATTTTGTCTGCGAGATTAAGATTAGCTTTCGGCTAAGATTAGAGATTGAAGATCAAAAAGGAAGAATATAATGATAAAAACACTATTTTCTTTTTACTGAAAGGCGTGTGTATGCAAAAAAGGATTTGAGCTCACTGCTGAAAAGCATCTAAGAAGTTCTCCATATTCATTTCTTGATTAAGTCTTATGTAAAATACATAGAATACATCAGATATGTAGGGTTGTATAAATCCATGTTTCATGACTGATTTTTAGCAAAACAAGTTTCCAGTCTGTCTTCAGTACACATTAGAAATCAACATGCTGAACAATATGGCACAATCACATATTGACAGATGATTTTTGATGTTTAGAGGAATTTTGGAACAATGAGATGGCACAATGGCAAGAAAAAACAAGCAATTTACAAAATGTTTTCACAGCCAATGGGTCAAGAGAAAGTTTAGCTGATTAGCATGGTTAGCCATTGCTGACAGATGCAGTTTAAATAACCAATACAGTTTGCTCTGATCTACACTGTAAAAAGTGAACATGTGCCATACTTGCCAACCTTGAGACCTCAGAATTCGGGAGATATTCAAGAGGGGGGGGGGGGGGGATATTTTTTGTATATATATATTATATATATATAATAGAGAGCAATTTTCACTGACAGCAGCCACGAATTACTTACAAGAGAAGTGTAAATACAAAATACATACTTTATCCGTGTTTCTGCTTGTGCTTTCATCACACATCAGCAGGGCTCTCAAGTGTCACGCATTGAGCGTGACAGTCACTCATTTCGGTCTTGTGTCACGCTCTCCCGCCACACATTGTATTTCTCCCCGTATTTCTCACGCTCAAAAACTATTTGTAATATATTTATGCCGCGGCGTGGAACCGGCAGGAATCAAGTGCGTCTCCTATAGTGTTTTTCGTCTGGTGTTGTTAGCCAATCAAAAAATAGCACTGTTTCTGGGTAAGATGTAACGCAACAACCAACGACACCCCATCGGCTGGGTGTCACTCTCGCACCCGCACTCGGAAATCGGGAGAAATTCGGGAGAAAGGTCGGTCCGGGAGATTTTCGGGAGGGGCTTTGAAATTCGAGAGTCTCCCGGAAAAATCGGGAGGGTTGGCATGTATGACATGTGCAGTTGTTGCTTTAAAGCCCCACTAGGTAGGATTTCCGTTTTGGTCAAACAACGACCCCTAGAGTCGCTGTGGACTACTTGTATTTAACGTTACTGTCGTAAATACCACTCACGCAGAGCAGTCTCTTCACTCACGGACTGATCCCCTCCACCCTGTATACCGGTCCCTGTTCAGTTGTGGTGGAAGTTGTAACGAGTGGAAATAAGGTGTGTCCCCTTTAAGAGCTGCGTGCGCCCTGATAATAACTGTCGGCAGTCTGTATTGTATGTGCGCCTCACACCCCGTAAGCGAGTTGTTTCTGTTTGATGCTCCTATTTTTGTCTATCAAGTAATGCTGCGGACAGTAGAACGTGTGACAGACAGTTACACGAGTTCGATTGGGGAATAAACACAACGCGGTACAAATCGTCGGACATCGAACAAGCACAGCTAGCCTCCGAAGATGTTTAAGTTACTGAGGTAACTTGAGGCAAGTTGACTTGTTCATCAACAAGAACGCCAGGTGCTTTTTAGCTCACATCAACGAGTGAAAGCTTGTCCGAGTGATATACAATATATATAAGCAATATACTTACAAGTCCAACAGCATGTGAGGACGTGTTGGGGGAAGTGAGGTAGCCTATGCCGTAAAGCAGTCGAATTTTGTAGTTCTTTTTGTGCTCGGGTTACTACCCGAACCATGAAGTTTAAAAGTACGATTAAAAACGCTACAGACCCCGTTAGGCTATGGCAGACGTGTCATTCAACCTATTGTAAGTCGATGTACCATCACAAGAGACTTGGAAATATATTATGAAGGTTGAAAAGTCACCTAGTGTTACTTTAAGGAGATATTTCTACCTGATTCTAACTATAACATCTAATATTGTTGTTGTAACCTGATTCAATCAGGTGTTTGTCAAATAAAACAAGGGAATGTAATTGAGTAACATTGACCCAATATACAATTTCCAATAAAGCTCAGGATGGACACATTCGTCACATGCACACTACAACCACACCAGACCTATAGATGGCAGTATAACCATAACCTGTGTCAGCTACAAGACATCTGCTCTTAAGGACAAAGAAGAAGAAAAGGTTTGTGAGTGTATGGCGGCTCCTTGCTGATCGGCAAATTTTGCTTCAAAGATAAATTCAGATTTGACGTTATTATACGCATTATTTTGCATCAAAGTGAAAATCACAATTGACATCATAAAATGAATTTACACTCAAAAAATATTTAACCTCTTGTTCAGTTTAATTATTTAAAATGAGCTAAGGTAACAAAATGTAACATTTTGTCACAACTTAATTTCATTGTATTCAATCCACCTAATATATTTAAAAGTGAAGTTTACTCAATTCATTTGTGTTGAAACTACGTGAATTTTTATTTTTTACATAACTACCAGGGCAGTGGATCGGTTCCCAGCATGCTTTGCAAGGGACAGCATAAGGAGAGTAAATTTAGGGATTAATATAGGGTTATTTTAAGAAAGATGTTGGTAGCTTATGCTAATGTTTAATGTTCAGTTATGTTGGACATTTAAGGCCCTTGCACACTGAGTCTGAGATATTTGTATATACGATTTTTCCGTATTCGTGATTTGGTGGCTCTGAATTGTCAAAACACCATTCAAACTGCTTGCTACGGATGCGAAAAACGCAGAAAATCGAACCCGATCCGATTTTTTTTTATGACGGACGAAAGTTTCGGAGGCAGTGTGCAAGCGTGATTGACATAACGTGAGGTCGTATTTATTTTTTAACGTTCGAAAAGCGAATTTCGGACTCAGTGTGCAATGGCCTTTAGACGAGTTTCTGTTATTGAATTTTGTGATTACCATTGTGCTGAAGAGTAGTGATTTGTTGGTGTTCAATGTTCTATGCTAATGTCAGTACTGATACCTATCTTCTCTTATTGATTCATTAAATATAATGATAATCAACACTACTTGTTTGAAACTTAAGTCTCAGTAAAGTAATAAAAAAAATTAGGTTGGATCAACATAAAAAATTAAGATTGACTAAAAGTTAAGTTAAACGTACTAGAGTAAATCAATTTGATCGAAACCAACTAAATTGTGTTGACCCAAATAAACTGATTTATTTAGAATGAACTAAATTAAATTGTTTTAACATTTCTTCAGTTAAATTAAGTAAGGGTAATGAATTGATTTTTGAAAGTTACTGATTAAAAATCATACAAAATCACTTAATGTTGTATGTAGTCAGAACTATGTTATGTCTTTCAAATTGTTAATAAGCTGAAACTATAGACAGTGAAATTAAAAAAAAATCTTATTATTTATTTATTTAACTTACATTTTGCAAGCTAAACATGGCTTACTAGCTTATCACACGGCTAGTCGATTATTATGTTAGCTTAGTCTATACCAGTGTTTTAGAATTATTTTTATACTATTAGTATTTATTAATATTTTAAATTAGCTTCGTTTTCTTTTTGTTTTAGTAATTTAGTACTTCAAGTTCAACTTGTTTTATTTTAATTAGTTGGCCAATTTTTTTTAAGTTTTTCATCTAATATTTAAATTGTATTTTATTTCAGCTTTATTTCGACTAAAAAAAAGATTCTTAACAGTTTTAGTTAACAATAACACTGGTCTATACCGTTTGCAAATGTTTCATACAGTTTTATACATTTTTGTTTGACTAGGCATTGCAAATGGTTAGGCAGACTCAACAAGTCCAGTTTCATAATATTACAGTTAATGTTTTACCAGTGCCAAATTAGAATGCTCTTAAATGCCTGAAATTGATTTAGAATTTTCCCTGTCTGGTGTCTTTCACATCCCAGCCAATGATAACACTAGTGATTGGTTTGGACCGGTGCACATTCTTAAGATGCATCAGCCAATCAACATTGTAATAAAGTAATTTTCCTCTGGCTTTCAGAGTGATCAGTTACATGCCATTTATGGCTCAGGTGATTGGCTCCAAACAATTTGACAAAGTACAAATGAGCAAAGATTGCCCACTTCTTAGGGGTCCAGCACAACCATTGAGATGAATGTGAAAGCTAACAGTTAGCTTTTAAGGAGTTTTTGATGTTGCTTATCCTCTAATGAAACCCTCCAAAAACAACCCTGTAAAACATCAAGGCCAAACAAGTAAAGCAGATGATCAGATGCAACAACAAAAAAAGCACACACACATACAAAAAGTGATGAAATACACAGAGAGAGGGGGGAAAAGACAGGCTAGAGGGCAATCCCATGGAGAGCTATTTTTCTCAA
The DNA here is from genome assembly GCA_036326025.1 of Chrosomus eos. Classification (NCBI taxonomy): domain Eukaryota; kingdom Metazoa; phylum Chordata; class Actinopteri; order Cypriniformes; family Leuciscidae; genus Chrosomus; species Chrosomus eos. The sequence continues at coordinate 34,335,556 of CM070819.1, read as the reverse complement.
ACGAGATGCATGTGAACTGGCCTTGAGTGGTGGAATGGCGGATAAATTGTTTGCCAGGAACGATAAATTTCCCCCTTTGCACTGTGTGAAAGCACTGGAGCAGAATAGAGCGGTTAGCATGGATCCCTGAGCACCATCCCCACCCCCTCCCCCCACCTCGATTTCTCTCATTTTTATATTTTTGTTTTCTTTCATTTATTCTATTCCTCTCTATTTCATCCTCTCTTTTCCACTTTCTCTGTCTCTGGTAATGTTCCGTTCATTCTGTCTCCTCCTTGGTATTGTTCTTCCAGCTGTTCTCATGTCCCCCCTTATTACGTTTCAGATCTTTGCCACCGGCTCCCTCACTTTCTTCCCCTCTATTCTTTCACTGTCTTTCTCTGAAACTGCAAACTGTAAAAATTAGAGGAACAGTTATTCAAAAAAATGAAAATGCTGTCAACATTTACTCAACTTCATGTCACTCCAAACATGCATGACTGGAAATATAGGAAAAAAGTATGAAGACAGTACTGGTCGCTTATTACAATGATCAAGAACTGAAGCTTTCAAGCTTTAAACATGCCCACAAAAGAATAAAATAAAGTACCATACAAGTGGCCCATACAACTTTTTCACATGCAACTTTAGCAAACTCATGAGCAAAGTGGATTTTGAAAATAAAATAAAATAAAATGCAGGTGGCTATCAAGTTAAGTTGCAATTGTTAGAAAGAACTGCTAGGTTGTTCATTCATGTCTTATCTGACCTGGCAAGGACTGCACTCTCAGAATGAACATGTGCATGTCACCCCTGCTTAAAATTGGTTTCCTCTGTGAAAAAACAACAACAACAGTTGTTTCCTTGTAGGTCAGTGTCCCTCACAGCATCTCCTCATGAAATTTCACCACTCACAAAAAAACTGAGATCGTGAAGATTTTGATTTTGTTCTTAGTATTGTTCTTGTGGTCACTAATGTCATAAATTTGTTTCTACATGAAAGCATTAAGTTAAATTAAGTTCTGGGGTTATTATGACAATAAAAAAAGTATTCCAGTAAATATTGGTCTCTCAACAGTCACTGATCATAGCTTAAAAAGAAATAATCATGCATTATTCTGCAGTTCCTAGAAAAGTTACAGGCCAACTGGCTGTCATTTATTCGTCAAATCCAATGTTTAGTTGCAAACCCTGTCTTTAAACCTTGTGTGTCTGTGTGTGTGTGTGTGCATGAGCTCATGGTTTTGAGTGATTGTTGCAGCTATACAATTTTAGCACAGTGTTTTGATTAATGTCATGGTTATAGGTGTGTGTGGGCATATGAATAAGAAAACCTGTCAGTGTATTTGTGTATGAACGACAGAGCGAGTTTAACATCTTTGTTTTATTTTATTTATGAGATTTTTGCTTTTTATTAGGACAATGGGTCTCATTCACTAAGCATAAGTATGCACAAATTTATGTGTGAAATCTGCATACAAACATTTTCACAAACAAATCATGATTCATCAATAGATTTAGTTCTAAAATGTATTCTAAAATTAAGAAAAAATTTAGGAACAACTAAAACCACATGTACACAAATATCACACACTCTTGGTTACCTTATAAACAATTAAGATTAAATTTTAAATATAGATATGGGTCTTGTTTTTGTGTGTTTCAGGCATGCGGTCGCTCATTTAGAACACTCCAAATTCATCAACATTAGAACAAGGTTAAGACCAATTAATCTGCGTACGCACTTGTGTGAATTAGGCAGAACGTTTGTGAGAAGTTCAAATATGCGTATAAATACGAATAGCATACAAACATTTTTGTGAATGAGACCAAATGAAAGAGAAAATCTCATTAGTATTAATTTTTAGTACATTTTGGTTGAGTAAATAAGGGTGCAATTGACACTGTGAACCACCAAGATACTTCTGTCTACTCTTTCTGACTTGTGCATCACAGGTACGGTACTTTGGTTGCTTTAGTCTTACCTCACATGCAGATCTTTAAAGAATTCATGGAGAGGAGCGGTGTCTGAGTCACATCAGCTAATCACTGGGGTGCTTCAAGGTTCAGTGCTCGGTTCTCTTTTTATTCCTCCATACACTAAACCTCAGTGGGCACAATCATAAAGGTGCATTGCTTCCTACCACTACTATGCAGAGGATACACAGCTCTATCTGTCGTTTCGACCTGATGACACCACTATCTAAGCTTGTATCTCTGCTTCGGCTTGGACGAAGGAGCACCCTTTCCAGCTCAACCTTGTGAAGATGGAGCTCCTTGGAATCCCTGCAAACCCATCAGTTGACCATGCACAACATCACTGTACACTAAAAATACATTTAGTTTTGGCTTAAAAAATTACAGAAAAGTTTGCATCAATCTTTTTGAGTTATGACAACAAACTACAGAGTTAGAGGAACTTACTTTGCGACATCAACAAACGCTTTTAAATTGATTACTTTAAAAAAAATCGTTCCAGCTAATTCCAACATAATTGAGTGGTGGCCCTGGAACTAATTAATCTTATCTACTTCAGTTTAAATTAACAGCTAACATAGCACATACTAAATGTAACTTATTTAGCATGTAAATTTGATGAAGTGAGATATTACTTGCACTGGCATTAGCACAATCATTGCTCGTATGGTCAAAGTAGTGATTACTTTCATGGAGCCACACACACCCTAACTTAAGCACAATGCTAACCATAAAAACTTCAACAAAAAGTCTTTTAAATGCCGAATATAATTGCGTTAAACACTAACAGGTCTTTCCCTTTACTAAAAACACATAAAATAACACTTCATTTCAACATATATTCTCCTCATCCAGTCCTATGCAAAGCAAAATGTTTTAATATTTAATAATGTTTGAAGCATAAAAGGTTTAATGAAATCAATAAATTTGAATATTTAAATTGCAACCATGCTTTTATTTAAGATGTGATAATAGGTCCTTTGATAATATTTTAAGATTATGGGGTCTACAACACCTGGAGATTTGATGACCAACAGAGGGTTACGTCCACATTTCAACAACGGATCAGTTGTGTAGGTTCATGCTTCACAACATCAGGAAAATCATACCCATCCTGTCATACCCTGAAAATCATACCCTTCCTCTTGTCATTTTAAGACTGGACTACTGCAATGCTCAATTGGCCAGCCTTCCAGCCAGCGCGACTAAGCTCAGCAGATGATCCAGAACAGCAGCACGTCTGGTCTTCAATCAGCCAAAAAGAACCCACGTTGCACCTCTCCTGATCTCACTGCGCTGGCTCATATGTTCTGACTGAATCAAATTTAGGGCTTGCAGGACTGCCACTGGAACAGCACACCCTGCCTCAACACACTCCTACAAGTCACAGTCACTGAATAGGCGGAGCCTTCATGTTCATTCACAAAGAGGGACAAAAAACACTTTCCTAAATCTTCACCCTCTCCACTCCTCTCTGTTGGAATAGGATGTCAACCTCCACCCGATTTGCAGAGACGATCACAACTTTCAAAAAACAGCTGAAGCAACACCTCTTCCACAAGCACTGAACCACTCGACAACTTTAAATCAAGGTCCTCTTCTTCTTTTCTCTTTTTTTTTCCCTTATCTATCTTTCTAATAAACCCAGCATTTTACCTGGCATTAAATATTGCTGGCTCTGTGACAAATTATGTTCCTTTATTGCAAGTTGGTTGAAATAAAAATGTCTGCAAAACACATTAAATAGTTTGTAAATAGTTTAATTTGTATTTTTTTAACCTAATTCAATATTAAGTGGGACAATTTAGGGCTTTTCATACTTCATACATTGTTAACACTGGGTAATTCTAAACCCTGGTTAACGAAATCCTGGGTTCCCTTTCGTCCTGGGAACTCCGACGTGTCGTCGGGGGAGTTCCCTGACGAATTGGGATCACGCTAGGGAGACCAATCGACTTCGAGTGAAACTAAAACGAGCCAATGAAAATTGGCATGCAAGATTTGCATTCCGCGACCCGCCTACCAGTGCGGGTATAAAAGCCGGAAGCAAACGCATCCAAAATGCTTTTTGCTTCGGAGCCGACCAGTTGTGTCCTCTGAGTGTTATGAGCTTAGGATTGTGCTTTCTGAACGCTCAACGAGTCTGCTGTTTCCTGAGATCTCTCTGTGCTGGTGTGACGGCGCTTCAGCGGTCTTCGCGATCTCCCGTCTGCCTGTTTGTTACTACACGCGCTGTGTTTACAAAGAGCTGTTTTAACAGCTGGTATTCGGTTGAGTGCACACAGTGGGCTTGCAGTTTCCCCGCTGTGTTGCCGCGTTGATCCCTGTGTGCTTCAGCACAACTAAAGAGTATTTCTCTGAAAGAGCAACACGGGTGAAGATCGCGTCCTTTTAAGGATGACGTTTCATCCGTGTGTTTCTGGATGCGGTCAGATTCTGCCTCCGGTTGATGGTCATGATCGCTGTCTCTCGTGCTTGGGCCTCGCGCACGCTGAGGCAGCTTTCGTGAACGAGTCATGTTCCCATTGCGGGAATATGACCGTCGCAGTGTTAAGATCGAGACTAAGATCCCTCTCACGAGGGGGAGTCCCTTTGGAGATTCCCCGATCTAGTTCGTCTTCTGGTTCATTTCAGAAGCCGGCTACTTCGGCTAATCCCATTGGTGGTCTGAGGGTTACAGTGAGGAATAATCCGCCGGGTGAAAGACCCCCACGGACCCCTCACTCCTGCACACTGCTGCCATTGGAGCCCTTGGAGGAGCGCGCTGGGCCATCTCGTATGGTCCCGGTCGTTTCCTTCGGGGCTCCGCCGGAGGATCAGATGTCGATCGCTGCATCGGAGGGAGAGCGGTCATCTTCTGGGAATGACGACTTGGCTGCGTTGCCCCCTTCTGGTGTGGTAGCGTTGTCCGAGCCGGACCCGGAAATGGCCGCTATGCTTTCCCGGGCGGCCGCAAGCGTAGGGCTCGTGTGGAACCCTCCACCGTGTCCCGAACCTTCGCGGCTCGATGATTGGTTTCTCGGGGCGGCCCGTGCTGGTTCTCAGCGCCCCGCCCCGGTGCCTTTCTTCCCAGAAGTGCATGAGGAGGTGACGAAATCATGGAAGGCCCCTCTGGCGGCCCGACATAGGTCGACTCCCTCCTCCTCCCTTACCACCCTCGATGGCGGGGCAGTGAAGGGTTATGAGGGCATTCCCCCGGTGGAGCGGTCGGTTGCTTTACAGCTGTGCCCTAAATCCGCTTCCACCTGGAGGGGTGACCCTACTCTCCCCTCTCGCGCCTGTAGGTTCTCCTCCGGTCTGACCGGTAAGGCCTATAGTGCGTGTGGAGAAGCTGCTTCTGCCCTGCATGCCATGGCGCTCCTCCAGGTCCATCAGGCGAGAGCGCTTTGCGACATGCAGGAGGGTGGTACCGACCCAGGTTTGCTCCAAGAGCTGCGCACGGCGACGGACCTTGCCCTCCGGGCGACGAAAGTCACCGCGCGTTCCCTGGGCCGAGCGATGTCCACACTTGTGGTCCAGGAGCGACATCTCTGGCTCACCCTGGCCGATATGACGGAGTCAGACAAGTCCAGGTTTCTGAACTCCCCCATTTCCCAGGGTGGCCTATTCGGCGACGCGGTCGAGGACTATGCCCAACAGTTCTCCGCCGCCCAGAAGCAGTCCGAGGTGATCAAGCACATCATGCCCCGGAGACAGGCTGCTGCTGGCCCGTCCCCTCCGGCTCCACCTCGCGCTGCTCGTCGCCGAGGGCGCCCTCCTGCCGCCGCCTCCGCCCCTGCTCCGCCTAAGCAGCAGCCTCCTAGGCAGCAGCCGGCCGGCCGCAAGAGAGGTGCCCAGCCCGCCCGGGGCTCGTCGAAACCCCCTGGTAAGAGGAGAGGTAAGCGGCCCTGAGACGGGCGGCCCAGAGGACCTGACTGCTGCTCTTCAGGAGGGTGCTACTGCACCCCTCCTTCCCCCGGAGGAGGGCCGGGTGGAGAATCCTTTGTTTCGTTTTGTTTTTCTTCCGCCGCTTCCTTCAGCGGTACCCACTTTATCAATAAAAGAGCAGTTTCCAATTCCTCTGGGTCTATCTCGGTCGAGACTGACTTCTCAGTCTCCCCCATCCGAGGGGGTCAGAATGACAGTGTGCGCCGCCTCGTTGCCTCGCCGCTCTCGTTCCCCTCTCCCCAGCGCTCAGATGACAGCTACGCCGCCTCGGCCTCGTCGCTCTCGTCTCCCGCTGGGCAAGGAGGCGCGGAAACCTGGATTCGACGCCCCCGAGCCTCGTTCCTCGTTTCCCCTCCTTCCTTCGCCTCCGTGGAAACAGGTAAGTGTTGCCTCGCACACTCAGACCTCTCTCTCGGCCGCAGTAATGCCTCCGGAGTCCGGTCCCTGTCTTCCACCTCGCTGCCCCTCCGCGGGTACGCCGGTGGTCCGAGTGGGCTCCTTGGCACGGTTCCTCGAAGCCTGGCTAGCGCTTCCGAGGCCGTCCCGCTGGCTCACCCGCACTATCCGGCTCGGCTATGCAATTCAGTTTGCCCGCCGGCCTCCCAGGTTCAGAGGCGTCCACTTCACCCGGGTGCGGAGTGTCGATGCCCCTGTCCTGAGGAAGGAGATCGACGTCCTGCTGGCGAAGGACGCGATCGAGCCGGTCCCTCCAGCCGAGATGAGGTCGGGGTTTTACAGCCCTTACTTCATTGTACCCAAGAAAGGCGGGGGGTTACGACCAATCCTGGACCTGCGAGTTTTGAATCGGGCCCTGCACAAGCTCCCGTTCAAAATGCTCACGCAGAAACGCATCTTCGAGTGCATCCGTCCCCGGGATTGGTTTGCAGCGATCGACCTGAAGGACGCGTACTTTCATGTCTCGATTCTCCTTCGACACCGACCTTTTCTTCGGTTCGCGTTCGAAGGTCGAGCATACCAGTACAAAGTCTTACCCTTCGGCCTGGCCCTCTCGCCCCGCGTCTTCACGAAAGTCGCGGAGGCGGCCATTGTTCCCATGAGAGAACATGGCGTTCGCATTCTCAACTATCTCGACGACTGGCTCATAATAGCTCACTCGCGAGATCTGTTGTGCGAACACAGGGACCTGGTGCTCCAGCACCTCAGCCGTTTGGGTCTTCAGGTCAACTGGGACAAGAGCAAACTCTGCCCAGTGCAGAGGATCTCTTATCTCGGTATGGAGTTGGACTCGGTCGCTCAGACTGCGCGCCTCACCGAGGAGCGCGTCCAGTCAGTGCTCAACTGCTTCAAGTCCTTTCAAGGCAGGTCAGCGGTCCCACTGAAACAGTTTCAGAGGCTCCTGGGGCATATGGCAGCCGCAGCCGCGGTGACGCCGCTCGGTCTGCTCCATATGAGACCGCTTCAGCGCTGGCTTCACGATCGAGTCCCGAGATGGGCGTGGCAGAGCGGCACGTTCCGGGTCAACATTACCCCGCACTGTCGCCAAACCTTCAGTCCTTGGTCAGACCCTGCGTTTCTACGGGCCGGAGTGCCCTTAGTCCAGGTCTCCAGGCATGCTGTGGTTTTCACAGATGCCTCTGCCAACGGATGGGGGGCCACGTACAACGGGCATGCAGTTTCAGGTCTGTGGACGGGGCCTCAACTGCATTGGCACATCAACTGCCTAGAGTTGCAAGCAGTACGCTTAGCCTTGTCGCGCCTCAAGGGGCTGCTTTTACACAAGCACGTACTGGTCCGTACGGACAGCACTGCGACCGTTGCGTACATCAACCGTCAGGGTGGTCTACGCTCCCGTCGTATGTCGCGACTCGCCCGCCATCTCCTCCTGTGGAGTCAGAAGCATCTGAGGTCGCTTCGAGCCATTCACATCCCTGGTGTGCTCAACCGTACAGCCGACGAGCTTTCACGGCAGCCACCTCTTCCGGGAGAATGGCGACTCCACCCCCAGTCGGTTCAGCTGATATGGGAAGTCTTCGGAGCCGCTCAGGTAGACCTGTTTGCCTCTCCGGACACGACTCATTGCCGGTTGTTTTACTCCCTGACCGAGGGTTCTCTCGGCACGGATGCACTGGCGCACAGCTGGCCCCTGGGTCTTCGCAAGTATGCGTTTCCCCCAGTGAGCCTTCTTGCACAGATTTTGTGCAAAGTCAGGGAGGACGAGGAGCAGGTCCTGCTCGTTGCGCCGTATTGGCCCAACCGGACTTGGTTCGCGGAACTCATGCTCCTCGCGACAGCCCCTCCTTGGCCGATTCCTCTGAGGAAGGACCTCCTTTCCCAGAGACGGGGCACCTTGTGGCACCCGCGTCCAGACCTCTGGAGACTCCATGTGTGGTCCCTGGACGGGACGCGGAGGTTCTAGGTGGCCTACCACAGGGTGTGGTAGACACCATCACTTCCGCCAGAGCCCCCTCTACGAGGCGCCTCTATGCGTTGAAGTGGAACCTGTTCGTCGAGTGGTGTTCTTCCCACCGGGAAGACCCCCGAACTTGCCCGATCAGAGTCGTGCTTTCCTTCCTGCAAGATGGGTTGGAGCGAAGGCTGTCTCCCTCCACCCTCAACGTGTATGTTGCCGCAATAGCCGCGCATCACGATGCAGTAGAAGGTAAGTCATTGGGAAAGCACGACCTGATCATCAGATTCCTTAAGGGTGCCAGGAGGCTGAATCCACCTCGTAGTGTGCACCCCTTACCCTCTTGGGACTTGACTCTAGTGCTTAGTGCACTTCAGAGCCCCCCGTTCGAGCCCTTGCCTTCAGTCGAGTTGAATATCTTGTCTATGAAGACAGCTCTCCTGTTGGCTTTGGCTTCTTTTAAGAGGGTAGGGGATCTGCAGGCATTTTCGGTCGACGAATCGTGCCTAGAGTTCGGACCGGGCCTTTCTCACGCTGTGTTGAGACCCCGGCTCGGATACGTGCCCAAGGTTCCTACCACCCCGTTTGTGGATCAGGTAGTGAACCTGCAAGCGCTGCCCCTGGAGGAGGCAGACCCAGCCCTAGCTTTTCTCTGTCCCGTCCGCGCTCTGCGCTGTTACGTGGACAGAACGCAAAGCTTCAGGACCTCAGATCAGCTCTTTGTTTGTTACGGAGGCCAGCAGAAGGGGAAGGCTGTCTCCAAGCAGAGGTTGTCCCACTGGCTAGTGGATGCTATCGCCCGGGCTTATGAGTCCCAGGGCGTGCCTTGCCCACCTAGGTTGACGGCACACTCTACTAGGAGTGTTGCCTCCTCCTGGGCTTTGGCGCAAGGCGCCTCGCTGACAGACATCTGTAGAGCTGCGGGCTGGGCGACACCTAACACGTTCGCTAGGTTTTATAGCCTTCGTGTTGAACCTGCTTCCTCCCGTGTACTCGCTACGGCCGGTAGCGCGAGGAATTAGGTTATGTCGGCTTGCTACGCCATTCCCGCCCCGTGGGCCGGATACGTGCGTCTTTTACTCCGTTGGTTCCCCAACATACGGCTAACCTCGGGAGTTCCTCCATCACCCCTTCGGCATCAGGCGAGGCGGATCGCCGGTGCCAGGTCTATTACCTCTCGTAGGAGTTGCTATTAGACTGGGTGACCTTAACAGTGGTCCCTTCGGTGACCCATTTTTTCCACGTTCCAGCTACCCTCCGGGTTAGCTCCGTGTCTTCCTCTCGACAGATCCCTCTGTCGTCCTTGCTGAGTACGCTCCCACCCCTCGGGCTGGGACTACCTCAAGGACTTCCGTATGTTGCACTACCCCACGGGTTAGTACATACGTGTATTCCAGTGCCTCCCTTCGGGCGGGCAGGGGCTCCGTAGCGTTCCCTCCTACGGGTTGGGCACGCTTTCCCAGTGTTATCCAAATCCACTGAGTGGGTCTTGCGGAACAGCAGTGTGATTTTCCTTAGCTAGCTCCCGCATCTTGTTCAAGAAACTGCTGCAGGGTAGCTTAGCTGGGCGCTGGAAGGGGTCAGCACCATGGCGTGTTTGTAGGGATCCCAATTCGTCAGGGAACTCCCCCGACGACACGTCGGAGTTCCCAGGACGAAAGGGAACGTCTCGGTTACATATGTAACCCTCGTTCCCTGAGTACAGGGAACGGAGACGTGTCGTCCCCTCGCCACGTTGCTGTACCTTCGCGGAGGACTGGACACTGTTCGGCTCCTCAGCGAAAAAGCATTTTGGATGCGTTTGCTTCCAGCTTTTATACCCGCACTGGTAGGCGGGTCGCGGAATGCAAATCTTGCATGCCAATTTTCATTGGCTCGTTTTAGTTTCACTCGAAGTCGATTGGTCTCCCTAGCGTGATCCCAATTCGTCAGGGAACTCCCCCGACGACACGTCTCCGTTCCCTGTACTCAGGGAACGAGGGTTACATATGTAACCGAGACGTTATCTTGCTTCACATTTCACTCTACTCATATTTTACCTGGGTTAACAATTAATACTTGGTATTCATAAGTTGGTGTTTCACACTGTACAGTCCTAAACCCTGGGCTAAGATTCTAATTAGTGTCAGTGTCTTTGTTTGGATGACAGAGGCACACAACCTAAAGGTTTTACATAATAGCATTACTATCAAGTTTTTCATGAATTGAGTTATTGGACTATAAAGGTTATAAACTCTTCTTAACTACAATGTATGTGTTTTCTGTCACCATTTGACACCCACCCACTCCCTCCCAAACACTGAAACTATACTGTTTGTATAACATACAGAATTTCTGTGACTGTCCAAAGCATGTAAAAATGTTTGTTGCTAAGCATCTAGCCGTAACATTCTGTTTCATTTCACACTGTACACGTTTGGCACTGCAATGCCAAGTTAACACTGCAAAAGCTGTGCAAACCCTGGTCCGGAGCAGAGTTTCATAACCCTGGGTAAAAAGCGGTGCAAACCTTGCTTCTTAATTACACGTGTGAAACATTCCTCTACATGGGTTAAAACGATGTTTAGAAGAACGATAGCCCAGGATTACCGGTAAGCGCATTGTGAAAAGCCCTTTAGTGGTCCTATGACAAATAGAGTACCACACTTCATCAGAAGCTGCAGCATATCGTTGCTGTTGGGAGTAAACCTCATATATCCATTTTTTTTTTTATCTTTTTTTTTATAAATCATTTCTATTGGTAAGCCTTTACATATTTTAGTGGGTTTTGCAAATATTTAACCAATGAAAAGTAAAAGTATTAAAAAGGGCTTGCTAAACCTCATATCCTCAAACAGTCAGTACAACCTCATAACTCTACCCCGCCTCTGTATGAAGTGTTCCATGCAGTTTGGACCATCTCTGCTTGTTTGCAATGCAAGGGTAATATAAACAAAAGAATTGGTTCTTTGAATAATTACAGCATTTTCTTTACTAAAGAAACACTATCAATCGCTTAAGCCTAGACTAAAATGCATGTTTGAGCTGTTTTAACTGAAAGTAACTTGCACTGACATTTCTTTCACGAGTTCGTTATAATCTATAAGCTATTGAGGTTAAACGTATCTGGCTTGCTGTCAGCAGTGGAGGGGCTCAAAGAAGCAGCTTCAACTCGAGCTTAGATATAACCCCCAGTGGGACTACTAATGCTTGGACGATGAGTGTGGTAGCAAGATGCCTAAATTATGTTGGTGGAGTTGGGGAGGTGAAGGGATGCCAAAACAGCTGATGCTGGAGCAAGGTGAGCGGGCTCTGGCAGTTAATTGAAAGATTAGATGGGTTCACTTCACTCCTCCTAAAATTACATTTAGGAACTTCACTAAAATATATCAGTGCTATTGTTTTGTCTCAAGATGCACATCAGTAATGTTTTTTCTAAGGCATGTTTATAAAAGCTACTTAAATATGTAGATAATATGATGCAAGATGCAAGTTTCTGACTATAAATAAAGCCACAATGTCAACCTTGACTACACAGTGTTTCTTTTTTTTATTTTATTTTTTTAATTGCTGAAAAGTAGTGTTATTGTGGATACAAAGTTTCCACCCGACAACGACAATATATAATACCATCAAAGTTTAAGCTAAAAGGTTTGTCTCAAATTTCTAACAGTTGCGGGACAATAAATGTGCCATTATGGCTACATTTAGCAGTAAATTGTGACTATCACAATTGTGACTGGCACCTCTGGAGCATTTATGATTCAGCAGAATTACCTGCCTCTAAATTTCATGTATATAAACTGTTTTTATAAATAATTTATACCATAACTATTTTTGGTTGTATTATTGTCTAATTAGGTAGGTAGTAGGTAGGTTATTTTTGACAGAATACTTTTGATAGTCTGAGGTAAAGCTTGGGATATTAGTTACTAAATGAGACCATCCATAAAATATGACAGTGAAAGTCATGCTTTCTGTAATTCTCTTCTGTTTGTTTGTCTTTAAATGTATAAAGTATATATATATACACTGAAAACCTTTTTTTACTGCTAGAGTTATAGAGAGAAAGAGAGAGATTGCTTTGTTTTGACAGCCCTAAATTTGCAACATTCTTTTTAGCATTGGTTTGAATATTGATTAGAGATTGGATTCATTTTTGGTCTCACGGTTTCACAGTGCCCATTTATTTCTAAGCAGCTTGGAGGAAACTACCTCCTGCCTGCACTGACTGACAGCATAAGAGCAGTTAACGGTACGCTAGATCGTTCCACAATTAACACAGCCATGGTTTCAAATGTCACGTTTGAATGCCTGTATTGATCCATAATTATAAATACCATCAAGCTGGAGAAATGATGCCATGTTGAGCGCATACTTTCTGTGTATGTCTATATCTCTGTCCTTAACACATTTTGACCAATCCTGTTCTGTTTCTCAAGACGAGGCATGGATTCCTCTGCATGAGTCAGACAGTATGAGACCCCCTGTGTGGTCCGCTCTTGTGCTTTTCACAGACACGCTTCGTTACATCTGGCTCGAGTGCACTTGAAGCGTGTGTCCCCGCTGTGTCCCTCTAATGTGATAATGTGTTTTTTATGCATCAGGTCTTACATATGAAACCCTAGTTTATGTGTATTTTGTTTTTATATTCAAAATATAGTATACATAACCAATTTACATTAGGGCTACACTACAACTGAGGTAATTAGTATTTTCTTTTACTTTTTTTACTAAAAATATCTGCAAAACAAAGATATCAATTCTCAGAAAATCTCTAAGGTCTTAACGTGTTATGTAGTACACACAGTTGCTGTACTGGCAGTTTTTTGATGAACATGATCTTTACTAAATCATTCAAGCGCTAACAAAATTGGAAATTCACAAAAATATGGTGAAAACTCAAATCTAAGAAGAGGAAACTGGCTCTTTTTCCAGTAGAATTGATACTGTAGTGGGATAGGTTACATCAGGCATTCATTTGGTAATATTATAAAATAATAAAATAATTGTTGTTATAATATATACAAATACTGCATTGAATTTCCATGCACAAAGCGATGTATTGTAATGCATTTTGACACCTCTTGAAAATTGTCTTTGGAAGTGTTAAAATTCATAGCTCTAAGTCCAAATCCTACATGGTTGTTTTGAAGATTTATGCACATTACTGTGATTTATTACAGTATATGAATAAACTGTGACATCATTATTATTTTACATATAATAATAATAATAATAATAATAAATTTTATTTATATTGCGCTTTTCTTGTACCCAAAGCGCTACAAGCACAGTACAAAAGTAAATACATTTATAATTAAAATACATTAACATACACCAATTAAGACACAAACACCTTAAAAAAGATGAGTTTTTAACAATTTCTTAAAACTTGTTAATGTTGGAGCATTCCTAACAGTTAAAGGAAGTGCATTCCACAACCTGGGGGCTGCCACAGAGAAAGCTCTTTCACCCATCGTTTTCAGTCTGCAAGAAGGCTGTTTAAGTAAAAAAGAACGGGCGGAGCGGAGAGATCGAGAGGGCATATATGGCGCAATTAAATCACATATATATGATGGTGCAGTTCCATGTACAGCTTTATATGTTAAAATAAGAGTTTTAAAATCAATACGGGCATGTACCGGAAGCCAATGCAGGTTCCTAAGCACACCAGAGATGTGCTGACGAAAAGGAGTATGTGTTAGAACACGTGCAGCTGAGTTCTGTATATGTTGCAGTCGCTTAATAGACTTTGCAGGAAGGCCAAGATAAAGGGCATTACAATAATCAAGCCTCGAGCTCACAAGTGCATGGACAAGCCTCTCAGCATCAGGTAATGTAAGAAAAGGCCTGATCCTGGCAATATTCCTTAAATGGAAGAATGCAGATTTTGAAATGCTCTTGATATGTGCTTCAAGTGTTAAGTGAGAATCAAAAATTACACCAAGGTTGCGAACTTGAGGTGATGCAGATAGTACATTATTTTCAATGTCCAAATTAAAATTTTTACCATTACAGGCAGCAGGTGTACCAACTAAAAGAACCTCTGACTTTGTACCATTTAATTTAAGAAAATTGTGGTACATCCATAATTTAATTTCCTGCAGACAGTCAGAAAGGGGTGCTGATATACCTGTGATATTAGTTTTTGTGCTAATATAAATCTGAGTATCATCAGCATAGAAGTGGAACCCCAAACCATGCTTTCTAATAATCTGCCCTAAAGGAAGCATGTAAATATTAAAAAGTATTGGGCCAAGGACAGACCCCTGAGGAACACCATGACATACCTGTCCGACGTTAGATTTATTATTTCCTAAAGTGACAAACTGAGTACGATCAGTGAGGTAAGATTTAAACCACTCCAACACTGTACCGGAAATACCAAGCCAAGTCTCGAGTCTCTCAATCAGTATAGAGTGACACACCGTGTCGAAAGCTGCACTCAAATATACCCTATACATATACCCATCACACATTATCCAACAGGCCTGTGAGATCATATAGACTGTTATGGTTCTTATCTGATCACGAATCAGCTGTAGAAATTCCCTGCCTCTGCACGAAAACATCTGATTCCTTCTCCAAAAAAAGATTTAACCATCTGTTGTTTAACTTGTTATTTGTCTCCTCGTGACAAAGAGAAATCAGAACGAGCAGTGTGAAATCTGATTAGATCAATGAAATATGTTCATACACGGATTTGCACTTACGGAAAGTGCGTACAAGGACTCATTTTGTAAACTCACGAATGTTGTCGGTGCTTTCTTGTATGGTGTCCGTTTTGAGGAGGTTGTCTGCGAGCATGAAGGCGCCCGTCTCCACCGTGTCCAGCAACATGGTCGCGCATCGCAACTGCTCGGTCACGGACAGCTCCCTCCACGCCGCCTGGGATCGCACCTGCAGAAGGTTATTCACCGTTTCCACCATGGCCTGCAGAAGAGAGAAAAAGAGAGATGTCAGCGTTCCAGACGACTTCTGAACCCACATACACATACATTCTGACATCTGAACTTCACAATAAGGACATATTTCCCAAAGTGCCCAGCTCTCCCATAAACCATTTCTCTTCCACTTTCACCCGCTCTCACACACTACACGGTCTCTGTGCTGGAGCATAAACCTGTCAAACTGAAGAAAGATCCACGGGGAGCATGAGACATTGTGAAAATGAAAGAAGCTGTCATCACGCGCACGCACACACACACATCCGCGCAAACACTCGCATGCAAACACACACATGTTCACACAAGTAAAGGGGTAATTTATGGGTCTATAAAAGCACTATATAGGAAAATTAAATGTCTTGGCTGTGCAGAGGAAACTAATATAAGGGTATTTGAAGAAAAAATCCGATATTAAGATATTAAGCCTTTTCAATTTGGCAGTGAATATTATCGCAGGGATATTAAAACCACAACCTTGATATACAAATGAAGGTATAAGACTTAAGGTGGTAGTTTATTAAAAAGCTTGCTGAGTTTATCAAGGCACATTACAATTTTGCTTTTCATTTGAAAAAGTGCAGCATTCAGCAACATGAGCATATGATCCACACAAAGCAGGCCAAATATATTTGTCACTTTCACAAAGATGCTTCTAACAATAATTCCAGGTCAAATTCCTTTTATTTAGAATAGAGCATGTTTCTATGGAAGTTCATAACCTTGCATTATTATTACAACTGTTACAGCACATATAAAGCGTATAATATCTGTGGAGAAGAGATATGTAATTAACTTCTCTCACTGTGGTGCACTCATCCGTAGGGATGGACAGAGGGTTGTTTTGTCGTTTGTCTTTAGGTTTCTGCAGGCTAATCTGGCCATTGGGTTGAATCATTCTGCCCCAGTTACAGTAGAGCAGTGTGTGTGTAAGAGAGAAAGTGTGTTAAAGCCAGGATGAGTATATTCATTTTGACACCACTAAAGTAATGACCCTTTTACGAGAGAGAGAAAAGAAGAGACTGAGATGAGAGACGACTGGGATAAAAGGTAAAAAGGAAGAGTTATATTTACTTCTTCACAAAACTGCTTATGAAATCTTCTGAGTGTGTCAAGAGGTCAGGGGGAAAGTGTGTGTGTGTGTGTGTGTGAGTGTGTGTGTGTGTGTGCACTTGGGGGCTCGCACTGCAGAGACAGATAAGAGATTTTTTAAAAACTCTTCTTATATTCTGTTTCCTCACACACATAGCGGCAATACTCTCCACAGACTTGGTAAATGGAGCAGAACTGAAGTGCTTTGAAGCTGAGGAGCTAATCCAGCGTGAAGAAACACACACACACACACACTGCATTACATATTAGATGACCACTGAGAATCCATATTTGCTTGATGTCAACACCGGGAGGCTTCAGACAGTTGTCATGGAATCCTGTAATTCTCTCTGTCTAAATCAGCAGGATCAATTGATGTTGCGATAGACTCATTTCTTCTCAGCAGAGTATTTGAAAAAGCACTCTGTCATTTTTTTGGTTCAAGTTGCTCTGGCCAATATAGCAGTAATTGGAGACTTATGCTGACACCCACTGGGATGCAGGATCATGAAAAAGCCATACATTTTGGTTACCGGTGCCATTGTAAACAAATTTGAACTGGCACAAGACCCATATTTTTGGTCTATGTGGATTTTGAAGAAAAAAAAATAATAATAATAAAAAGGAAACTAATATTTTATGTCAATTAATTGGTCATGTTTTATCTTTCCAACACTAAGTCATCATTTCCAGTGATGCATAACATATAATAAAATAATACAAAAATAGCATGATAAAAAATACTACATTAAAATACTAAAAATAATAATAATATCAAATAAAATCAAATATGCAAGATTTCCGATTGCAGAAATGCAGGATTATTTTTTTCAATTATTCTGTGAGCATAAGTGTTGGATAATAGGTTGATTACTAAGATGCACTGAGTAGTATTTATCTAGTCATGTGACCTTAAGTTAAAATATCAATATCAAATAAACATGTTTTAGTAAGCTACTAATATGACTGAAGTCTTTGTCTCAAGTGAGTGATTTTAAACATATTTTTTTTCAAAATTAATATTCATGTCTTTAAAACATTTATAATGAGGAAAAATGACCAAGTGTACCTTTAAAGCAGAAAACAGAATACTTGAGCCACATTTAGACCTCAATTATTTCATGGAGTAAAAATCAGTCTAAATCTGTCATGTATTGGCAGGGTTGACAGTGCGGTCTGGCTCAGTTTGAGATATGCATCAGTCATTTTCTACCTCTAAATCAGTTTTTCTCTTGGTTTTCCTTTCGATCAGTTTGCTGAGCTTTACGCGGGCTTATCTACATTATTCTTTGCTTTTTTCCACTGTCTCTCTCTCTCTCTTTCTCTATGTGTGTGTGTGTGTGTGTGTGTGTGTGTGTGTGTGTGTGTGTGTGTGTGTGTGTGTGTGTGTGTGTGTGTGTGTGTGTGTGTGTGTGTTTATCAGTCGCCTGATGTGACACTGCTGACCAGTGCTGACATCACTACTGCTTTCTCAGGAGAAAAAATTGCTCTGCTTTTATAAATGCAAAAAAAGCAGCCCACGGGCACAAGCGCAGACGCACTGACACACACAAACAGCCAATATGATTCATATGGTGTGACAGAAACGGCTTCACACAAGTATAAAGCAGTATTTCTGTTGAAAACTTTACCCATCTATGTAGATGTTGAAATGATATGGAACATGAATGAAAAAGCAATGACAATATACGGTATGTGTGTCTACACACACACACGCAACATGGAAAATAACTTTACAGAATAAAGTACCTGTATGAAGAATCGGCACGATCGCTCTCTCTTCTGGAGCTGAAAGACACATTATTAAAAACTTACAATAACTCACATACACAAACACAACTACACACATAAAATCAAAGTGCACATTTAATCATTCGGAGCCCAATAAGAAACAAGGCCTATAATTAGCTAAATAATCTACAATAATTTAGTAATAAATAATAAGGAATCATAATTATATTATGTATCAGAGTAGAATTAGGAACAAAATTAATCTGTTACTGAGTTACAGTCACCATGTAGACTCATGAATCTGACACTGTACTCTCAAAACAGTCTGGCCAGGGCAATAATACTGTAAACATACAAACAAACAACACTGAGATGTATAAAGTCTGAATGGACTGCAGGTGTCTGACTGCTGTTTGTGTAATTGATAACTTTAGCTGGATGTAGGTAATAGGAAACTGACAGGGTGGCCGTTTAAAATTTGTAAAGTGATATTCAGGCACTATAGTGTGTGTGTGTGTGTGTGTGTGTGTGTGTGTGTGTGTGTGTGTGTGTGTGTGTGTGTGTGTGTGTGTGTGTGTGTGTGTGTGTGTGTGTGTGTGTGTGTGTGTGTGTGTGTGTGTGTGTGTGTGTGTGTGTGTGTGTTCAACTGGTCCAGAGAGAATGAATGAGAATCACTGATCTATGTTTAGACACATTAAAGGTGACGTGTGTCATTTTATTGACGTTAAAATACTTTCATATATAATGCACAGAGAAAGGAGGGCCCGTCTGGTCAACTTCGGTTTGGGCCCTATGATAAGTTTCACTATGGCAGTAGTTCTCATCTGGTTTTACTTCAGTGCCCAGATTTTGAATACAAAATGCTCTTAAAATCAAACATAGAACAGTAATATTGATAATAAACTACAAAGGCGCAACCAGATGCAAAATAATTGACAATACATCGGCTTAACAGGAAAATTCACAATTTTAGTTTGAAAATGTCTTGATTTCAATAGCATGTTTTCAATTTTGTTTGTTTTTGAGGATGAATGTTAAAGTATTTTTAACATGCTGTCATTTGATTAATTTAGCTTAAACCAAGTGACAGATACAGTAAATCTGTGCCAAAATATTTTTGCTAATATATATATATATATATATATATATATATATATATATATATATATATATATATATATAAATATAAATAAATATATATATATATAACAGGAAAAATAACAGGAAAAATATAATATACAGGTGCTGGTCATATAATTAAAAAGTTTATTTGTTTCAAGAATTCAACTTAACAGGTGAAACATATATTATATAGACTCATTACATGCAACGTGAGATATTTCATGCCTTTATTTGTTATAGTTTGATGATTATGGCTTACAGCTTATGAAACCCACAAAATCAAAATCCCAGAAAATTAGAATATTACATGAAAACACACAGTAATTACACAGGAATACCATGTTCACTGAACCAGGTTTTGGTTCTTTTGGCAGTGTGGACAGGTAGCCTGACTACGTCAGACTTCCTACTTCCGCTAATTTCATTTCACTCCTGTAGTCAGTCTGAGATAGCAGCCTATCTTTCTGTTTTCCACCGGCCTGAAAACAGCCGGGCCAATCAGCGAACAGAAGGCGGGCTGAAAGCCGTGACGTACTCGCCAAGCGCCGAGTTTAAGAGTTAGGTCAGAGAAATCGAAAACGACCGCGGATGAGACACGGATGCAATTCGCTCGGTTGTGGAGAATATTCCCGGCATTAGCAAACTGAAGCCTGAACAAGAAGAGTGTGTATTAAACATTTTGAATGGAGGTGATGTTGTGGCCCTACTCCCTTTGGGAAAAGTTTAATTTATCAACTACCGATCGTCAGCGAGAAACTGGGGAGCCTTTTGACAGGTCAGTGTCTCCTTTCTTTTCCAGGTCTTAAATACCGTAAAACTTCAAATAATAGCCCGGGCTTTTATTTGCCCAAATCGTCGAACTGCACCGGCTTGTATTTGAGACAGGCGGCTAACGTTATATGAGACAGGCCTTTATAATTTAGTGTTGAGATGTTGTTCATTGAGATGTTGTTCCTAGAGTATCTAATCTCTAAAAATCTCCAAATGCTCCACGTGAAACTGAGGTGTTCCGACCTTTTACTAGTCGATTGATTTTGATTAATATTTGCGAGGGAGAGAGAGCAAGACAGTGCTCGTGTTGTTTGTTTAAAGACGTGATAGTGCGCGCGCGGCCGGGGCTCGCTCGCTCTCTCTCTCTGCTTGTTTGCGCCCTGTCAAGTGCAGCAGTCATTCTATTACATCACTCACCGATCAAAAAAGTCGTTTACAGCCATGTTCACTCCGGTATTTCGCTCGCATCATCAAGTGTTTACAGTGGAAGTTCGATCATAGATTTGAGTTCGATACATGATGTCTGTGGATCGATGCAGCTGTGTCAGCGCATAACATACGTCATAAACAAATTTATCTGATTGGCTTACGGGTAACCAATGATTTTAAACTTCAGGAATCGCCCCCTAGCGAGAGAGAAAACACTTCTCTATTATGCTATGCCAGACTCTGTCTACGAGGCAAAGTGAAGTAGCAGAGTCTGGTATTACCAGGCTAGTGGACAGGTGCAAATCCTGCTGGAAAATGAAGGAAGCATGAAGTGCTCTGAAAATGTCCTGGTAGACGGCTGCGTTGACCAAAGTCCGCTTTTCTGATGAGAGCAAATTTTGCATCTCATTTGGAAACCAAGGTAGAGAATGGAGAGGCACACAATCCAAGATGCTTGAAGTCCAGTGTGAAGTTTCCACAGTCTGTGTTGGTTTGGGGAGCCATGTCATCGGCTGGAGTTGGTCCACTCAACGCAGCCGTCTACCAGGACATTTTCAGAGCACTTCATGCTTCCTTCAGCAGACAAGCTTTATGGAGATGCTTCCTTCATTTTCCAGCAGGATTTGCACCTGCCCACACTGCCAAAAGAACCAAAACCTGGTTCAATGACCATGGCATTCCTGTGTAATTACTGTGTGATTTCATGTAATCTAATTTTCTGGGATTTTGATTTTGTAGGTTTCATAAGTTGTAAGCCATAATAATCAAAATTATAACAAATAATGGCTTGAAATATCTCACTTTGCATGTAATGAGTCTATAATATATTAGTTTCACCTGTTAAGTTGAATTCTTGAAATAAATCAACTTTTTGATGATATTCTAATTATATGACCAGCACCTATATATATATATATATATACATACATACTGACAGGCCAAAACATTATGACAACTCATAGGTGAAGTGAATTTCGTTTTCGTTATTACTTCCTAACAAGAACACATGTCATGGTCTGGGTACAGCAACTTTGACAAGGGCCAAATTTTTATGGTCAGACGACTGGGTCAGAGTATCTCTGAAATGGCAAGGCTTGTGGGTTGCTCCCGGTCAGCAGTGGTGATAACCTACCGACAGTAGTCAGAAGAAGGACGAACCACAAACCAGTGACAGGGCGTTGGGCTCCCAACGTTTTTGATGCACAAGGGCAACAAAGGCTATCCCGTATGGACCAAACTGACA
Organism: Chrosomus eos; assembly: GCA_036326025.1. Lineage (NCBI taxonomy): Eukaryota > Metazoa > Chordata > Actinopteri > Cypriniformes > Leuciscidae > Chrosomus > Chrosomus eos. The sequence goes on along the minus strand of CM070819.1, from coordinate 34,313,991 downwards.
GAAGGCCTTCTGTGGCACAAGCCACACACAATTTTAATGATGGTTATGGGATGAATGTGTCATAACACACAGTGCGCCGCATCCTGATGCATATGGTGCTGTGTAGCCACAGACTGGTCAGAGTGCCCATGATGACCCCTGTCCACAGCCGAAAGCCCCTACAATGAGCATGCAAGTGTCTGATCAGACCTTGGAGCAATGGAAGAAGGTTGCCTGGTTTGACGAGTGAGGGGAGTGTGATGCTGTGGACAACGTGGAGGACCGACAGCATATTTGGCAGGTGGTCATGATGTTTTGGCTCATCTGTGTATATTTCAGTGCACTAGGTGTCTGACAGAACTTTTGATGTGTTCATCTGTGCGCATGTGTAGTGCTGTGCAGTCGACGTGTGCATTTCACCACTTTGAAGTGTATATTTTTTTTGTTATTCTTTTATGTTGCGGCTTCTTTTGTTAATTGGAAAAACTCACCGGGGCTTTATGAGCTGCTTTAATTTGTGTGTCCTTATTTATAAGAGTGTGTGGGTGTGTGTGTGAGTGAGTGCAAAGATTTTCTGTCTATCGAGCAGTAGCTGTTTTTAACAGGAAGTTTTCCCATTTGGGCCTTAAAGCCTTTGATCTGTGTACTGCCACAGGTTTACTGCCTAAAACACTGTACTCTGCACAGAATTAGAGCACTGTTCTCTCTCCTGCTCCCTTTCACACAAAAAATACGCATGAGCTTTCTCAAAATTAAAGTGCAGCAATGTAATTAACATGAAATAAATGTGTAATAATTGTGTAATTACTACCTATGCAGTGTGTGTGATTTATTAACAGCTTTGATACCTTGTTTAAGCTACGTGCCGCAGTGTCTTTTCCCCCTGGGGTGAGATTTCGCAGCTGTACGTCCAGTAGTTCCACCAGTTGTGCCATGGCTTTGACTGTGGACGGAACATCTCCGGGTCTCAATTCTCCCTTCGTCTGTTCAGCCAATTCCCGTGCTACTATAGCCGCAGTTTCCCCTGATCTCATCTACAGAAAGAGAGAAAGAAATGTACGAGCGCATATTGATTTTATTCTCTCTGTCCCTTGATGGCCGAATAAGTGGATGAACAAATGGCTTCATAGATTTGTGATTCTGCCTATTTTCTGATTTGCTCTCTGTAGTACAAAGAAAACCATTTCACATTACCATTAAGATTCAGTCTTCATCACACGTTACACACACATGCACCCTCACTGCACACACACACACACACACACACATACGTGCCACCTTATTTCAAGCTGCTGTCGCTAGACACTGGCAGCTCTCCTGTCTTTTCGTTATTTCGCCACAAAGTGAAACAAATTGCGGCTGATCCTGACAGTTGAATTTTGGCTCTTTTTGTTGTACACTAAATTTCCTCTAAGCTGTTTTGCTACAGGCTGCTCTTTGTGATAAGCTTCTGTTAAAAAAAGCTTCAGGCCAAATTATGCTTTAAGAATATTTGCTATAGGCATATCGGTCTCTACTGAATTTTTTAAATAGGCTGATATGCCATTAGCATATTTCCCATGGTGCCATGTTTTTACTCACTCTTTGAGTGATGTGATTGGTCCATGGTGAGGTGCAGTTGCTCAAATCCGGTCCCTTCGGATCCCAGTAGCCAAGCAAACAATTAAATGTGGCTACACCTGTAAAATAATAATAAAGAAAAACATGAACACAGCACAAAGCACACACACATTCGCTCAGGCAAATGCACATACACACTGAGAGAAACCTGGCCAGGCATTTTCTGTCAAACTAATCACACACACAAGCAGGGCGAGACATTTACGAGCGATACATAATGTGTCAATCAACAGCTGGCAGCTGCCCACATAATGAGGTGGCACTGACACAACACCTGAACACCTGATTTTAAAAATTAACTAAACATACACAGAAGTAAATAAATATCATTCATAACATATACGGCTTCACGTGTATATACAGTGGCCTGAACAAATATTTGTCATAGTTGAGTCACACATAAAGAGATAGTTCACCAACAAATAAAAAATCCGTCATTATTTACAAGGGATGCTCCGATCGATCAGCCGCAGATCTGTATTGGCCGATAATCACATTCTATGACTTGATCGGGAGTCACTAAAATAGGCCGGTCTCACCAACCGATCACTTTAGCGCCGCAGTCATGTCATCACCAGTGTGGATTTATTACACCAACTCAAGAAACAATGCATTTTAAGCCTTGCTATTTCAGAACAAGTGATTTGAAACCGCTCATCATGCACAGTAAGCAGCGAGCGCACCTGGAACACACGCACATAAAGCTGCTGCTCATACAGCGCCTGAGTACCTATCTTACTGGGCTTGAGCGATCAAAAATACACACAAATGCCTGTCTTTGCGAGTATCTTTGTCTTGTGAATGTAAACAGTGCATTTGATGTTAAAGTGAAAGCAGGCTAATAAAACTGTTGTCGTCCTTGCCATTCATGTTAATCAATGTTAGTCTGTCATTGCTTTTAACTAAATCACTTTTGTAAAGATTATGCATCGTTTTTGAACATTTGATTACTTTATACAATTTATGTTGTATTTCTAGTGCTTGTAGCTTAGCGCTCGAGTGTTGATGGTGAGTGGCTATTCCGTACAGCAGATTTGTTCTGGATAAAAAGAGGAATAGACTTTCTCCACAAAACGCATAAAAGCTTGAATTTATAAAGAGAATCCTGCTTTATGGATGGAAAAATGAAGGACACAAATATTCAGCACTTGCTGAATAATATTTCAGATTTGTGTATCAGACTACGCATTTTGTTCATTTAGGAGTTGCAGTGTTTCTATTTGTTTTTGTCCTCAGTCACATATTAGACAGTGCTTAATTAAACCTTATGGGTTGTAATTATGTTCAGTTTGACATTAAGTCTTGTAGGCTCTTTAATAACCCATAGTATCCTAAAACAGATAGTGTTTTGCAAAATCCCTGTTTTTAAAAGCCTTGTAAAATGTTCATTGTACAAATATTTGTTGTGGTTATTTATTTGATTCTCAATTAAAACAACAATCTATAGTATTACTGTAAATAAAAACCGTCTGTGGTATTAAAGACAGAGAGCTTAATTATTACTTATAAAGCTTGAATGATCGGGATAAGGATTGGATCGGTAATCGGTATCGACTGCACTAATCCTGATCGGAGGATCCCTATTATTTACTCATCCTCTTCTTATTCCAAACCTGTATAATGTTCTTTTATTCGAAGAACTCAAAATGTTTAACAAAATGTTGATGCTGCTCTTTTTCATAAAATGAAAGTTAATGGCGACCAACGGGATACAAAAATGACAAAAAAGAAAGACCACAAAAGTGGTTCATTTGACGGGAGCGCTGTATACCAAATCTTATGATAACTTTGGTACATACCAAAATGTAAGTTATTATAAAGTGATAATCATATTTTCTAGCTCTTAAATCTCATTAATGTCTATGTATATTAAAAAATGGCTACTTTATATGGTCATTTTATTATTTGTTTAGTTTTACCATTGACTTTTATTTAAAGGTGGGGCATGTGATTCTCTTTTTTGTCCATTTTTTCAAAATAACTTGAAATCCTATTCCTAACCCACTTACCGCCACTGAGTTAGAAGCACTGAAATGAAAATTAAGCAATTTAATCATCTGTGGAACGGGCAGGACTTGAAAAACTCCAGCCAATCATTTCCAAGACCACCTAGAATCATTGGACAGTAAGTTCATCAATCAAACGGTTGTACCACACACCCCTCCCCCCAGCGCGCGTGACCCCTGTCGTGCACATACTCAAAGCTCGTGACGCATTCGCATCTCGTCAGTAAAGCCGGTTCCATGATTAGTAGTAAATCGTCATTACAATCTCTCGTGCATCTGAGTTTTCACTCGTGCATGATTGCGCGTCCATGTTCTTAGAATGGGTGGAGTCAGGGCCAGTGTTGGAGGAAAGAAGGTAGGACCATTTGAATTGTGTATTTTCAAAATCTGCCGGTCGTTTTCCAAATCACATACCCCACCTTTAATGAACATATTCCACAAAAGAAATAAAGTCATACAGGTTTGGATTAACAGAATGACACCAGTTGTCATTTTTTGGTAAACTATCCCTTCAATGTGAAATGTTTTGCAAATGATTTTTGCAAAATAAATTGGTATATTGATATATAATGCAGAGACATTCTGACAATTTTAATCATTCTTTAAGTGTCCAAATACTTTTAGGGCCACTTTACTTAGGTTAAATAATAAATTGCTATGTAACTATTTGTACTGTGGTAATTCCTATTGTTGAACATAATTATAAAGAATAACTAATGATGAGTTTAGCTCTAAACACTGGGGATGATAAATTAATTACAGACTAGAATTACAAATTAATTATTTCATTCGTTTTATCAGGAGCCTTGTTGCAGTGTTGAAGTGTATCAGATATCTCCAAGAGCGCTACACGCTAAGCCTAAGCGTTGATTTATGACACATTAAACAAAACAAACCTCCACACACACTGCCCCTAATAATAGATTAATCACTCTCTTACTAACCTATGGTGCCAGGTGGGCACGGTTGCTTAGCAACCTGTCCCTGGTGTGTCCGTGGCCAGGAGATTTCAGCAGTGAGACGTGGGGCACAATAGTCAACAGCGACTGGAGTCTGCAGGGAAGGAGGCGACCGTGTCAGGGCTTCTGGGAGGATGTTGTTATGGCGGCGAGGCGGAGCCATGGTGGTTGTCGTGGTAGTAGTGAGAGAAGGACGGAGCGTGCCCGTATATGGGCGTGGAGGAGTCGTGGAGCTGCGCACTGGAGGAAGTGCATCAGGAAGCAAGACTGAAGAAGGAGGATCTGTAAGAAAGAGAAATATATTTCAAACGTACAGTTTATTTACATTTGACATTCATATTGATTTACATTTCACAATCACATTATTATAGAAAATATTACAATTTAAATTAATTCTTTCATTAATAAAAATTCTATATTAATTATAAACTCATTTATTCAATTTATACATTTATTTATACACACACACATATATATATATATAATAAAAAGCCATGTAGCTGTCCATTATCAAGTAAACATACTATATTTATTTATATTTCACATGCATGTTTTTACATATTATACATTTTATCTATACATCTGCAGTTTAAGCGCAGACATTTGCCCAAAATATATTGCTAAAACAGAGACATCTTCTATCTCTGTCTCTCTCTAGACATCTCGGCTCTTTCAGGGATGACTGAATGAGTCAGGTTTCAGGAGAGTGTTTGTGTGTGTAAATGTGTGTGTCTTTGTGCCCTGTGCAGCAGTTGGGAGTGTATGTTTGACAGGCCCAATCCCAGAGTGCAAGGACTTCAGAGAGGCAAAGATAGATGATGTTTAAACGTCATAACTCCCCATTGGCATGCTCTGTTCCTGTCTGTCTCTCTCTCAAACACACAAGCACACACCTGAGGGCCTGAATCAGGCATATAGCAGTCAAATGCATATGTGAAGCTTTGCTTATTGGTATAAAGTTAGAAAGGATCTGTGTCAGAAGCTCAGGTTATCACATGACAGGGAGTAAACATCCCCTTAAAGCCTGGGCTAGACTGAACTTTGCTGTAAGAGTTATGTCTACAATACATGTGTTTTACACGTGTGGATAGACACATACTGACACACAAAGAGAGAGAGAGAGAGCCGAAGAGCAAAAACTAAAGATATAGCATCCCTCTTTTTTTTGTTTCTTTCTTTTCCTGTCTCTCTGTCTCTTCGTGTTTTTCTGGAGATGCTCTTGCAGCCGCAGCAACTCCTGGAAAAAAGGACTGAAGTGCACTAAAGGACTGAAGTGACTGAAGAACACTAGAGGATAGAGATGCTACCTGGAAAGAAAATTTGTCTTTTTTTTTCATTTTCATATTTGTCAGTGAACTGGCCATGATGATGTAGTTCAGTAAAAGTGGATATGAAAATAATGCACCAAAAAAACATCCTACAGGGCTCTGGTCTGGGACCAATTAAAAATTTTTTAACTGTAACTGTAATATAGCTTTATATTATCTTGTTTTTTTTCTCTTTATATTAGATTCAATATATTTTTCAATATTTATGTACTGTTAGCACTCAATTGGCATTCAAAGGTCATTTTATTTCCCAATCAGAGGCCCATAATTTTAAACAAACAACTACAACCCAATACTAAAACTAATTAAAAACCTATTTAAAAATAATCAGGGAATGTTTTCCACAGTATTTTTCATTTTAATAAACAAAAATAATTATATTTAATATTTTTCATGTCTATGCACCCTGTTAACAGAGTAATAAACACCAAAATTACATAAATGTTTATATATTTTTACTGAAACTTTTCAATCCCTATATGAATAGACAAATGAATGAATCAGAACTCTGAAATCGATTTACTGACACACAGTTCTGGGTGGGTTTTAGTTCTGTTTCCTAGTTTTGAGTTTGTTTCTATGGTTTTAATTAATTTGATTATTATTCACCTGTTATTCATTTCATTGATTGGTTTGTCTGTGTATTTAAGCTTGTTTCTTTCAGTTCATTGTCTGTTATCTTCCGGTTAACACGGTTGTTCTGCTCATGGTTTTCAAGTCAAGAGTTAGAGGGAACATCAGCGCCTCATCATGGTGTTGATGCTACGGGAACGCATTCAGTGTGAAGCAATGTCTGAGTCAAGTATAGTAAACGGTAAGCAAATGGCCAAAGATGTTTGGGAGCAGAGCACACTCGATCAACTCTCGGGGAGCTGATTGTCTTCGGGATCTGGAAGCTCGCTCTGCAATCTGTAGTCTGAGGATAGGCCAGGAGATTTCTGTCTGCCAATGCCCGGTACTGCTGGGTCTCATGGCTGCAGCCGTCAACGTAATAACGTTTGGTGTTTCTCTCCTATTAAAACCCATACTTATGGTAAAGGTCACACACAGAGAGCTGTGTGCCCTTTCTATATGGAGGAGTCCCCGGGTTCTAACCTTGAATTTCTCTCTAGGGTGCCTAGCTCAGGGTCTTTATTCTACAAGAGCGTCTTTCAGCCATCTAGCGGTGCAAGACAGCTGAAGCCTATCTTCAGACCGCGTTTTCCTACATGGGATCTTTCTATTGTATTAGAGGGGTGTAACCAGTCAGACGGTTCACTGGATCTTATGTATTAGAGGTTGCAATGCTCCATACAAACCCTTGACTCTCAAGGTTGCTTTGCTTGTAGCTATTACCTAGCTCTAAAAAAAGAGTAGGAGATTTGCAGACTCAATCGCCTCCTCCTGCCTAGATTTTGCTCCTGGACTGGTCAGGATAATATTACACCCTATGCCGGATTAAGAGCCGATGGTGCCTTCATCAACATTTTATGTTTTCCTCAAGCCTTCTCCCCTCTGACTCAGGAGCAGGAGAGGCTTAACCAGTCCGGGCTCACAGGATTTATGTTCACCACTCAGGCCAATAGTGTAAATCTGCTCTTTGTCTTCGTGAGGTATAACCAAGGTTCCTCTGCTTCCAAGCAGACTATACCCCACTGGGTTTCGGATGTGGTTTCCCTTGCCTATAAGACCCTTGCTTCAAAGGTGCTATCAAAAGGAGCATCTTTGTGGGATGTTTTTGCTGTGGCAGGCTGGTCCTTATCGCACACATTCATCAGATTTTATAGTGTGGATGTGGGGTTCTGAGGTTGAGCCCACATCCACACTATAAAACCTGATGAACGTGTGCGGGAAGGACCAGCCTGCCACAGCACAAACATCCCACAAAGATGCTCCTCTTGTACTTGTTTTGTGCTTGTGTAAACTTTTCACAACCTGTAATGCAGGCTTCCTCTTAGAATTGTGGCAAGGGTATTGTCATTCACATAGCATCATTCACATAGTTCCCTGTTTAGAGAACATCAATGCTGCTTTATGGTGTTGATGCTATGTGAACGACACAAAGCATCAACATATGTCAGGGGTTATCTATAAAACCCAGCTCTCTGAGAATGGAAACAAGACACAGCGTCATGTTGCCATGCTTGAGACATTTTTGTTAATTAATACAATCTCATCGATATTGAAACTGTTGTTGACATTGTGATGGCAAAGCTGAATTTTCAGCATCATTACTCAGAAATACAGAAATAATTCTAATATGCTGATTTGGTGCTCAAGAAACAGTCCATATTGTTATCGATGTTAGACAGTTGTGCTGCTTAAAATATACGAGGAAACCATGATAAAAAAAATTAATATTCTTTGATGAAACTATTTGGTATTTTTTTTGTATTTTATGTAATAATTTAAGTTTTTACTGTTACTTTTAATCAATGCGTCCTTGATGAATAATAATAAAAAACAATCTTACTGACCCTTTTGAATGGTAGTTGTAAGTTGTAAGATGTATGGTGACAATAACCCCTAACCCTTATACTAAGTTATAAAAATACATAGTTTTATGTAAATAAAGTACTGCAAAGAGAACTATACTCAAAATGTTACCTGCTATATCACAACTAATTTTAATGGGGGAAGGGAGGGGTTTCATAAGACGTCGCCACAGTACTGCCTACATTGGGGATCCGCCACTTAACCTGCCCGAATACCTTTAGTACGTGATGTACTTGCCGGTGCATAAATTATACCTGAAAATGTGCACTAACAAATCTTAAGGCAGCGTGAGCCCTCGTTAGCATTTCACAACGAAAGATAGTTCCTCTTTCTTAGACTATATCCCACCAGACAGCTCTGGTTTTTATAGAGATGCACTGATCCAAATATCCCCTCACATCTCCTCTCATCACTTTTCCTGCCCTCTTTTCTCTCTCTCTACCCCCCACCTCCCTCTGTGCGGCAAATCTGACTGTGATTTTAAAGGGCCACTGAGTGAAATGAAAGCACTTCCTGTTTCTATTTCTGTAACTGTCTGTGCGAGGAGCTACTGAGGCAAGACTCTGAAAGCAGCAGAGCATTCTACAGTGACTAATCGCTCACACACACACGCTCACAGACAGGCATGGCACCCTCCCTTCCTTTTTCTCACAGAAGCCATTAAATGACAAACCAGCCCTTTTATCCACCTTCCAAATCTCCTCATCGCTCCTTTCTTGCCGATGACCGCCTGTCTGCAGTGCCCTCCATGTCTCTAGATTGTCATCTCTGTGATACAGCCCACTCAGACACAATAGGGGTACAGATAGAGGGCAACGTGTGTGTTTTCCAACGGAAAGGGCGCTTTGATTGGCAGCTGATCAAAGGAAGCCTTCTATTCTCTGCATCGTTGAAAAGATGACTGACTCACTCCTTGAGGGTAAAGGTCATTTATCATCTATTACTCGAAACACTTTTAAAGGCAGCGTGACTTTAGAGTGGGCTTCCAGTGTGGTCTGTTAAGCCCATCTCTTCCTGTAGACTAACATGAAAGAGAAGGCAATATATAATCGGACGTCTATTTCCGACAACTGGCCTGTCGGAAGGCCGCTGTATGAAATCGGGTCATTTGATGTTTGGTCACACTCTCAGGTGTGACCGGAACACAGAATTTAGGGCTGCTAAATGCACAGAGTCCTGTTAAATATGCCTCAGCTCACACAGAGACAGAATACAATGTCACCTTGCTGATCAGGACCAATCAGAAGGCAGCGTCATGGCAACCACACAGGAAATCAGTGATTGGTGCAAGCTTGTGCTGCCGTTCACGATAAATCTTAAAACCCGGTAAAATATCCACCCAACTAATTGAACAAAAATGCAGCATAAATAGATGCATAAAAGTTTATGAGCCCTAATTACGCCACTTATAAATGAATGAATGTATTTGGATTGTATAACAAAATATCAAAGTAGTATTTACTTTCAGTAAATATAGAACAAATACCGGTACTTCAAAAAAAAACGCTACCATTACAAAGTTTGGGGTCAGTAAGATTTTTGTTTAAATTGTCCCTGATCTTTGATAACCAAAATCACACATTTAAACGTGAAAAAAATGTCTTCATGCCTTGAAATTAGGGGTGTCGAAATTAATCGATTCTACGATGCATCGCGATGCAGACGAGGACGATTCGGTATCGATTCAGTAATAGACCATAACCGATTATAATGTACTGATGCGTATGTGCTTTGTCACGGTAGCACACAATGGCTGAGGGAGGCGAGACGCGAGTGCGAGTAATTAAAAATGCTCCAACTACTTTAAAAGCCTACTTCACGAGTTCACACTTACAAATAAGTCAGATAGAATTAATGCATGTTTGGCGTGCTGTCCGAGGAGAGGGCTCCGGGCCTCAATATGCGGCCCGAACCCAGAGTACTCCCCCTGTATTCCTGACTGTGAAAATAAGCCAGAAGTGAGGAGTCGGGGTGGTGGAGGGATGCTGGAACTGTCAAGGAATGTAAGGTGAGTTGACATATATATATATATGCTTCCACTTGCGCTGATAGGGTAGACATGTAATTGTTTGGTGACGAGTTGATTGGAATGATTTATTTGAACGTGCTCCTCCCGAACCTTGTTTATAAAACATCATATCTGGGAACATTTGGCTTTTATGAACAACCTGTAAGCACGACCTGGAGAAGACATGCGGTGTGTGCACTCATGTCACGCACAAATAGAATTTGCAGGAGGTAATACCAATAACTTGATAAACCACGATAGCCGTTTTCACCCCGAGCTGTTAACGTCACCCGAATCCGCAGTCAAAAATGTTATCCGATTCAAGTATCAAGTTTGACCCGATGGTCAAATTACAATTATTCTGTGTTGTTACCATAGACAGTAAAAGAAATGGACACAGCGACCCCATTGATTTCAACGGAGAAGACTTGAAGCCTGATTATTGCACTTCCTGTCTGATGGCTGAGCAACTGCGCAGGCTCAAACTGAGCGTGACAACAGTCTGACAGTTGTAAATCTTCTAGTAGCGGTGGCAAGACAAATCTGAATCACCTAATTCCTCAAAAACGTTGTTGAAATATTTTGTCCCATTTCTTTTATGGACTCTCTATCTATGAGCTTCTCCCTTGACTTGATGCCTCTATGTCCCCCCGATTGCCTCATAGACAGTAAAAGATTGCATGCGAGCTTCTCCTCCTGTCTATACGGTAATGTCTCTATTGTGCGCCAGAAAGTCGCGTGGTTATGATGCAATCGTTAGCCTATTTTTTACTAAAACGGCTTTTACGGGGCCATAATGTAAGATACAAAGTAACGGAGCCTTTTATACATTGTCGTGTTTCTTTAGAAATAAATAATGGACAAAAGGAGTCTTTGGACGCCTCAGATGTAAAGTTATTCGCTGTCAAAGTGACGCCAAAATGAATGGGAGTCAATGGAATGCTAACAGCAGCTGAAGTTCTGCTACAATGGCGGCTCCCGCGAGGCTTCAACTTCCGGCTGATGGATTACCCCCTTGGTTGTTACGCGTGATTATAAATGGATGATCGTCACCTTCAACAGCGGACTCGGCGACAGTTGATGCGCGCGTTTCTAGGGTACACTGATGAATGAGCGCTTCTTTTAAATGAACATTTCTTTAAAACAAAATTCATTTGACAGAATTTCATTTTCTTAATGGCATAAACAGGCTTTTACTCCCTTGAAACTTAAACTGGAATGTCACTGGTTCTGTCACTGCGACTTCCCGAACAGGAGAACACTCTGCGCGCGCACACATCACGTTTGAAGTAAAATTGAAAATTGAGGAACTGAATCGATGACATGATAATCGTAATCGAAACAAATCGTGAGACAAGTGTAGGTTCACACCCCTACTTGAAATAGCTTGAATGTAACTCTACACCCTTGCTTCGTTTAGTATACGTGGAACAATGAATATGCTAATATTCCCCGACTCCACTCCGTCACACCAGATCAAAGATCCACTCGCTCTGTCAATTTACTGAAGTAAACGCTGCACAATGGTATCGCTGGTATTACAACCCACGATTAGCCTTTTGCTTGACTACGTCTTGATCAAACAGCTAATCATATTGTAATATAATATTACACAAACCATGTTCCCGTTCACCATCTCAGAGTCAAGACAGCTGCCTTCTAACAATCAGTATCCTTAGAAACGCTTTGAACAACTCAGAACGTCAGTGAAGAAAGGTATATATACAGCTCATCACACCATCGTAATATACATCATATTCACCCAATATATTGCTAAAAGTACCAGGTTTTTCATATCAACAGAAAAATATACCGGGATAAACTGGATTCTCCTGAGACTCCTACTCCTAGATACAAGCGGTTCATTCAATCAGAAGCCTTCGCAGCAACATAATTTCTCCAAGATCCCTCTGTAACGAACATAGCATCTGAGGACTACTTAACTATTTTTGTCATAGTTGGTTACCAATGCTTTCGAGGGATGCACCCCAGCATGATTTCTGAAGGATCATGTGGCACTGAAGACTGGAGTAATGGCTGCTGAAAACTCAGCCTTTAAACTATAAAACAATAGATATGTTGTTCCAAATTAAGACAAAATATCCATAACCAATTGGTTAAAGTAATTGCAAAAATGGCTCACTGACATTAGAAAAGGTTGAGAATCATTTGTATGCAAATGCTATTTGATTTGATATTTTGTAAAAAATGCAGCAACATTCACACATTTTTAAGTCCGACTTCAGTGTTCAAATACTTTCCACTGTTTAACAGAGAAATATAGAAAAAAGAGTCCTAAAAAGACTGAGTTCAGCAAATAAATAATCCAAAAAGAGCGCATTTATAATCACAAAGATGCTAAATATACATATAGAGCACACATAGAGAGGAAAAATGTAAGCCCAGTTTCATCTCCTCTTCCCATGTTATCAGCAGTATGGTAATAGCAATGCAAGTCCCCTTGGTGGGGTTACCACTGTAATCCGCACTCTTATCCTCTCAGATCTACATGGTAAGATGCTCTAGGTCAGCAGTCTGTGTAAATGTGTGTGTGAGCAGGGTCCAAAATTAACTCTTGCCAAACAGCAAATGTAAGTAAAAATGTGTGTTCCCAAATAAACAATACAGTAACTTGCTAAGGAACTGCAACATAATAAATTATTTAAATGGGTTCTTTTGTTTCTCTCATGTCACCATGGAGTCCCTGACATCCTGGTGTGGGATATTACACACACACAAAAAGGTTCCAATAAAGCCATGTGTAGACAAACACTGCTATTTATTACAGTTTTATTAGTAACAGTGTTTATTGTACTTTTTATATGTCACAGTTAAGTTTGTTGAAACCATAATTCATAAGTCATTTAGAACCTAAATATGATTTGGATATAAATATTGGCTGAAAAGGGTATTTTAATAAAATGCTATTTATTAAAACCAACTCTCTTTCATATGTGTGCTTATAAAATTTTCTTACAATCAAGTCTCAAACATATTTCCATATATTTAATTCAAAGAGATTTAATATATTTAATGGATATATTTAATGTGACTGTAATGTGTGTGTAAGTGTGAAAATGTATTGTAATTCACAATGTAAAGCGACCTTGAGCTACGGAAGAGCACTATATAAATAAAACTTCTTTTTCTTCTTCTTCTTCATAACATTTTCATAATTCAGCTATTCAAGTAACTTCTTTTTCACCCCTTCAGTCAAATTCTCAAAACACTTGAGTAGAGTGTTCCCCCTCTGACGGTCACAATGGTCAGTGATGCCGGTAACGCGTATACTCTAATTTGACCACTTTTTTCAGTAACGAGTAATCTAACGCGTTACTATTTCAAAACCAGTAATCAGATTAAAGTTACTTATCCAAGTCACTGTGCGTTACTATTTTTGTCATTTTCCTTAGTAAAAATATATATGTGACCCTGGATCACAAAACCAGTCTTAAGTAGCACGGGTATATTTTTGGGAATAGCCAACAAAACACTGTATAGGTCAAAATTATCGATTTTTCTTTTATGCCAAAAATCATTAGGATATTAAGAAAAGATCATGATCCATGAAGATATTTAGTAAATTTCCTACCTTAAATATATCAAAATTGTATTTTTGTAAGTGGATGCAGCACAATAACCAACAGAAATGGAAACCTTTAAAGGCGATTTTCTCAATATTTAGATTTTTTTGCACCCTCAGATTCCAGATTTCAAATAGTTGTATCTCGGCCAAATATTGTCCTATCCTAACATACCATACATCAATGGAAAGCTTATTTATTCAGCATTCAGATGATGTATAAATCTCAATTTTAGAAAATGGACACATAAGACTGGTTTTGTGGTCCAGGGTCACATATTTATTTATTCTTGCATCTCGGGGAGTGTGCGCGACAAGTCACGTTTTCAGCATGAGGTTCACGTCACGTGTACGTACCACGCAGCGACACAAACGTAAACAACAATGGAGGGAGGAGAGAGATGCGCTTTTTCTAGCTGGAAATACAGTCACTATTTTGAGTTTGTGTCTGTCAGCTAAAGATGGCAACATTAAGGTCCGTTGTAAACTCTGTGCTGGTGGCGACAAAGTGTTATCTACCTACAGAAACACTTCGTCGAATTTGAAAAAACATATGGAGTCGCAGCACCGCACAGTCAAACTTACGCCCGTTTCACACATACTTGTCTCCGTCTGCAGTGCGTATGCGGTGCATATTTTTTCCCGTACCCATGTTAACAGGTTTTCACACTGCACACGGGTGCGGTCCGTCGATCCGTTCCAGGTGCGTGAGTATACAGCAGTGCAGAGATCGTTTCCGCACCGAGTCTATTTTTGCTGTGCTGCACTGCACTGAATTAAAGTGTCAGCGCATTGTTCACAATAAAATAGACATAGATTGACAAGAAACTGTATTAATTTCATCATATACGCAAAATTACAGTTAACGTGTTCTACAGTTACTAAATTACAGGATCAAGAAAAACAAAAAAACAATATATATTTTATAAAAACAAGTATTTATATTAAGTGAAGTCAAGAAAGAGTTTTTAAGTTCAACTTTTGTTGAACAAATTGTTGATTTTGTTGAACAGATTGTTGATGTTACTGTTAAAAATAGGCCTACCCTTCCAATAAAGTAAGTGTTGGCAAAACCGGTTGTCATTTTTATGTTGAGATGGCGGGGGTGTTGTCGGCAACTGCTGAATGTAACTAATAAAAGTAACTTGTAAAGTAACTTAGTTACTTTTAAAATCAAGTAACTTGTAAAGTAACTTAGTTACTTTTAAAATCAAGTAACTTGTAAAGTAACTTAGTTACTTTTTCAAAGTAACTGTGGCAACACTGACAATGGTTGCAAAAAAGTATATATATATATATATATATATATATATATATATATATATATATATATATATATATATATATATTCAGCACGCTGAAGCAGCTTTTGTGGATAGTTCATGTTCTCATTGCGAGAACATGAATATTGCGGGGTTGAGATCGAGACTCGCCTTCATGCGTGAAGGTTGAGTCCCCATTACCATGCCCCGCTACGGCGCCGTGTGGGATGGGTGATCAGAGGATCATAGTGAGGCTTCCCCGCCCGGTAACCAACCCTGTGGGCCCCTCACTCCTCTATCTGAAACGGGGCGGCGAGGCAGTCGGCTCGAGTGGAATCCTCCACCATGTCCCAAACAGTCTCGGTTGGATGATTGGTATCTCGGGACGGGCCGTGCTGGTTCTCAGCTCGCCACCCCAATGCCTTTCTTTCCCAAAGTAAATGGAGAGCTTACCAGGTCGTGAACAGCATCTTTCTCTGCCAGAAACTGCCTGAGTAGCTCCTCCCCCTTCACTATCCTTGACAGAGGAGCGGTGGTGGGTTACGAGGCTATCCGTCCATTGGAGCAGTCTGTCACGACACAGGTGCCCCCCGCCCAGCCTGTGTCAGACGCTGCCAATCCAGGGGGCATGCGTAAGGCCAAGGATGCGATTATATGAAGACCAGCTTCAATAGCTTGTACTTCATTTTACCCAAGAAAGGTGGTGGGTTATGGCCAATCACAGACCTGCGACCTCTTGATTCGGGCACTGTATAAGCCTCCATTCAAGTTGCTAACACAGAGATGCATTTTCGAATGCTCCGTCCCCGAGATTGGTCTGCAGCGTTCGACCTGAAGGACGCGTACTTCAGATCTCTATCCTCCGCTACGCAGGCCATACTGTGTTTTTGCGTTTGAGGGTTCAAAGTCTCAGTACAAATCCTACCCTTCGAGTGGTACATAGCCAGTTGGGTCTTCAGGTCAACTGGGAAAAGAGTAAACTCCCCCACGGACTAAAGATCCACCTCTAACGAGGCATGCTTACACCCTGGAGTGGAATCTATTCGTTGAGTTGAGTCTTCTCTCCGAGAGGAGACCCCGAAGGTGTTCGATCACTTTTGTGCTTTCTTTCCTGCAAGATGGAGTAAGGCTGTCTCCCTCCACCCTCAAAAATGTTTGTTGCCTCTATATTGTTGCACATCATGATGCAGTGGACACAAATCCATGAGGAAGCACGACTTGATCGCCAGGTTCCTGAGGGGAGCAAGGAAACTGAATCCCCTTGCGCCCCCTTTATACCCTCTTGGGACTTATCTCTGGTGCTGCTACTGCACTGCAGAGACCTCCCCTTGAGCCACTGCAGGCAGCTGAGTTAAAAAACAGTTTTTAAAAGAACAGTTCTCCTGCTTGTTTGGCCTCTATCAAGAGGGTAGGGGACCTGCACACATTTTCGGTCGACGAATCGTGCCTGGAATTTGCGCAGGCCAACTCTCCCAATATCCTGAGATCCCGGCCTGGATGTGTGCCCAAGGTTCCTACCTCCTAGGGCCCCCTTAGTGGTTTGCTGAGGCCCCCTGGTGGGCCCCAGGCCCCTGGTTGAGAACCACTAGCCTAAAGTTTTATTTTCTTCAAAACTTCATGAGGTGACCACCTTACGTTTAGCTATTCAAACAAAATACAAAATAATGACATGTCTTCATATTTAGTGACACAGAGAGAGACACCAGCTTGTTTATGATGATGGAAGTGACTCAACGATCTGAAAAAATATTTTAAGTATTATAAATGTTTAGGGGGAAAATACTAAATACAGTTGCATGTTCAGTTAAAAACATTTTTGAAGCTGTAAATATTTACAATTCACCGACTACTGGTAGCTGTAGAAAAACATTCATTTTGGACCCTGTGTGAGGGTGTTACTGTGAGAATGTTTCTGATCTCTGAAGAATGTACACACAAGTGTGAGTGTGAACATCACTCCATTACTGATTGATCTGTGTGTTAAACTCCCTGCTGGCATATCCAGGTGCATTCTTATTCCTGTGGATCGGTTTAAATAAAGTTTTCCCCCGCACTGAGCTGTAATTGCCAATGGAGAGAGTTTTAACCGTATGTAAGACATTCTCTCATTTAATAAAAGCAGAGAACAGAAGTCTCCACTCCACCAAAGGAGCATGGAGGCTATTCCACTTAAACTATACATAGTGCCAATCCTAACATATTACGTTAGCATTAGAGTTTAAAGCAAACCTGGAGGAAGAGGATTCTGGGTATGAGAGGGAGAGAGTAAGTCTGTTGAGAGCACGTTTCAAAGTTAAGCAGATTAAACCGCTATCACCTCTGCAGTCAGACTTCAAGATGTGTTTAAGAGGGAGATGTTGAGTGTTACATGTGAAACACGTGCATGTTTTTATTTCACTCAACATTTAATCAACCTTTAAAGCAAGTTTTTGTATGTGTCTGTGATCCTTTGCTGGAAAGTTGTCTATGTAAGAAAAAAATTCAAAAGTTGAAAATAAATGGTGAAATTTCAATAAGAATTTCACTGCGGATCCTGAAAGCATTTTATTTGCATAGGCTATCTGTATTATTTTAGCATCGTATTCACAGAAGGAATTTTGCAAATCAGTGATAATAATGAACACTACCAATGGCGCAATTGGCGATCTTGTTGGTCTGTTCTGATTGCTACATTGTGGAGGATGCAGCAGATTATCCCAATCGGCATATACTTTACTGAGAACGCTTAGCATCACACCACCACTGTGATCCAGACACCTGAATTGGCTCTTTGAAAATGTTGATTAAACGCTCGACTGCACAGCTGGTCTGGATATATGCCCAGTTATAACTCTTTTCTCCACTATGATGAGCTACAACCATGATTAATGGAAAATGTACACAAAATGTTCAACAAATTCACTTTACTGTTAATGAGCATTGATATTGTAACCCTAATGTGAAAATTTGATGCAATAAACATTTTAGTTTGAATGTACACCTGTTAATGGCTCTCCCATCGATGCAAAAAAATCTATTTTCCATCACACTGTGAATAAAGCTCGTCGAACAATAATAATGACCACTTTTTTCATATGATGCTGTTGTTACATAAAACTACAGGTGTTCATACAGCACTGCACAAGCCAATCAGCATCTGAATTGAAGCAGGTTCGATATTTTGTCCGTCTTGAGACGAGCGCTGATACTACGTCACTGTGAAGTATGCCATCAAAGTACTTGTCAGAGCGATTTAAGAGCAGACAGCTGCCTCATTCTGTGCAGTTTTATTTTAGACAGGCAGCACAGGCTCTGATGTCGACACAGCTGTTTTATGATTGGTCAGATTCACCGATAACAATGATGGTGTGTGTATCGTGTTCATTCTGACACCTTCAGTTTCACTAATGTAATGTTTATAACCTAAAACCTTTGAGATGTTTTTTTTAGTGGTATTTAAATATTATAGACTTACAGAGGGCTCCACAAATATTGGCACCCTTGGTAAATAGAAGCAAAACTGACTTTGAAAATTTGTTTTTGCAATTTCTCCTCTTGGTCTTTCATTCAAAATATTTACAAAAAGCTAACCTTTAATTAAAGCCAAATTCTTATCATAAAACATTTTCTCTTTCTTACTGAAATGTATGTATTCCACAAATTTGTATTTAAAGGGCACCCCTTAATTTAATACTTTGTTTAACATCCCTTTCCCGAGATAAAAGCTCTGGATATTCATTCCCCTGACTGTTTAAGAAGTATTTAAATTCTTAGTAATTTTTCCCTGTGACAAGCTGGTGTCAGAAAAGGAAAGGTTGCATAGCGGTTTGGTTAACCCTACTAGTGTCAAACAGTAAATTTGCATTTTCGTTCAGCTCGTCTGCCGTTTTTTACACATTGGTCTGATCACATGCGAAAACTATTTTATTTTTTTACAGGAATTAATAGTGCTAGGCTACACAGCGGAGCGATTTCAATGCATTTTGAGGTTGGTTAAACTGGATTATGTGTGGTGGTGTATAAGATGCTGGTTTTTGTGCTAAAACATTGGGTGGTAAAGTACTGCAAATGCTTGAGTTTGCCCAAGAGTGACAATGAGAGACCTATAAGGAGAAAAAGAAAGGTGAGAAGTAGCTGAAAGTCAGAGATACAAAGAGAAGGGGAAATCACATTACCGGGCAAATCTAATCTCTTTCAATCTTTTCATCTTCTCTCTTTACTGTTTCTGTAGATCTGAATCCTTCATGTCCTCTCAGCTGACCTGAAAGGCAGAGCTTTCTCAAGCACCTTAACTCTTCCATGAGAAACACTCTTTGTTCAGGGACATGCAGCACACATCAAAACTTAGGCCCATTATCTATTTATAGTTGATAAAATGGTATCAGCTCTCAATGGTATGTAGCACTCAATATGCAGGGCTGTAGGCACGTTTTATAAGCACCGATGTCCAAAATTTGAGCTAGTTAACGGGTTTGGGGGCACGCACCCCAGAGAAAATTTGATTTCTCTGATCTACATATGTGCATTTTAAGATGTTTGAAGGTCAAAAAATGGAAGAAGAAATAGAAACCATGTCAGTGGGCCGTAGATTATCTGTCCATACATGCTCTCTCCATAATCTCTATCACTCTTTCTCTCCTTATCTTGCCCTGTCTCTTTCCATCCTAAAGCTGAGTATTGACTTATAGTAATTTAATTTTCTTATGTCAGTGAAGAAAGTAAACATCGGGTCAACTGATGTTTAGCCAATGTTTTTTAAATTATTTTCTTAGACAAGTTAATTTACTAACACTACAACGGCTACGAACGCTGGGTAAATAAGTTTATTATATTCATTCACAATATGTACATATTCATTGTTAATCTTATGCCTAATATGATGAAAACGGCTTTATTAATGTTTTTGTCCTTTCACATTGACAGTTACTAATTACATGAATCACTTAAATTATATAGGCCTATTTTTGATTCAAAATAGCGAAATTAGACACAAGTTTATTAGTTTGCCTGATTTTTTCTTATCTGTCGTTGAACATCTATCCTAACATTCTATCCTAAAACAGCTGTCAAATATGAAATATTAAGTTTAGCACTCTATGACCGTTTACTGAAGCTTTGAGTTGCGCTGGAATTCGTGCTCAGCAGCTTCTCTGAACATAAAGCCCGCCTACTTTGATTTGATTGCTCAAATATTTTGACATTTAAGAGTGGTGACAGACTGCAGAGGCAGCTCTTCTTGGTGCTGTGCAAAAACCTTTCAGCCCTAAAGTGGTGTTAATACTATATTAGGTAATAATTTAACAACATTTATTATATACACCTCTGAAAAATACCGAGGTCCGGACCTCAGTAACCTCATAGCTGGCTACGGCCATGTCAATGTGCTATCAGGTGTAAGCCCTCACATTTCCTATGTTATCCTTCCTTAAATTAATACAATTAATACATTTAATTTGACACAATGCACAATTGAGTAAATATGTTTAAACTGTACTTACATAAAAAAATACCTGTATGTATGTAGTTATATTTGTAATTTATTTCTGTAATTACATCTAATTACAACTGTTTACCCAACTCCTACCCCTTAACCTACACTTAAACTATACCATGAAACCTGACCCTAACCTTACCATATTTATCCCACCTTGATAGCATTAGCAGTAATTTGAAGACACCTAATATAGTTGGGACCAATAATCATAGTTACCGCAGTTTTCGTTATGAAATAATTTTTTTTTAATGAAATCTGCATAAAAACAGCAAGACATTTTAAGAATCCACTTAAACCAAAGTCTACAGTAAAAGGGAAAAGCTGTAACACTCAGTATGGCGGCTGTAGAAAATGAAGTCCTGCCTTTCAATAGAAAAAAGGTAATCGGCTTGTTAGCAAAGGCATTGCTTGCTCTTTTTAATCTACATATGCATCAGCTGGACAAACCTGAAAAAAGGTGTAGCCTGATTTAAGCATTGCTGTCAGTTTTTTATTGTAGAACTGACATATGTTATTGAACTGGCACATAGTTTTTGTCATTTCAGTCTTTTCCCTTTCCAGTAGATTGGAGGTGTACTTGTGTGATTTGAAAAAAGCTGCCCTGGGGCATTGACACAATGACTGCAGAGTGAACCAACATGCTCCAACAGGGACTTAAGATAATACGAAGTTACTTCATTTTTATAGCAGTAAAAATAACTGTAGCTACTATAGTATTTGAAGGGAATCTATAGCCACGACAACAAAATGTTGTAAGGCACTCAGTGTTGTGGCAACAAACATGTTGCATGATTAATTGTTAAAAGATCATGGTTTTCGTGTCAGTGACGTGCAGTCCATTTAGGCTGCGAATGCTCTCCATATACCTGAGCCAATTGAGAGAATGGATGCAGGAATTTGCTTTTTAATTTTACCCTTAATATAAATTTCCTTGTCATTAGAACATGCAACCTAAAGCTTATTCCCATTATAAAATTATTTTATTGCCAAACTGTAGTTTTCTGAAATCTGTTATGTAAGGATTCAGGCGAGGAATCCACAAGTAAATTAAATGAATAAATTACCAAATAAAAACAAAAATATTGTATATCCTTGTCTTTTGTCACACAAATTTGAATTTGATACACCTTTAGTTTAGTTTATTCATTGTCATTTGAATCATTCACTCAACCGATTCGCTATTTCAAATTCAAATTAATAAATGTATGTATGTAAAAACTAGTCATGATTATTAATGTAGATCTGACATATGCAAACTATTAATTTATGTTTTGAATAGTTGTATATAATAATATTTCGATACGTATTTTGATTTACATACCTGTATTTCTACTTGTTTCTTGCATTTTAAGTAGATTAAAGCAAAGAACATTTTGTCACTATTTTGTCACATATTTTCTGCTCTGTTCTAAGCAAAAAATCGTGATTGTCAAATTAATTAAGAATCATGCCGTTATAAATGAGTTAAGTTTTTACTATGCACAAGCCTCTATTTCTAGAACATTCTCTCCTCTGTTTTACTTGACAAAATGCCCATGTTTTTTTCTTCTGGTTTTCTCCTTCAAAGCTGACAAGCAGACGAAATTAAAAACTAATTAAACCAAGATAAAATTTAATTAAAACCTAAACTACACAAATATGGTGTCGTTATAGCAATATTCACTTTGATATGACCACTAAACAGCGTCTGATCTGCATTAGCTTAGTTAGCTAACACTCCCACTCTAACTCATGCTTTACAAGATCTTTGATGTGGAGTATTCTAATAAAGAAAATCAATGCAGGCAGGGTCATTAACAAGCACCTCCATACATTTGCACCTGCAGATGAAGTTTATACTTTTTATAAAAGCTATTTACACCTTTGGAGATCTGTTTTGAGAATGAAGTAAAGTATTTTAGTTGTATTTAGTATTTGCTTGTTGTGTGAGTTGTTCTGTTATGAACTGAAAGTGCAAGTGAGAATGTATTTGCAATTTATTAAGCAAATCTCACAATATGCTCGATTTGGACCCAGTTAAGAGCAAAGAGATACACTCTGCTCTGCTCTAATGGGGATGTCAGTAGATGCTGGAGATAATAACTGTTAGTTTACACTGTAGATAATGATTAATTCAGTTGCATCTCAGCTGAGCTGGCAAGCTGACTAAAATTGCAATACAATACTGTGTAAGTAGTGTGCCTGAACTCTAAATTTGAAGGAGGAATAAAACAAAGTGAAAAATAACCTGACTAATGGACTGCGATAACCTATACAATAACATTCTCTGGAAATGGAAGTCAGAGGAAAATCCTGAAGGTCTCTTTTATCATTGACATGAATACTTGTATGAGTGAGTGAAAATGACAGGGCTTTCTAACTCTGCCAGTTTAGTTCTTTAAAGTAGATTTGTGACTGACAATCACAGAATCGAGTAGTAAAATACTTGTAAAATAAATTCTGAAAATGTTACCCCTGACAGCACACATTTAAAGGATAGTTCACCCAAAAACGAAAAGTAAAAAAATCACAAGAAAAGTAGTCCTTGCACTATATTCCAAGTCTCCTTAAAGGTGATCTAAGCAATGTCACGCGTTTTATGGCCAAAACATTTTTTGTCACATACAGCAAACATCTACTCACGATCCGCTAGCTGCCTGTCCCCTGAACACACTGTAAAAAAACGCGGTCTCTGCAGACACCCCAGGCTCCACAAACGGCAACAAAAACAAACTCTAGCGACCCGCTCTACGAAACATAACAAACTGTTCCAGCCAATAACCGACAAGAATGGTTTGGGGGTGGGTTTGAGGGGTTAGTGCGCGGATGAGGAGGAGGGAGGGTCTAGCTAGCCTCCGTTTTGTTTGACAATAGTTCGAACGTCAACAGGAAGTGACGTCACCCAGGATCGCTTAGAGAACCTTTAAGTTATAAGATTTGCGAGATGAACAGACCAACATTTCAGTCATTTATTCACTAATTTACTGACAATCTTAACTCAAGAACCCCTACAATTGAATCAGTCTATTTGTTGAACGAATCGCTCAGTCTGATCTGTGAACTGTTTCTGTTCTCAAATTCAACACAGATTCAATGATTGCAGCAGTTCTTGATTAAACAACTCACAGGAGGGGAACATTTTTGGTCTGTTGTATGTATTGTATTGTAGTGTACTGTAGAACTTCCAAAGGCATGGAATATAACACACGATATATGTTTCTTTGACCACTTGTATGGTTCTTTAGAGCATTTTTTGGGTGAGCTATTCCTTTAAACCTTGTACGCCACTTTATACTGCTCATTTGTGGACAAATTATAGACCATATCGCTTACAGAGGCTTTAAGTAGTGTACAATGATGTAATGAGAATTTTATAAGGAGAGCATAGTGCAAGTGAGATGTTTGTAACTGTGGGAGTTAACACATTTAAAACTGTGTTACGGAATCTTATGTACACATTTATTTGCCAACTTTACTATGCTTCTAAAAATGAGATTATCATGGGTCTATCAAATATAAGGTTTAGCACTACACAATATCTAAATTGTGGAAACACTGGTACATTTGTATTTTTGTAATGCATTGATGTTTTTTTTTTTTTTGCTATTGTTGATGTGTTATATGTTGGGTGCGTTTAAAACATTGGACCCTGAGTCTGTAATAAAGTTTTGATTGATTGATTGATTGATTGATTGATTGATTGATTGATTGATTTGTGGTTGGTTGTGGTTGGTTGTTGTTGGTTGGTTGGTTGGTTGATTGTTTGATTAAACCCCTTACTTTGCTGTATGAACCAAACCCAGTTCAGTTCAAATAAACCAGTAAAGGAATAAAAATGCAAATGATTGCATTATTGCACTATTGGTGTTCTCTGAGATAATTTGAATTAAAAATGGTCACATTAGGAAAAATAAGTAGCACAAATTAGTTTAAATTAAAGGGAAACTCACCAAAGCCCAATCTGTTGTCATTGTTTCCAAAGTCGAGAGAATATATGACAACATGGTAGTTGTTCCACACGTACAGCAAATTGTCTCTGGGGTTGTAGTCCACAGCTGCGATGTATTGGTAGGAATTTGGGAACGGAATGCTGAGGTGCGTTTCACGGCTCTTTTCTGTGTTGTACATGTAGTCGATTTTATTCCCCAACGCTTCATTATCGTCATCTTCATAAACGCTCTTCACTACATAGAGGATTCCGCAGATCATGAAAGCATTGGAGGCCGATCGCTTATCGTATGTCGTATCCCATGACCCCTCCACTCGTAGTGTGTAGGGGTTGAGCTGACTCACCACAATTCGTCCATTGTTCTGTTCGGTGGCGTAAATTACCCACAGTCCGTTTTCATCCACTGCTAGATCGATGTCAGATTTCCCACCCCAGCGATACGGCGAGGTGTCGTGGTAATTAGCGTTAGCGATAATCGCCTCACCGCTTTTGATACGAGTTCGCAGGTCGAATTTAACAATGTTGCGTGTACGTTCCTTGTTGAAGAAAAGCGCACCATCGAACACCACGAACCCAGTGCCATCTACCCGATGTGGTAGTTTGTATGTTGTGGTAGGGCGACCTGCAATAAAGTCCTCTTTAGATGAGTACTCAGTCAGTGTATCTGTGCGGTAAGGTGTCCAGGGCATATAGTAGATCTTATTGGATGACTGTAGGGGGTCTTTACACCATGATCCAGACTGATGGTCCGACTCAAAGAGGTGTTCACTCTGGTACACACCTCTCAATACACCTGGACAGAGAAAGACTGAAAGAGGAAGAGATGGAGAGTTGCAGTCACATATTTGAATGTAATTTAATGCTCATTTTGTTGTCCTATCTATTCGTTTATTAAAAGTACATGAAATGCTGGCCTACTCTCTTTTATGATGAGCATATTTTACATATCTGAATTAAAATCAATTTGGATATTGTTTTATGGACACAAGTTAAATTTGTCTGGGTGATACAATTGTCCTGATTAAATGAATAAAATAATCCTTATTAAAATAAATACTTAAGATAAGCTTAAATAAGCACCATCTTGTATTATTAATTCTTAGAATTATTATCTTCTTCTATTATTATTTCTTCACTGCTTATTCATAATTTAAAAACGTTTGTCCAAGTGCAACCCAAAAAAAATCTACCAAAAAAGACCCCTGCAGACCTTTCTTAAATATGTTTAGATCAACTGAAATTTTTCTTTGAAAATGATTGAAATACAAAGAGCATATTTCTAAGAACTAGATTTTTTCCCAAAGAGTTTTCCTTTTTTTATTGTGAACACTTCTGTATGTCATTGACCCATAAAACATGCTAACAAATGCAATGATCCACAACCAAAGTTATCAGAAAGCTACATGTTTTGAGCCTGAGAGATAGAGAGACATCTATTAAATCATATCTGATGACTAGTAACCCGATTTATAGTTCATGACTCCAGCAGAATCCCTCAGGAGGTTCTGAAAATCTGTCACACCGACTTCTCTAACCCTGAGGAAAATTCACACGGTGTGTGAATTTATGTGGGGGGTGGTTAAGAACCATCACCCTATTATCCCTGGTACATTAAATGTGAAGATGAAAATAATCATCTGTTAAGCCTTCTGCAAATCAACTTTAATTTGTCCTGCAGAATTGCAGCTTGTAATACGAACATTCTATTTCATGAACTTTCCCACAATATATTGCTGGGAAAAATAGCAACGATATTTGCTAAACCTGGGACAAATTTCTGGGAGTAATTCAAATTACATTTTAAAGTACTGTGAAAAATCAATGACCAATGAACACAGTTGAGACTGGCTTAAAATCAGGGTTAGCCACCGTCCACACAGCAGGCCGCGCTGTCATGCATATCTAATAAATGTACGCTCTGTGTGTGTGTGTGTGTGTGTGTGTGTGTGTGTGTGTGTGTGTGTGTGTGTGTGTGTGTGTGTGTGTGTGTGTGTGTGTGTGTGTGTGTGTGTGTGTGTACACGTCTAATGTTTTCACTTTCTTTGATTTATAATGATACTCCTGCAAACCATGCAGATATTCTTACATGGTCACACACAAACAGAGAGGAGAGCGCACACGGAATGCCTGCCATAGAAACGGCCCTTTCCCACCATTCGGTTCCCAGAATGAGAGACATCCTCATGGGAAGTGTGGCTGGTATTTTAACTATTGCTGGATGTTTCCTTTTATTGTTTTAGATACATTAATTTTCCACAATATGTCTTAATCCAGGAACTTCTCTTGGCCTTTGATAAACTCAAGTATATTTGTGTTTATTCTTTTATTTTATACTTGCGACTGTCAAATGTTTTGGTAGCCTATTAAATCCTTTGAATTTTTTATTTAATTTCTAATTTCTAAAGTTTTATCCAAGTATTCAGTTCAATTCAAGTTTGTTTGTAAAGTACTTTTTGTAATACATAACGTTTCAGAGCAGCTTTACAGAAATAGCATGCGTCAAATATTAAAATCAATAAGCCAGAGTTGACAGTGACAAGAAAAAAAAATAGTGATGAGGTATTAGGAGAAAAAAACCTTGAGAGGCTTGTAACTACATACACAATAAAAATGACAGCTATTTTTCTGTTTATGTCAACATAAAAAAATGCCTTTGTAATGTGCGTACCATTCTATTCCAAATCAAGACAACCTGACATAAAAAGCTCCCATTTCAAAATGCCAATTCACTTGATTTGAGTGTTATCGGCCTTTGATAAATGTGATAACTGTTTATGCGTCAGCTATGCAGAAAATAAGCTTTCATGTTAAGGTCTAGATTTACCCGAGGCCAATCAAGACCCATAACATCGCAAGACATCAGTTTCACACTGTCACGTCTTGCGGTCAGCACAATCGGCAGCTTAAGTTTTAAACAGTGGCAACACCTCCCTGTTTATCTGATACATGGTAAACCACCAGATACACTAAGAGAGATCAAGAGAGAGGAGACAGTGAGGAATAGAGGTCTAATTCAGGGAGTAAAGCCTTGGTCTGAGATCAAGTTTCTCCTCCGCATTCCTATTATAAACCATTATGAGCTACTGATCGCCAATCTGTCATTAGTATCAAATAACACCATAACAGCCTGACAGTGAATTACACACTTAAATTACATTAAAGTAATGGACCTACCTCTTTGCTCCACTTCTGCATTCAGAAAAGGGTGGAAGGCGAAGAAAAGAGAGAGAGAGAGAGGAGAGAGAGAGAGAGAGAGAGAGAGAGGAGAGAGAGAGAGAGGAGAGAGAGAGAGAGAGAGAGAGAGAGAGAGAGAGAGAACAGATTAATGATGCAATATTAAATACTTCACAGTAATTCAATTCCATATTATGCATGCAATGTGCGACGTATCTTAACACAATCTTGTGAGTTAGTAAGTAGTAAAATGTGCTTCATTTGTACTCTAGAAATTTCATTAACAAAGTGATCATAATTTTTGAAAACAAATATAGTGTCAATGTGATATTAGGCTATTAACCAGAAAAATGAATGCATCAAAAACAAACTAGAGAGAAAGAAATAGGGTTTGTTTCACAAATATTTCTCATGTGCCTTGGGTGCTATGATGTAGATACAGAGCAGCTTTCTTGGCTAGCCTTCTTGGCTGATGAATAAAAGACACAGACTTAGGATTTATCATTATTTATTCATTTATTTGATATGATATGAAAAAAGATACAATTTTTGGTTTTATTTCAATTTAAACTGAACGTTGCCTTTTTTATTATTAAAAACTTGTATCCTGACACAAATTTATTGGCTTGACCTGTTGTGAGTTAGAGACAGGACTATTTGATTAGCTGATTTATGGAGGAATGGGAAAGTGGTTTAGAAATATATAATATGTGAAAGTAATATGGAAATTGTAGATTTTTAAATTAGCTGCTTCTTGCTTTTATTTATGCTGGTTTAAACAACCGTGTATCACATGAAATACATTCTGAGGAAACTGTTTTACTTTTGTATATTTTTTATATTTGCATTTTACATATTCTTTCTTTATTTGTCTAATTAAATTTGAGTTCCTTTTTTTATTTAAACATCATGCAACCAATAATGGAAGACAAAAAAAAGTCATTGTACTCATGCAATGGCAATAAGAGCTTGATTTGCCTTGAAAAAAATACAATATAGACGGTTGCAACAATTTATGTCTTTGTGTGTGTGTGTGTGTGTGTGTGTGTGTGTGTGTGTGTGTGTGTGTGTGTGTGTGTGTGTGTGTGTGTGTGTGTGTGTGTGTGTGTGTGTGTGTGTGTGTGTGTGTGTGTGTGTGTGTGTGTGTGTACTTCTCTATGAAATATGCATGAGGATGAACTGTTAATGCATCACTCAATAAATCCAATAAATAAGCCGCCACACAAGAAAGAGAGACTATGTGAGTGTGTGAATGAGGTTCCAGGAGATCTGATTTAAAAGCAATTATGTCTCCCACACACACACCTAGTCAAGTTTCAGTCACATTGTAAATGGATCAATAACGGATAGTCATTTGCTGTCAGTAATAATAAATAAAGAACAGCCTGAACAGACCAGTCCTACTGGGAGGTTACGACTTCCTCTACTAGTACCCAATGCATCCCAACTAACAGACAGGTCGATGTGGATAATGTAACACAGACTCCTGCAGTATGTTTACCAAAATCATTACCATAGTTGCAATGACAGAGACAGAGACAGAGACATTTCCTGGGGGACAAGGGACATCACCACCGTTTGTTGATGGAGACAAATATGAATTTGAGCGTGCGGCGGGGTTTTAGCGGACTAAATGACTGGAGAAGTCAAGCATACGTCACTGGAGAGAAGTCGGTCGGTTCACCAAAAGATTTTTTACGTGGTCAGAATTTTTTTTTTTAAATTGTGCATCAATAAAATGCATTTAGAAAATAGATAGAATCAGGTGTACAATTTCTGTGCATCCAGCAACATCAAAATATTGATTGTTTGGTAACACTTTATGTAATAAAGTACTTACAAATAATTTGCAAACTATTAGTTTATAGTTAATTCATAGTTAATATATTGTAGTCTTTGCATTGTTCATTTCTTAATAAGCTATAGACAAATAGTGAGTTAAAGTTATCTTAACTGAAAACTATTATCGTTCTTGGTGTGGCCTTTACTTACAGTTGTTGAAAATATTACACAAAAATTACAGTTTGCCTTTAAAGGGTTAGTTCACTCAAAATTTAACCATTTACTCACCCTCATGTTGTTCCTAACCTGTATGCCGTCTTTCTTCTGTTGAACACAAAAATATATTTTGAAAAATGTCTAAAAAAAAAATATTCTTTTTTTTTTTTCGTTCATACAATGCAAGTTATCGGGGTTCCCTATTGACATTCATTGTAAGAACAAAAACAGTTGAAACATTTTTCAGAATAACCTCTTTTGTGTTGCACAGAAGACGACAAAATCTCCAAAGTGAGTTTGGAATAAAATGTGGGTGAGTAAATGATGACAGAATTTTCATATTTGGGTGAACTAACCCTTTAACGTACTGTAAATAATACGACTTGCAGGGAAGCAAGATTCCTAGACTATAATTTCAAAACCACTTTATTTCCTCCATAAAGACAGTAGTTAATCACACAGATCTAAGGAGCAGGTACTGAGTATCTATATGAAGAGAAGTTTTCTGGGTGTGTAGGTAAAACAGACGTCCCATATTGAGGCCAAAGCAGAAAGGTTGACTGGAGTTCTGCCAACTCCTCCATCACAGGGGAGAAGAGAAAGCCAGAAAAACCTCAAGAAAACATTTGGAACATGTTCCCAAGGGTTTCTAAGCCAGAAGTAATTAAATTACCTGCATGTGTGTGTATGTGAGACTGTTTGTGTGTGTGTCCGTCCGTTATGATGGACCTCCCCACTAATTAGTGGGCCTGTGGAAAAAATGTTTTAGGCTTTTTTTTGACCAGATGGTCACAAACACACATGTATGCACTTATGAACACCTCACACACACTCCATGACCCCTATGCGCAGGACGATTTATGGTCAAAAGGCCGAAACGAACCGCGTGTGCATCCTGCCTGTGTGTCCTTTGTGTCATTTAGCTCTGTGCAAAAAATTCCACAAAGTCTCTGCTATTCCACCCATTTGTGAATCAGTGTGTGAATATGTAGGGGAGACAAAGTGTGTAAGTGTATTCAGGCTTTTCCTGCTGCCAGTGCCGCAGTCATACGATACTGATTTATCGTCACCGTTGCCATGGCCACACCAACCCCACAGAAACCGTGAGAACTTGAAACCACATCACTCTGCCCTCAGATGATTGACAGGATGTTTTCCCATGAGTCATGGCAAGGGACAAGGCCCGACAACAGCGGACAAAGGCAACAGAAGTTCATTTATATGTATTTTTCTGTCAGATACAAGTTCATATTTGGTGACAGATCTGATTGAGGTATCACTGCAATCCTAAGCTGTTAGGAAAGTAGAAAAGTTTCAAATCAACTTGAAATGTAAATTTGACAGTGCCATAGTGAATAAAAACCTCAACTAATGGAGTCATTATTGTGGACTAAGGCTCTTTGTATGAGCACATGTGAGTGCACTTGTACTTGTGAGGGCCAAATTTCAGAAAATGCCCGTCTTGAATGTTCAAGCTCGATAGAAATAATTTATGGCATAATGTCCATTATTAACGTCCATTACCACAGTTTGAACACCAAAAAATAAGGCACATAAAGTACACAGGGCCAGGCAAAAAAAAAAAAAAAATGAAGTACAGCCACACGACTCAAACATTATATTTGTTGGCATGCGAATCGTGTACTGGCCATCTGGCTAAAGTTACATCCAATATTTCAACTTGCTTGTCATGACGACTTTACCTCAGTAAAGCAAGTAAACCTGATAAATATCACACTATATATGCAATAATACCAGAAAGGGACATGACGTAACTATAGTACGTCAAGTAAAGGAATCACATAGGAATTACATCAGGAATTACAATTACAAGGAAAGAAAAGTATTTCCACCTCAAAAGGACAATTTATAGAACTTCACAGCACAAATAATAAACAGGATTTCACTGAATAATTCATTTAAAAAAATGTCATTTTCACATTACATGTGTTTCTATCATCTTGTTTTGAAAAAAGGACTAAGGTACAAAGTGAAATAATTTTCTGTGGTAATCAACATTATGCCACAAATGATTATAGAGCTCGAAATAGAGCTTTACTAAAACTCGGGCCGGAACATTTGTTTCAAACGACCTGAGGCCGCTAGTCTGTACTAGTAAAAAGAGTCAAATATTGAATGAAAAAATGGTTACGTTGTAGTAATTATAACTTGATTTTTAAAACTGGATATTGTCTGTGGTTGCTATGTAGTTCATAAGGTGTTCTGAGGGGGTTTAAATGGTTTGTTATGTGGAATGGGGCATTGCTTAGTTAAGTTAAAAGGGCCCTCCCTCAAGTCTTTATGATATCCTGTGGCCAGTTGCATAAACTTAGCCACTATTTTCAGACTTTCTTAAGAACTAATTTGACCATTTAGAAATGAATCAAGAGGTAATCTCTTAAAAAATAAGGTTAAAAAAACTTTTCTTTTTGTCTTGTCTTACTTAGTCTTTTTTTAAGACTAGTCTAAGCAGTTTATGCAACCGACCCTGGTCCTTGGACATGACTTGAATCCCTTTTTTAATATACATTTATGGGGTTTTTCATTTTATCACCCACCAGATGAAAAATCTTATTGGAATATTTTGGGCTCAATACAAGTTAAAGGGATACTCCACTTTTTTTGGAAACAGGCTAATTTTACAACTCCCCCAGAGTTAAACAGTTGGGTTTTACCGTTTTCGAATCCATTCAGCCGATTTTCTGATATTTAGAAGAATATCAGTAACCAGACAGTTTCTGGTCCCATTGACTTCCATAGTATATATTTTTTCCTACTATGGAAGTCAATGGGACCAGAAACTGTCTGATGTCTAAATATCAGAAAATCGGCTAAATGGATTTGAAAATGGTAAAACTCTGTGTTAAAAAATGTTTAACTCTGAGGGAGTTGTAAAATGAGCCTATTTCGAAATAAAAATGGAGTATCCCTTTAAGCTCAGCTGACAGCATTTGTGGCATAATTGTAATTACCCAAAAATGTATTTACCAAACCCATTTTAACTTAAAAAAAAATCCTAGTTACATTGAGGCACTTACAAGGAAAGTAAATGCGGTAAATTTATAAATGTTAAAAACCTTACTGTTACCACAAGACAAACAATGTGCATCTTAACACGATTTCAGTGTGAAAAAGATCACAATTTTCTGTGTAAAGTTTTATCTCATTTTAAAACTTGTAAGGTAAACTTAAAACTAGTGTTAAATCTTTGTTTAAAACTTTATACGGTTACATAACAGAAGAATTGATGCAGGTGCTTTCGTTAAATCATAACCTCCAAAGATTTGCCCCACTCACTTGTAGGTGCCTCACTGTAATGTGTTTTTTTTTTTGTGTGTGGTAATCAACACTTTGCCACAAATGCTGTTGATTGAGCTGAACTAGAATTTAGCCCAGAATATTCACAGAATAGTCTGAAGCATACAAAGATCTATCAGAAGAACTACCGCACAATTTAAGATATAATTCATGTCTATAGCCTGAAGCACAAAGGAATGAGTTATGCATCAAATTTAATACTTAAAGTTAGAGATTTGTTCAAAGTATGAGAAATAGCAATAGCGATGTTGTAAAAAGCTTAAATGAAATCTGTAAGTGTGTGAGAACTTACTGTATGGCACACACTCATACTGAACCTCAAGGTATTTGTACGTTCCAGGACACGGGTCAGGAAAAACATCCGGGCCAGCAACGACCGCACACTGAGTTCGGTTGTTACACCTGAGAGAGAAAGAGAGAGCAATTTATGCAGACAGATAAAGCAAGGCTATTTGTTCAGTTCATTCAATATCAATCTGACATTAGGCATATGAACCATATGTACTCGTTCAATACGTACAATAAAAGTTAATGAGCCCTGAAATCCATTTTCATCAAATGAAAGAAAAAAAAGATACTTTTACTCAACAATCTCAATGAAGCTGAAAGACTCAAAATGTGGGCTCCCCCGAAAGCCCAGGAACACATGCTGTTGTTTAAATGTAATTTATATTTATTTCATATGTACATGTAGGGCTGAAAATACAGAGCAGAACGAAAAAAGGCAGAGGAAAAAAAACAGTTTTGACATATCCCGCTTGGCAGGAACACATGCACACACATACGGATGACCACCACATGACATCTCTGTCATATTTCATGATTATTACACCCTATAGAGATACAACTGGACAGACACACAACACAACTGACACATGTACAAACACACACAAGAATCTTAAAGCTCAGTTATATCTCGTTCAACGGGTAACCATGGAAACCTTCCAGTCCGAACCCACGGGGCACTCAAAATGCACACACACACACACATACTTCAGTTTCTTAAGTTTCCAAGATTAGCTTCACAAAATCATTATATGATGACAAGCAGCAGTCTCACGGACTCGGGTGTGTGTTCGTGTGGGTGTGTGTTTTGCCTCTTACTTTTCCAGCTGTCAGACAGTGGAATAATGTATCAGATTGGTCTCTTGACATTTTTTATATTTGTGTACAGATGCAGGTATGTTAAGTGTGTGTTACAGTTTGACTATGTGTGTGTGTGTGTGTGTGTGTGTGTGGGCCCTAATTGCTGTGCTGAGTGAGTGTGACAGTCATACTCCCAGAGTGCTGTGGGGCATCTCTGGTTTCCGGGGCGACAGCTCTTGGATGGCATTGTGCTACACTCAGATATGACCTAATTTAGGAGGAGAGGACAGAAGAGGAGATTCTTTTGTCTTTTTCATTAGAGGTAAAGATTTGCATGCACAAAACAGCCATTCAATGTCCCGCCCTATATTTTGTCCCAGGTATTGTGCGTTTAAGATTTGTGTTCACGGTTGTTTGGGTGTATGAGAATGGTCCGATCAGACAGGCTGCAGTGAGGAGATGACTGAATGAACTGGGGCAGTGTGTGTCACATGATCAGCATCATCCAGATGTACAGAGACACTGGCCTTGAACAAAGTCACCTGACTGAGATATCTGATGGTTTCCTATGTGTGTTAATAATTTATTTCCTATTTGCTCACAAACACACACACAGGATGTCATGTCAGGTTTAGTAATCATCTATTTTGATGACATGAGTCCTGCAAGGACGAGGAGGGGTATTTTTTTATAGCTATGAGTCCTTGTAGCTCAAACAGTAGAGAATTACGCTAGCAATGCCAAGATGATGGGTTCGACTGTTGACACTCACAGCAACAAATATATATATCTGTCATTAATTGCCATATGCTTTAAGAAAGATTTTCACATTTTCCCTATACTTTGAATACTGAAAAAAGACGTAAAATGTCAACAACAGTAAGATAAAACAGGATTTAAAAAAGAACCCATGAAATTTTCATATTTCCCAAAGTTGGGAACACACCGTATATGGTTCATCCCTTTTGGAAACAGTCAGTTGCTTTTATTTACATCTCAGCTTGGCAAAACTACAAACCACCTTTTCTCACAATCAACTGAAGATTAGGAAAGGAAATCTCTAATCAATAAATAAATAAGCATGAGCAACCAATGAATTTGAATGAACTTGCAATGAATTTGCTACTTTTACACATTTTATTTGCAAATGACAAATGTAAATGTTCAGTACATGCATATACAGTACAGTAAGTAAGTACTCACTATTTTATTTTCATTTTCAGAGAAGAGAGGGGATCTAAATGCATATACTGTATTTACTAAAATAATATATAGTGAAATCTATACACTAAAAAATATATAATAATTTTGTAAACATTTTTGGTCTTATTTTTACCTCAAAATCAAAAGAAAATAAGAAATCAGATTAGGCATATATTATATGCAACATTGTATGTATTTAGTAAGTTAGTTAGTTATTGACATTATTGTCATGACAGTTAAGCACATTAATCACTAAAATATTGTACTGTAATGTAAAAAACTGTAAAAAAAATGTCATTTTTATTACTGTAATACTGTAATTAAAAGCCTTCAGTATAAACAGAATGATATGATTAAAATCATCCATCCGTCCATTCTCCATACCGCTTATCCCCTCTAGGGTCGCGGGAGACTGGAGCCAATGATTGAAAAAAACTAATTAAATTAAGTTCAAATTCAGTACAAACTGTGGTAACAGTTTATTTTCCAGTGTCCTTGTTACATACTGTATGTACATGTACTTACTGTAGTAGAATTATTGGTAACACTTTATTTTACAGTGTCCTTGTTATGTGTTACATGTAGTTACTGTAGTAATTTTAATAATATTTTATAATTTATTATAACTATAAATGATGCACACATGAAACTAACCCTAAACCAAATCCAATTCCTAACCCTATAAATAAGTACATGTTGTTAATTAAAGCGTTAGTTGAAAATTACTCACCCTCATGTTGTTCCTAACCCGAAAGACTTTCATTCATCTTCGTAACACAAATCTTTTTAACGAGTTTGCAATGACATGCGGGCCAGTAATTTAAGACAGAATTTTCATTTTTCAGGGATAAATATGAGATTTGATGAAAATTGTCATTTTTAACCAAACCAACAACATTTCCACATGCAATGTACCATGATCAATGATAGGAGAAAATCAAATATCCTGACCAATCACTTGCCATTTTCATTTCTGGAACAACTGTTTAGCATGCAGCATGTGAAATCAGTTCTATTCTCTCTCCTCTGAATTGCATCAGACCTGCTAGTTGAAATCTCTTTGTGTAATATATTATGTCTGCCAATAGATCTTGGATAAGGGGCTCCCAAACAATCACCTTCCAATTACCTTCCCTCATTGATTAGAGCATTAGCCCGCCATGGAACACACATACACACACTCTGTGAATACATTAGCCCAAACTGAGTGAGATGTAAAGGTCAGACAAAATGAGAGAGAGCGAGTGACAGAGAGAGAGGGAGAGCGGGAGATGAGGTGGAGAATGATAAATGATGTGTGATTCCAGCCACAGCTTCTATAAAAAGCAGCGGACCAGGACAGAGAGAGAAAAAAGGCGAAATCTTTCTCTTGTCTTCTGTTTCATGGAACGTTTCCTGATTCCTCTATGGGAATTATACACTGCTACATGCAAAAGCGTGCCTTGCACATTAGTAGCTCAGAGTTATATAAACTGAAAAATGTATCTCTTGTGTGTTGATAAAAGCGGGCTACCAGCATCCAAACATCTAAATTGGCTCTCACAAGAGAATGCGAGCGTGTGTTACAGGTATAGATGCTTGTGTGTATGAAAGAGAACTCATAAATGGTAATTTCCTCCACATTGACTCTGGGCATGGTCTATGGCCTTACTAATTGGATCTTACAGTCTGGTCTACCCTGAGGCAGTGTGTGTGTGCGTGCGTGTGTGTGTGTGTGTGTGTGTGTGTGTGTGTGTGTGTGTGTGTGTGTGTGTGTGTGTGTGTGTGTGGCAGCTGGCAGGTGGTATAACAGGCAACCTCAGGGCAGGATATGGTGCTCTCTGCCTTACACGTTTCCCCTGATTACACACACACACACACACACACACACACACACACACACACACACACACACACACACACACACACACACACACACACACGGAGCAAATTCTGAATTAACAAAAAACTGTATAATCAAATCTGTTCAGTTCAAAATTAAAACCATACAGTAGAAGCCACCATTTTTATGAATGTTTTATGAGGGCAAGGCCAGTCGTTACACCGCATGACACATCCGTTGATAGTTTGTGATTATTATCATACGTAGGCCATTTCTCTACATCTTTGTTCTTGTGCCACGGGGTGCTAGGTTGTCAAAGTCAAGGTCAAATGGATAGCAGGCTGTGCTCTCGACATTATACCGGAACTGAAACTATAATGTTTCTTGTGATGACGCAAATGCTAATGGGGTTTGTTCAGCATGGATTCTGTTTTTCTCTGTATTCTCGGGTCGGAGGCAAAGAATTCATTTGTCCTGCCAAACTACATTAAAAAATGCAAAATGTTGAGGGCTCATGTTTGGGGTGTTACTGTATGTAATGTGGACAATCTCAAATTAGTATATCTGATTCATTCCTTGTGCTGTTAAAAAAATGCTGTAGAGATATACGCTGGCATTGGTCTGCATGGTGAACACCAGCTTTTGAAGCACAGTATCTTTTTCCCGTTTTTTTATTACATTCTTATGTGCTAATTATGCCCACAAATCTTTTTTTTTTTTTTTTTTTTTTTTTTTTTTTTTTTTTATTGCTCAAACGTAAACAATAGTATACAAAGTATACAAAACATACAACTTAATAATACCCTTGCCAGGGGGATAGGCATCATATACAATCAAACAAATTGTAAGCTATACAAATATTTCTAGTTTTCATAGCCTTTTTGTTCAAAGAACCACTAATTAATTTATATATGATAACATATCACAATAAAAATGTTTAAAGGCTGGTTTTTGTTTTATATATTTGCATTTGTGGATATAGAATTTAGCTTGCACAATTAATAAATTTATAATAAAGAACATATCTTCTTTAGTTTGTTTTCTAAAAAAACAAAACACAACATTTTCCCACTTCAAAGTAAAGTCCTTGTAAAGTTCTTTCCTAATAAAGCTGCAGAAGTCCTTCCAGAAGGTTGTGGAGTGTGTGCAGATCCAAAACAAGTGCTGGGTGGTCTCAGGGTGATTTCCGCAAAAGGAACAGTTCACATCAATGTCCCTTTTGAATTTCGTCATATAGTGGTTAGCAGGGTAGTACTTATGGATAATTTTGAAAGAAATTTCTTTGACCTTATTTGTGACAAAAAACTTATTGGGAATTGTCCATACTTTTCTCCAGTTTATATCATTTACAAAAGAATTCCAGTATGAAACAACATATGGGACAGATATCACTTCTTTCTGAAACAAAGACCGTACATATTTATTGTTATTTTTAGCAGAGGTCAGACAAGTTTTACCTATATCTGAATCGATTGGATTATAGAAAGGAACAGAAGAGCAACTAAAATCAACACTTCTAAATAGTATTTTGACACCAGAAGGTATAGCATCATATACTATTGCATATTCTTTCGGTGTGGCTGGAAACTTATAGGTGTTTAAAAATTCTGAATAAGATTTATGCCCACAAATCAAAGTGTTGACAATTTAGCTCTCCACATTGTGCTCAACAGAAACATATCACACAGGCCACATACACACTGCAAAGTTTTGGGAGACAACCACATTTAAATACGGGAATAAATCCCCTAACTTATCATTCCATGTGCTTTGGAAAGCAGGATTCACTCCAAGAGTTGACAGAGTGATAACTCAATAGCGGCACAGCATTACCAACTAGTTTAGTTTGGGTCTGTACATACTACTCATATTTAATGAAACTGCAATTGTCACTGCCTGAATATTTCAGCAATGAATTCGGTTGTAGAATGTGGTATTTTTAAGTTTAAGTTTAACACAATTAATGTTAATGTATTAAATTGTGCTAAATTATATCAATACTTTCTTTTTACTAATAAATTATACTGTATGTTTGAATATTTCAAAGATATGTGACAAGGTGTTTCAAATTCAAAATGTTATCTTCTTCTTCATCCTCGCGTATTGTACACTTGTGCGGAGTCCTCTCTTTGTATCAAGGCACGCTATTTCGCAAGATTGAGTGCACCATTCGGGTGTAGTTTCATCATATCCTCCCATCTATGCATTGGTCATCTACGTGGGCGTTTGCCATCCACCATGAATTGGTAGGCAATGTCAGCAACAGTGTCTGGTACCGCTTGTAGGACATGCCGATACCACTTTCCATAATTGGCAAAACATCCATTTGCTAGCAAATTGTATCATTACAGCAGTAGTCAAAGAGAGACACACCAGCAATCCATCGCGCATGCACATCTCTATGAGATCTCCAGCATTTGACTCCATATAGCGCAGACACTACCATTCGGTATATCTTTGACTTGAGATGGATTGGACTCACTTCTTTCCAGCACATCCAGGCCACATTCAAGCACATCGTCATTAATATCACCGCCAATCCTGGGTACTTAAAGCCGTTCATCTTCGTCAGGCCCTCGCCATTGACCGGGATATTGCCATTAGACGAATTGTTCTCCAAGTATTCAGTTTTCTTGATGTTGATGTGGGGGCCATTCCATACCCGGACTAGGGGTTCCAGTCAAGTTATGGTCAGTGTTATTTTAGTATTATTTAAAAACTATTTATATTACTATTATATTTTGAATTAGCTTTTATTTTATATTTTTCATTTTAATTTTGGTTTAAGTTTTAGTAATTTTGTTATGTGTTTCTGTCATTTTATTTAGATATGCTTTTTTCTGTTTGCTGTTTTAATTAACTTATCTATTAACTATCATTAGCATTCAATAGCCAACAATATGATTTTGTCTCCTTAAAACTCATCATGTCATTTAATATTAAATAATATAAAACAATATTATTTATCTCACTATTATTTTAAAGTAAATAAGCTGTGATTTACTTAATGTGTTTATATAAATTAATGTGTTTATATAAATGTGACTGATCCCGTGTGAATGGGCAAACCAATGCACACTTTATCACAGCACAAAGTTGGTGTTAAAAAGTGATATTTCGCTCAAAAATTAAAATTCTGTTCTCATTTACTCATC
Organism: Chrosomus eos; assembly: GCA_036326025.1. Lineage (NCBI taxonomy): Eukaryota > Metazoa > Chordata > Actinopteri > Cypriniformes > Leuciscidae > Chrosomus > Chrosomus eos. Next base: position 34,273,614 of record CM070819.1, on the reverse strand, counting down.
CTCAAGTGGTTCCAAACCAGTATGAATATATTTCTTCTGCTGAACACAAAAGATGATACTTCGAAGAACATGGGTAACCAAATAGTTGATGGAGCCCCATTCACTTCCATAGTATGGGAAAAAAATATGGAAGTCCATACTCTTTATTTACCAACATTCTTCAAAATATCTTCTTTTGTGTTCAACGGAAGGGGAAAAAATCATCCACGTTTGGCACCACTTGATGTTGAATAAATGATTACAGAAAATATGATTTTAAATTAAAAAAAAACTAGTTACTGGTTACATGCATATAATTATTTACAGCAGATATTTGTGTTTTACCAAATGTTGTGGACACAAATTAGTCCCTCCTTCATTGGAATGACTCATTTAGCTGCAGTGTGTACGTAGCCATACACTGACACACACTATACAAAGACGCACACATTAATACAACCTCTGAGACAACAATAGAGTACAAAGCATGTGAATGTATCTCTGTACCTGAGGCCCATAATCTTGTAGGCATCAGGCAGATAGCAGCGAGTGTTCTCCATTTGAGCGGGGTCCGAGTCACAGATCTTGTCATCTGTGCGCCCGTAATTGGCGCTCTCGATCATAATGACATCGGTGCCCGGGCAGCGCAGTTCGATAGGATAACCCTCACACGACAACTCTCGACGCACCACAGCCATCGGCACTGGAGCACGACTTAAAACTGCAAAGAGAAAAAAAATATTGCATTGAACAAACTATGCAACAAATTGAAACACATTTTTCATTCACGTACGCTCTCTCTCAAACATAAAATAATCCAGTTTTTGAGTGCGTTAGAGGGTGCATGTAGAAAAGGAAATACAGTTATTGTGAGCAAAACAATATTTTCATTATACAATAGAAAGATCTCATATCTGCATCCAAAAGTCACATCTATATAGTTATCATGTCCTCAGTAATAACCTTTCTTTAAATTACACACAAACAGAAACTTAAATCAAAAATTACATTCTTTACCGCCAACCCTTTCCTGTTACCGTAGCAACACACTCCTTTCCCCGCATGACGTATAGCCATAGACAAACACCAACACAATAAACTGCATTCTAATGCGTACACAGACACAGACAGAGACAGATACAGACACACTCATACACACTTGCTCTTATGAAATTAATCTAAGGGATGTGAATGACACTTGACTGTGTGCATGAGTTAATTTCATATTCTGCTGCCGCCTCTGATTAGCATACATACTGACAGTAGAGAAAGCAAATCATCGTCCAATCAGGATCCAGCATTTAGCCGTCACCATCTCAATCGTTTCCGTAGAGATTTAACAACACACACCAACACACACACACACACACACACACACACACACACACACACACACACACACACACACACACACACACACACACACACACACACACACACACACACACACACACAGATTAACCATTCTGATTCTAATAGAAAGCAAAGGCCAGCGCAGAAATGATGGTGCATAAGTGTGTGGGCAGGGCTGATGCATAGAAGTGAAACGGCTTATGGTATAATGTAGGTTATTGGTTTAAACAGGATTGAGTGCAGGGAAGAAGGCTGCTGTCGAGGTGGAACTGTGTTTCAGCGCCCTTGAGACTGGTGGAAGGTGAGTGCTAGAGAAAAGAGGCAATCGATGACAGTGAGAAAAAAGGAGCACGACTGAATGAACGTGTGTGTTACTGAGATACAGAGAACGTCGATGAGGGAGCCGAACATTGCCCTGATGTTTTTAAAACGTTCCCCCAATGGCCAATTCCCCAGTGTCCTCTGAGCTCAAAGGTCCCCTTGAGGGACCGGCTCGCACACACGGGGTCGCGCTGACATGTGGTGCGCACACATTGAGCGTCTAGACGTCTGCATCTCTGATTATTGATCTGTCAGATCCTCTTACATCTGCACTCGATCTCACGCACTTTTAACAGGTTCACACACAATTTTTATAGTTATGGATCGGCCCATAAAAAGGCTCGTTTAAGGGAAAATAACCCAGCTATATTTCACAATCCACCGTGGTGTTTGGAAAAATGCAGCCATCTATTAAAAGGCTTTGGAGTTGTTTTTGTTTGTGTGTTTCAAATTTCTCTCCCCCATATGTGCTTGAGCGTGTTTTCGCGTATGTGTGAATGTTTTGATCATAACGGATGTGCAGCGGTTGTGAAATTCTGTGATTGCTCATGAATCATTTATTGCTGCAAGAAGAGATGTCTCAATTAATAGTTTCCAAAACTTTTAATAAGACGCACAAACTTTGTGGAATTTCCACTGAAGATTTGAGAGCAGCGCGCTTCGCTCTCATTTGGCTCGTCTTCATTTGACAGTCTGCACTTCAAGGTTGGGGGGCCAACTAATCAAATAAAAGCAGTAAGACATCTCATTTATCCATCTCGCGAAAACAACACAACAAGGAATAATTGGCTTTTGTGTGCGTGTGTATGTGTGTTGTGTGTTGTGTGTGTGTGTGTGTGTGTGTGGTGGGTGTGTGTGTGTGTGTGTGTGTGTGTGTGTGTGTGTGTGTGTGTGTGTGTGGTGTGTGTGTGTGTGTGTGTGTGTGTGTGTGTGTGTGTGTGTCCCTACCGAGCGTGACGGGTGTGAAGAGGGCGAAGAGGAAAAGTAGGCGTGTGGACCACATGACCGCCGATGACCCTGATGACCTCTGCACTGACTCGCTGAAGTTGTGTCTCGCACACCTTAGAGCCATGGAGTTCCTCTCTGACGCGCACACCTAAAGTAGGAAGGACACACAAAGAGCAAGTAAAGAGAATGTTAATGTTACAGCTATAGGTCGCTTTTGTTGTACACAGTGTTACAATTCAAAAATTACAGGAAATCAAAATTGACACTGTTTATAAATGCTGTTGGTGTTCTTGTGCTTCGCTACACATTATTCTAAAAAATAGTTTTATTATACAGTAATAACTTTCTCCTTTCCAAACCAACTGAGAACATTCAGCACAGAGTGTGTTCTTGTGCTCAAACAGAAGAAAGCAGAACGTAAAGATCTCGAGCAACGTCAAGGATGACCTACTTTTAACTTCACATGTGGCTATCATGGTTTGAAAGACGTTCATCTGCATTAAAAATGCAACAGACAAACGTAAGAACGTGAACCTAATTCTACCTCACACAGATTGCGGACTGTTGGCCATTGACAGGTTTATGTAATATATTCTGTGTGACAACTGTTAAATGAGTTGTGAATGTTGCCATGAGAAGTTATTCTGAAATTAAGGAATATTTTATAGGGTTAGTTTAGCAAATATTTTCATCAATAACTCATAGAAACTGATACAACTGAACCCAGATGAAATGATCCATCATATCTCTTGACAATCTTGCTGGTCGCTGAATCAGGTCTGTGTAATGAAGTCGATGACATTGAAAAACAAATCCATAATATTTAATAGAGAATATTGACTGTTGTGTGTGTTTGACCATGCAACCAGTTAATCACTCGCCAAAGAAAAGATGAGTTTGTGTGGCTGTTTCTTTAACTCCGGGCACTTTTATGCACCTTGAGTTGATTTTTATTAAAAAAAGATTTAGACTTTTTGTTTTTGTTATATGAAGGTCACACTGTCACATTTAAAGTCTCTTGAAATTTGATCATTTATTTCAGCTACTTTTCAAATGCCAAATATCTGTACCAGTTTAATTGTCTAAAATAATGAAGATCTAAACAGAGAGTGAAATAAAGATTAACCATTTCAATATTTATTGTGTGAAAATAAAGTTAATATCACTTATTTATTGTATTATTGTTGTTTATATTATAATAAATTGATTGATATTTTTACTATGCATCTTTTCCAAACAAGCGAGTAATTTGACAAAATCTGCTATTAAACTTGGAAACTTGGAAATTACATAGTGGTGAAAATGTAAAATCTATGAAAATGTAAAAATGTAAAAAATGATTTTAAGGCTGTTTATTTTCTAAACGTCCACATATCTGAAAGTGCCCATAGTTGTGTATTGTGTAATGTGTAACATTAAAAACAGAGGCATGACAGCATAGGATGAAAATCCAGTGACAACACTCTTGAAGACACATGTGGAGCTCTGCAAATGCCTCCTACAACAGCTTAATGCATCTGTCCTCTTTCCTTCTCCCCACACACACACAGAGAGAGAGAGAGAGAGAGAGAGAGAGAGAGAGAGGAGAGGAGAGAGAGAGAGAGAGAGAGAGAGAGAGAGAGAGAGAGAGAGAGAGAGAGAGAGAGAGAGAGAGAGAGAGAGAGAGAGAGAGAGAGAGAGTTATATATGGCCTGTCTGCACTGAACATCTTTACCTTATTAAAAATAAAGCACTATACAGCCACTGTCTCGTTAAACTTACATAAACACTCAACAATGCCACTCAGTCATTAGAAACACACAGTCACACTCTGTCTTCCTCCTTATGCACATAAACACACACATAGCTTAAACACTCTCTCTTTCTTTGTCTGAGTGATTGATGGCTGCTTAACTAAAGTGAACAGGGGGGTTTTGAGCAGATGTCCCACATTATAAACAGGAACATATGGACATTTGCCCAAAGTACCAGTGTGTGCGTATGTGTGATCAAATGACCATGTAATCAAGCTACCAGTAACTTTATGGTCAAATGAGTATGCGTCTTAGATGCATGACTATCAACTTTGTGTATAGGGTAAACAGTCAGTCTGCCAGTCAATCATGTGAGTGTGTAAATCTGACAACTTCTTCAGAAAAAAGAAAAAGACGTGATTCCTAGTCCACATTTACTTCAGTTAAATAATTATGCTAGCTTATATAATTTAAAGCAATCATTTTGCATGCTTTTTTTAAAGGGATAGTTCACCCAATAATGATTATTCACCCTCATGTCACTCTAGACATGTACTGACTTATATTTTGAAAAAAGTCATTGTGTTTTTTGTCTACAATGACGATCAGTGATATTTAGTGTTGTTTTGGACCCTATTGATTTTCATTGTAAGGTCAAAAGCATTTGAAATGCGACTGAAACTATCATTTTTGTGTTCCACAGAAGAAAACAAGAGGGTATAAATTATAAGAATGTGCGTTTTTGAGTGAACTATTTCTTTTAAGTATTTAATTTTGATTTTATAGTGCAGAACATTCTTATGCTTCTAGTCAACTCCTCAGTTATTTCATTGTTTAGCATGATCCATTTGACCTTGACCATATGCTAATCTTAACCACTTAATGACCCAATTAGCTATTTCAGCATAACCAACGTGTGGCCACTCTAGTTTGCTTAATACTGATTAACCAGTGGGGATCTGAGGGTGACCATCAGGGGTGCCGTTACTCACTCATTAGCTTTTCAGTTCCTTAAAGAACTCATGATGTGTGTGCAATCTGTAGTTGGCTGCAAGTCAATTTACCAATCAATGTGCAGAACATTCATGCCAAGAGTATCAGATATGAATTATAAAACATAATCCAACGTCGTTATTTTTTAGAGATGACAAACTTCAGCCACTTAGTTTGAAACTCCGAGTGTGAACATTTATCAGTTATGTCATCTGATATAACTTTAAAATGTATTGGCATATATTACTATCGGGACATTCCTATAAAGCTCGGCACACAATTAAAGCACTGCTGTTAAAAATATCAAAACCAAAACAAGAACTTTATAAACCAGTCGACTAGTAGGTTTTTGGATGATTAGACCATCGTTTCCCATCCCTAATTTACACAGTCAGGTTTGACCAACATTCCTTAATTTCAGTCTCATACTTTGCAGCTGTCAAGAACAATAGTATATATTCTACTTCATCACCTCACCATGACTGGGCTGACTAACACTGAATAGGTGGCGTTGGCGTGTAAATGTGGGCGACCATGCGTTAATGTATACATCTCTGTGACGTCAGGCATTTTTCCAGCTTAGTTTCAATAAAAGGATTTTAGAGTCAGGAAGGGGCAGGAAGTTTAAAAGTCATGAATGTTTCAGTATGTTTTTATAGTTTGAGAATCTCTTTTATTTCAAAAGATCATGGACATCATTTTCTCACGAACAACCTCTTTGAAGCCTAACAAACATGTTTTGAATAAAAAATATGCTTGGGCTGTCTCTCTTTAAAATGAACGCCACTTAGTGTGATGTGTTGTTATCTAATGCAATGCTGATCAGACAGTTTTTTAAGTGTGGCTGAAGTGTCTGAATCCATGATAGAGAGTGACAAGTAAAGTCAGCAAATTTCCAAGTTCATTTCCTGCAGCCATGAACTTAACTTACTCTATGAGTGCGGTAGACTGCGTTACTTTACGAGCTGATATCCAATCCCTCCCCCAACACACACGCTTGCTGTCACTCTCACTCTCCCTCTCCCTGATATTCCATAATGCCATATGGCAATTTTTGACTTGATTGTGCTTCAGGACGTGGTACATACTTGGTGGAGTTTGGCAATAAATTATGGCACAGAGATGCTTGCATGCCTCAGTCTCGTTCTGGCTATTTCTGTCTGGCATGGCATGACCTTACGAGCGCCCATCAACCCCTGCAGCTCTGTGTGTCCAGTAATGAGAGCAGCAACCTCTCTCTCTTTCATTCTTTCTCTCTAAATGAGAGTCTGCCTGAACCCGCAAATCAGGGAGTCTCACAGTAATGACACACAATTAGAAAGACACGACCATGTAACCCCCCCACCATCTCGCTCTCCCATTCCTCCCTATGTCTCCTCCTATTTAAATCACTCTATCTTTTCCCATCTCTCCTATGGGAGGTTTATGCCTCACATTATTCCTAATTTATTTTGGTGGCATGTATTTTCCTCCTTACAATGAGAGAGCAAATAACTAAGTTTTCATGCAGCGTGGTTGATGGACATTTGGTAAGATACATACTCATTTTACCAAGAATGGCAAACCAATAAGACTTTAGTTCATCTTCAGCACACAACTGCTTAAATATATATATATATATATATATATATATATATATATATATATATATATATATATATATATATATATATATATATATATATATATATATATATATATATATATATATATATATATATATTCTAATTTTTGACTATTCATTGAAAGTGCACAACTAAAAAAATGTTCAAGCTTATAATCAAAACATCATTAATGTAATCCATACCGTATGAATTGAGCGGTTTAATCCTAAATCTTCAGAAGAGACAGATTTAGATTTAGATTTAGATTTAGACTCAACACATCAAATAGGCTTGACACTCATGAAAAAACTTCATTGGTTCCTGCGAGTCTTCAATTGTGTTTCGAAGATTAACTAAATTCCTATTGGTTTGCAATGACATGAGGTGAGTAAATGATGGCAAAATTTTATTTTGGGGTGAACTAACTCTTTTAAACACAACATAAAATTGAATGCTCAAGCATACAAAAATTACAATTATGTAACTAGATTGAAGTGGCTGACTTTTTTAGGTATGCATAATATATCTGTGCCATATTATGTAAATTTTCATTTATCAGTATTGACTAAAATAGGATATTTAATTGTGCATGCTCATTTTCTCTATTTTTACATTTACATATAATTTAATGACTTCTAAACTGTAATGTAAAGCAAATAACGAAATGACTATCCACTTTCACACATTATAATATTATTAATATAATATAAATAATATTTACTTGCAGAAATTCAAACAATTATTTTTAGTGTTTTATCTTTCATTTATGTTTGACAAAATACTATGGAATTTTAAAGGTGCTCTAAGCGATGTCGTGTGACGTCACTTCTTGTTGACGTTTAAACTTTTGTCAAACAAAACGGAGGCTAGCTAGACCCTCCCTCCTCCTCATCCGCGCACTAGGCCCCCAAACCCTTCCTGTCGGTTATTGGCTGGAACAGTTTGTTATGTTTCGTGACGCGAAAATAATGAAAATAATGAAATTCTTTTAAAATCAATTTTGTTTTAAAGAAATGTTTATTTAAAAGCAGTGCTCATTCATCAATGGACATGTTACCCTGGAGACGCGCACATCAACCGTCACCGAGTCCGCTGTTGAAGACAATCATCCATTTATAATCACGCCTAACAAAACAGAATAATTGAAATTTGACTATTGGGTGCGGAAGGGTTGCCATATGTCCCGGTTTGTCGGACACTGAACGTCCCGGTTTTCGAAAGGCTACGTGAATGTTTGTTCAAACCGTGTACCGTGTGAACGGCAGAGAGGGAGAGAGAGAGACCTTGCGTGTGTGTGCTAGTGTGCCTCAAGAAGCGCATGTAACTTGCATGCGCATATAAGAAGCATATGTAAGAATGTTTAATTACTCGCACTCGCATCTCGCCTCCCTCTGCCAGTGTATGCTACCGCGACAAAGCACATACGCGATAAATGACGTCAGAAAAGCGCCAGTATTATAACCGCTTATGGTCTATTACTGAACCGATACCGAATCGTCCTCGTCTGCATCGCGGTGCATCGTAGAAACGATTAATTTCGACACCCCTACTAGCTAGACCCTCCCTCCTCCTCATCCGCGCACTTACCCCCCAAACCCTTCTTGTCGGCTATTGGCTGGAACAGTTTGTTATGTTTCGTGGTGCAGGGTATAGCGCAGTTAGTTTTGGTTGCCATTTGTGGAGCCTGCAGAGACCGCGTCTTTTTACAGTGTGTTCAGGGGACAGGCAGCTAGCGGATAGTGAGGAGATGTTTGCTGTATGTGACAAAAAAAATGTTTTGGCCTAAAAAACACGTGACATCGCTTAGAGCACCTTTAATATGGGTAATTTATCATAATTCAATTACCCAAAAAAAATAATTATCAACTTATCACAATTGACCAGAATTCTAATATCGTGTTTCTGTTGTGTTAGACTGAATCTGTTTCATAATGCCCTTCAGCAACTGGAGCAACTTCTGAAGTTTAAAAGACTCTTTCAACTAAACACCTTGCTGTTTGGGGTGTTTGACTTTGAGAATTCTAAGGAGAATTTGAAGGTGTTGTGCGGTTCACGCCCGCGTCGAGTTCACAGGATTTTTAGTTCAAATTGGCCTGCACGGTCGAGATCGTTCAGCTGGATACGGTTTCGGCCAGAGCCTCTCTGGTTTGGCATCCCATTGCCGATAATATGTCACCACAGGGGCATTAAATGGGCCAATCAGCTTTCAGCTGGCCTCGCCCTAAACTCCGCCTATGCTCTCTCACTCTCACTAAAGAGAAGAAAAACTTTAAAGGGAGTTTTTGATTTATAATGATGATGCGGGTGACTTTTTGCTCTGATAGAGGGCATGTTTATGAAACTCTTTCTGAGCCTCAAAGAGTCATAAATCTTTATTCATTTTCCCCATGTTTCAATAATTCAGAATTCAGCATGCTGAAATCACTATTAATCTCAAAGGCACACACACAAACACACACATATACGCATAGACTGAGAGCGCTGGGTTGAGTTCCTCTAGCCTTTGCTCATAATAGATTCTGTGTCTGTCTCTGGTTCACTCTTCATACTGCCAATATGACTGAGTCTCTCTGATTTATCTTTTATTATGTCCCGCAATCTACTTCTAAAGCACTGTGCTCTCTCGCACTCTGTCTCTTACACACACGCGCGCACACACACACACACATGCACACACAACAATTCTAAAGCCACATTCACATACTCACAGATTCTTACAGTGTCTGATTACACACATCTGCACAAACACATAAAATAACTAACCAAATCACTGATAAAAGACTGTGCACTGATAAAACGTTTGTACTTACAAGCATACAGTCTTGCATGAGTATATGCATACTGCAGACTATACAAAGGCAAAATGCACTTTCTACAATGGAGAAGGAATATAACAAAATTGTTTTATTTTTATTTGTCAGTAACACTTTAGTTTAGGGTCCAATTATCACTAGTAACTTGCTTATTAGTATATCTACTAGGATTTTAGCTGTTTATTAGTATTTATAAATCACATATTAACGCCTTATTCGGCATGATCATATTCTACATCACTTAATCCTACCCAATACCTAAACATTAGGAGTTTATTGAGGCAAAAGTCGTGGTTAATAGTTAGTTAATAATAGAGAGAATTGTACCCTAATCTAAAGTGTGACATTTTTGTCTTTAAAAAATGTAATTAAACATGACATACAGTTTTATTCCAATTTAGTGAGATGAGGCACTTTATTTACTTTAAATGTGAATGACAATGAGGCTTTCAGTTCATTCCTGATAGCAAATGTTATTGCAAGTGTGTATTTAATTGGAGGATTTTATCATTTTTTTGCCTTTGTTCTAAAATGTTCTCTGTTAGAATGACATTCAGTAGACATTTTTGTGACATTATCTATGGGTGTTTTTTCAACTATAAGTTCTTGTCTGTTTCAGAGATTCATTTTTATTAAAACTAAGTGTTGTACACTTTTTTAAAGGTTCCTTAAAAATTTATGGTTACACTTTATTTAAAGATGTCATTGGTACAGTGTAATATTAATTAACAACAAGTACTTACTATAGGGTTAGGGATTAGGGTTTGGTTGAGGGCCAGTTCCATGTAATTATGCATAATTTACTGTTATTACTATGGTAAGTACATGTAACATATGTAACAAGGACACTGTAAAATAAGGTGTTAACAAATTTAGTCATTTTTGGTTTTCAAATGTTTGACCCTTGTCCCAAACCCAGACTTGCAAAATTAAAGTAAAAAAATATATATAGTAATTCAATTATTAAATCTGCACTATGATCACCAAAAACAAAGGGTAATAATCATAAACTATTTCAATATTTATTGTGTGAAAACTATTTCATCTCTTAAATCAAAAGGTAGTACTAGGCTGCCGACAAAAGTGTCAGCATATGAAATATGTGACATGGGATTTGTACAAATTTGAGAATAGAAGATCTTTAATATTAAAGAATATTGTTGCTGTCTTTCATTTCATAAAATTATGAAATAATCATATTTCAGAAACATTCAATGTTTATAAAATTACACAATTTCCACTGCAATGTCATTTGGTTATGAAATTACACATAATTCCATCACAATGTCATTTTAAATATTTATAACGTAATTTCACCACAGAATATTATTAAACACAATACATCTGATAAATGATGATCATTCAGCCAACAAAACTCTGAAAATGTCCACACATTTCCAGTCTGGGAAAAAATTCGTCCTTCTCTTCTATCAGATAGCAACACTCTCTAATTTACAATGCTTTGTCCTGATTTGCTGTCTGCTGGGCACTTCAGTGGGCAGAGTGGGGCACTGGCACAGTCCTGTCACTCTACATTCATCCAGAGTCAGCTACAGGCTAAACAACACTACTTCAGCCTATGGCTAACAGAGTAGAGTGTATACAGAGACGCAGGGGCTTATACAGTAGCATCATGGATAAACTAAAGGAATAGCATAGCTTCAGGTTTTGAAAGGCTTCAGACGGTATTTCAAAGCTAATGTAGATTAAAGCTATGGTTTGTGGTCTAACTTTGCATAGTATAGACTGCTTTTTGACATAATAAAAGCCTCCTTCAGAAAGAGATCTCAGATAGCTTGTTACATTCAATGGGCCTTATTCAACATGAGCAAAGTGAATTAGATGTAAATCATTCATGAATACACAAACAATTTACACAAAAATGTGCTCGAATCGTGCTTTATGAATAGGCCCAATGTGTGTGTTGTCGTCTGGAAGATGTCATTTTAAACCATTTTGTTATCTGTCACGTTCCCTGATGTTAAAACAACATTCAGCAGATGTTTATTCACAAATTGAAAATGTATCTATTGTAAGTTCACTCTTAAGACAAAAAAATTACACAAAAAATATGCTTAGTAGAACAATGCTTTTACAATATATTAACCGTTCAGTACTACTTATCCAAGTACCCTATTACCATAATTGTACCATGGTACCACCTCTGATTGACCTGAAATTATCTAAATTATGATATCAGGTCACCACCATGTATATTTTCTGCCAACGTGTCATCTAGCAATCTAATTATGCAATACTAAAAGTGCTCAATATGCTCAGCCTGATTCAGCATGACTGAGCTGATAATTAAGGCCATTTCATTAATTATTCAAGATGAATATTCACTATTGTGGATTTGGGTGAAGTGGTGAAATATTTACATGTTTTCCTCTTCAGTTCACTAATATTTTATGCTGGGCGTAAATGTACACTATGAGAGAGAGAGGAGAGAGAGAGAGAGAGAGAGAGAGAGAGAGAGAGAGAGAGAGAGGAGAGAGAGAGAGAGAGAGAGAGAGAGAGAGAGAGAGAGAGAGAGAGAGAGAGAGAGAGAGAGAGAGAGAGGAGAGAGAGAGAGAGAGAGAGGAGAGAGAGAGAGAGAGAGAGAGAGAGAGAGAGAGAGAGAGGAGAGAGAGAGAGAGAGAGAGAGAGAGAGAGAGAGAGGAGAGAGAGAGAGAGAGAGAGGAAGAGAGAGAGAGAGAGAGAGGCTGGATGTTAAATCTGAAAAATAAAATCATGGCAACAATTTTGTCTGAATCTAGTGTTCGCGTTTCTGAGCAGAACTGTTCCAAATTCGTTCCAAATGTTCCAAGTTCATTCACTATATAGTTCACTCTTTGTTACCTATTATGCATTCTGATTTACAGTGTACATCCAATAATTTCCTATTTTTTCCAATAAAAAAGAATGCAGTAGGCACACGCGATACACCATTCCTGCATACGCCCCTCCCCCATCTCAAGTTGTCTTTTCCTGGGCATAGTTGTCCATCAATTATGATCATATGCAGCCAGCCCCACCTCATGTTTGTGGCTGACTGCAAATTTTCATAATTGATGGACAACTATGCCCAGGAAAAGACAACATGCAATACCGTTCATCACTTTCACTTTCACTATATTTTTGGCTATTGAAGTTAATGGGTGAGATTAATTAAAGGGTACCTATCATGGAATTTTGAAAATTACCTTTCATGTAGTGTGTAACATAGATCTAAGTGAATCCTGCAAAGTTTTAAATATGAAAGTTCACCGTATACAAAGTTATTGTCTCTCAAAAGTAAGAGTCGACTCTGAGTCGCTGATATGAATCGATAGACGAACGATGCACTTTCGTACGTCACTTGCACAAGTTATTTGAATTCGACACGCCCAAATTTTTTTTCACTGCCCAGGGACAAGCATGTGAAGACTCAGTGGCTAGAGTTTATATTTACAACTATACCACACAAGTATAGCCACCTTGAGCTGTGTTCGCGTTATTTTAATGACGATCGCTTCACAAACACAAATGCTGTGTGGATTATGGTGTATTCGCGAGTCGCCTGATACTGAAGGAACGTTCAATACCAAGTTTATTTGGATCAGCTTCCTCCTCCGAATCACAACCTGTAAGTACTATTAATAATTGTTGCTTTTATGTGTGTGTGTGTGTGTGTGTGTGTGTGTGTGTGTGTGTGTGTGTGTGTGTGTGTGTGTGTGTGTGTGTGTGTGTGTGTGTGTGTGTGTGTGTGTGTGTGTGTGTGTGTGTGTGTGTGTGTGTGTGTGTGTGTGTGTGTGTGTGTGTGTGTGTGTGTGCGTGCGTGTGTGTGTGAGAGAGTGAGAGTTACGCTCAGCAGCTTCTAGGTCTCCGATGTCATTTTTTTTGTTTTTTGAAATATGTGAAATTATGTGAAGCGTATTGTAGTACTGCAGTGCTTTATCAATATGTTTAAGCTTTGGGCTAACGCAAAATATAACTGACTGGGTCATCTGACCAATCACCGCCGATTAGCGTCACGCAAAGGAGGGGTTTGGACAAATGAGTCGTCAAACGAATCATTAGGGAGTCGGTGAGCAAATCAGGTAAAAATAAATGCATATTATAAGACAACAAAAGTGTTTTTTGTCATTGCATGCATGTAAAACTGTTGTTGGGGACTCCCAGAACAATATTAGGAACATTTTAAATGCCATAATAGGTACCCTTTAAACGTGTTTAAAGCAGCACTATGCAGGAATTCCGTTTTTGTCAAACAGCAACCCCTAGAGTCACTGTGGAGTACTTGTACTGTCGTAAATAGCACTCACGCAGAGATGGCTCTGCACTCACGGCCGGATCCCCTCCCCCTGTACACCAGTACCTGTTCAGTAGGATAGAAGCTGTAACGAGTGGAAATAAGGTGTGGCCCCTTTAAGAGCTGCGCGCGCCCTGTTTAATTGTCGGCAGTCTGTATTGTATGTGCGCCTCAAACACCATATGTATATTTCTGTTATTTCTGTTTGAGCAGAATTTTATCAGATCTTTTTTGCCGTAAAGCAATTCGTTACATCGCAAGACCTGATATCACACGACACTTCCTGATGCTGCGGCCGGCAGCTCGTCGGCTCAAAGTTGCAAGTGCGTTTTTTCCACTCACATGCGATAGGGGGTGCGAAACGACCACCATTCAACCTGAAAAGAGTAATATAACCATTCCAATGACTCTGAAGCTGATCGGTTGAGGTAAAAAACCTGCATAGTTCACCTTTAACACCGATATTACTTTGACCACCACCAAAACATCTGCCTGATTTGATACTAATCAAATTTAAAATCTGCTATGCATTGCGTTTTAAAGATATTTGTAGGGCTGTCACATTTCCTTGATTAAATTAGAGTGCTCGATTTAAAAAAAATCTCGATTGCAATTTACCCATGCCCATTAACCAGTAAAATACCGGAAGTGGCGCATTCCACAGACGAGAATCCATGAGCCGCATTATTAGAACGTTTTCTAAGGCTACACGATATATTAAATAATTTAAAAATCATAATATAGCATAGTGCTATAATTTATAAACCTACGCTAATACAGGAGAATACTAAATATGTAAAATCATTGTTCACCGCGATTTCAAATTAAAAGTTTAAAGCCTCACTCTGAGTTTGCATGTTTTGATGTCCACATGTTCTTGTTTAAGAAATTACAGTGGCTGTAACATTTTTATTACAAATAAGTAGCAAAATATTGCTAATTAAGGCGGCATTTAAATGAAATGATCAATGATTTGATCATGCTGTAAAGTGTAACAACAACAATCACCAGGCTGTTTGAGCAGCGGCCCTGGTGGATAAGCGACAACTAGGGATGCTCATATTGACCGTTTAACCGTTAACCGAAAGTAAAAATTTTGACCGATTAATGCTATCAGTTAAACGGTTTAACAGTTAAAATGTTTTTTTTTTTGTTTGTTTCTTTGCTTGGTTAAAAAAATACTATATGGCCTATATTTGTTAACTCACGGGGCGCATCTACACAGGCAACCACACGTGCCTATAGACATTTTCATCCCAAGGCGTAAATACTGACGCTTTTGCCAAAGCGTCTATATCGAACGCACATGGCACCCTTTAGCGTCAATATGAGACGCAGATATATATGGGGCAGAAGGCGTCTCCTAGCGGTCCGACAACAGTTAATAAACATGACCCCTACTATAAATTTATTTCAACTTTCATTTCTACTTTTATCTAGAAATGAGAATCATCACTGATTGATCATTAGACATGAAGTTAAGATGGCTTTGCAAGGTGCCTTCATTCACCAACACTGCCTGACAGACAGGCCTGCGATTCAACAAGGCAGCTGCCTTAAGCCCAAAATAAACTTCAGTTTTGACGCATAGCGTATGTGTACAGCCGAACACGTAGCCTTTCATCATTTACAGCTGAGAGTGAAGAAAGGCTCTAAAGTAAAGGTTGTGCCCTTATATTGTTTGGGTGTGTTTTATGCAAATGACTAACCTCCCGCTCATTTTGGTCATTACACTCATGTTGTACCTGTATGAATTTTTTTCCTCTGTTGAACACAAAAGAAGAATATGGGTAACTAAACAGTTTCTGGTCCCCACTGACTTCCATAGTAGGAAGAAAATACTATGAAATCAATGGTGCCCCACACCTGTTTGGTTTCTGACATTCTTCAAAAAATCTTCTTTTGTGTTCAAAAGTGAAAAAAAATCATACAGGTTTGGAACAACATGAGGGTGTGTAAATGATGACAGAATTTTCATTTTTGGGTGAACTATCCGTTTTAAGAACAAACCCATCTCTTTGGACATGTTGTGAATTAAGCAGAAATACGAATAATCCATGCAATCATTAATGACCCAATGTCTTTGTTATCTTTAAACTAGAGCTGCAGTTATCTCTTAACCTACTAAAACAAGCGCTCGCCAACATAGGCATAAGTTGTAGCCGTCTCCAGTAGTTTGCTGCTGTTCCATCTTTTGTGCTTGTTTTTTGACTATAAAACAAGTCCATAATCTTACCACCTTGTGGACAAACTAATTAGTGCAAAAAAACTATGCTGATGATGAAATTTGTCATGCGCACTGAACGCATACCCTAACGTACCCATAAAAAACTAAGTTTGGGCTTAAAGTCGCAATGAAACGGAAGCCAGATCTTTTCTTCCACATTGCGACCTACATCCGAGTGTAACGGATAATCGGAAAAGGCGAAGACTTGGTTCTATCTATTGGTTGTCGATTGGATTTTTAGATGTGGGCTTCACACTTAACAACGTAGGCAGATGAATGCGAGTATGCGGGAACACTGTTGAAGAGGATTAAAAAACATCAATAACATGCATTTTAAAAATAGATGAATTTATAGATAAATGTGTTTACATTTTCAATTCATGCTCAGTTTTCAGTAAAAACATGCCATAAAAAGAGGCAGCTGATAGGGTGAGAGAGAAAGAAAAAGAAGGAAAACATCCTTTCAGGAGTGTAAATATAACACTGCTTTGCTCTTCCTGCAAGTCGGGGTGTACAGTGTCAAAAGCTGGGCAGCATCTGTGCGCCACTCACCCTCCACACACACCACAGCTCAAAGACAGTTAGAGCAAAAGCAGCATCCGTGTGATGAAATATTCAATGCTGCCGCTGTTTGAGTGTGCAGACAGAGCCCAATGCTGCGCTAAATTATGCATCCAAACACACACACACACACACACACACACACACAATCACCAGCCTAGCACTTAACAAAGACATACTTTAAATATGAGTCGAAACCTGCAAGAAAATCTGCAATGTATAGCAGGGTGTGGTTGAACATATGGAACCAATAGCAGAGTATAAAACAGCATATGGTGCTTACAAATGGCATTATGGAGCTAGAGCTAGAGCTTTTGTTATCGAATGAGCTCTATATGTTTTACATACTCCCTCTGTTCGTCTCTAATCAGGTTGTTTTTCAGTTGGTGAGCAGTTATTGTTAATAGTGTGTCGCTCCCTCCTGGAATTAAACAAGTCCAAATGCAGCTCTACCCAAGAGCCCTGCAACTAACAGCAAATACTCTCATAGTCCCTCAACAGGGTGTGTGTGTGTGTGTGTGTGTGTGTGTGTGTGTGTGTGTGTGTGTGTGTGGTGTGTGTGTGTGTGTGTGTGTGTGTGTGTGTGTGTGTGTGTGTGTGTGTGTGTGTGTGTGTGTGTGTGTGTGTGTGTGTGTTTAAGTGTGAACTTGACTTTATGTACTCCGTGTCAGAATGGATGTTTGTCTTGGAGAGCTCAAGTCCAATTCTGTGAGGCTTCGCTTATCAACGACTGAAAACCTCTGAGACTTGGAGAAAAGATGGAGAAAAGGAAGAGAATTACCCAAGTATGAAGTGTTAGTGCACAAGTGGATATTTAAAATGATTATACTTTTAAACACTGCAACGCAGTCATGAGAAAACACATTTGTGCTTACACACTCTAAAGTCTGTCTCCACTTTTTGTGTCTCAAAGGAAAGGCAGTCACTCGGCCTCATTGTTTTTGCTGTGTGTGTGTGTGTTGTGTGTGTGTGTGTGTGTGTGTGTGTGTGTGTGTGTGTGTGTGTGTGTGTGTGTGTGTGTGTGTGTGTGTGTGTGTGTGTGTGTATTGTTTTGGGCACAAAGGCTTCTGCACCCCTGGCAGAGACGACTAATGGAACACAATAGGACTACTTTAGCATTTAGCTCAGTGGCCTGTGAAGACAGAGGTCCTGACAGCCGTGTGAGTGTGTATGTGTGTGTACGGAGAAGCTGGAAACACCTGCCACTCTTTTAATAGCGAAAGATGCATCCTGCCTTTCGAATGCCATTTGCTCACTCTGAAACATTTACTCAGTTTCCACTGTTTGACAGCATAGCAAACAGAAAGTTATGTAATTCAAATGTCAAATGATACACGCATCAGAACCATACACTGTAAAAATGGTAACATGCAGCTATTAACTCATAGCTGATCTAACCATTAACAAATACTCATTGTAATATTCAAGTGTAACCTAAATATAATCAGGATTTTTCAGACATTTGAAATAATATTTTGGACCTGAATAAAACCAGTTTATTTAAAGCACTTTTTTTTAGGTAAAAATATCCCCTATGCTAGTTTACTGTGCAGCGAAAACTCTGAGAAAAATTACTTGTAGGTTGGTTTCCCCAAAGGGTGTAAACACTGCAGCTCTGAGACCTTTTCAAAACACTGCTTTGTTTGAGTGGTACAACATATCAATTATTGGTACACACAACAGCGTGAGTTTAGGGCAGGACTAGCCTACTTGTTTTAATGAGCAAAAAACTGACTGCTCTTTTGAAATTGCTATCACTTTCCGAGCCCCCCCTTAGCGATCCAGTCCAGGAAACAACCAATATTTGGAATTTGTTAGTGGTGCAGAAATGAAGTTACACCTTTAATGTCTGCATGACATGGAAATTCATCCCATTTATTTTCTAATTATTTTTTATAGTTCGCATTGTGAACCATTCATCCGAGCATTTTTTATTTTATTTTAACCTCGTAATTTACAATTAAAATTGTCATAATCATGGTGTAGCGACAGAAAGATAGAAGAAAGAGCCCCCACCCTACATTGCCTTTTCGAAAATCCACTTCACTTGGATGTACACAATATGGAAGAAAAGATCTGTCTCTACTTTCTTTACATCACAACTTCAGCTTATGATAACTCGTGCTCAGGGAGTAGGGAGCAGAGAACACTGCGTAAGAACCCTATGAATCGAAACGCAGCTTTTATAATCAGACTTTCAAAAAAGTCTACAGATTTGTGCATTCTGCTCAATTTAAACGCAGGAATGCATCTTATATAAATGCCCCCTAAGAAACACATTAGATCTGGGTCAGCTGAAACCTAAACCAGCCTAATTATACAGGGCTTCCTAGTCATTCAGGCAACAGACCAGTCGATTGTGAAAATATGTCGTTTTAGCAGAGCACTAATTGCAGAGCCATTCTTCCTTGAGCGGTCCAGTGTGAAGTGTCTCGCTCAAGGGCACTGCGCTAATAGAGCAGGTCTGCGATCTCTCTAACTTTACTTTCCTGTGTCACTAATTCCTAGGATTGAACCTCCAATCTTTTGTTACCAGCTCTGATCTTTTACTATTATCCCACCACCACCCCACAGGGAGGAAACGTTGAAACATGAAAGCCTGCGGGTCATGTCATTGTAAAACACTGTGCTGAACGTGGGCGGATGCTGATTCAAGGTTTTTTTAGAGCACTTCACAAAACCGCACAACTACCTTCCCCGTCACTTAGGAAGACATCCATTTGTTGCTTGTTCAATAGTCTTTCGAGCCAACTCGGTTATTACGCACACATATCTGAAGAGCAATTCGGCTTTATAACAATCCACAGAGCTTTTGTTTAATGGCATCTTTCAGTGTGTAATGGGTTTAAAATGCGGGCATCTGTGCGCATGTGTTCAGAAGACAGTGATGAATAAGACTCTGCCGTTCTTACAAAAAATAGTGTTTCGCATAAACATGTTGTTTTTCAGCTCATAGCGTCATCACTCATTATACATTTTTTCTTTTTCTGTCACTCATCCTGTCCATTATTTATATATTTTTTTCCTTAAAGCTCAAGCTGGCAGCATGAAAAAACGAGTGTGTGTAATTGTTCTTATATGCACGCATATAGACAGTACCATCCGTGACAGGAAGCACAGGGAAATGGGGCAGGAGAGATCATCATGCATTATCATGCTACACCATTAAAAGGTGAATTGCATCGCTGCCACCCAAACATCCCTTACACCCAGTTTCAGATATTCAAGCCCTCATTCTGACAAAATAACACAGTATATGTCCTATTCCCATCCATCTATCCTCTCACAGCTCTCTCTCTCTCTCTCAATGGGTGGTCATATTTCTCGCTCTGTTTCTAACTCTCTATTTCCCTCTGTAATTGGATGTATTACGGGACTGGAGGCAATGAGCATCATGGACATGGCTCAATGCGCACAGAAAAGAGAGAGAGAGAGAGAGAGAGAGAGAGAGAGAGAGAGAGAGAGAGAGAGAGAGGAGAGAGAGAGAGAGAGAGAGAGAGAGAGAGAGAGAGAGAGAGAGAGAGAGAGAGAGGAGAGAGAGAGAGAGGAGAGAGAGAGAGAGAGAGAGAGAGGAGAGAGGAGAGAGAGAGAGAGAGAGAGAGCAAAATGCTACAGCAGCTTCAGGCAATAAAAGAGATTGTGGAGGAGAAAAACTGCGCTTTGTCCGAGAAGAGAGGAGAGGAGAAAAATGGAGAGGAGGAACGACAGCCGTGAGAGCAAGACATAATATAGAGATGAAGACAAGCACTACAGGATCATAAGGGGGGAAGATTATTACGTCTCTTTTTGGATCCAAAATGGACACCGTTGGAAAAAAGCACTTGATCTGGGAATCTGCTATTTGGAAACTGTTCTTTAGGAGCTTCGCAATAATCCCAACAGAATGAGCTCTACATATCAACCTGAGTTACTTGCCACAGAGAGACTAAACCTGAGCCAGACTTAAATAAATCAGGCTGAACTGTGTCTGCCACAGGATATAAGTTAATGTTACTTGTCGTGTGTCCATGTGTGTTCATGATATACGCTACAGCGGTGCATCCAGTTCCCTCATGCGTAAAATTAAAGAGTCATATCCTGGAAACAGCATAAACGTGACACACATTCATACACATACACACACACACACACCCCTGACACGGCAGAACTAATGGGGGTGTTGGTCCATTGGTAACCAGTCAGCTGTGTGTAACCGCGACGATAAGGCCAAGACACCTCGATTTCACTGCTTCATTATGTCACACATAATACCTGACCTTCAATACACTGCACATAGTCCAAGTGTGCCACTCACGTACTGAAAAGTGAAGCCAAAACATTTTGATCGCCCCCTGGTGGCTGGTTTATAATAAGTTTGGCTTTAGTCAATTTTTTTATGCTTTAAAAACGGGGTGTGACGTCCCAGCAAGCAATAGCCATTATTTTTACCGTTAGACCCGATATAGTCCGATATAGTTATTTTTGTCAAAATAACTTGTGAGATGTATGGTATTCCATCATGTAAGCAACGTCAACAGAGATTAGAAGGTGTTTGGTTTCAATTCTTTGACATAACCTGTGTGTCTTTTCTTGGGCTATCGTTAGACGTATATAGCTGTGTTACTTGGATGGCTATTAGAAATCATTTCAACGTAAAATTGCTTGCTGAGGTCATGACTGACAGCTGTGTTTGTGTTTGAACGGCTCCAAACGACGGAATCAGCAACGACCGTTTTTGGGATATTTCGGTAGGGCTGCACGATTAATCGAAATTAAACCACAATTAGGAGTTGGCTTAGTGCGATTATGAAATAAATAAATAAATATACGCACAGTGTGTTAGTGAAGAGCGGCTCTATGATCAGTACATGCTGCTCCATCTCTGAAAGCACTGCAAGTTTGAGTCACGTGCATTTGAAAAAGCAACAAGCGCCAAACATCTTCCCAAATGCGTTCATAAACCTGTTGTCCAACATAAAGACAACATTTAACATGTTTTACTCCAAAACCTCAGTGTTTGAAATTAAATAACTTCCTTTTGTGAACTGATGTGGCTTTTTATCATAGAATGCGGGAGACCATATATTATTTTATAGTTTTCTATACAGTGATAAAGGCTTTGTCAATAAGCATTGCATACTTATTAATATATTATGGAAATACCCGATAATACTAGAAGAACTCAAATACAACATATATCGCGGCAGTCTAAGTGTTTCAAAGCGTAAAGAAAATGATTTCTTATATATAAAGTAGGGGTGGAACGGTACATGTATTCGTATCGAACCGAAACGGTACGGGCGTCACGGTTCGGTGCACGAATTTGCACGTAGAATACACGGTACAAAAGCGCGCGAGAGAGAGAGAGAGAGCGAAAGAGAGGCGCGATGAACATTGAGTGTGTCTGCGCGCGCGTGTGCGAGAGAGAGGCGCGATGAACAGTCAGTGTGTGTGTTTGTTGTGTGTGTGTGTGTGTGTGTGTGTGTGTGTGTGTGTGTTTGCGCGCGTGCGGGAGAGATCTCTCGTGCGCGATTGAACAGTGGAAACATACTCCGTCATTTTTTCATACAGGACATCATTAAAACTGCAAAGTGTTTACTGTTTACTTTTGTGTACACTTGCAATAAAACACAACATTGTGCTTTTGTCACACTCTAAACTCTTGTCAAACTGTAACCTACAAATGTTAACAAAAGTTTTTAAAGGTAGTATTATTTTATACGGAAATCAATTATTTATAATTCAGATGAGAATAAAGTTAGGGTTAACTAAAATGAAGGAAAA
Organism: Chrosomus eos; assembly: GCA_036326025.1. Lineage (NCBI taxonomy): Eukaryota > Metazoa > Chordata > Actinopteri > Cypriniformes > Leuciscidae > Chrosomus > Chrosomus eos. Next base: position 34,251,046 of record CM070819.1, on the reverse strand, counting down.
CAAATATATTGATCTGAAAGAGCAAATTAATTTTAAATTCATTCAGGTACAATTACCAAACATATCTCAAGGTCTTTTCATCTTTTTAATAATTTAATTAATAAACTAATTATATAAAACTCCTGTCAGTGCACTACAAATAAACTGGTTCTATGCCTTTATTAATAAAACTTATTTAAAAAATACAAGGCTTAAGACATTTATAAAAATGCCTTCTGCATTTTTGTTTTGCTTTTCACTCCATTGTACCGAAATCGTACCGAACCGTGACGTCTGAACCGAGGTATGAACCGAACCGTGACTTATGTGTACCGTTCCACCCCTAATATAAAGAATATTTTTCAGGTTGTCTCCAAAAATGTTTAATAATTAATTATTACTTCTTGTTGTAAGTTACATCATATGGCATTTTTATACTGATGAAATGTACATTTTTGCAACTTTGAACTGATGTAAACAAAGAACACTTCCGGACGCCAAATTCCCAGGTTAAAAATGGAATAAAAAAATTTAAAAACCATATGAAATGAACATTATTACAAAAGTACAATTCCATGTGTGTTTTAGCTAGATTAAAAATATATATTTTCTTCATCATGGACACTCTTATACAAATCAAACTTTACAATTTTAACAGGAGGTCACAGAAATACAAGTTTTGATGGCAGACCCTCACTAGTGTATTTGACCCAACAAAAAAAAAATTATCTTCGCTGGAATCTCAGTTCCCACAAGCAATATAACACAGTACTATAAATGTGAGCGATGACGATGAACTCTTAATGGAGGCCAAAAACAACATATCATAGGAGTGAACAGGGGCACACACACTGGAAGAGAATATTTCTCATTCACTGGTTTAATGGCTAATTAGGCAAAAAGCTGGATGAGAATGAATCTCTCAGCCCAGTAGATTCCTCTTTTTCATTTCTCTGTGGCTCAATAAAACAATGTAATGGACGCTCTCTCTCTCTCTCACTCTCTCTGTCTTTTTTTTCCCTATATGTATAAAACTATGCAGGAGGCTTTATCCATGTGGGGAATATTCCAGTAGAGCAGCAGTTATTTAAGATTCAAACACAAGGATAACAGATGGCTACCAGAAAGAGAAAAAAAACCATAGAGAGCATGAGAGAGAGAGACAAAAAGAGAGAGAGAAGGAATATGACAGACAGAGTTGGTACCTCCCAGTAAGCTGGCCTCTAAGGACAGCCAAATACACTGCTTAGTAGTGGTGTTTAAATTAACAACAGCACTTTATATACCACCGACTGTCACTCACAGCTCACATCAATGCAAAAGTTCACATGCCCTCTTTTTAAACATGTCTGTGATTCTTATCACATTTCCAAGTACTCAAAATATAGATTTGCATTTAAAGCATTTGATAAAGCATTTGACAGTTTGAAGATGGTTTTAACTTTGACCACTTGAAAATTGTTAACGTATTTTGTAAATGCATGTTTGACCCTGTAATTTTAATAAAAATGTCACAAGTACTTCACAATATAATAAGAAAAGATCTGTCACTAGTTCAGTTACTTTAAGATAATTTAAGACTATAAGAACAAAAAAAGTACATTTAATATGTAGGAATAGGATCCAAAAAACTCGCTTTGAGGTTGTTCCAAACTCATACAACTTTTTACCCGTGGAACACAAAAGAAGAAACTGAGAAACATGTGTTTTTACAATGAAAAGTCAATGGTGACAGGAGCTGAGCTCTAAATAACGATAAGGATCTCATTTCAGTGGAGCACATCTTATTTGCATAGTCAAACCTGGTACATTGTGGCATTTTACATTATTAACGTCAAGTTTTCATGCTGTTTTTCAATATACACAATGGTCACTCTGCTTCCCGTTTACCTAAATTGTATGGAAAAGAGCATTTGTCACAATATCTCCTTTAGTTTTCGAAGAAAGCTAGAAAGCAGACATTAATAGATGGAAATTGTATGTGCAATTCAACGTAAATACTAAATTTAGGCCTAAATATTTTGAAAGAAAGAAAGAAAGAAAGAAAGAAAGAAAGAAAGAAAGAAGAAAGAAAGAAAGAAAGAAAGAAAGAAAGAAAGAAAGAAAGAAAGAAAAGAAAGAAAGAAAGAAAGAAAGAAGAGAAAGAGTGCATTATCCCTTTAAATTGTCGCCACACTATAAGGTAAATCCCCACAGGGAGCAGATGCCTGGCTTAAATAGTTTAGCAGTGAATGAACAATAAATGTTTAGAGAGAAAAAAATACCCCACACCAATCAAGACCGCATTGGACAAAAAAACACCCATTGCTAAGCTAAACACTTTGAGCTATTTTTTCACTCTTGAAATGGCTCACATTGTCCAAAAACTGAAATAGGAAACAACTGGAGGTTAAAGTTTCCTGTGCCATTCATTACTTATCAAGAAAACAAAATCCTGCCATTGACTTCAACAATGAATGGTGCCAACACAGCCAGGAGCAATCGATCCAAGGAGCAATCAAACTTCAGGGTGATCATCAATCAATCACAGAGCTGCTTTATCTCAGAGGCTGCTTTACTCTCCCTGAACTTGTCACTACAGCAGACCCGAGGGCAGTCTGAGAGACCGCCAGACATAAGGATTTAACATTAATGTCATGCTGATCTACACTTGGAAGGAGACTTGCATTTAAAACAGTTGTAGAAATGCTTGGTACTTTTGATTTATAACACCATTAACTTATCTTTGGCTGTGGGTTCGATGGATGCACAAACTGATAAAACACTCACCTAATGTTTAACTGGGCAAAACTGCTTAAATGCACTAAGATATAATTGCATTCAAAATCTATATCTCTACTTGCGTTGCCTGCAAAATGGCATAACTATGGTCTCTTAAGCTGTGGGCAAGGGCATAATGCATGAGTCATTTCTCACAACGGTTTCACTGTGCAAAACGACAACGCATTAAAGGAAGCATGAGGATTAATGAACAAATTTTACAAGCAAATTTTCAGTTCATGCAAATCTATGCCACAACAATCTAACTTCCCACAGGTGTGTCTCTCTACTACATCTCTATGGCCTCTACAGCCTGTTCAGTTTATGTAATTGTATTATATGTGTTATTCAGCTTATTAAAGTCGAATAAATTGCTTATATTAGTTGGAATGAGTGCTTGATTAAGTCACAATAAGAGCAAACTGGTCAGTATTTGTTTAATATACAGACAAATGCAGACAGAACATGGGGTTATAAAAATACATATTTTAATAATATGGTGCTGAAGATGTTATGCATAAGAGGATTTTGACAATGCCATGGATTGACAGGACTATGTTTGTCTTGCTCCTATGGTGATTCATGAGACGGTTAGAATAGAAACATCATAGTGAGAAAGCTGTGTTTGATGACATCATCATCACTATTTCTGTTCTGACTTGTGCTTGAAGCACTTGACATCACACACTGTGACTCATAGCATGCTCTGAACATGTAAGCGTGGGCTTACATGAAAGACCTCACACATTACACACACACATAAGGATGTGCAAAACAGCATATTTTCAAAACCGACTAGTTGGTGGGTTGTCTGAACGACAAGGCAGTTTTTAAGAAACGCTGTATAATTAGGGTCTACCAGACTCAGAACCAATAAATTTCTTTGGCGACACACAGGATGTCTCGAAAAACATTTTCGATGTTTTTTTTAACGAGACATAGCGTCTTGAAAACAAACAGACCAGGGGCCAGTTGCATAAACTTAGCCACTATGTTAAGACTGTGTCTTAATAACTAATTTGGCCAACTAGAAATTAGTCAAGAGGTAATCACTCTTTTCTGATTCAAATTAGACTGATCTACCTTTTTATGTAACTAACTTTAAAATGTTAGCACCAGTCTTGAAGAAAAAAATTAGATGACTAACTTTTAAGACTGTCTAAGCAGTTTATGCAACCGGCCCCAGTATAGACCTTATTCGATCTGCGTCATCAATGTTCGCGGCGGCCATTTTGTTGACATAGAAACCACGGCAACTGTCAGTCAGTCAATTGACAAGCGAGGCAGCGTCGGTATTATCCATGGTATTATCGCTGTATTTTTTTTAAAACAGCGGGATGGTGTGCTGTGTAATACACTGCTGTTCTAACAACAGCAATAAGAACCCCGGAGTTAATTTTTATGCGATACCGACTGTCAGAAAACGTGAAGGGAGTGAGACAGAGGAGTTGAGCCAGCGCAGGAGAGACTTGTGGCTAGCTAGGATAAACAGACTAATCTGCCAACTCCCCACAGCAATGTCTGCTCCTATCATTTTACCACAGGTAACGTTATTGGGGACATTTAATTTTGAATTTTACAATACTATTATAACATGTTCCTGTTATCTCTGTGAAGCTGCTTTGAAACAATTTGTATTGTAAAAAGCGCTAACTGTTATATAAATAAAGGTGACTTGACTATTGATAACGTTATATGCCTCATTGATACTAGGTAGGGAATTAGTGCTTGTGTGATACTGTGTTATTTTGTTACAACGATCGTAAAGGAGCCCTGCGAAGTGTAGCTAACGTTATGCGGATACTGTATGAACGTTAACGTTATAAATATCCGGTTAAAAGTTACGGCTGGCAATAAGGACGGATCTTTACTTAAGGCTATTGGGTCTATTTGATATGGGTCCACACAAATCAAGCTTATCTTCTCTTGATACCGACGAGATGAAGCCATTAGGCTACTGCTCACCTCAACTCAAATCTGCGTGCGGCTATGGGCAGGACAGTTGTTATGTCAACAATATGGCCGCGGTTAGCTACTTCCGGTGTTTGCGAATAAGGTCTATAGTCGAATTATAGAATGATTGTTTCTTTTTAGTGAATCATAAACATACAGAGGTACCAGTGTCCAACCTGCGAACAAATTACTCTAGTTGGTTCTTTTTAGTAATTCAAACATTGAGAAATCAGCAGTTATTGACTGTTTGCTCATATGACAAAGTATGCACATTAAAGAGTTTTATTATAAAAATAAATGAATTAAATGTTACCACATTTTTTTTGTTAGATTAGTATTGTAGATTAATATGTTGTGTTATGACAATTATTTGACTGCATTACGCTGCCTTAAAAAAGTACAAACATCATAAATTGGCAATGAACTTTAAATATGTATTCCTTTATTCCATGAAGAAACTAGATTCATTGAGAAGAAATAAAACCATTAGATTTCCGAAAACCTTATTAGTGAGTTTTTTTTATTTATTATTCCTTTAAAAATTCCTTAAAACACTTAGGGACAAATTTCCTAACCGCTTTTTACAAACCCTCTTTATGCATTACTATCAGGATTTACTAAAGACACGCTGTGAGAAATTAGCACTGAAAAGGCGTGGACAAGGTTATTTTTGTGGCTGACCTTAATGGATATGCATTTGTAAGTTTCCCTTTCAGACAAATACAATATACTATTTGAGGTAACCTTGCAATAAAATGAAAATAAAAGCATAAAAACACTTACACACATGCATGGGGTCATTGCTCTCAATTTCCTGTTGGGACTGAAATAATCAAAGTCCTACAGAAGATCATTCCCAATCCCATCGTCATTGTTTGGTGACCTCCTTATTCAATCACTATAAACACACACACACACTAACCACTTTAAAAGATGGTCTGTACATACTCAGCAGCTCTCAGTTCCTGCCCTGAGTGTTTATAAAAATGGATGAATTTGTGAGTGAGGGAGAGAGAGAGAGAGAAGAGAGAGAGAGAGAGAGAGGAGAGAGAGAGAGAGAGAGAGAGGAGAAGAGAGAGAGAGAGAGAGAGAGAGAGAGAGAGAGAGAGAGATGGCAATATGACATTCAAAGAATGAAAAGAGGAGCACTCCCTAGACCACGACTACTCCATTTGCTGCTAAACACATGCACTCAGTGCTTTGAGCAGCTGCTACACATCCAATCATACATTGTTCTATAGCATTATAATGAGCTGCATTTAATACGGTTATATTCAAACGGTTGTGAATGATTGCGTACATGGACTCTCATTCAGGGATCGGATGCAGCCATAAAACACTGCTTGTGTATTGAGCAATCAAACCCATAACACAAAGCAAGAGGCATCCTGCACGCTGTGCTTGTCGCCCTTTGATGATGAAAGCATCTGTCGGAGAATGTGTCCCACCGGCCTCTGTTTGATAATGAGTGAGTGTTGCAAATTACACTTTGACCCATGCTGTGACATTCAAAACATATACCAACAAACACAAACCCAGCTAAGCGCTTTACGTTCCAACAATGTTTTCATTATGTTATGAAAATGAAATTTCTTTTACATCCAGTTTTATCAATGTTTTAAAAGGATAGTTCACCCAAAAAAGTACAATTCTGTCATTATTTACTCTCTCTTGTGTTTTCCAAGTACCAACCCCATTTGACTTTCTTTCTTCAGAAGAACACAAAATAAAATATTTCAAAGAATGTTAGTTTTGGTCACCATTGACTTCCATATGTGGAAAGAGGGTCAGTCAGAATTTTCCTTTTTGTGTGAACCTTCCCATTAAGAACGTTTTTCCTTCGTTGCAAAAACATTAACAGAATGTTACGATCGCACCATATGCACATTATTTAATCTAGTCTGACTCTGCTTAGCTCACCAAGGGTGGATGGTGGTTTTGCTGAAATCTATTTGAAAACCATCTCATTAATTTTTGCAATTCTATTTGTTTATGTTAGTGGTGCAGAAATGACACACAGTGGAAATACAAAACACCCCCATCAAGGCAAACAGAGCAAACCACCCAGCTCCACCCTGCGTGTGAACTCTTTACAAAATTCAGCACAACACCCACTGACAAAACAAGAGATCTTGATGGAACACAGAAACTCACACAAATCTAAAATTGCCCCATTTATACAGAGAAACCCGCTAGCACCAACAAATGGCTGTTTAAATTAAGTTTCACAAATCACCTTCACTGGCATCAGCACAAGTTTGCTAAATTGACCTGTTATCTCATTAATCAAATAATTTAAAAAAAAAAAAAAAAATAGTTACATCAAAAACTGTTTCTTGCTAGCTAAAAGCGTCTTCACATTATTCAACAAAATGCCGCAAAATCAAACGTAACGGGACAGTTCACCTAGAAAATGCTAATTCTGTCATCTTTACACACTCTCATGTTGTTCCAAAACTGTTTAACTTTCTCTCTTCTGTGGAACACAAAAGGAGATGTTGTGCACAATGTAAGGGACTGACAGCCTCAGTCAGCGCTCACTTCTATTGCATCTCTTTTCCATAAAATGAAAGCGAACTGAGGCTGTCATCCAGCCTAACATCTCCTTTGGTGTCTCATCGAAGAAAGAAATTCACACAGGTTTAAAACGACATGAGGGTAAGTAAATGATGACAGAATTGTCTTTTTTTTGTCTGAACTTCCCTTTAATGTGTCATTTTTTGCCAAATGTAGATTTGGAATGAAAATGTTTTCAAGCGAACAAGTAGGCTACAGCTGATTTTGTTTACTGTACTTCTTTCTGCTCATAACTAATCCTCTGATGGAACACTAGAAGACCTAATTAATAATTCTGAGTTTATTAAGTTCAGAAATTGACTCAGGGCCAGGCCTGGACTCAAACCTCTAATTGTATATCATACAACAATTATACTAAACAGATTATGCAAAATCGAACAAAACAGGTCTGATAAGTTGGTTCATATCTTTCGATCTGGTGATTCCGAATTACTTCATGTTCCCAGGACTAAACTCAAAAATAGAGGTGATCATGCTTTTGCTGTTGTTAGACCTCAGTTATGGAATAGTCTCCCGGCTTACATTAGAACTACACTTATTCTCACTGGCATTTAATAATCCGTGATTCTCTGTTTTATGAGTTTTATCTAGGACCGTATCTATTTTTACAGCGGGTGATTACTGTTTACTGTTTATGTGTGATATTGCTGCGCTCTTTTTTTACACTCTGTGCAGCATTTTGGTCAACCTCGGTTGTTTTAAATGTGCTATATAAATGAACATTGTATTGTATTGTATTGGTTGTGACTTCAAAAGCAAAAGCCTTTGATTTTGACCCGACCTGGGTGAACTTGCCTGTAAAGTAATCTGTCCATTCTTTCAGTCTCTGTCTTCTCCATTCCAAACCAGATATGAATGATGAATGTGTTGCAATCAGTAGAACACAGGGACTGATCTTTTCCTCCTAAAATGGGTCATCCACATGAGATCAACTATCACTTAATATCTATCACTATCACTTAACAATAAAGTCAGTTGACTCCAGTTTGTTATAATTTAAATAATATTGGCAAATAGCAAACAATCCTGTATGATTGGCTGTATATTTGATGATCCAGCGTGTATAGGCTACTGCAATTTTCATGACATCAAGTTGACATGATAGCAGATGTGTCTTTATTAGTGAATGAATCAAGGTCATATGATCTCTGTAGTGATCTTACGGCGTTTAGTTGCATGATCGCTGTTGATGTTTTAAAGGCTGTTTATTTTGAAGATGCTTTCCTTTTTTTCTTTTAGATTATCTCATACCAACGCATCTCCTGTTACACACACACACACACACACACACACACGCAATTTAGAGAAAGACAGTCCGCTGGCACTAAGTCGATGTTGATAATCTTCTTCTCCTATAAATGCTGAAGGATGCTGTGAATATATGCCTTCCATATAATGTCATTTGCGGCACGCTGCCTGTTATAAACAAATTAAATTATCGTTTCGTAACGTCAAGAGCTGAAGGCAGCGACTTGTACACTCAAACACGCGCGCGCGCGCACCGACGCCCATTAAAACACCACGCACGACACACGGCAAAAAGCATCCTGTGTCCAAAACCCCCCTCACACACGCACACACACACACGACATAATTCAGCTGTAGGCTACTAGGATATGGAGAGTTTGCTGAGTGTAAACTACAGCATCTCACTGCCACTCAAACATCCATCGGTTATTGATTTATTGGCCCTTAAGAAATAACGTCACCATGCACGTTTAAAAGCATTGACTTACCGCATCTTATAAAGCACTGGAATAATAGTCAGCTCCGGATGTGCTCAACAGCATCGGGCTGTATGATCTCAGAATGCTCCTTAATTCCCGTGACAGTGTGTCCGTGTGTGGATAAAACACGCAAATGATGTTTTGAGCTTCCGTTCCCAGATGCGCCTTATGATGCTTCAAGCTTCCAAAGACCCACAGTGAGGATCAGTATCGAGTATCCTTCGTCCCCCAAACCCAATGGATCTGTGGTGGACACTGGGTATCAGAGCCCAATGTTGTATCCCGATCGGTGTTTTTTTTTTTTTTTGGAATAAGAGGAAAATGCGCAGAGTGGGTCCAGCGATAGAACAACCCGCGAGATCAGCGCCAGTCCATCGCTAGATCGTCCATTCGACCCGACAGCTAGGGAACGAGCGCCGAGAGAAAATGACAAGCCAATTTGGAAGCAAAGTGATGCTTGATTCAAGGATGGAGGGTGGGAGGGGAAAAGAAAGAAAGGGAGGATAAGAGAGGGGCGGTGAATCTGGAGCTGGGATGCCGGGAGGACTTGAGCACGCTCTAGTGGCCGAGGGCGCGCACAGCACAGCAGTGGAGGGTCGACCTTCCTATCACCTGCGGGGTCATTGTCATTGATTGTCATTCAGCGAAATAGGTGCAGTGTGCCATTTTGAAATGTGTTTTTTAAAGTCAAGTTTTAAAAGCTTAAAAGTAGGCCTATGCATTTGCGTAATAAACTACAATTTGTCGTCTTAAGCTAAACGGTCGTTAGCGTCATAGCATAATTGCCTAAGTCATATTTCAATGTCTTTGGAAAACAAGATGCTATGAGGCAAACGAAATTACATCAAACAAAGTAAAAAAAAAGTAACATGTTGACATTTAGCCATTGTCTTGTGCTTGTTCGACGTCATCACACTTACACTACTGTTTTTTTATAGAAAATGTAATGACGATAGTTGCTACAAACATCCAGTTTTAATAATCAGATAATGTACAAAATCTTGGTAACAGGTTTGAGATGCATTTTAAGATAATTTTATACTGACTGACAAATGTAACAAAACATAAGTTATTTTAAAAGACCATAACCTACAATTATTTGTTCTTGAAGAGTTCACATCCTGAAAAGGAGGATGCTTGTTTATGGAATTTGTATCTCTTCATGATATTTTTATTTATGGAATTTTCTTTACATCATTTTAATAAGGAGGAGCTATGATTGTAACCGCATTGATGCATAACCCAGTGGCACAACTTAAAGGTGGGGTATGTGATTCTCTTTTGTGTCCATTTTTTCAAAATAACTTGAAATCCTATTCCTAAACCACTTACAGCCACTGAGTTAGAAGCACTGAAATGAAAATTAAGCATTTTAATCATCTGTGGAACAGGCACGACCCGAAAAACTTCATCCAATCATTTCCAAGACCACCAAGAATGATTGGACAGTAAGTTCGTCAATCAAACGGTCGTACCACACCCCCCTCCCCCCAGCGTGCGTGACCCAGTCAGGGCCAGTGTTGGAGGAAAGAAGGTAGGATCATTTGAATTGTGTATTTTCAAAATCTGCCAGTCGTTTTCCAAATCACATACCCCACCTTTAATATAAAGGCTGTTATAAAGTGCAAACATATGGCTTGTATTTCCATATATCTATTTTGGAAACCCAATGTATCTACATGGAGAGTTAAAAAGACAAATTAAAAAAGATAATAAAAATAATAATAGCATTACATGCATTGTCACACACCTGACAATTATTATAGGCTATGTGGACATGACAAATGTGTGCCTTTCATGTCCAAATTAATTTGCCACTAGACTCCAATAACAGAGTATAGAAACATAAAAAAAATATCTGGAGAAATGAGTAGCACCCAAATAAATGTCAGGGTCTGAATATATCCTTATGTCAATTTCAGTTTGTCATTTTAATACATTCACTAAGTTATCACAAATCTGTTTTGTTTGTGTCATTATAGTGAATGGAGTGCAGACTGCTGTGATTTAAATTTTAGCATGGCTGCAACAAAATGTGAAAAAAAATTAGAGAATATTTTCTGAATATTTACATTGTTATTAAAGTCACAGAAATATTGGTCAATATGAGGGACACAGGAACCTTTTTCGTGTAATGGTCGTGCAGTTAGTCTATTTGATATTCATAATTAGCTACAATTAAACCACGATATTTATTAAACACATTGATAGGTTGGCATTGGCCTGAGATAAAATAACACATTGGCGAACTGTATTTTGTGGAGCAGTAATAGCAGCAGTAATGCGAGCTGATGTCTGTGTTATTTCATTAAATGAGGGGGAGAGGCCTGGGCATCCATTTACATTAAACTCACGAGCATCAAAGGCGCATCGCGGACATGCGCGCTGACAGTCGGTTATCACTCTCACGCAAACCCTTGGCTGTCGAAATAATGTTGGATGACTCTAATGCGACTTTCGACTTTCGAAAATGTTTAAAAGAGACCCCGGGCTTTTGATCGTCATCCGATGAGACGTCCGGGAAAGAGCTGCGGGGGGAACCTGTTGATCTGAAGGTAATATGCGGTGAGAAATCAGCATATTGATCTTTACGGCACAGAGAGAGAACGAAACGAATGAAGAAGACTGATAGACAGCAAGCGATAAAACATTCAATGAACGGCATATCGCACCTGTCAGTTACCTGAACCAAATGCTAATTTTACCTATTTTTAGCTAACGTGTGAACCCACATAGTATACATACTTGTTTTAAAATCGCAATTTATGAGATATTTTTTATGATGGATAAGAAGTAACGTTAGCCTAGCATATTTTATTACCTTTTTTGTCCACCATGAGGTTTAAATAGTACGTTAATGCGAACATGTTTTAAACAAAACGATTTTTGTGATATATAAGGTGTAAATCTATAATAACTTGATTAAAGTAGGATAGCCTACTTATGCATATATGATCCATCCGATGGAGACAACAATCGAGCATCTGTTTCTATGGTTACCTCTTCACTCACAGACGTTTTTCGTTTAACTTGTAAAATAACTTTTGTGGTTACTGAAACGTAAACCTTTTTCGTTGTTCTTTGGCCTCATTTGTGCTCCCTCATAAAACTCATATTATTTTGCACCCTAAAATTGTTAATGCTATATTGAAAATGTTTTACACCACACACTTGACTTGCCAATGTATTTTGAACGGGGGGAAATATAAAATGCTGGATTGCAATAGTGGGTATGGGCTATAACTATTCTGAGACCCCATTGGAGGTTTGCTGAGGCCACCTGGTTGAGTCGAGAACTAGGCTACTGCTGTATTTACATATTTATTTTCGTATTTACACATATATCACACAGCAATCCACTTTACTGTGATTCGCCCGTTTAAAAATAACCCTCCTGCTTTGTTTTCCATTAGCTAGTTACTATTGTTGTGCACAACACCGCCCACCACCAGGCGCTTAAAGCCCTATCAGGTAGGTTGTAAGGACATCTGTCCCGGGTAATTACCGTCGTTCACAGTTTAAGTCCGTTTACAGCTGCTAAGCTTCCCCGGTAAGCGCATTACCGGAGCAGCGCAGCGCAAACACAAGTGCTCGCGCAGTGCTTGACGAGCGCGTGCCGACCGCGAGAACCTCCCGTATAGGCGCGAGACTCCAACCCAGATTACATCAGCATGAATAACAGATTACAGCTGGCGTTATCGGAGCATCAGCGAGATATGAAGTAAACCGTCAGTACAATTCATAAAGCCTGTCATCGCTTACAAAGACTGCCGAATTGCGTCACTCTCACTTACTGCCAAACGTCACAGGTAAGGACTGTCAGGTGTGCATGTGCTTGCCAGTGATTAAGATGCTGCAATCCACGTAAATCCCTCTTGAGGATGAGAAAGTGACAAATCTGTTTGTTTTTGTTGATTTGTATCGTGAAAATGTTAAAGAGTTTGGTTGACATTTATGTCTGATGTTAATTTGCTTCTCTTTTTTGCAGATGTCAGAAAGAGAGTGGTGGTAATTCAATACTCAAATAGTTGAAAATGATGGGTATGTATGATTTTTAGCCATCGTGTGTGTCATTCAATCTGAGTTCATCATCTGTATGAATATTAAATGCAGCTTGTTGTACACACTCTCACGTAAAGTAGAGCTGATGTCGTTGCATGTGTCCATGCCATTAATATATTTATGTGTATGTGTGTGTTTATAGACACACAGCGTGCTTTGCTGGCAGTGGAGCGTCTGCAGCAGAGGCTGAAGAAGAGGGGAGAACTGCCTGCTGAGGAAAAACTCAGTCTGCTCAAGAGTGTCTTACAGAGTCCTCTGTTCCATCAGATACTCATCATGCAAGAGACTGGACAACAGCATCAGCAACAACAGGTCAGAGAATATAGCATCATCATCCCAGTGCATGACAAAAATCAGGCACACAATGTTGCAGCAGTGGGCTTTACCATCATATAGTAATTTAAAAAGTAAATAAAGTAATAAATTATTATTAATCCAAAAAAAAAAATTCTCATGATCACATTATGATAAATTAGACGAAAAATCTGATAATAGTGGCATAAATATAACGATACAGCTAACCTCTAATGTCTCTTTCATTATCATAACTAATCCTTAGTACCTAGATGTAAAGTGCATTAAACAAAAGTATATTTTATGCTGATATTCAACTCCAGAACTATTACTTGAAATAGAATTTTACATGCAAGTCCACTTTATAAAGCATTTGTGGTGTTTAAATGCTTTAGAAAATGGACGTGTACATTTCAGCATCATTTCAGATATTCCCTGATGCAAACAGCGCTTTGATTCACAGCTTGTCTTTGTACATCATGTCTGGCTCAGGGTCTATTCTTAGTTGAAATAAAACATGATGCAAACCTATCTTAAAGGAATATTTCGGGTTCATTACATGCCAAGCTCGATGGACACCATTTGTGGTGTAATGTCCCTCCTTTTCTTAAAAGAAAAGAAAAAATTTGTGTGGAAATATACATAGGGCCAAAATACTCGCTGTTTCAATAGTACATCCAATGACGACACATAAACAATATCAATGTTTTTTCAATATTATGATTTTAGTGTGAATTACTAACTTTTTTCTGAGTAAAGTTATACCCATTTTTACAGCTTTGTTGCAATGACAATGGAATGCCATCAACCGTAAAAGCTGTTAAAATCAGAATATTTACAGTTCAAATAATAAACGGACATCAGCTAAATTTATTCAAAAGTTTGCAAGCTAAGCAGCTTTATATTGGTCAACACAGTAACTTTTCATGTTAAGTCTAACAAACTTGAATTCAATGCAATATCCATGTGGAGAAATGTTTCGTCTTTCACATCCTTCACATGGAATTCCAGAACGGTTTCCGTTTGAGATGACTGCATTTTTTCTGCATGGTTTGTCACGTGACCACACCCATACTGTAAGTGCTTTTATACAATTATTGGTTCAAATCACTTTCATTAGAAGTGCCATATTGTACCCCTGATTTTTCCTCTTTTTATAATAAAATGAGGGCAAGTCGAAATATTTTTTGTGGTCATCATCATTATCCCACAATTTTGTCAATTGAGCATAACATGTATTGGGCCCCTGGATATTCCTGTAAGAATAGTTGAATGCATTGACTTACTAGTTGAGCTTGTATTTGACATCTTTTACTCTTCTCAGTGTAATAACCATAATGACCCAGGGGGCTGCATTTCCAAAGCATAAAGAGGTCAAAGAAACCCAGAAGATATGAGTAGGAGGAGTAAGAGGTTTTTCAAGGACAGAGTGATGAGTCTGAAAAGTTGGTCTGTTTCACTGTATGTGAATTAGGTGTGTATTTGTGTCTCTGAGTGTGTTACTGTGCAGGATAATGATGGGAAATATTCCTTTGAAAAAGCCTGCGTTAGCCCAAGTTCTCAAAGAGCAGCTCGGGTAATTTAGCTTCTCAGAAATCATCATAAAAATAGACACATTAGATGTTACATTGAGATTTATTCGGTACAACTACAATTGATTTTTTTTTTAGAATCTTCTAGCCAAAATGAGAGGAGCAGCAGACGCCAGATGAGGTCTAAACTGGCTGTTTGTCATGAAAAACTGCATGTTTATGAGTGTACTAATATGCCATGAATGTAGCTACTTCAGCAAAACTATATATCAGATCATCCTTGTGCTTATTGTGCATTGGCCAGGCCACTTGCCATGGATAATCATAAGCTTTATATTAAGTTGATTATGAGTCATTCTTTAATCAAGCTTATCACTTCCTGTCTTGCTACATTCTTTGATGTAATAGGCTAGTTTTCTCACACACGTGTTTGTGAACAAATGTAAGAGACTATTAAATATAAAGGAAAATAGCTGAAATCAAACAACAAATGTATTTATATTTCAAACACTTATTGGTTTTAATTATAATTGAGCAGAAATAAAACCGGAGTTGCCAGCTGTGCCGTTATCCTGCTGTTGTGCCATATGTGTCAGCCATAAAAGACCTTATTTTTGTACATTAGTTTTGCCAACTTTCTGAAATATCCATTGTCACGTCTCAGGCAAGATAATCATGATGCAAAAATATGTATTTAGTCAAACAAATTCTAGTCCATTGGAAAGAAGGCAACCTAAATAGCTTGTAATCATGACACATGATTAAGAAATTAGGAACTTAAATACACAATGATGATTATCTCAAAGACTAACAGGTGTGAATGTAAATGAGTGTCCATGGTTACTAACACAGGCAACACTTGACATCCAAAATATTTGTCATTTGGCTTTTTGTTTTACAAAGAAATATGTCTTTTAACAAAATATACAATTTATGCAATGTATTAATTCTAAATCAAATCATAGATTTGTACATTTGGTCTAATTGCGTATCATATCCTTGGTCGGTGTATCTGTGTTTGTGTATATTGTGTCTGATGTATTTAGAGAGATTGATTCTTTGAAACAGCAGCAGGGACCAAACTGGGGTTGTATAAGCTACTTACCTGAGCTGACCAATTAATCTGTGCTGAAAGGAGAGAGAGGCAGGGGTCAACAAGTCACAAGAAGTTTCTGTAATGGTGGGGACTTTCCATTGACATCTCTTTTTTTATACTGAGCTCTGGATTTTATTTTCCCTATCCCTAAACATGACCTTTTTGCAGAAACAAATCTGCATTTTTTTATATTTAATTAAGATTATTTACTATGTTAAACCTAACCGTGACACACCAAAAAGAAAGTGACAGAAATGCCCTGCAGGCATTGTAGTCTGCAACTGAGAGAGCCCGGGATTATCATCAGAGTGCACTCCAACCTGGACAATCACAACACATCCACGACTCCATTCCCCATAATCCTTTGCCCAGGCCATCATCCATTATAACTTTCACCTGCGTATCATTATCCTGTTTAGTTCACTTTATAATAGCCTGGTTTTCACATTCATTCACTGCAAAGTACATATTGTATGTTGTTACACTGCATCTCTGAGCATTCTCCCTGGTGTCTTTTGGTTCTTGGATTTTTGCCTGTTTCTTGGATTCCAATTTTGCTTCTGACCCCTGGCTGTTTATTTGTTTGGACTGCCTTCCTGTGCTTGACCCTTTGCCTGTGTTTGATTACGTTTCTGGATTACTCAAATAAACTACATTTGGATCCTCAACCTTTGTGTCTCAGAGCAGTACGTAACAGCAACACTAGCTAAAAGTCAGTAACTGTGTAAACCTCCAAGAAATACATATTTTTTAAATCATTTTTAGCGATGGCACTGGTTTGCGCACTACTAAATATTTGTGCTTTGCACCATTTAACTTGAAACACTGAAATGTAACCCCATGTTTAAATTAAATATATTTACACAAACTACCAACCAGGTTGGAATAAACAGTTGTTTGGCAAAATGACTGAATTACAATAATGAGGTAATGCTATACCTGACAGACTTCTATCATTTAGACATGTGATACAATGTTCACATTTACACTTGTTTATATTTTGAGAACATTATGTGAAAATTGTTAGCGCTTCTACACATGAAACTGATCTAATCACTGCACTTTCTTTGTTATGTTGCCCCTGAACTGATTACATTTTTTACTCAAAAATACACTACTGTCAGTTTAGGGTCAGTAAGATTTTTTTATAATATATATTTTAAATCTGTTATGATCACCAGAGCTGTGTTCATTTGATATAAAATACATAAAAGTATAAAGATTTTGCCATTACTCTAGTCTTTAGTGTCACAGGATCCCTTAGAAATCATTTTAATATTCTGATTTTGGTGAAAATTTCTTATTATTATCAATGCTGAAACAGTTTTGCTGCTTAATATTTTTTAAAAAACTGATATGATTCTTTGATTAGAAAGATCAAAAGAACAACATTTATTTGAAATAGAAATCTTTTGTAACATTATAAAAGTATTTTCTGTCACTTCTGATCCGTCTAATGCAATGTTACTCACCCCAAACCTTTTTTATGATCATTTTTTTATCTATAATGTGTCCTATCATTTATACTCAATTTTAATTATTACCATTGATAGTGAGGTTAAAGAAGTTAAAACTAAAGTACACATGGATCAGTAAAGATAAACACCATCTAATCTGATAAATCCTGTCTTAATAGTGTGAATTTTACATCCCAGTAAGGCCTTGCAGCAACCCAGCTACCAACATGACTCTAGCTGTGTGTTTGTACAGGCTTCCCCCAGAACGCCGCCTCCTCAGCCTATGAGTGATGATGCAGATGGTGTGAGAACGTCCCACCCCTCATGCACTCTGAGATACAGAGATTCTTACCTCTCGGCCCAGCGGCACTATGACCGATGTCGATCCTCCAATCATACGACTTCTGCCCCTTGCATCACAGAGGACATTTCAGTGCTGCAGTCAATGGCCCAGGTACTGTTCCTCTAAACACCCTAAACATCCTCTCATCCTGTGCCTCTAAACTGGAAAACCGGCTGGGATACGTTATCATGCATACTTTTAAAACCAACAACAGATTGGATCTGTTCTTCTTTCTTATCCCAATTTATTGCTCTTTCAGGGTCGGTCTGTGCTTAGTTTTGATCTGGAGAAGGGTGAAAGTGCTTTAGGCATTAGCATTATTGGCTTGGAGACTGAAGGTGGTGGAGGTCATGGTATCTTCATACAGAAGATTCAGCCTGACTCTGTAGCATACAGGTATAAACTGACAAGGATGCATTCAGTATAGCAAAACTTTACTGATTAGAATCGTATTATTCTGGATAGGGGCTTCGGATGATTTGAAACCATTCTTTACCCCATTCTCCTGTCTTAGTGATGGACGTCTCCATGAGGCTGATCAGATTCTAGCAGTGAACGGCAAGCTGTTTGAATCCTCGGTAACACAGGAACAAGCTGTCCAGATTCTTCAGGAAGCTGCTTCCATGGTAACCTTAACTATAGCCAGGGAACCAGCCTCATCATTCAGCCCCCCACAGATGAGCCACACTCTTCCCAAAAATCTCTCTGGCCTTGATGGACAATTCAGTGTAAGGCTTTTTTTTTCATCTTTATTATATCTTTGAATTTCCCAGAATGTGTAAAATAGCCTGATTGTGAAGCATATTTTGCTTCATATCCTAAACTGTATCTTATACTTATGCCTTATAGCTGCCTCGCTTTGAAACGCAGCTTAAATCTGTTACTGATCCACAGTTATTTGATTACATTACCACAAATGCATTACATCTAATGTTTTAAATGTTATACATTAGCTTTTTTATGTGAGGTTGATAGGCGATTTGTGTTATGAGTGTTTGCCATGAAAGCAGAGTCTAATGTGACTACTCCACTGAAAGATTTACTGGTAATGGTGGGAGTCAATCAATTAAGATAAAATGGAGCCTTCTCCTATTAGCAAGACTATTATAATACATTACTGTTAAAAAGTTTGGAATTGGTAAGATTTTTAAACATTTTTGAAAGAATTATCTTAAAAATACTGTAAAAACGATATATTTTTAAAATATTAAAAATACACTTTAAATTAACTTTTAATATACACTTTATATTTAATGTTTTTTATTTCTTTGATGGCAAAGCTGAATTCAAAACAGGCATTACTCCGCTCTTCAGTGTCATATGATCCTTCTCAAAAGAACAGCATTTGTAACAATGTAGAAGTCTTTACTGTCTCCTTTAATCAATTTAATGCATCCTGATTCTGAATAGAAGTATTTGTTTCTTTTTCTTTTTTTTAACATACTCCAAACATTTGAATTGGTATTGTGAATGTGTAAATGGTTTCAAAAGTCTGAATTAAAACTCTGAAATGTTGATTGCCTGTGACATGACCTGGCTGTAGCAGCCAGAGTATTTAAAGGTGCTCTAAGCGATGTCACACGTTTTTTAGGCCAAAACATTCTTTGTCACACACAGCAAACATCTCCTCACTATCCGCTAGCTGCCTGTCCCCTGAACACACTGTAAAAAGACACGGTCTCTCCAGACACCCCAGGCTCCACAAAAGGCAACAAAAACAAACTGTAGCAACCCGCCCACAAACATAACAAACTGTTCCAGCCAATAACCGACAAGAACGATTTGGGGGGTTAGTGCGTGGATGAGGAGGAGGGAGGGTCTAGCTAGCCTCCGTTTTGTTTGACAATACTTTAAACTTCAACAAGAAGTGACGTCACCCGACATCGCTAAGATCACCTTTAAGGGTGCCTAGAAATAACATCATCAGAAAGGCTCACTGGAGTGGGATGCTTATGACCCAAAGGGAATCGCTCATCCAAACTGCTTGGGGCAGATTCCACTCTTTCAACTGACCAATCTAACTTCAGCTTTGCCATGGCACTGGTCATTACATCCACTAGCTCCTATGGAAGTGAGGGAGAAGACCGGTTCACTCAATACACCCACCTCAACTCCCATCACATCTAGCTCCTCAAAACTAGATTTTGATTCCAATAGCATACTCATTGCCGGATCGGGAGAAGCCGCTGAGCGGGCTTCTGGATCTGCCCTGAGAAGTGATGCAAGTGATGCTTGAGAAAGGGTTAAACCAGTCTCAAGTTCATCAGCTAGCTCAACCTGTGACCTCTATGTTAGCAGTCACCGGGTTCCCTCGGCAGCAGCGGGACCTGATCCATGGGGTGCAGATGCCTGGCTCTTTTTAAAGAGTATGGGAGCCAGGCATCTGCACCCCATGGATCAGGTCCCGCTAAGCAACCAAGACATATAACGCACAGATCATCCGGCGTTATATATCTCGGACACGGCGTGACACATATCCTAAACTTCGACAATCTTTTTTTCACTTCAAACCACTAACACGGAGATCACATGCACTGACAAACAACGGGGTTCCTAAAGACAGAGAAGCTGATGACGTTCTTTCTAGACACTCTGCCGGTGATCCTGTGAGATCACATGATTGCAGTAGCCAAAATTGGCATGTAACAGGCTTACGAGAAACGTTCCCTTAGCATCAACTCCATGATGCAGTGTTGAGTTCCACTTCGTATGGGAACCGATACTAGATTCTTAATGGCAGGTTCCACTGTGACAACCTACACGATATAGTGTGACATGCACCACTAATGGGGAACACAAGGTCTACATCTGTTGAATGAATTGTATGTTTTCATTGGCAACAATGATGGAAATGTTTAATTATTTTGTTTGTAGCTATAACTAAGGTATTTGGCTATACGGAAAATGACTTCTTATAAAATGTCTGTATTATAAAATAAATGGCTATATTTTAAATTTGGTTCAGCAGCCTCGACAAATTCATCACATTGAGTTTCTGAATGATGGATCGGGTCTGGGCTTTGGCATTGTTGGAGGGAAGACTACTGGCACCATGGTTAAAACCATCCTACCTGATGGTATAGCTGGAAAGGTATGAGAGAATTGTCATGGATACACATACACTAGAATTGATGACATTATTTGGATTGTACAAACAGATTCAAATTAAAAGGAGTGTGGCCAAATCCCTTGACGTGTGTTTGTGGACACAGGACGGGAGATTGCGTAGCGGCGATCTTCTTCTCAGAATTGGTGATGTGGACGTGTCCACCATGGGCAGTGAGGAAGTGGCACGTGAGCTCCGTCTGGCTGGTTCCCATGTGAGACTTATCATTGCCAGGGAAACCACTGATGGTGACCTCTCACCTACTATCGCCCAGCAACAGGACACTCAGAAGAAACAGGTGCAGAATGCTTTTGATCTTGAGTGTGTGTGGTGTGTCTGGTAAACCTACATTATGGGAACACAATTTCTCCCGCAAAGATGCCAATATCTGAAATCCTTATCCTTGTGGGGACATTTTTTGGTCCCCATGATGAAAATAGCTTATGAATCGTACTAAGTGATGTTTTTTGAAAATTGTGTGTGCATCTACCGGTATATGTAAATTTTAAAGTTAACAGAAGAGCTTAACCAAAAACAATAAGTTCTGTTATCATTTAGATCACTCTGAACTGTCTTGTATGGAAAAGGAGCTGTGTGTAACAATCCTTAATTATCTTGTGTTTCACAAGAAACAACTGCATTATGTCTTTAAAAATACAAATTAATAAAAAAATTGATGATGAGCCAATAATAAATTAAACATTATCCTTCTATAGGATTTAGCAGAGCAAAAGGAAAGAGAATTCAGTGTCAGATTCAATGACAGCAAAAATGCTTCGGGCATCAACATCTCTAAATCTGTGGAAAACATGTACAAAGGTATAATTTCATACTGTTTTTTTTTCAGTAAGATGAGAGATTATTTTCCCATTCAGTCTAAGAATGTTAAACATTAAATGAACAATATGTGTTTTAGAGGCCAGTGGTTTTGAAGTAAAGAGCCTTCTGAAAGGAAGTGCAGTGAATCAGGATGGAGATCACATCATTGCTGTGAGTTACAAAATTAAATCTTATTTTTCACATTTGTTTTTAGGTATTTTTAATATCCTTGTCTGTGCATGCAAAATACAGTAGTTCTACTTTTTTATACATTTTTCGTTATCAATTACTAATCCTGTTGTTGCTGAATTTGTGTGTGTGTGTGGGAGTACTGTGTGACGGGATGTTTGCATTGTAGTGTTTGCTTTTAGGCTAAATGGTGGGAATATGTAAGATTAATTACATTGTTGCTTGTTTTGTGTGTTATATGTCATTAGTCCAACCCTCATGTTCTGTTTGGGGTCTCAGAGACCCTAAAGCCATTTTGTTATCTTGATGTAATACTTAAAGGTAGGATAGGCAATTTCTTTTATAAACACTTTTTGTTATACAAGTTGAAACTCTCTTTACACCCTGATAACAATCAATAATAGAAGTGGTCTAAATATTAAAACATGTACATATCTGTGTAAGTCTCAGGATTTTTGGTATGGCATCATACCATCATACCGAGGAGGTAATTTAACGCCGTCTCTCGTGCCGCTTTGCAGACTCTGCTGTGCGTTCATGTGTTTTGAAGGAGTTGTGGCTTTGGAGACGCTCTGAAGGGAGGGTGGGATCTCATGTTTTCTTAGCTAATTTGCTAATGCTAACCGCTTGAAATTGCCTACCCTACCTTTAACTGTAGGGTGTTAGATTAATACTTCATGACTTTTCTGATGAATGCTTATTATAAAGAGAATTTGAACTTGCCTCAATAACACACTTCAAACATCTTTGATAAAAATGTTTGCATTACTTATGTTTAGGGTTTTAGAGATCTCATATGAAACCTGTATAATAAATAATTCAATGACTTTTCACATGATAAGATTCTTTGACTAGTGCATAGTATACTTTAGAAATACACTTCTGTCAGTTGTTTATTGTCATCTCATTAATTGTATTTTTTCTACATAGCTAGTAGTCAAATTGACCACAAACAATGTTACTTACAATTTATACTAGTCACATTTCTGAAAAATTCATGCCTGGTTTGTGGTAAAACAGAGGGATAAAGCATCTAGGCATGGGTAGATCATTCCTGAAGTATCAATATTTTCAATATTGATGTTGTAGCTAGTTATTTAGCATGAAAATCAATGCTTTGAAGTGAAAAAAGCCAATGGTTGTTTAAGATTGGAGCCATTTATCTTAACACACAGAAATGCTGAAAGACATAAGCACAGACATCATCTGGAGCTATTTCACACTAAAAATGAAGCTAAATGTGAAACTATAATAAAAAATTGATATGATTATGGGTTTTTGGAGAAAGAAAATTATAAGATTGAACAGTTCTATAATTGTTGTTAATGATAAACTAAAACAGAAGCAGTTTAGACCCCTTAAATGATAATGGATGGATGTCAAATATAATGTTATTATATTTATCCTCAAAAGTTGCAAATATTTTCCATTTTAATATCTGCATTATTGGCCTTATAGTACTTGATATCAGATCAAACTGAAAATAAGGGATATTGCCACATTAATAATAATCTTCTGGGTTTAGATTAGGACAGTGGAACTTATTTGACATGAAAATAGGATGTTTAAGAACATGAGGGATAAGACAACAATAACTGTGAATAATACTAACTAATGAGTAACAAATCACAGGTTTTGCACTTTTTTTGGTTTAAATACGACAACTAAATCTTAACATTCTAGGATTTTTTTTCATTGAAAGACAAATTTTCATGTGTGTGTGTTTTTTTTTTCAGGTGAATGGGCAGTTCTGCAGTAAACAGAAAGCGGAGGATATTCTGAACATGACTGGCCAACAAGTGGAGATCTCTCTTCTGAGAAAAGGCTCACCATCTGAAACGAAAACAAACCCCACCATGTCCACAATCTCCCAGAGACCCTTAACCCCTCTGGGTCTCGATCCCCCACCACTGCCTCCATGTCTAGTTCAGCCAAAGCCAGTTCTGGCCCTAGGGAAAGTTTTCTATACTGAACGCCGGGACCTCAACTTCAACAGAGAGTGCTGTTAGTGAAACTTTTGTCACTTCGGTTTATTTACACTCATTCACACTGTGTTTGATTCATGAGTTCTGTTCACTCTTTGTGTGAAGTCTCAGTAACTTTGTTGCGCTGATTTGGTTCTAATAACAGCTTCTGTTTCTGTTTGTTCTTTCTATGACCTCAGTTGAGTCGAGGCAACCCAGTTATTTTGAGTCCAAGATGGAGAATAGAAACCACTGGTCCTCATGTAAGAAATGAACACATTGTGTATTATAGGTTATAGGTTTTGTCCATGTTAAACCTAAAGGATAAACATACATTTATTGTGATATCCTAACTGTGCATCATTATATTGTTAGCATTATATTTATTTAGATTTATTTATTTATTTATTCCCTGCTGTCTGGTCAATGGTAATCGACACCATGTCGCAAAAAAGAAGTACTGTCCATAGACATTAAGCTGTAAATAACCCAGAATGTTCCTTACAGGTTTTTTTGGGTTTGCATGCATTGTCTTTACAAATTTGTAGTCTGTTCTCCACAGTCATCTTGTCATTTATTTATTAGATGTGTGAAACTTTGAAATTTTGTTTCAGTTTGTAAATTGTCTGACGAAGAGGAGAAAACACTGAAGGAGAAGTGGCAAAGCAAACTGGGTCCGCAGTATGAAGTGATGGTGCGTCTCATTTGTATTCTCTCCTGTTTAGCTGACAGTTATTTTCCACAGCTAAGATTTGTGAGTGTGTCTCCGCATATATTTATGTTCATTGTGTGCTTATTTAGTATACTGTATGCCGTTTTGTTATCCATCCATCCATCCATCCATGTGCTTTTATTGTATTTACATTGTATCATGTATGTGTGCAGGTGGCCCAGGTACAGAAATTCATTGAGAGCGGTGGTCTTGGTGTGAGTTTGGGGGTTAAGGAAGGTCATCACTATATCTGCTCTATATTGCCAGAGGGTCCGATGGGACAGACAGGAGTCATACGGCCTGGAGACGAATTGATAGAGGTTCACTTGATATTATAATCAAAAGGGAATGTCCACATAGTTATGTAGTATATTTCACATATTTTACCCATACAAACACTTCAGAGTTTACATTCCTGAAAAAATAAGCTAATGTATATTTGGTTATACTTCAAAGTCAAACAAGCATTACACACAGATAATACTGTTGTTTATAGATTACGCTGTTGTAATCCCTTATCATAAACCCTGCTAACACATGCATGCATAATAACCAAAAGTGCTCATCTTCCTTTCTGCATTCTGTTTTTTATGCATAGCACTTTATTCAATGCTGACTGCACATGAATATCAATCATCACAGCTGCTTAAAAATAGACCTTCCTGTCAGTAGAAAAGCCCAGAGGATCAGTTCAGCAGAATAAGCGAGTTGATGTGTTTGTTCTTTCTGTAGGTGAACGGGTTCTCTCTGATTGGTGAGACACACAAGGAAGTTGTGTGCTTGCTGAAGGAACTTCCTGTGAATGTTTGTGTGGTTTGCAGTCGTCTCATCCCACCCACAGTCAGTGAGGAAGACGACGACGATGATGATGGTGATGATGTACAACTCACCCTCAAGGAGCTGCTGGCAGAATTTAATGAAAAGGTTTGCTGTGTGTGTTTGTGCATCATGATATTTAAAATAAATATATATATATGCTTGTGGAACTTTCTTGTGCACTTATAGTGTACTTCAAATCTTAAAGGTACATTTTTAAAAAACTGTTCTTCCAGATTAAAGACCATTTAAGAGAGAACACTTTCATGACTACGTTTCTTACACTTTTAAAAAGTGCACTTAATGTCAAATGAAAAGTTTTGCTTTAAAGTATGTTTTAAATCATGTTCTAATAATCTTTTGACACGTGTAAAGTTCTTTTAAAGTTTTTCTTCTGTGGAACACAAGTAAAACGAAGTCTGAAAACATTTACTGGGTATTCTTTTATGAGGAATTACAATGAATAGAGGCTGGAGCTTTGAAACTTCAAAAAGTACAAAATAAAGCACCATTAAAGTTTCATACTTACTGAAAGCAGAATGCCTTGAACAACCACTCAGAATCAAGTATTCCCAAGAAACATGTAGTATACAAAAAGATAAATTAAATATAAATTGATGCCATTTTCCTTTTTCAAATGAGCAAACATGATTCCACACGTTTCATTGCAAAATAATACTGATTTGTCCACTTCTTCTCACAGGCCGAGCAAAACTCATTTGGGAGAACTCATGAATGGAAGACAGAGGCTCCTGTGCTATCCCATAAGGCCATGTGGGAGAATGAGATTCAAGTCTATGAGCTGCAGAAAGGCGATTCTGGCCTGGGATTCAGTATACTGGACTACCAGGTGTGTGTGTGTGTGTGTGTGTGTGCGTGTTTATATACCAGTACAACAATAACAAGAGAGCAGCCGAGTATGAGCTCCACATCACTTGGTTTGGAGAGTCCCAGTTGGTTTGAAATCCTTCAACAACATAGCAGCAGTGTCTCCTAATTTATTACTATTCTTCTCTTTCTCTCTTGCGCTGTCACTTTCTGAAACTCTCTCAGGACCCCATGAACCCAGGGCATACTGTGATAGTGATCCGCTCTCTTGTAGCAGGCGGTTTTAGCAGAGAGAGATGGCCGTTTGTTGCCAGGCGACCGGTTGATGTTTGTGAACGGGACTGACTTGAGCCACGGAAGTCTAGCGCAGGCCGTTCATGTCCTGAAAAGCACTGCTTTGGGCACTGTACGCATTGGAGTTACCAAACCCTTACTAGTAAGTATCTCCAATCACAAGCCAGACAGCAACTATCTCAACCTTGGGCTGTGTAGGATAAGTTACTGTACTTGTATGTAATGAAAAATCAAGTAAAACATTCTTACTGAAATAATTTTTATTAAAGGGTTAGTTCACCCAAAAATGAAAATACTGTCAGTAATTACTCACCCTCATGTTGTTCCAATCCCGTAAGACCTTCGTTCATCTTCGGAACACAAATTAAGATATTTGTGATTAAATCTGAGAGTTGGATCACTCCTCCATAGGCTTCTGAGGGATTGAAACTTGCCATCCCTGAAAAGTTATTAGAAAACGTTAAAGGATTAGTTTACTTTTTAAAAAACCTTTGCTGATAATTTACTCACCCCCATGTCATCCAAGATGTCCATGTCTTTCTTTCTTCAGTCGAAAAGAAATTAAGGATTTTATAGAAAACATTCCAGGATTTTTCTCCATATAATGGACTTCAATAGTAGCCAAAACGGTTCAAGGTCCAAATGACAGTTTCAGTGCAGCTTCAAAGGACTTTAAACATACCAGATGATGAATAAGGGTCTTATCTAGCGAAACGATGCGCCATTTCGAAAATAAATAAAACAGTTTAAGTATTATTAGCACAAATGCTCACCTTGCTCTGTCCTGAGATGCACGTTCGTGAATCTCCTGTTCGAACTCGTTCATCGAAATGAACAAATCTTTTTTCGAGTCATTTTATTCAATCAACGAACGAAATGACTCGAAAAAAGATTTGTTCATTTTGAATGAGTCTTTTTTTGAGTCATTTTGTTCATTCAACGAACGAAATGACTCGAAAAAAGATTTGTTCATTTTGATGAACGAGTTCGAACAGGAGAACAGAGCAAGGCGAGCGTTTGTGCTAATAATACTTAAAACAGTTTTATTTATTTTCAAAATAGCACTCTATTTATGTACTGAACATTTTCTCATTTGTTTTAGAATGATATCACAGTTTTGCCTGTGTCATCTTGTATATATTCCAAGTCAGGTTACTGTTTATGATCTGAGCTCTGGTATTATTAGTCTAGATCTACTTTAGTCTGATGGTGGTCTTTGTTTTTAGTCTCTCTTTTGTGAACCGGTTCTCAGTCAATGTGGCTCATGAGTCTCTGATTACTGGAATCTTTCAATAATTAATGTCTCTTGAATTCTAACACCAGCCTCCTAAAACAAGATGTGCATTTGTGTTTATGTGTCCCGTGGCTCCGTAATCGGGTTTAGCTAGTCCTGGGGAAACGTCTTTTCTGTTTCTTATTGGAGTTAAGAGTCTGCAGAGTGCATATGTGATTGTATCCAGGCAGAGAGTTGAGTGGAACAAGAGTTTTGAGTGGGAGATTTAATATGACATTGTCATTGACAGGAAAATGACACCCAGGACACAGGAACAGATGTAACAGGCAACTGCCACTCAGAACATAACAACCAGCACAGCAATTTGCAGGTGGGCTACATATTTGCTTTACCGGTTATAATAGTATTGTGATCTGTTTCATAACAGTTCTGTGGTGTCGTAACATCTGACCACCTCTTTTCACAATGACATTTGTTTTTCAAGCTTCAACATGGTCGATTTGTTGGTTGTTTAAAGCAAAGTCTAAAGTTTAGATTTCCCACTTCAAAATGATAGACTATTGTGGTGTCCTACCGCCGGCGATTTTGTAAACATTGGTTGTTTTTAATTATATGCACTTAAGCAGTTAGTAGGCCAGAGAGAAAGTTGTTTTTTTTCCACTGACCTAATTTAGTTTGGTCATTCTAGCTGCCAGGGTTTAACTAGGGAGGATATTTGTTGACAGGATTTGTGTGACATCATCTCTTATTCACATGATGGTTTTGGTTTACTCAAGAACGCAAGTGTGTACAGCACTTGCCGTCTGATTGGCTTGTTGAGAATAAATCTGAATATTTTGACTAAAACTTTTTGCTACTTCTGGGCCAGCCGTAACATAAATTAATGTGCACTCTCTCACAAAGATAATGTTCAAACATTAATATAAATGTATTAACAAAAATATACTGAAAACCAGAAACAAAGGGATTAAATTCAGGAGTGGACAAGGCCAAAATAACAAACAAAAATAACTAGTTTTAGTACCTCCTAATTTCCTTAAAAGCAACAAAACGCATAAAAAAATACAACAAATCTTCCCTTACTCCCTTAACCCAAAACATAAAACAAACAATATATGCAAAAGAAATGGCATCACACTCCCTTCTTCCCTTAAACTGGGTATTTACAAATAATATTTACACAATTTTAATGAAAGCAAAAGTAATTCAAAACAGCAAACTAAGAATTATAAATCGAAAAAACAAAAGAAAGTTTTACAAAGTGCACACAATCACAGAGAAAACCAAGACAGAGCAAAACAAATGGCATGCATTCGACCTTCATAGAGTGTTTGGGGGTGGTCCTTTCCACAGGAACCAAGACTAGATCAATCAGGATCTCTGCTGGCTTGAGTGCAGGCCACACCTTCTCCTGCAACAGACACACTCAGAAACACAAGCACACACTTCTAAAAACATAAGACATTACAGCCCACCCTTAAAATAAAAACCATAGGTTTTTAAGATTGGACACGTGAAAGAGTGTCAGCGATCAGATTTTCAACTTTTTTTATGCTGGATATTCAAATTAAAATCTGTCCACCAAATTATCACATTTAACAGGGTTTATTAGTACACTCACATTAAGGATGTTAATACATGCCCCTGTTAATCCAGTCAAAAAGAAAAAAGAAATCTCATGAAACAGGAAACCCAGTATCTGTTAGAACATGGTTAAACAGGTCCCAGTAGCGGTCCCTGGTGTTCCCCGTGTTTGTTAGTCCCCTAGTCCGATGGTACGTCCAGATTCTGCACCGATTATTGGAAAGTCAATGCATTGACTAAACCCGATTCATTCCTGTTGCCTCGTGTTGATTATGTTGGAAATTCAAAAATGTTTCACTAAACTTGATCTATTAAAAGGATACTGGCAAGTTCCACTTACTGAGAAGGATTCTGGAATTTCTGCTTTTGCTACTCCTCATGCATTCCTTCAATATAGGGTGATGGCGTTTGGACTATGGAATGCTGGTGCGACTTTTCAGTGTTTAATGTCAAGAGTGTTACCTAATTGTGATGCTTACCTCGATGATTTGGTCTGTTATTCGGATTCTTGGGATGAACATGTCCAACTTCTCAACTGTGTTTTTGCACGCTTGAAAGATGGCAATCTGTCATTAAATTTGGCGAAATGTGAATTCACTTGTGCAACCGTAACCTATTTAGAAAAGGAGGTCGGAAACGGCAAAGTTCGGCCACTTAAGCCTGGTTCACACGGCAGGATAATTAGGCCGATTTTAGCCCCGATTTTCCCCTTCCGACATCTTAAGGATGCTCCGATTATCGTAAAATAATCTGATCAGATATTCCTGCCGTGTGTGGTGTGTTAAGACTGCTCTCGTCTGCTCGGAAGGACATCTGGACCGCTCCGATCTCAAATCGGGGATATCCAACATGTTGGATTGTTTTGGCCCGATTTCTCCTCGTGTGTGGTGTCCCCCGAGGACGAACGAGCACGCAGCCTGTGGACTGTGGCGTGTAGCCAATCAGAAAGCGAGGTGACGAGGCGCAGAGGAAGACAAACAAACAAAATCAAAACAGCCGGCGGCATGGCGCACCAGAGAGTCCGGTGGATGTTTTCTCTAATAGTTTAAACTATCGCCACTGCATCCTCTTTGTCCGCCATAATAGTTTACTCTGAAGTCACGTTTGATCTCAAGGGATTTCGCGAGATTTTCCGTCTGACCTGGGAATGCTCTGGAGTCAAATCGGTTCGTGTGTGATGTGTTGATTTTGCCGTGTGGCTGCGCACCACACACTGTACGACCAAAACTGTTAGACCAGTGATTTTTTATCGCCGTGTGTGGGGTCTCTCAGGTTTGGAAAATCGGCCGACAATTTTAAAATCGTCCCGTGTGAACCAGGCTTAAGTGTCATGGTACTGCAAGAGAGAGAGGACCCAGATGCAGAATGAGCGTGAAGGGAAGTTTTATTAACAGGACTGTAGACAAAGCACAAGGAGAGTGAGACGTGCAATACAATTAAACCAGTAGGGCAGGGCAGACAACACCGTGACGGGCAGGAAGGATGACCACTGGGACCAGTCTTGGGTGGTAACAGACTAGAAGACAGCACCAGGCGTGATGGTGGGAAGGACCAGGTAGGAAGCCGAGGCTTGATGCTTGATCTCTCGGAAGTAGATCCAGACTTTGCTGCCAGGAAAACTCAAGACACAAGGCAGGACAGGAACAAACACAAGACTCACAATAAACAAGACAATACAAACAGGCAAGGCACAAGAGAGTAATTAAATGGCCAAATAAAAACTGAAACAGAAAAATGACTTGAGAAGCAAAAGAAAAGGAATAAAATGACTGGAACTTGCAATCAAAAAATAAAACAAAAGAACAAACTTACAGGGAACTAGAAACTAGATACTGGAGATGATAATCTAGAATGGTAATAAAACCAAAAGAGAAAAAAACAAAAGACTTGGCTGCACAAGGGCAAAAACGAACTAGAACAAGACGGATACTGAAAGGAAAACGGATACTCTAGCCTGACTTCGTCATACTCATATTCTAGAAAGAATATGAGTCTGAAACTGCTCCACCATTGGGCTGTGATTATGGGGCGTGTATCAACCGAACCAGGAAATAAAACGCCTCTGCACTCAATTGGATAGACTTACAACCAATCAGAGCAACGGAGTAAGTGACGTTGAGAGATATATTAAAGTTGATAGATTAAACTTTTTCCGAATCCCGTAGGAAGGACAGCAAAAACATCTTTTCCATCGACAAATGCCTTGATCGCGGTTCTCTGTTCCTCTTCTAAAATGAATGCGCTGTCTATATCTTCTATAACACACGCGATAGCGGAATATACA
The DNA here is from genome assembly GCA_036326025.1 of Chrosomus eos. Lineage (NCBI taxonomy): Eukaryota > Metazoa > Chordata > Actinopteri > Cypriniformes > Leuciscidae > Chrosomus > Chrosomus eos. The sequence continues at coordinate 34,219,436 of CM070819.1, read as the reverse complement.
CAACTCAATTCTCCCGCGGCAGCCATGAATTCAACCCAAGCGCTCTGATGACGTGGATGGTTACGTTACCGTTGCGTTGCTCACATAGGTATGATGTCTATGGTTGCTCATCTGTCCATCATCATATAAAGCCCACCCTGACAATTTGATTGGTCCGAACAATTTTTGATCGGGCATAATAGCTCCTCAACGGATCGAGTCCAGACCGAACTTCCCGACCAAAAAATATTGTGGGCGGGGTTCGGGCTGGCAGCCAGGCTACGGATACTCTAGAGCTAGAAACTATCAAATTCACGACTAGAACAAGACCAATGTTTAACCATAAGCGCAGGCAGGCAAACCGGACTACACCACAAATGGAACCAGCAAAGACATGATGGAAAGAGGCACAATATAAAGGGACCAGAGCACATGATGAGGATCAGGTTAGCACAAGTAGTGAAACGAGGACTAGAAGTGGACTAAACAAGGGGGCGTGGTAACGGGAAACAAGGAGGCAGGACAAGAGCACATGGCCAACACAAACAAAGACAGAGCCATGTACTCAGGCTCAAGACAAACAAGGAAACATTACACAGTGACAAACAGACAAAACTGTCGGGGCTGGACCCTGACACTTAGCCCTAAAGTTCAAGTTATTTGTATGACTAGCTACTATAGAAACTTCTGTAGAAACTTTTCAGATGCGAGTAATCCTCACAGGTTTACTCCGAAAAGCGACTTCTTTCGAATGGACTCCTGAATGTCAGTTTGCCTTTGAAGCATTGAAAACTCTGTTGTGAAGTGCACCTGTACTTTCTGCCCATCAATTCGACAAAGCTTTCAAGTTGGAAGTCGATGCCATTGGCACAGGTCCTGGTGCAGTTTTAATTCAGACTGATGATGCTGGAAATTTCTCAAACACCATCTGAATTTAAATTATTTAAAAAAAATATTTATAATATGCAATATTTATATTAAACTATCAATATAAAATAATGCTTTTATTTGTGGTATTTATTAATAATTTCTACATCTACTAATACATTTTTAACATTTCAAGATCTATTAATTGGTTAATGTATTAAACAAACATGAATTAAAAATGAACAATCATATATTTCTAAATCACATTAAACTAGATTAATAAAGGCTGTAAAAATGTTAATTGTTAGTTCATGAAACCTGATGCATTAAAGGTACAATATGTAGGATTTCCGCAGTAAAATATCCAAAAACCACTAGGCCAGTGTTATATATTTTGTTTAGTTGATTACTTACAATATCCCAAATGTTTCCAACTATTTGTAAATCGTGAGAAAATTGCGATTTTTAACCAAGGAAACGGGGCGTGTGAGCAGGAGTGAGGAGTCGCCAGTCAATGGCTTCATATCCGCGTTACCCCTCGATTTCCGCCAGGTTTGACCTCGTAATGCCATAGTAACCATGGTGACAGACGTTGACAACTGGGTTATGCCTAGCAGGATGCTCACGCTGTTGTTGTTTTGTTCAAACATTATGGACCATGGCAAGCAGACTTTGAGACAAAAAGAGGACTAAAACGAAGATCAACATCTTTCGAGATGCCGAGAGCTCCACGTCCGCTACTAACTTCGACTTGACAGAGTTGTTGACAGTGTTGCATGTTATTAGACAGGTGAGCAAATGTACATAAAACCAGGGCTTGACATTAACTTTTTTGCTCACTAGCCAATGTGGCTAGTGGTTTTCCAAAATTACTAGCCACGCAGCATTTTTACTAGCCACATTTTTGTTGTTAAAAAATTACGTTTTATATGATTAAAGTTGACAACGGGGCTTAAAACGTACTAATATCATTATCTCTGATAAGGTTGTATGTAAAGTTTTGCATCAGTTTTTTTTTATCAGTAAATACTGTAATACAGAGTAGAACAATTATCCTCAGAGCTCTGACTGGTTTAATAATTATCTTCATGAAGCTCTGGTAGCTCTGAGTAACTGGAGATATGTCCACCTGAAACAAGTATAGGCCTACAGGTCTTCATTTGCCAGATTATTCCCACAAACGCATCTCCTGCTTTCTTTCATGGCATGATTAATTTATTAAAACATAGAATTAACTCTGGAAAGATTGTTGTGATACGTGACATGGGCAGTCCTGCTAGTAGCCTAGTTATACACCGTGTCCCTTAATCACTAAGAGATTTTTTTCTTTATCGCAGCTCTACCTTTTCTCTTTATCTCGTTCTCCTGCGCATTTTTTCTACGCACTGCTCGGCCACGCACACTCACGCACTGACTGAACGCTGTGTGTGTGTGTGTGTGTGTGTGTGTGTGTGTGTGTGTGTGTGTGTGTGTGTGTGTGTGTGTGTGTGTGTGTGTGTGTGTGTGGTGTGTGTGTGTGTGTGTGTGTGTGTGTGTGTGTGCATGCGACCAGCAGTCGCGTGTGATGATGACAGAGATCGTACCATCAGGTTAAAATCAGGCGGGAGGCTGATATACAGGTCTGAGGGACTGTGGCTGCACTGTGACAGATTCAACTTTATATTGGCGTTTGACAAAAGTCTGGAAGTCATATTTGGCGCGCGCACCCTCGCGCAGCGGCACTGCAGGAGAGCGTGAAGCCTTGTTTATACTCGACGCGTCCGCACGAGCGCGAGTCTCCGCTGACTGCGCGCGCCCCTCTCCAAATGGACGAGGCGTTTATACTTGACGCGCTCGCCGTTGTGCTATTCTGTGAAACGACAGGGGGCGACTCGGAGTAATTCTCCTCTAAACCACCAGGAATCAGCAGTGAAGAAGTAGTTTGCCGTTTATTAGTAGTTTATTAATTGCTGATTCATAAAAGAGTAATAAATGCAGTAGGTTTATTGTAGCCTACTTTCACTGCATGTAAACTAAACAACTGCCCTTATTGAAGCGTGTTTAAACCTTAATTTCATCAGCAGGGCTTACTTCTGTTATTGTATGCTTATTTTGTAAATGTAACCATTACTTTAGACAAGTGCAAACTGGGTGCTTAATGCAAATGTGTTCCTATTCACAAAATGAGAGGCTTTTATGGTCGCCCATCAATGCAAATGTATCTGTGTATAGAAGGATCATAAACATGCTGGTACAGACGTACCAGTTCGGCCAGAGATCGGCTCGAAGTCGTTCATCTTCGGATGCGGCGCCGCGCGCGAAGTTACAAAAAGTGCCGTGCACACCGCCAGGCGAAATGGGGTCTTGCGCACCCAACGCGCACGACCGCCCACACCGCAATGACGTCATTTTTGCCGCGCGCGCTTCGCGCTCTTGCGGACGCGTCGAGTAAACCAGGCTTGAGACGCGCCTGTGGTCTGGATTCTCCTGCTATTAAAAAAGATCGCTTTATCATCGCTGCCGCTGGTTAAGTTGATAATTAAGGGCCTCAGTCCAACGGCCAGTCCGCGTGTTTTGTTATTTCAGATGCCTTTTTTTCAACACGCCAAAGTGGCTAGTGGGAGTGACTGTGTTACCCGCCACGGGTGAAATCCACCCGCATTTGGCGGGTTGGCGGGTGTTAATGTCAAGCCCTGCATAAAACTAATCAATGTTATTTAGTTCAACATGATGAAATATGATCGGTATGTTATTCTAATGTTGATCTAGCTTACTTAGTCTCATACAGCCAACAAACAACCTAACTAACAACATTCAACACACTCAAATGCCGTTTAGTGTGATAGTGTAACTGTTAGAGCAAGTGAAACAGCGCTGCGTTACCTCAAGTTTAATTTGTCTAATAAACGGACCTGTGTGAGTATTAATTCAGCACTTGCGTGTAGTTCGGTAGAATGAAATGTCCTTATTCCTTTATATCCACGGGACTCGAGTTGTGTGTGGCGCTGGTAACGTAAGTTGTACGTCTAGCAATCACGCCCTGCTTCATACCACAGTCATGTTAAAAACATCAATGTATTCACTCATCCATAAAAGATCCATCAGCTTGACGACAAGATCCATAATTCCGATTAATTTTTTTTTTTTTTTTTTTTTTTTATTGCAAATAATCAACAATACAATCAAAATAGCAAAAGTTTAACAAAAAAAAGACAGAAACATTAAAAAAGAAAAAAAAGAAAGAAATTAAAACATACAAAGTAAGAGACACATAAACACAAGATTATCAATCAAATAAAAACATTGAAATTAGTACAATTAACCACAGTTTTAACAGCTTTTCTGTTTTGCATGGAAGAGATAGTAGAAATATACTTTTCCATTTCAGTTTTTAGCACTGAAAAAAGTGGTTTTTTATTACTGAATTTACATTTATGAATATGGAATTTGGCAACAAATAAGATTAGGTTTACTAGAAAGAGTGCACCATTGTCCTTCCCACAGTCACTAAAACAACCAAAAATTACATTTTTGTAGTACAGGGAGAACTCAGGAAGAATATTGTCAACTAAAAATGAATTAATGTCTTTCCAGAGCTTATATGTGAATTCACAAGACCAGAATAAATGCGAAATAGTTTCAGGAAGCAAGCCACAAAAGGAGCATTTTACATCGATGTCATTCCTAAACTTATTTATTTAAACATTTGTGGGGTAAAACCTGTGTAGTAACTTGAATGAGACGTCTTTAATTTTGTTAGTTAAAAGGAACTTCTGGGGTAGGGACCAGACTTTTTCCCAGTCAATGTTAAGGTCAAACTTATTCCAATAGAAGGATGCAGGAGAAATTGAGACTAGATCCGCCTGAAACAAGGATCTAATCATAATTCCGATTAATGCGGGTATACGTATACGTTGATATACGTCATCATCAATATACGCCTTTGTTATTATAAGAGGTTAGTGACCCCTGGTGGTGAAAATCATGCATATTGTACCTTTAGCTAAGGCTAGTAAAATGTTATTGTATATTGTTACCATATTCATTTATTGTGTACTAACATACACCGTTCAAAAGTTTGGAGTCAGTAAGATTTTTTTGAAAGAAATACTTGTATTCAGAAAGTGTGCATTAAAGTCAAATGACAGAAAAGACATTTTATAATGTCAAGTCGGGATGCGTTGTCGTCGTGTTGTCGTGACAAATTATGTACTTTTGAACTTTCTGTTCATCCTATTCATTATAAATCATGGAAAAAAGTAGGACAGTTTAAACAAAAAATATTAAGCATCATATCTGTTTTCAACATTGATAATAACAAATGTTTCTTGAGCACCAAATCAGCATATTACAATAATTTCTGAAGGCTGAAGTAATGGCTGCTGAATATTCAGCTTTGACATTACAGGAATAAATTACATTTTAAAATATATTATTATAGAAACCAATTGTTTTAAATTGTAAAAATATTTTGGTAACACTTTACAATAAGATTCATTAGTTAACATTAGTTAATGTATTAACTAACATGAACTAACAATGATCAATACATTTGTTACAGTATTTGTTAATGTTAGTTAAACAAAGAACAGCTGGATTTTTATTGTTTATGTTAGTTCACAGTACATCAATTAATGTTAACAAATGTGTAGCAAAGCTCAGATGTTATGGGAAGAAGGAGGCGGGAACGGCGAACATTTAAGACTTTTAATAATAAAATAAACAAATACAAAAACAAAAGGATCCGCCTGCAGCCCCTCACGGACGACTGCTGGCTACACAAAACAATTGTAATAATAGCCGTTTTAATTTTTACTGTATTTTGATCAAATAGCCCTAGTGAAGGCACTTTTTTTGAAAAACATTTAAAGAAATCTTACAGACACCAAAATTTTTTAAAGTTAGTATATTTACCAAATACATTTCCCTTGTATTTGTTCCTTGTCAAGAGGTCATTTTTGAACCTGGCTGTTCTGGGTTTGTTACATTGAGCAAGGCATTGGATTTGGTAGAAGTTTGTGAGCATTAGAAAATTGTGTTTCTTGTCTTGACAACAAGAAATGTATCTGACATCATCTGTTGATGACTTTAAAAAAAGTGTAAGAAATTATTCATCAGAGGATTGTTCTTGTTGCTATGAATGTCATTCAGTCACACATTTGCTGGCACCAACTCTCCTGGGATGTCTCTCGAGATCTGGATGCCTGTGTACTAAATAAACACTTCCAACACTGGAAATGAAGCATTGCTGAAGGACAGATGTTTAAAAGGGTCCTTAGCAGCTCCAGAGATCCTTTTTGCTTTCCATTTATCGCATATGCAAAAAAAAATAGGCCATTTCACTGAATAAATATGCCTGATGCTTTTCTCTGTTTGTGTTCCAGACAAATTCCCACTGTCAGAACAGCAAGATGGAGGCTGATGCTAAAACCGTCTCCATCCCCACAAGTGGCTATGAGAGAAGCATTACTGTAGTCAGGGGAAACTCCAGTCTGGGTATGTTAACCCTGTTCATTACACTCTTCCTGTCTGTCTTCTTGTACATCCTCAGTATGTTTCACAGAGAAGTGAACTCTGTGAGAGACCTGTAAAACATGTGTTTGCATGTGTGTATAGATGTTGTGTATGTGGTGCAGCTCTTGGTGTGGATCTTAAAACACCTCACAAACTATCCCAGATGAAGCTACACATGCATTATATTAAGTAGGGATGTACAATTTTGTATTAGTATATGATATGATGGTTTGCATAAGTATTTTGCTATTTAGCATGTACTTTAGTTTGCATGTTTGTATTTATGGTTTTAAAGAGTTGTGATTTCTCTTTTTTTTTCTGATGGTTTCAGCCAAGTCAAAGTAATGCATTGCAGAGCTCAACAAAAGAAACGCATTCAATCAATCAAAAAATACATTTAAAATGTCACTAAATCTTTCCAGTTGAAATAAAGGCGTTCAATTGAACTTTCTATTCATCAAATAATTTTGAAAAATAAAAATGTATATGGTTTCCTCAAAAATAAAAAGCAGCAGAATTGTTTTCAACATTGATAATAATAATAAATGTTTCTAGAGCACCAAATCAGCCAAATTTATGAAGGATCATGACACTAAAGACTGGAGTAATGATGCTAAAAAAATTCAGCTTTGCCTGCACAGGAATAAATCACATTTTAAAATATATTAAAATAGGAAACAGCTGTTTTAAATACTATTGAAATTATTCATAATATTACATTTGTACTGTATTTTTGACCACACAGTGATTTGTTAAAAAATTTCAGCTAATTTTTACTAATGCGAGCAAATCAATCACTTACATTTTTAACAAAACCTTTATCAATGTCAGCTCCATAACTTTACTCTGGAGACATATTTTAGCAGAATTTGCAACGATGATGTTGAATAAATCACAGAATATATGTCTTAGTTGGGTAAGTGACAGTCCTGTCAGCTGCCCGAAGCAAACACTGGCCTCAGGCCATCCAAATTGTTCAGCCCTGCAGTGTTTATAAAGCTACACCATATCATTGGCAAAATCATAAGGCTCGGTGAAGAATATAGAAGTCGTGGCTTCCAATTAAAACTTGATCTTTTTCTTTCTTTTTGATCAAGTATTTATTCCAATGAATATTCATCCAATTTGACACAGAGCTCTGCATGAGTGTTATTTAATTAATCAATTCCAGCATCCCGTTTCATCTTACATTTTTTTTGAATTGACGTTACAGTCAGTAATTTATGAGTCAGTCATTTATGTTGAATGATGAAATAGAGATTATAAATCGTGATGTGTTGTCTCTTATTGTGTGTCTATTGTTCTGGTGTTCTCTTGTGTCATCTCTGTCTGTGCTGTGCTTTACATGGTCAGATGTGCACTGCTGTAACTAGCGCACTATGATTGTACTGTAATTTGACTGTTCAGACACAAAACATGATAAATGGATGTTCAAATTGAAAATAAAAACTTAAAAAGCAACGAATCTCAAATTCTTTACGACCATAGTGTTGTCTCCATGTTTGGTGTGTGTGTTTCCTTGCATGTTAGCTCTCACATCTGTTTATTTTGCCTTTCTTTTCTCTTTGCGTGGACTACTAATTATTCATAAATTTAGCTGCATGTTATATTTAAAATAGGCTTGCATGGTGCATGATTCAAACTGAGAGCAATTTAGACAGATTTATTACAGCTGAAATGTAGTACAAAGCCAACCAGTCACTTTACACCCACAACGATGTCAACGGCATGGTTTGAAGTTCATTATGTAGAAAATAAGCTGAGCTTAATAATCGTAAAATGAATTGTTGAAGGAATACGCTGTGATTTTAATACAACACTTAGTCAAAGCCACAACTTAATATGTCATGAAAGGTGAATGAAGGGTTTTAAGACCCTCTCAAACGCACTGACTCTACATGGTGCACTGACACTTTCACTGTTTCTAGGAGAAAATAAGTTTGAATCGGTAAGACGATTGAATTCATGGGGTATGTAAATGACATTTAGCGGATGATGATATTTTTAAAATGGAATGTCTGATGTAGTTAAAATTCCCATCACACCCACACTCACTGTCACACTTTAGCACACACTTTTGTTGGTTATGATCTACGTACGTTAAAATAACTCATATGGGATGGCCCGGGGCTGATTGTCACACTTTTTACTTTAGTGAGTATTTTTCAATGTAGGTTTATTTTTGAAAGACTATTTTTGTACAGACACATACCTAATAGTCTTGAATAAATAACATTTCACTTTTACTGCCCACAAAACAAAATCCAGTTTATTGGACAAACATTGACCTTTTTACACTATATGGAGACATTTGTGACAATGGAGCCTGCCATTAATTAATGGCATTCAAGTAAAATGTAAACAGTGTAACAATTAAAGACAGCTAAGATGTTAAAGGTAATGAACAAAAATATAAAATTAAAATACATTTTACAACTTGTGACAAAAAAAAGCACATAGACTTATGTTACTTTGTAAATGTGTGCATGACACTTTTGTGTCGTGTGTGTGTGTGTGTGTGCGCGTGCTTGGTGTGTGTGTGTGTGTGTGTGTGTGTGTGTAGGAATGACAGTGAGTGCTTTAAGGGATGGTTCAGGCATTATAATCCGCTCTGTGGTTCATGGCGGGTCGATCAGTAAAGACGGGAGACTGGCAGTGGGGGATGGAATCATAGCCATCAATGGGGAATCTTCCACCAACCTGACCAATGCACAAGCCAGAGCTATGCTACGCAGACTTTCACTGATTGGACCTGATCTCAGGTGCACACACACACACACACACACACACACACACACACACACACACACACACACACAGTTAATTTGTTAACATTTGTTACCTACATTAGTTAACTTGAACTAACAATGACAAATATTTCTAAAGCATTTATTAAAGGGGGGGGGGGGGGGGGGTGAAATACTCAGTTTCACCCAATCTCATGTTAATCTTGAGTACCTATAGAGTAGTATTGCATCCTTCATATCTCCAAAAAGTCTTTAGTTTTATTATATTTATAAAAGAAAGATAGGCTGTACCGAGTCTTTCCGGAAAAACCCGAGCGGGTGGAGGCGTGCCGTGTGGGCGGGAGCGCGCGAAGCTTTTGCGTGTGTTGTAAACAGACAGACTCGTGGTTTATGAGGACATGATTTAGTTTTACAATAAACAAACTGACACCTACAGTGGCCAGCTAAACAACTGTATTTAAACACACACCATACATCGCATGCTCCATCGATACATTAACTGTACGTGATCATGTTGTTTACTTGCTGTGCTTAGCTTACACGCCGATAGTTAACAACACACAGACATTTGAAGCAGTTTTACTCACCGCCTGCTGTTCCGTGAACCTTTATCGTTGGGACTGCTCCATCTTTAAGTATTAGGCGATCTGCAAATCGTCGAACTGTGCCTTGTTTATAAAACTATTAGCAGCTACCGCCGAAATGAAGGGAACAAACAAGAACACTTGCGCAACTCCGTTGCTGCTCTGGAAAAACAAAATCCATCCACAGGTCCCTTAACATCTGGGTTCTTTGGAAATTTGTGCAGTGTTGTCTTGCCCTGGCAACCAAAAACACACTTTTTGGTGCCATTTTTTTGATTGCAGCGCAGCCAAGCCCAGCGTTCTGATGGACGCTCTCGTACGCTCTAGGCTACAGATGCGCGCGCCCTTCCGGGAGAAGTGCCCTAAGACCCGTATAAGTAAGTTCCGCCCACTCTGACGTCACGTAGTCCCGTATTCGAAAAAAACTTTCCGAAACTTGTGACAAACCGGAAGGAGTATTTTTGGAACAGAAATACTCCATCAAACTTACAACTTCATTTTTGAAACTTTGTCCATGTTTATCATGGTAATCCAACTCTTTAACAGTGTAAAAAACTCACTATGCATGAAACAGCATTTCACCCCCCCTTTAATCTTCGTTAATGTTAATTCAACGTTTACTTATACATCATTAATATCAAAAGTTGCATCTGTTAACATTAATAAATTAACCTGAACTAAAATGCTCATTGTTAGTTAATATTAGTTAATGCAGGGCCGGCTCTAGCCCTTTGGTTGCCCCAGGCGAGATTAATTTTTGCGCCCCCCCCCCCCCCCCCCCCCCCCCCCCCCCTTAAAAATAATGAGTATTTATTTAACTAAACAAAAATGCTCAAACGCTCAAGGATAATTCAATCAGTTGCATTGTACAAATACATTTTATCTGACCATGTAACTTGTAGTAGATAAATGACAATTACTACCACCACTAGTCCACTACTATTATTACAAATTAGGCTGCAACAAGGCTAGGGGGGTTCGGGGGCATGCTCCCCCGTAAGAAAATTTTGTGCATTTTAATGTTAAATTCATCAATTTGGTGCACTTTGAGAGTTCAAAATTAAAAGCTCAAACCCATATTCAGTGTTCAAATTAAACAAAGAAAAATTCAAACCTCTTTTAGTTAGTGTCTGTCTACATTACATAATAATAGTTATAATATTACTCCCATGATAATACTCATATATTGTAAAACAATGCACTGAAAAATAAAGGAAACTTTCATAAGTTTTGTACTAATTTCTATACTAATAGAAAGAGTATTTTTCTATACTTCACATTAAAGATGTGATTGGGCCAGCCCAGTGTCAATCTAGAAAACAACCAATGGGCCGCTGATCTACGCGTTTCATGCGGTGTCAGGAAAAAAAGCTAACGCTGACTTTTTTTTTGACCAATGCATTGCGCCGCCGATTAAGCAAAACAAAACGAATGGGCTATTTCTATTTAAGCCCCCGGCCGCTTTTTTGCTTTATCCATCTTTTTCGACGACAACTCACTAGCTACTCGTGCCTGTTCGCTCAGCGCTCACGGCGCCCACACCCGCTCGCGATATTATTGGAGGGGGGTCCCCTGTCAAAATTCTATGATGAAATCTTATGAGGGCGCCTACTCCGCTACACATACCGGTATTTTTGCGCCACTGGCAGGCTTATGTGCCGGCCTGGGGCTGAGCCCCGGAGAGCCCAGTGAGCCTGATGATATAGATACCTCTGCTTTGGGCACGTTTTTCTTCCTCCTCCTGTCTTCGTTTTCGGAATGCCGATCCCGATGGCTTGGGTGTTCTTTTCATAATAAAAGATTATATAATATATGATCGTTTATAGCCTACAACCGCCAAGGGGCGTTTAAAGCGCATTTGATTTAAAGCGCTAAAACCAGCGGTCAGATGTTTTCGCGCAACTCCCGGTTGCTGAGTAACGCGCGTGAGTTTGACAGCTGCTGCCTGTCAGTCAATCGTTTTTTAGGATTGTATAATCTAGAAAAAGAAATGAACAAATACAAGCAGCGTGTGGACAGTGCACAGTAAAAGTGTACAGCGTGTGCGCAGCTTTCATAACATTTAACTTTTTTTTTTTAAATTCTGCAATTTTGCGCCCCGTCCAGCAGTTGGCGCCCCAGGCGGCCGCCTGTGTCGCCTGTCGGCAAAGCCGGCCCTGAGTTAATGTATTACCTTAATTAATGGAACCTCATTGTAAAGTGTTAACAATAAGTTTGTTCAGATATAAATGTTTTATTACAAAAGTTTGGGGTCTGAATTTTTTTTTTTACGTTTTTGAACGAAGTCTCTTGTGCTCATCAAGGCTGCATTTATTTGATCAAATATACAGTAAAAAACAATAATACTGTGAAATATTATTATAATTTAAAAAAATTGTTTTTTGATTTAAATAAATTTTAAAATGTAATTTACTCCTGTGATGACAAATCTAAATTTTCCAGTCTTTAGTTTTATGTGATCATTCTAATATGTTGATTTGGTGCTCAAAACACATTTCTCATTATTTAATATTTAAATAATTATTAATATTAATATTTATTATTTATATTAACGCTTAATATTTTTGTGGAAACCGTGAACATTCTTTGAAAAAAAAAATATATATACATTTAACATTTATAAATGTTTTTACTGCCTCTTTTGATCAATATAATGCATCCATACTGAAAAAAAGTATAAATTTATTTTAAAAAATAAAATAAAAAGACCCTAAACTTTTGATTGTAAGTTTAAGTTAAAACAAACATTTTTATTAGACTACATAAGTACTTTAATCTTTATTAATTAAAATGTAAAGAAAGTTGATGATCTATCAAGTAGCACATTTCATTTGTTCAATTCATTTGGAATTGTATTTTTCATCAATACAGCTTCAGTCGAACCATTTTTTTGCTTGTTCTTGTGTGTTTTGGTGTATTCAGTGTGATGTACGTACCTGCTGCCTTCCTGGACATGCACAGAGCCAGCTACGCCCAATCAAAAGAGGAAATGGAAATACACAGAACAGCTACTGTCCAATCCCGGCTCTCACAGAACCTTCCTTTTGAACCCCTGTAAGGAATCTGAGATTTTTAAAAATTTTATGTATGTTTTGTTGTTTCTTATGGTGTTTTAATGCATATTTGTTTTGTGTTAGAGAATGCATTTCAGAACAACAAAGTACAGTAGATGGAAAAGGAGTAAATGGAAAGACTCAAGCTGAAGAAGAGAATGAAAGAATAGATAACCACAGTCAAATAGAGCAAAGAGAGGACAGTGAAAGACTGGGAAAAAAGGTGAAGGATGAAAAAAACGGCCTTGAAGAGTGAGAACGGACAAAGACGAGGGAGGGGAAAAGACAGACGAAAAGATGAAGAAGAGACACGTGGGAAAGATCGTAGCTCATGGAGTCAGCCTAGAAGGTATCGATTAAATAACAAAATAGTCCAGCTTTCACATTTAGTATGTTCATGTGTAATGGGGATATTTTCCTGTGTCCTAGAGTAACATTATTCAGGGCTGGGGGCACGTGCCTTGGCTTCAGTGTGGTGGGGGGTCGTGGTATGGGCAGTCGACTGAGCAATGGAGAAATGAGACGGGGCATCTTCATAAAACATATCGCGGAGGACAGTCCAGCTGCACACAACAGCACTCTAAAGAAAGGAGACAGAATTCTCCAGGTGTGTGTGTGTGTGTGTGTGTGTGTGTGTGTGTGTGCGTGTGTGCGTGCGTGCGTGCGTGCGTGCGTGTGTGTGTGCGTGTGTTTTTATTAAAGAGTAGCTTTTAACTGTTGGTCTGCTCTACTTTAGTGCTTATTTAGACAAGAAGACAATGTCTGAAATACCAATAACAGAAAGAAACTTGCTCAAATAATGTCACTGGCAGAAAAGAATTGTGATCATTAACTCTGAAAGTACCAATTATTTCTCAGACGTAAATCAAAACATTTTAGTTTAAGCTTTATTTGTTACTATGTAATTACACATATAAGTACTGAGTAATATAATTTAACAGCATTTACTTATTATAGGGTTAGAGTTAGGATTAAGGTTTGATTTAGATTTAGTTGCTTGTAATTATGAATATGTCGCTGTTACTATAGTAAGTACATGTAACCTGTATAACAAGGGCACTGTGAAATTAAGTGATACCCAAAACACAAAGCAGAATATAATTAATATCCTCTCAGATTTGATGCCATGAAAACCTTGAAAATAATCCTATGATTAAACCTAGCATGAAATGGAAGCTGCGATAGCCTATTGTTACATAGATCTGAGTGAAACAGCTTCTCGAATAAAAAAAAATATAGGGCAGGACTTGATTTTGTCTATTGAATTGATGGATCATTTTAGTTTGTTATTGCTGTGATCTCATGTGAGTGCTCATTAGAGAAGAAAAGAGATGAAAAAAGATTTTGAGGGCACACTAATTTATATTTATAAAAAATGATGTGCACTGACAAATTGTTTATAAAAAAATACTTTTTATTCTATTTTTATAAGAATTGTCCATTTTAATTTCAAGATGACTTTAAAGTATGATTCACCAAAAATAATTCTAAAAATTCAGTCAATATCTGCCTCATTCCAAACCTGCACCAAAAAAGTGTTTGTTTGTTTGTTTGTTTGTTTGTTTGTTTCTTTCTTTCTTTCTTTCTTTCTTTCTTTCTTTCTTTCTTTCTTTCTTTCTTTCTTTATTATTCTGACCACTCAGAATAACCCCAAAAAGTAAATGAGAACTCGGGCTGCCAAGCATTTTAAAGGATGCAAAAAGCTCCATAAAGATATCATAAAAGTAAATTCTCAGTTACCTGATGAAATGCACTTAAATGTATTGAATGTGCACTTGTACTGTACTTCAAATCAAAGTATATTTTTTACAAAAACTGTGCTATGCAGATAATATAATATTAATTAAAAAAGCCACTTAAATATCCTTAAAGAGTATCAAAAGAAATGACATGAAATTATTTTTAGTTTACCATATATGCTTGACAGTACATGCGGCAGAACAATTAAACTATTTCAGAGACAATTGAAGTAATTATGAAATGACTACTTAGCTAATTGCATTTAATATACATTTAAATTATAATTTTCATTTAATTACTATTTTAAATTCGATAAAAAATGATTAATTAGCACTTAAGTATAACACTTTATTTTATTGTGTAGTTACACTTTACATGTACTATAATAATAACAGTAAATTATGCACTGTAAAAAAGTTGCTGCCTTAAATTTTTAAGTACAATCAACTTAGATGTTTAAGTCATTTCAACTTAAATTGCATTAAAACTGACTTTTAAAAAAATGAGTTGAATCTTGTATAACTTAAAAAAGTTGAAAATTGCTTAATTTATTTTGATGAATTAAAGCAATGCAAAAACATACATTGTCATTGTCACGTTTCTATGTGTTTGAGTTCTGTTTTAAGATCTGGTTTCCCCTGTCTTTGTGGTTTTTGGTTTAGCCCTGTTAAGTTTTCCCGCTCCTCGTTTGTGTTCAGTTTCATCACCTGTGTTCTGTTAATCATTCAATCATTCCATGTGTATTTAAGCCCTGTGTTTTCCCTCAGTGTTTGTCGATCGTCGTCTACGTATGGTTGTGTGTTTCCTGATTTCCTGGAGTTTTGTTCCTGTTTAAGTTTGGAAAGTTTTCATTTTGTAATTAAAAACTATTATATGGAAATTCCGTGTCCTCGTCTTCAGCACCTGCACAAACCCTGACAGAACGATCGACCTTAACAAAAAAAAAAGGATGAACTACGAACTCTGTGTCCCACAAGATGGCCGGTCTCTGGAAGAATATGCGGAGATATATCTCCATCTTTTCCGGGACTCTAATTGGGACGAGGAGTCCCTTACACATGAGTTTTGGAGTGGGATGGACGATACCCTTGCTCAGATACTGTTGTTGGGAGATCTCCACCTCCCTTTAGTAAAATTCATTGCCCGTACGCTGTGGGTGTGTGGTTCCTCACTCACCGTGGGAGACATCCAGCCCGATCTCCACGGCCAGCCAGAGCAAGAGCCCATCACCTGCACGCCAACGCCTGAGCCCATCACCTGCACGCTCCCACCAGAGCCCATCGTCTGCCCACCAGAGCCTGCACACCGCATCAGCCCTGCCGCCAGATCGGTCCCTGGACTTCCCCGGCTGATATCCGGTATGACTGATCCCCCACTGATATCGGTGCGACTGGCCAAAAAGAAGGCTGCCGAGGCTGGGGTTCAAATCAGCCACATCCAGCCAGAGCCTGAGCCCGTCGCCTGCCCGCCAGAGCCTGAGCCTGTCACCTGCCCGCCAGAGCCTGATCCCAGCCCCAAGCTTCCTGATGTGCTGGCCCCGTCCAGTTCCGAGTCCCCTGATGTGCTGGCCCCGTCCAGTTCCGAATCCCCTGATGTGCTGGCCCCGTCCAGTTCCGAGTCCCATGATGTGCTGGCCCCGTCCAGTTCCGAGTCCCCTGATGTGCTGGCCCCGTCCAGTTCCGAATCCCCTGATGTGCTGGCCCCGTCCAGTTCCGAATCCCCTGATGTGCTGGCCCCGTCCAGTTCCGAGTCCCATGAAGAGCCAGAGCCCGTTGACCCAGCGCCAGAGCCCGTTGACCCAGCGCCAGAGCCCGTTGACCCAGCGCCAGAGCCCGTTGACCCAGCGCCAGAGCCCGTTGACCCAGCGCCAGAGCCCGTTGACCCAGAGCCAGAGCCCGTTGACCCAGAGCCCGTTGACCCAGAGCCAGAGCCCGTTGACCCAGAGCCAGAGCCCGTTGACCCAGAGCCAGAGCCCGTTGACCCAGAGCCAGAGCCCGTTGACCCAGAGCCAGAGCCCGTTGACCCAGAGCCAGAGCCCGTTGACCCAGAGCCAGAGCCCGTTGACCCAGAGCCAGAGCCCGTTGACCCAGAGCCAGAGCCCGTTGACCCAGAGCCAGAGCCAGAGCCCGTTGACCCAGCGCCAGAGCCCATTGATGTCAAGTCAGTTCCCGATCCTGAGCCTGTCCTCCCCAAGAAAATTTTGGGGGGGGCGCTATACGCCTTCGCCGTGGCCGGCCAAAGATCCACGGAGGCCGGCCAAAGATCCACGGAGGCCCGAAAAGATAAAACCGCCATGGCCACCCGAAGGGTCCTCACCGCCATGGCCACCCGAAGGGTCCTCACCGCCATGGCCACCCGAAGGGTCCTCACCGCCATGGCCACCCGAAGGGTCCTCACCGCCATGGCCACCCGAAGGGTCCTCACCGCCATGGCCACCCGAAGGGTCCTCACCGCCATGGCCACCTGAAGGGTCCTCACCGCCATGGCCACCCGAAGGGTCCTCACCGCCATGGCCACCCGAAGGGTCCTCACCGCCATGGCCACCCGAAGGGTCCTCACCGCCATGGCCACCTGAAGGGTCTTCACCACCACGGCCACCTGAAGGGTCTTCACCACCACGGCCACCTGAAGGGTCTTCACCGCCGTGGCCACCTGAAGAGCCTGCACCGCCCTGGACGCCCGAGGGTCCCACAGCTCCGCCCTGGACGCCCGAGGGTCCTACAGCTCCGCCCTGGACGCCCGAGGGTCCCACAGCTCCGCCCTGGACGCCCGAGGGTCCCACAGCTCCGCCCTGGACGCCCGAGGGTCCTACAGCTCCGCCCTGGACGCCCGAGGGTCCCACAGCTCCGCCCTGGACGCCCGAGGGTCCCACAGCTCCGCCCTGGACGCCTGAGGGTCCCACAGCTCCGCCCTGGACGCCCGAGGGTCCGACAGCTCCGCCTTGGTCATGCCCACTGCCAGTTCCGCCCTGGCCACGCCCACAGCCTGCACCGTCATGACCACGCCCACAGCCTGCACCGCCGTGGCCACGCCCACAGCCTGCTCTGCCCTGGAGGCTTCCTGGACCTGCACCATGCCCTCGTCAGCCTCCAGGGCGCCCACCCTCCCACCCCTTTGGATGTTATACGGCGCGAGGACGCGCCTTCGGGGAGGGGGGAGGTAGTGTCACGTTTCTATGTGTTTGAGTTCTGTTTTAAGATCTGGTTTCCCCTGTCTTTGTGGTTTTTGGTTTAGCCCTGTTAAGTTTTCCCGCTCCTCGTTTGTGTTCAGTTTCATCACCTGTGTTCTGTTAATCATTCAATCATTCCATGTGTATTTAAGCCCTGTGTTTTCCCTCAGTGTTTGTCGATCGTCGTCTACGTATGGTTGTGTGTTTCCTGATTTCCTGGAGTTTTGTTCCTGTTTAAGTTTGGAAAGTTTTCATTTTGTAATTAAAAACTATTATATGGAAATTCCGTGTCCTCGTCTTCAGCACCTGCACAAACCCTGACAGTCATAACTTATTGATTATATAATTTTTATAAATCATTTCAAGCAACTAGCCCTAAACCAAACCCTAACCCTAACGTAACCCCTATAGTAACATGTACTAATGTTGTGCTTTACATGTTGTGTAATTACACAGTAACAACGTCACATTAAAATAAAGTAAACCGTTCTGTATATTCTCCTAATGTGTATTATTTCTGTAATACTTTATTATTTCATTTTTCTTTTTTTCCTTTTTTTTTTGCAATTTTGGAGCTCGACAGCCCTAGTTCATTCCCTTTCATTATACTGAAAAGGTCAGGCCAGGAGATTTTTCAAAAATTCACTTTTTGCGCAAGGAAAAAAATACAAGTTTGAAACAACTTCAAAGTGCGTATAGAAAAAAATCACAAGATAGTTAGATTGGAATTGGTGATTTTACTCTGCTCTTGCAAATTTTGTGTGAAATATTCATCAAACGGCATGAGGTTGAGGCTAGTAAGTGTTGATGAACAGTGATGGGAATTGGGTGACGTATAATGATCTCCATCTGCTGGTCATAATAAGCTAATGCATCACTCCTACTCTGACCTAAATAAACTAGATAACAAGATTAGTTTAAAGAAAATCTGGGGCAAACTGGTTAACTTGAAAGTAGAAGTATATTGAAAGGAATGAGAGACTCGGGAGAAGGAACTTCACACATTGCATTTTTAATGTGTGTTTTGGCAGGTTCAAGGTGTAGATGTGAGTGATTTCACTCATGAAGAAGCCGTTGAGGCAATTCGTCAGGCAGGAGACAGAGTAGAGCTACTAGTGCAGAGTCCTCAGGTAACACAGACACACGCATGCACACACATTATCACTTCACAAATACTCATACTCAGTGCTAGAATATACAATAGACAAGACAAAACATGAGTACACATTTATTTCCTCTCTATGCCCAGGTTTCAGCCCCTGGCAACTGCGCTGAAGATGACAATGTATCAAAATCAAATTGTCAAAATCATCAGGTATATTTCTGCTTATGCTATTGTGTGTATCATTAGTGTCTTTTAGGAAATGTATATGGTAATATGAAAGTTTATCTCCTCTTTAGGATCCCAAGATCCCCAATAATCACTCCCCAACCTACCCTTCAGCCCCATTCCCTTTAAGGTCTGTAATGTGTGTTTGCATAGTAATAATCTAATGTATGTATATAAGTTACATCTGCATGCTGAACAATAACCTTGTGAAAAAGAAGTACTCTTAAGAATACTTAAAAAAAATACTTATTTACTTACAGGAAAAATAAAGATACTCAAGTGTGAACTACTTGTAATATTTTGGAACACTTATGTTAAAATGTAGTTTAAAATTATATTAAATGCAATTTAGAGTGCTTTTTGACCCACTTAAGTATTACAGCTTCATAATTTCATAATAGCTTCAATTGTCTTTGAAATGTGGTTAAAGTGTAATGTACTTACAAGCATTTATGGCTAGCTAAAATATACTTTGTCATATTAAAACTTGTGTGTAATGTATTTAAATACATTTCTAATTACACATTTGTATTGATGTTGAATTGAAGTTGCAATTTAATACAAACATATAGTAACTTTAAATCTTATATCAAATAATACGCATCAGTTTTACATACTGTTTATATGGACTTAGTCAACACACCAAAGTATGAAGAAGCATGATTTGAAACATTATTTAAAATGTACTTTAAAATATACTTTTAATTTTACATTATTGCAAAGTGCACTTTTTAAGTGTACTGAAGTGTGATAAGAAACAGTCATGGAAGTGTACTTAAGACCTGTTCACACCAAGGGCAATAATTAGAACGATAAAGTTCCAAAATAAAAATCTAAATGTAAAATAATAGCAGAGTCCGCACCACAACTGCAACGATAACGACACTGTGAAATGATATTGTTGGACTCACTTTCAGAATGATTTTTTTTCCATCTGATGACTGAAAAACATTGACAGCCAATCAGAATCCATCCTGCTGTAAAAAGCTTGAACATTTAAAGCAGCAGATTACAAAACTGCAACACGCTTATAATAAACAGAACGATGTTATGCTTATGGTTATCGTTCTTGGTGTGAATTGGCCTTTAAAGAGAAGTGGCTTTTTATTTGAGTAATATTGTATTATCTGCAAGTACCGTTTTTGAAAAAATATATCCTTTTAAGATTTGAAGGAGGCTACACTAAAAGTAGACATTCAATACAGTTGCGAGTACTTCTTTTCAGAAGGATAAATATGCAATAAAACATAACATTTCCTGATCTACGGAGATGACAAAAATCTAATAAAGGCTGTTTTTTTTTTCTTTACATGTTCTTTTAATGAAAACAATTTTTATTTACACTGTAAAAAGTGATCAGTTGGATCAACTTAAAAAATTACTTCAATTGGTAACACCTAAAAAAATTAAGTTTTCAACTTAAATTATCACGTTAAAACGTGATAATTTAAGTTGAGAAACTTTATTTTTTAGGTGTTACCAATTGAAGTAATTTTTTTAGGTTGATCCAACTGTTCACTTTTTACAGTGTACATGTTTCTTTGCACAAATTATATTGCTGCGTTAGTATTTATTAACAAGAAATATATATTTGGATTGTCTGATTTTGTGCTATACTGTTGAGATTTTAATAGAAAACTATTAAATAATTTTTGTGAAGAATATAATCACTTTATATTGCATTTGTAGCGTACAGAAGACTGGAAATTGGGGAAGCCTCCGCATTCAGTTCCTCCGCTCCTGAAACTGCCCTCTAGGCCAGTGAACACAGAAACAGATGGAGTGCAGAAGGTTCCAGAGAGACCACCCCTGCCAGAAGAGGCTTCACATCATCACAGCGACCAGGACCAAGCCTCTTACTGGAGTATGTTTGTGTGTGTTACACTAAAGGGACCAAACGTCCCCTAAAGACCAAACCTGAAATCTCCTACATTGTGAGGAGCGGGGAACCGTCCCCACCATGAAAACCGCTTGCAGTTTTGTTTGAAGAAACGCAGAAAGGTTTAAATTAGCCTTAGGAGTAAATCATAGGGAATCAAAAATATCCTTAGCTCAGAATACAAGTCAATGCCCACTAATGTGTCTGTATTGTTTTTTCTGGATGTTTTGACATGTTTGTGTGTGTGTAAGCAGGCCGTATGCAGCAGAGGTATGGCAGTCTGCCTGGAGAGCTTCACATGTTTGATCTGGACTGTGGCTCATACAGCTCTGGACTGGGACTGTGTTTGTCAGAAAACAGAGATGGAGTGCGTGGAAGAATGAGCGTGTACGTGTCAGAGATCAAAGCAGACGGGGCTGCTGCTGCAGATGGTCAGGTCAGAGTGGGAGATGAACTACTGGAGGTGAGAACCAACTCCTGAATTCTGGCTGAACAACAGAATCTTTTCATTTGGCCATTCAAATTATTCCAGACTTTATGCTGTATATATTTTTTATTAGAAAGCAAACCCATTCAGTTTCTCATGATGCACGGGAGACAGAAATCCAGAGTAACACTCTAAATTGAGATCATTTCAGCAAACACTGATTTTAATGTAATTTTCCAATGTTTAATGTCTTTGAATTCAAACTATTATCGGTTTCTTCTGTAGGTTGTTGATTAAAAGTTACCATGAACAACAGATGCTTATACCGTCACTGGTAGCTAACAAAATATTTTATTGAGGTTTCATTGTAACAAAAGTAATGCAACAGAATTTGGTCAAGTCTTATACTATTTTAATTATCCAAATAGTAATGCAAAAAAAGTATTAATGCTCATTAAATGGTTATATTACGTCATTATATATTATATAATTATCATAAAATGTATATTTATGAGTGAAATATTGAGTGACATTTAACTTATTTCAGATCATTATAATCAATGTCATATCATTAGCCAATAAATACAATCAATCCCGATCCGCCTTTTAATTTAAATACTGACAGATATAAGAATTAGTACCATATAAGAGTGAAAACTAATCAGTATTAGAAATAAATAAAGGACTTTTTAATACTACTAGTCTCTTATTTAACTTTTTTTTTAATATACACTTATAAATTAAATATATATTTTTTCAAGTGTTACATGCATTTATTAATGTTACATGTATGTGGCACATATGAAAGCTATAAAACATGGTATGTAGATTTGTATTAGTATGTGAGTAATAAAGGACAATGTAAAATGTTACAATTGCCCCCAATCTTCTTAACATAACTGAAAGAGCAAAACTCGTGAAATATGTCTCTTATCAAATGTTGAGGTTTTGTCGTCTTCATGGTAATGTGTATATTTTGCAGATAAATGGACAAGTTCTGTATGGACGCAGTCACCAGAATGCAACAGCAATCATCAACAATGTTCCAGCTAAAGTTAAGATTCTGCTCACAAGGTGAGACATTTTCTCATTAATGCAGACTAACACATGCATTATAATATACTTATCATAGCCTATGTATATTATTACTGTGATGTCCAAAAGTGTGTGACCAAGATGAATGTAAAATTTTAAATAGAGGAAAAGATTCTGCAATATTTCTAGGCCAGCTCAAATGCATGAAAGAATTTCAAATCGAAATTTGAAATCAAACTAGAAGTATTTTCACTAAAAGTGTATTTTTTGGGATATTTATGTGTTGTGTATATGTAACATATTTTGATTCACATATTTAATTTTCTCATCAGGAATAAAGATGCACAGAAACAAATGACTACAGGACCAGTAAAGGAGGCAATGGAGCCATACACACACATATAAATAAACTAAAATACTTTTTAAAACTGTAAAAATCATAATAATTATAGAGCTATGCTCGTTAACAAATCAAATCATTGTCAAAATAACCCATTCTGAACAAGTTCATTAGAATAATTTTGCATAGCTACTGTATGTGTCTGACAAGTTAATTTAAATTCTTTATTTAATTATTTAATTTACTCTTTATTTTAACTTAATTTACCACATGTCTGCTTCACTGGACATCTTCTATATCTTATGTCATCTCATGACAGTTTTATCTGTTTAGATGGACAACTGTCCTGTATTAAATTTTCTGGCATGCATATGAATATGGTCAGAGAAGATCAACATCCAGTTTTATCACAGGTAAAACAGTCAAACCAAATGTTAGACAAACACATGACACAAGATATCTGCCCGCTTCGTTCTCATTCTCTTTGTTCTCATGATTCTGTTTGCCGATAGGATGGAAGGATCAGCAAAGAGGATAAACTGAAATCTCGCTCCTCAGAGAGCCTCAACATTGGTCTTCCTGCTCCAGTCAATGCCACATCCAATCATAAGCCTTCCTGTCATCCTGCCAGTCACATGCCCCTCAGCTGCTGTGTTCCTCCATCATCTGGCATTTCATCAGCTGACTGCAGCTCAACAGCCAATCAGAGCTCTCGCACGGGGCCTCACAGCACTTCTTACTTGGCCCAGTGTTCTGTGAGCTCGGACCCCCTTACATGTCCCATCATAGCTGGCTGTATAAATATATTGATATCTGCAAGGGCTCCACGGGGCTCGGCCTCAGCATAGTAGGAGGCTGCAACACACTACTGGTGAGAAATTAAAAAGGAAACTGAGTATATTAGACTTCACAATGTCGAAACTTGAATTACAATGAAGCAACTTGAATGCAAACCTGAATTTTCTTTCTTCCTTGGAACACAAAAGGAGTTTAGAAGAAAGTTCAGACTGTGTTTTTCTTTAGAATGAATCGTTATAGTGAATATGGGTCTGTCGCACTGCAAAAATGACATAAAGCATTTATGCATTATCCAAAGAAACTTCACATTTTATCAGTTCATGCACTGCCTAGGAATTGAACCCAAGACCTTTGCATTGTTATTGTCATGCTCTAATGGAATTCACCTCAAAAGTGGCTCATGCACTATAGCACAGGTCTTCAGAAGCCGGTACAATAGCTTTGAGTGGGAAACTGACTCATCATTACTAATTGATGTTCTTCTTGAAACTACTCTAATTTTTTTTTTTTTTTTGAGTGAAATATTCCTGGTCAAGTTAAACATTTATGTTACATATGGTAACCCACCTTCCCTGAAGGAGGGAACGGAAACGTCACTGAGACCAACGAATAGGAATCTCGCTAGAGAGGCCAATCTACTTTGAGTGAAACTAAATGAGCCAATGCACATTGGCATGCAATCATTTGCATCAGCTGTTCAGCCACGGTGTGATTGCACTTCAGTTTTTTGCTGAGGAGCTGATGCCGATGAGCTGGCTGCCCCAGCAGGCCGCAACAGAGGAGATGGGACGTGGCGTCTCCGTTCCCTCCTTTAGGGAAACGAGGTGTTACCATATGTAACCCTACAAAGACACTTGATCCAGCACCCTGTGCAAGCCTCTTGCCCCTTCTTGCCTCGAAGAATGATAGGAGAGGGCTTACACTAAATATATATGTCACTGTTGTTCTGTGAAAACCCATACAGTGAGATTATTGGATAACACTGGGAAAGCGTGCCCTTGTGGAGATATACTTATGGATGGACTAACCCAAAGGTTGTACTGCATATGAATACTGGGTGACTTAGCCCAAGGGAGAGACACAGCTTCCGTTTAGGAGTAGCCGTGGAAGAAATACACATATGGGATCCCCGTAGGGTCACACACACGTGGTGCCAGACGCTCCGCCATGTCCAGACAGAGGGTGTTGGAGGACTCAACATGTTTTTCATTCTAGATCAATAAGGGTGCACAGTAGTGTGCAGCAAGCCGACAGAGCCTGGCCTCTCAGTGCTTCTACCCATCTAGGGTGAGAACACGGGAGGAGACCGGCTCTACACGTAAGCTGCAATATCTAGCAAACTTGTTAGGTGTCGCCTAGCCCGCAGCTATACAGATATCTGTTAGTGACGAGCCAAGTGCCAGCGCCCAGGAGGATGCAACACCTCTCATGAAGTGAGCATGCAACCTGAGCGGGCAGGGCACGCCTTGTGCATGGTAAGACAAGGCGATGGCATCCACTATCCAGTGGGCCAGCCTCTGCTTGGAGACAGCCTTTCACTTCTTAACAGACAAAGAGCTGGTCTGAAGTCCTTAGACTTTGAGTTCTGTCCACATACAAACGCAGAGCACGGACGAGACAGAGCAAAGCCAGGGCTGGGTCTGCCTCCTCCAGGGGCAGCGCTTGCAGGTTCACCACATGGTCCCTGAAGGGAGTGGTAAGAACCTTGGGCACATAGCCAGTCTCAGTACAACATGGTTGTCACCCGGCCCGAACTCTAGGCACGATTCGTCGACCGAAAATGCCTGCAGGTCCCCTACCCTCTTGATAGAGGCCAGCGCCTCTCTGGGAGAAGAACACCACTCGACGAACAGGTTCCACTTCAAGTATGCACATGTCTTGCAGAAGTGATGGTGTTAAGTACCTCTGGGGGTAAGTCACCTAGAACCTCCGCGTCTCATCCAGGGACCACACGTGGAGTTTCCAGAGGTCCGGGAAACATCAGATCGAGATAGTTGAGGATACAAACACCCTGTTCTCTCATGGGAACAAGGGTCCCTCTGTGACTTTCGTAAATACACGGGGAGACAGGGACAGCCCGAAGGGCAGGACCTTGTACTGATATGCTCGACCCTCGAACGCAAAGCGCAGAAATGGCCTGTGTCGAGAAAGAATCGAGACATGAAAATACGCGTCCTTCAGATCGATCGCTGCAAACCAATCTCAGGGACGGATGCATTCGAATTGCATAGCCAAGGCTTATGGTCCGAATGGTCCGAAAAATGTGGGTACCGCTGGTTTTAAGGCCAGCGGGGGAACACAAATAAAAGGAAACAAAGGATTTTCCACCTGGCCCACTTCTGGTCTCCCGTCCTAAAGCTGCTTTATCTGTAAAAAAATAAATAAATAAATAATTGTGGCATTGACAGAAGGCTAGAAATACTCTCGATAAAACGTATTAAATATTCCTTTAAATAAAAAAAGAATTTTGAAGTAATGTTGTAATCACCAGAAATCAAAATGGGAGCAAAATCAATATTCTTTCTTCTCCACATATCTGGGGCTTTTTCATGTGGACATAAACAAAACTTTTGAATTTAAAATATTGTTTTTAAAAAATCTTACAAATGCTGCTCTATTTCTAGGAATAACTGTCAAATTTTCAATTCATCGTTTTACTTAAATGCTGACAATATAATCTTTCTTTCTTTCTTTTTCTTTCTATTTTACATTTCTTTCTTCTTCCCTTCCCCAGGGAGTTATAGTGATTCATGAAGTGAACAAGGATGGTGCGGCACACAGAGATGGCCGGTTGTGGGCAGGAGATCATATACTAGAGGTACAGAACTTCAACATTCACCAGTGAAGTTGAACAGAATGTAGTTTATTGATTTTTTCAAAAAGAACTTCCATTGACCCAAAGTGTGCATAAACGTAGTACATAGAGGAACTATCAGTACTGTAAACTCATTTATGGACTGATTAAACTGAACTGAGTATCCAATCAGGCAAATATTGAATCTACTTGTCCTTTCCAAGGTTCTTTGAATGATCCTTGAGTGTAGTCACTGTTCTCTCCTCCAGGTGAACGGCATTGATCTGAGAATGGCCACTCATGAGGAGGCCTTGAGTGTCCTGCGCTTGAGTCCACAGCGTGTGCGATTGTGTATCTACAGAGACCCTGTGACAGAGAACCACTCCACACACATCCTGCAGAACCACACACCCGAGGACATGTGGGACCTCTTCAGTGTGGAACTGAACTGCAGACCAGGACAGGGACTAGGGCTTTGCATTGTGGGTAAAAGGTGGGTTATTCTAAAGGAATTATTACATTACAGAACTGCACACTATAGGCCATGAATAATACATAGAATCAGGTGTTTTCAGAATTCATAATTTTCTGCATGTCTTGCAGGAATGACACTGGAATCTTTGTGTCTGAGATAACAAGGGGAGGGGTTGCAGACTTGAATGGAAGACTGTTGCTAGGTGACCAGATTTTGTCTGTGAATGGGGAGGACATTCGAGCTGCATCACAGGACTACGCCAGCGCGCTACTGCAGGTGCACCCAAACACACTTCACTCATGAATACTGTAATTAATGCATTTCTTTCATAATCATAATAAGACTAATTATGTCCTCTCCGTGTGTGTGTTGCAGAGCTGTAGTGGCTCTGTGTTGTTGGAGGTGGCGCGCTTTAAAGCTTCATCATATGGAGATCAGGTAAACGCATTACACATTATGACATTATGGATTATTCCTGCTATGCAGTACTTTTGAACTCTGTGATCTAAATCAATAAATATATTTAATATTAATATTTAATATTATATTAATTTAAGAAAATATTTATATTAAAAATATGCTCTGTTTAAGTTCAGGCCATTATGTGCACAATGAATTGAGCTGGACGATGACATCACTGTTTTATCCAGAGCGACTATATAAATAAACACAATTAATAACTTTTTACAACAAAAATGAACCATCACTGAACTTACTTAAAGTAACACCAAGTAAATTTTCCTCTTCGGTCGCCCTACTGGTGGAAACTAAATGTCATTGCCGCTGTCGTAAATCATTAGCCTACTGTCGCACGCACGCTCACTGTTTATCCAGCACGGCTTTAGGATGACGATGTCCACAGCAGGTAGAGTATGTTACATGATTTCGGGAAAGAATATGTATTGCGACATCAGAAATGAAGAAAAACGAAATAATGACTATTGTAGCACTTGACGTAAAGCAGTCGAATTTTGTAGTTCTTTTTTGTGCACGGGTTCCTACCCGAAACCCGAAGTTACATAGTGCCAGTAAAAGCGATACAGACCCCGTCAGGCGATGGCAGACGTGTCATTTAACTTATTTTAAGTCGATGTACCATCACAAGGGTCTTGGAAATATATTAAGAAGGTTGAAAAACTACATAGTGTTACTTTAAGGTGGACCATGACGCTATTTTCTTCTAGATATGCTGTACAGCTAAAACAAACTTTGTTGCATTATTTTCCTGTTATCACTGTAAAGCTGCTTTGAAACAATTTGTATTATAAAAAGTGCTATATAAATAAAGATGACTTGACTTGACAATGGCACAAAAAAACAAAAAAACTCCCAACAGAATTGAAATGAAGAGCTTTAGTTAGCCATTTCTCATTGACTTTGAGTTGACATTAGGGTGTCAACTTTTTTTGTTAATGTTGATATATTTAACCATCTTTTGCTGTTGTTTTGTCATCAGATTTTTATATTTTTTTCAAACATGGTGGATTTTTTTGGAGTTAGACCAGCTGATACCACAAAAAGACTATTATGATAATTAGATATTAGAATATATTGTATATCTGCATTGTAATAACAACTAATATAAAAATAATTGTGAGTTTGGGGTCATTAAGATTTGTTTTGTTGTTGTTGAAATAATTTAATACTGTAATTCAGCTTTTTTCATCCTGAAAAAAAAAACAACTTATATCATGATTTCCAGAAAAATATAAGCAGCACAGCATGGATAATAATAATAAATGTTTCTTGAGCACCAAATCAACTTTTGAATGATTTCTGAAAGATCATGTGACACTGAAAACTGAAGTAATGGCTGTTGAAAATTCAGTCTTCCCATCACAGAAATAAATTATATTTAGAATTAATTTTTTACATTTTTACAGTGTTTTTGATCAAATAAATGCAGCATTGGTGAGCACTTGGTGAGCCTTCCTTCATTAAAAAAATATTGCCTACCCCAAATCTTTTGAATGTTAATGTATGATGGAGATTTAAGTACACATGCCATACAATATTTACAGCACACAAGCACAATTATCATATCTACACGGTGCGCAATCTATAGGCAGTGTTTGAGAGTCAGTGTTCTATTTTTGTTGTGGCAGGTGGGCGAGGTGGACGTCCCTCTTCTCTCTTCTCTCAGCACACATGACTGTAAGAGTGTCTGTCACATGATAATTATTCACTATTCAGTTCTATTCATCAGTACCATCAATGAGTTTTCATCTTTTTCCACAGCTTTGGACGGGAACATTGACATCAGAACTGTCACCGTTCAGAAGGTGGGTTTGGTTTTCTAAGCACTTTTAATGCAGTAATGTAAGGCATGTTGATGCAGTAACTGTATGATCCAGTAGTAAATATATAAGGTTGGTATGATTCTGTCCCAGCATGAGTGTGAGTCTGTGGAGTTGAGATTGAGAGAAACACTGGGAGATCCAATGATTTACATCTCCAACCTGGACCCTACCACACCTGCAGCACGCTCGGGACTTCTGCAGGTAGAGAGAGAATGAGAACGCTTGAGACTTTGTGGGAATTGGGCCTGAAAGCATTTTGGGCAACATGAGTTTGAGTCCTAGCTTGTGGTTCTTTCCCAGTCCATTTTCCATTTTTCTCTTTCTGTGCACAGACATTTCTGTGTAGAGACATTTCCTGGAATTTCTCTGTACACCCTGAAAAATAAAGGATCCGGCATCAATGGTTCCATGAGAAACCTTTAAAATCAATGGAATCTTTCCATTCACCTAAAGGTTCTTAATAGTGGAAAAAGTACTTAAGATTATGAAACCGTTCTTCAAACCAAGAAAAGAGACACACTCTTTCATGTTCTTTTATGAACCTTTCACGAAAAGTGAACCACACAAAAATGGTTCTTCTATGGCATCTCCGCCAAAACCAATTTTTTTGGAACCTTTATTTTTAAGAGTGTACTATCCCTAAACCCATCTATGTATCATCTTTTTACTCTTTTAATTAATTTTTAATAACTGTTTTCATTTTCCTTGCTTTTATTTTGCGATTATTTTAGTTCCTTTCTGTAAAGCACTTTGAATTGCCATAGTGTATGAAATGTGGTATATAAATAAACTTGCCTTGCCTAAGGGCAAAAATACCAAAAACTAATTTCCAACAAAAAGAAAGTGTTGATCATCGTAAACCTCAGGACATCAAACTGTATGTACACTAGCATTTGGAACTTTGTGGTCAGTAAGTAGAAAGACATTATTTTTATCCAGCATGGATGCATTAAAAGTGACGGTAAAGACATTTATAATGTTACAAAACAGTTCTTTTTAAATAAATGCTGTTCGTCAAAGAATCTTGAAAAATGTACATTTTTAAATACATTAAAACAGAAAACAGTTTTTTAAAATTGTAATCATATTTCACAATATTACTATTTTACTGTAATTTTGATCAAATAAAAGTAGCCTTGATGAGCATTAGAGACCAATGACCAAAAATAAAACAATCAAAAGATGACCCCGAACTTCTGAATGGTATAGTGAACATTTGATGTTTAAAACAAGCTACTTTTCATAGCAGTTTTATTTTATATTACATACTAGTTTATCAAACACCAAACTGAATACCAACAACAACCCACTATCTTCAAAATAAATAAATAACTGAATTGAATTTTCAGTTGGGTGCCAGAGTCATCAGCATTAACGGTACATCAACAGAAAGTCTCTCAGTCACTGAGGCGAGTTCCCTCCTGAGAAACAGCAGCGGAGCCGTCACACTGCAGGTGTGTATCATCAGACACATATCAAATCATTTCAGATACAAAACATAATCAAATGTTCAATCATTGTACACAGAGCTCATCTTTCCATGAATGTCACACTCTGTGTGTTTGATTAAAGGTGATGCCAAGTGGCTGTGCAGATGGAGCTAGCTTCAGTAAAGATCGCTCATCTTTAATTCACTCCTCACCTGGACTCGCAGAAAATGACTCTTCCCTCAACCACCAGAGGTACTCGAAATAAATATTTATAGTTTCCAATATAGAAACTGTCAAACTATTCAGAAGTGGAGTATTTTATTGGCAATAGTCTCATGAATAATTAAGATAATGGATACTTTTCACATTTCCGAGGATCTCCGAAGTGGAAGTCGTCATAGTTCTATAGCGGTGAACAGGAGACGATAGCAAATATAGTTTTTAGATTTCCATAAAGATTGCCAACACTTCCTCAGCTGTTGTATTAGAAACACCTTCGCAGCAGTATTTTTTTTTTTTACTGTATATTACTCCCTAATGGATACAATCAAATTTATTTCATATTCCATCTAGGGCACTTGGTACCTCTGATCTATACATTAAATTGTAGAAGTTAAAAACAAACAATATCCCAAATGATATCTATTCACCCATTATTCATAAATAAAGAACTCCAATAAGATTTATAAAGTAATTTTATTTAACTGCCAGCTGTATCTCAGTTTGCTTTCATTTTCATTCAATATTACACTTTCTATCTGAAAAGTTTCATCACTAAAATGAATGCGGCCCAGGACGATTTTTTAATGTGTGGGTCACTGGAACAAATGAGTAGTTTATATCATACAGAACCTTTAGTCAACTATGCTCACATTATGCTGACGATGGCTCTGATTTATGCTAGCGTTAAAGATTTATTACTGGTTTCATCCCAACGCTGCCTTCAATGAGTCCATGAAATATATTAAAATTGCCCTTTTTACTGAAATGTCTGCTTGTGGATATTTCGGAGCAAGTTTGCGAGTGCAGTTCTTTAAAGCCGTGAGACTCTAGAGTCAGCAGAATTCTACACATAGATAAAGGACTTCCCCTTCAGGGCACCCAGACTATTCAGACAACCCTGTTCAATAGAAGTGTTATGCTTGCTTTTTTCACTTTTCTAACTGCGCTGAGAGATTAATCTTTGCCCTGTTTTCCAGTAGGGTGTCTTTGGGATAAAAAAATGGGTTTAATTCTATTTGTCTGTTGTGTGTGTGTTTAAGTTCTCCTCAGTTCCAGACTATCACTCTTGAACGTGGCTGTGCTGGGCTTGGCTTCAGTATTGTAGGAGGATTTGGCAGTTCCCATGGTGACTTGCCCATCTATGTCAAGAACATATTTCCCAAGGTACACAAGAAAGAGACACTGCCGTTAAGTTAACTTGAGTAAATATATTGACTGCAGTGAGCCACAGATATCAATACATGTCCAAACACACGTTCGGTTTGCATGGATTGCAGCATGTGCACGACATACAGTCCTCGGAATGTTATTTGTGTATTTGAGCGTGAAGCGTATGTGACAGTGCTGTTTCCACAGGGAGCTGCGGTGGAGGACGGGAGTCTGTGTCGCGGGGATCAGCTGCTGACAGTAAACGGACAGAGTCTGGAGGGTGTCACTCACTCCGAGGCTGTCGAGCTCCTTAGGCAAACCAGCGGGATGGTTACTCTACAAGTACTTCCAAAAAGACTACCAACATGCTGATAATGTCACGCAATGTCACTTTCCCTTGTCGTGACGATCCTCAAGGAGCAGATGCGTGATTGATTGTTAAACACAGAGGGAGACATATTCTACAAGCTGTATTTCTCAGAAAACATCTCCCAAAATTGCAACAAAAAAAAGTATTTCAGATAAAATGTGAATCTAAATAGTGTGTAAAGTGGGAGAAGCCAAGAGACTAGTGCTAAACCAGTGGTTCTCAACCAGGGGGCTGCAGGATGGCATATTATTCATATTTTTTAATATAAACAATATAATTAGGGCCCGAGCACTAAGGTGCGAGGTCCCTCTTGAAACTGTTAGGATTATTATTATTTATTTATTTATTTATTTATTTTTTCTGCAAAGTAAGCCCCATTTTCGAGGCCGTAACATGCTCGAAAAGTCACCAAATTTTGCACACATGTCAGGACTGGTGAAAAATGTTGTATTTTGTTGGTTTCGCGGATGGGCGTGGCAAAATGGCTCGCTAGCGCCACCTAGAAAATTAGAAAAAAATAGCCCTCGTCCATGTTCGACCTACATGCACGAAATTCGGTGGGGACGTGTATCATATCAAGACGCACAAAAAAGCCTCAAGAACCCATACCCTAAACTTGACAGGAAGTCCGCCATTTTGAATTTGGCGGCCATTTTGGGACGATTTACACACTCCGTACTTTGACGAACTCCTCCTAGGGATTTAGTCTGATCGACTTCAAATTTCTGCTGTGCCTTCTAAAGGCATTGACGATGAAAAGTTGTGCTATCTGCGAGTTTTCGTCAATGGGCGTGTCCGTGGCATCGATGATTCGCCATGAAACAGGAAGTTGAAGTAACTTTGCTGTACATGCTCAGATCTCCGCCAAATTTTGTACGCTTGACAAGAGTCCCGCCCTGAACACATGTACATGCCGACATTCACCCCCAGTCATAGCGCCACCTGCTGGCAACAGGAAGTGACCTTTAACGAAGCAGCCCCCGCCGCACGTTTGACCTACATGTACGAAATTTCTGTGGCACATCAATCATGTCCAGACGCACAAAAAAGCCTCTTGGAGCGATGCCCTAAACCCAACAGGAAGTCGGCCATTTTGAATTTTTCATCAAATTTTGAGTGATTTACACACTCCGTACTTTAACGAACTCCTCCTAGGAATTTAGTCCGATCGGCTTGAAATTTCTGCTGTGCCTTCTAAAGGCATTGATGATGAAAAGTTGTGCTATCTGCGAGTTTTCGTCAATCGGTGTGTCCGTGGCATGGCATCAAAGATCAACTCATCGCCATGACACAGGAAGTGGTTGTAACTTCAGTGTACATGCTCACAGCTGCACCAAACTTTACATGTAGGATAAGAGTCCCGCCCTGAACTCATGTACATGCCCACATTCACCCACAGTCATAGCGCCACCTGCTGGCAACAGGAAGTGACGTATAACACCTTCATGCAGTGTCTGAAAAGCTTAGCAAATTCACATCCGCACTGGCAGAGCTCCAGAATATGCAACAGAATATGCGGCCGCATCACTCCCCGACGCGCTACATGTGCGAGGGCCCGCCCATCGCTGCTTGCAGGTTTAATTTATATATTAAATTGGTCATTAACTGCATTGTTTTATAATGTTTCCTGGGGTGGACTTCTAATGTTAGTATGATTTTTACATAAAACATTGCTATAATTTAGAAATAAAATAAATGTTTCCTAGCCTACTTTTTAGCCTTTTGATTCGAACGTTCTGTCTAAAAAACAGTCTGCTATGAAACTTCAGTGTAAACGCCCATTGCTGTGATTGGCTAACATCTTTGCATGTGAAATAGCTAAGTATCACATGTGGAACTCTCTCGAAAACTTTTAGCACATTTTTACTATTACAGCTCTCAAGGTTAACTAATCGTGAAAAGTTTTGATTGTAGCATTATATTTAGATTGTAAAATGTTACATTTGTAGCCGATCACAGACATGATTCTTCGCCTCGTATAACTTACCCTATTCCTTGTTTGTTATATGTCGCTTTGCCCTGTTTATAAAATGTGCTATTGTTGATCTCTTCATAAACTTCATAAAATTGCACTGTCGATTGATGCTCTATGTAATCCGGTTGTATCATAGCAATGGCAATAATTTATGATTAGCCTATTATTATTATTATGAATTCAGAACATGAATTATTACAACTTATTTCTGCACTCTCGCGAATGCTTTCATCGTAACTAAAAGTGCAAACACAATGTAAATAAGAGATTCGTTGATTCTAACGGGAGTTTTGGCGAGAGTCCGTTCTTTGATTGCTTTCTATATTCACAGTTTAAATAACAGATTGTTTTCATCCTAATAAGAGAAACAATGTGAAGTTGACCATTTATTGACTGGTTTGATTTACTGACATAGACAAAGAACTTCTGACTGTAAAAGAACATATCAGAAATCACTGATCACTGAGATCAGGCATTAGAATTAACACAGTTACTTACATGTTGTCGCATTACGGCCGAGTCCCTATCGTATAAACATAGCCTGCACCGAAATTGCAAATGATTTACCAAAGAATCCACAGTGAAATCTGAATACATTAGCATTAGGATAGTCTGGAAGGTAAAGTTATTTTCAGCCCAGTGATCCTGTGCTCTTCTCACTTTGTCATCTCACTAACAGGCCAGTTGGCAATGAAGTAGTAGGCGTTTATCATATATTTTAGTTGCCCTTTATTTAACCAGATAAAACTTTCTGAGATTAAAAATCTCTTTCACAGAAGTGACCTGGCAAAACATTATCAAACAAAGTGGTAGGCGTTGATTTTCTCTTTCACCTATCTATGATGTCATAAATAGGCACATTCCACAAGTATTTTTTGAGATAGGTTTCCAATAAAAGCTGTTTTTGGACTAACAAGGACGTTTTCAGTTCTGAAACTTATGATGACCTCTTATGTCAAACGCTTAAGAAAAATTGGATTTCTCAATTCATGACCCCTTTAAATCTTACTTGATTTAAAAAAGCAATCAAAATGTAAACTGGAAAAATGGTCTTTTCCCCTCAATAAATGTTTTTATTGAGGAACAGCTCAAGAAACAATAAACTTTAAATTGTGGATAATTTATCCTCATCAAAGAGGTTGAGAACCACTGTGGACACATACTACATATCAGCTGTATTTTTGTACTGTAGTGCTTTACTACATAGATTTGTACCATTGTTCATTAATTTTCAGTCTTTAGTATGAGTTATATGAATATAACTGGCATAGCTTATGGCATAACTACCACTGAGAGCTCACATTAAGCATAATTATTTGTAAGTATGGTTCAGTTACACATTTAGGTTATCATAAATCATGCAAAAAATGTTTATGAAACTATTTAAAGCAAGACTGATATTATAAAAGAAGTATTTTCTGACTGTAACTCAGTAATTAATCATAAACCTTGTGTTTGTATATGTTGTCAGTTGCATTGCATGTAATTTGTAAATCAGCACTTCAATGTGTCCTTTAGAATAACAATCAACTACTGGATTTTCAAAAATTTTCTACTGTAAATTTACCTGTATGCAAAATACATAATTTTATTGCTGTAAATAACTGTCTATTAAAGCCTTCATGTTAGACTACAAATTAAGTACTGAAAATATTCTGCAATTTTAACTGCTGTTAAATAAAATACCTGGACCTATGTACTGTTGTTTACCCATATATATATATATATATATATATATATATATATATATATATATATATCAGCAATTAAGCCGTTTTTACAATTCTGCACCACAACTATATGATAAATACTTGTGATCTGCATCATCAAGCGGAATGAACCATGGAGACAATTATGACAAGCAAACACAATACATCTCTACAACATAATTCTTGTTTTAATTTTTGAAATAGCACACATTAAGTAATTTACAGAATAATCTCTATAACACTATAAATCTAGATCCCAAAGTGCTGCCATAGAAAACATTAAGAAATGTATTATTTATATATCTGCAAGTATTCAAAGCAACAAAGGAAAAAAGCAAATAGGACGGACACATATTTACATTGTGATCACTAAGCTGACATGCAGCAAAGTACAGTGTGTGTCCACATCTTTTGTGGAAGAGGGTGTATAATTGTGAACAACAGAAGGTAATATATTAAAATGCTCATGTATTTTGTCATGGGTGTTACACGAGTGAGATGACATTAAGTGCCCTTAATACTGTTTACCTTTAAGATGAATATAGCTTTAACATCATGTGTTAACAGCATGATGCATGCGTCAAGTCTGATATGCTTGATGAATTGTGAACCATATAATGACTTCTGTGAAAATGTGTGGTCCACCCCCAGCGCCTGGTCCCTCTGCTGAAAGCAGCTTAAGCTGAGTGATGGCTTTCAGGAAGTGCACAAGTATGACTCACGGACAAAAAAAAGTTCTGTTTATAGAGCTGATGTCATTCAGCCACTCACATCTTTATGAAAACAGAGAGAGTAAGGGTTTCTGTCTCAGACCCTCCTATGTTTATCTCAGTTCTTGGCCTTTCCTTTACCCCTGCCTTTCCCCTTCCCAGAAGCCCCTGGTTTCTCTTGCTTGACGTCTTTTGCTGGTTTGGCTTTCTTCTGCTGTAAGAGTGAAGGGAAAAAAATCAGGTGAATAATGATGTAGCATTTTGAGTGATTTATAATGGAATTGTGCCTATATGTAGGCGCTGATGGAATATGAAGGCTACTTCTGCATTTTCTTTGCTGAAAAAGTGTGAAATTCTGTACAATGAATTCGAACATGGTAAAATATGCTATTATTACACTAATAAGTTGTGCTGTACGCAATAAAATTAGCCAAAATATTTAATAAGTTACACGTAGTTCCAAAATGATGGGTGTTTGAATTTCTGTGGGCTCAGATTCTCTGACAAACTTCACCACTTGCAACAAACTATACTTGTTTGAAAGGATAGTTCACCCCAAAAGGAAAAAAACGTCATAATTTATCCTTCAAGCTCACCCTCATGTTGTTCCAAGCTTTCTCTTTAAATTATTATGACTCCTCTGAAGCCATAACAGATCCGTTTCTCAACTCACTGACTATGAACCAGTCACAGTGGTTTAAGAAGATTTGGAATATAAAGCAATAGCGAGCAACTTTTATGGTGCTTTTGTGACCTCTTTTAATGCCTGAAAGCTTCAGTCTCTTTGTAATTGTATGAAAAAGAGTGGAGATTCTTCAAAAATTCACCTTTTATGTTCCAAGAAACAAGGGAAGTTTGGAACAATATGATGACGTAAGCGCTGAAAGCCTGAATTAAACTTGATCGTTATATAAAGCGATCATGTCTCTTCAGGATTTATCCACTTGTGGATGGATTACATTTTTGAAGCATCAAAGTTTTGGTTGAGTTGACTTTAAATGGAAGGACAGAAATCTAAACTTCATTAAAAATAACTTCATGAGTTTCAAAGATGAACAAAAGTGAAACAACATCAGGCCGAGAATTGATGACATAATTTACATTTTTGGGTGAACTATGCCTGTAAGTGTTCTCCAAATGAGATGTTATTATATGGGTTGATTATAGTATCAAAATGATTAACACGTACAAGCGCACTTATCAATGAACTTGATACATGTTGCAGAAATGTTTTATCCATGCCTTTCAACTTGCGTGTGCAAAATTCAAAATTGAATGAATGTGAAGCAATTTGTACAAATAGAGACATTTTTGTGAATGCAAATGTTTTCCTTTGTATTAGTGTATCATAATTTGCACATACAACACAGAAGATGTGCATGTGTGGATCAGGTGACACGCGTGCATTCATTGACTCGTTTCTGAGTCGATCCTATTTTGATTCATTTGGATTTTGAGACTTTCATTTCGCGGGTTTCGCCTTGCACGATCCACACACAGCTGTCTGAGAAAACCTGCTACCACTAGATGGCAGTATTCTGCTAAAACAGACAACGGCAGCATAATCAGGCGTTCTTCCGCATTTAAGACGCTTAATGAGAGTGATATTGAAGCACCAAATTTAGTACACAATAATATAGGCCTACCCTATTAATAAAGCATACGTTATAGAGGCAAACATTAGATCAGATTATGAACAACACCCATAGAAAGTAAGGTGTATGGCTGAGTTTAAATATCACCGTCTTACTGCATTGACGTTAAGCTTTTTCTTTATAATATGCTCTATGGGAGGAAAACTATATAGCCTACCTACAGACAAGAGACTACATGAACGCAACGCACGGCGTTTCAAGTTAATACAATTTTAGAATTTTAAAATTGTAAAATTGCAGCTACAGGCCACAGGCCAGTTGATTTAATTAATATTTCATGTCGATATACAATGGTTGCCCTACTGCGAAAATCGTCTTTAATATTTAAAAACAGACATTTTCAAATTCCAAAGCTTGTATACTATGTATACAATGTGTAGTCAGATAAAAATAAGCATATAATATGAACGCAACTGCCAAATTTTACCCTTTTTTTAACAGGAAGGAAAATTATATTAACTTGAAACGCCGTGCTCAAATTCACTCAAATGAATCATGTCTGTAGGCTATATAGTTTTCCTCCCATAGAGCATATTATAAAGAAAAAGCTTAAGCAGTAAGACGGTGATATTTAAATTCAGCCATACACCTTACTGAACAGAATTGCAACGCGCGATTGCACGTTAAGCGTTTTATAATGGTTTTCTATGGGTGTTGTTCATAATCTGATTTAATGTTTGCCTCTATATCGTATGCTTTATTAATAGGGTAGGCCTATATTATTGTGTACTAAATTTGGTGCTTCAATATCACTCTCATTAAGCGTCTTAAATGCGGAAGAACGCCTGATTATGCTGCCGTTGTCTGTTTCAGCAGAATACTGCCATCTAGTGGTAGCAGGTTTTCTCAGACAGCTGTGTGTGGATCGTGCAAGGCGAAACCCGCGAAATGAAAGTCTCAAAATCCAAATGAATCAAAATAGGATCGACTCAGAAACGAGTCAATGAATGCACGCGTGTCACCTGATCCACACATGCACATCTTCTGTGTTGTATGCGCAAATTATGATACACTAATACAAAGGAAAACATTTGTATTCACAAAAATGTCTCTATTTGTACAAATTGCTTCACATTCATTCAATTTTGAATTTTTCACACGCAAGTTGAAAGGCATGGATAAAACATTTCTGCAACATGTATCAAGTTCATTGATAAGTGTGCTTGCATGTGTTTATCATTTTGATACTATAATCATCCCATATTATTAAGCTAACAT
The DNA here is from genome assembly GCA_036326025.1 of Chrosomus eos. NCBI lineage: Eukaryota > Metazoa > Chordata > Actinopteri > Cypriniformes > Leuciscidae > Chrosomus > Chrosomus eos. The sequence continues at coordinate 34,179,988 of CM070819.1, read as the reverse complement.
GATTGGAAAACTGATATATAAGTCGAAATGAAAGCTACTGGATTGCTGTTTTGATATCTACCTTGATCATTGCATCTCTGGTAAGCCCATCGTCGTCTTCTTCCTCTTCCTGGACCTGAGATTCATTGTCAAGCTCTCCAACAAGCTCGGGGTCAACAGCACCTTTACGGCTTTTCTTAACCACTTGTAAGGAGTACGGCGTAAGATGGGATTCCTTATTGTAGGCTCTTGTAAATGCAGCTTTCACCTGCAGAAAGGGAAAAAACAGAGCTGATGTGGATAAAGTGTGGCATACAGCACCTCCAGATGTTTTCCTGTTAAAACACAATTAACTCAGATGGAGCAGACATCTGTCAAAGCAATGAACTGTCAACTGGACCACCGGTTTCTTGTCCTGGAGGATAACTCTACAATATGCTAAGAAAATCACACACACACCTTGGAGTCTAGCTTAGAATAAGGATCCGGCTGTCCGCCCCATGTGCTGATCTCCATCATGTTATCAACATCCTCTTTAATGATGTCATAATCATCCATGAGCTTCACGCTCTGATTGGCTCCTTCGGAACCTTGGGACTGAAGAGGCTCTAATATTGCGGAGCGCAAATATGGCAGGTAATCCAGATTTATTGCTTCCTTACTACTTAACGTCCTGCAGGATAAGAAATAGGCAAGCTTTTAAGGAAGTGAAAATGAGGTTTATAGACTTCATACTTCATACATGGAGGAAAGGAGAGGGAGAGAAGTGTGTGTTTTCTCACTTTAGGCTCATGTGTGAAGCCAGCTCCTGTATGATGCGGCTGTGTTTGCCAGCTGATGAGAACTTGCCCAACCAGCTGGGAAAGGTTGGAAACTGACTCATATAGCCACGCATCAGTTCCCCCGGCAACACGCTTGCATAAATTGCCTGGAAGTAAATACACACAAATATATGAAAAACCTTAGTTTGTTTTCACTGATCTATGCAAAACTACTATGTAAACAAGTTTTGTAATAATATGTTAAAAATCAGTGCTGTAATATGACTTTATTCATCTTTTCTGCCTCAAAAAATGTAATTTTGAAAATGGCCACTTCAGGGCCTGATTATTTTGTTGTTGCTACAGCATTCAAGGATGTCGACACTGATGAGAAGACAATGGCAGGAAGTATGTTACCTGTGTAGGAAGCAGAGACCAGGTCTGTTTGGAACGGATCTGTTTGTCCACTAAATCTCCATCGCAAATGCTGTCCGCTGTTTTACTCAACAACACCAAATGATTCTTCAGATTTCCCCTGATAAACATCAAATGTCACAATTATACAATCATGTTTTCATCTGCAGTTAGAATAGACTTTAAAATCTTGTGAAACAAAAATGTTTTCAAAGTGTACAAGCTGTAACTGTTGGTGTGAGTTAAGGCTGGCCGATACATTGATAGAATATAAGAGATATTATTTGCTATAGTTTTGCTGACAAGATAAAATTTGTAAATATTGCAGAAATGTTAAAAGTTTAGCTTATTTTTCTATAGACAAATAGTTTGTCATTTGTTTCTTTCTTCTTCAAAAAACAGTCTAATTTTGTTTTATTCCACAACAAACATTTTCTTTTTGTAAAAAACACCTTTTTAAATGATCAGAGAGCAAATGGTTTGAGATAAATATTGAATATCTTCATAATCTGGGAAAATATAGAGATTATCTATTGTGCATGTCTAAAACTCACCCTGCTGCAGCTGGTCGGACATGCAGGTAGTTTTCTTGGACAAATAGTGGTGCTAAAGAGTAGTCATGAAAGAAAAGGTCTGATTTGTCAATCAAAGACATGTGGGCGTTTTCCTCTCCTGAAGCAAACACCTTTCGGCACACATCAAATGGACCCTGCGTAACAAAACACAGATATTGTCATTCTATACAGTCTACTCATGTCATCAATGAGCCCATGCTCATAAAGTGTGCGTAATGTATTTAACAGTGTGCGCATGTACCAGTTTCATGTCTTTCTTAGCATTGTTAGCATCAGCTTTGGCCTGGTCATAGGTCATGACTTTGTCTTTTGCCGACCACATGCACAGATTGTGCAGGATCTAGATGTAGAAAAATATAATAACAAATGTTGATGTGTAAAACACAGGCTTCTATAGTAGACACTGAACCAGTGATAAAAGGCAACAGGTTTGTTTGTTAACATCATACCTGCCGAATATCCTGATTGGAGGCCAGGATTACTTCATTCAGTGCTGGGGGTGGGATCTTCAGACCCTCTTTGAAAGCTATAGACATCATAGCCCCCTGATTGGGCAAAAAGGCAGCTTAAACATTATGTAAAGTATATTTAAAAAATGTACGTAACCGTAAATTATGCATAATTACAAGCAGTTAACCTTACACAAAGTACTGAGTAATAAACTGCTTGTAATTATGCATAATTTACGGTTATTATTACTATAGTAGGTACATGTAACAAGTGATGATAGATTTTTTAGCAATGATATAAAGTAGGGTTTAGAAACAAGGAAAATCTGGGATTTATTGTAATGTAAATATTTTAAATGTTTCTAAAGAATATGATGCAAAATCAATGACAAATACTTAAGATTCTGCACTATTTCTAGTTCACTAATAAAATAAGCAAATGTGTGACACCGATCAACAGTGATTGAATCTGACAATCATTTCAAATGCCAGTGAGTACCTTGATCTGCTCAACACGGGGTCTCTGAAACCGCAGGTCGAAGCAGTAGTTGGCCAGAGAGCGGATCTTCTGATGATTGCGGTCATTACACATGCAGATGATGGGAATCTTTGACTGCTTTATCAGACCAATCATCTCCTGTGTGGGTCAAAGGGCAAAGAGCAAGTGTCATGAACCACAAATATACACTGGTGTTCACTGTTCAGAATAGCATACTACTCTTACCAAGAAGACTGCACTATGTAATATATACACTGTGCAAAGTATGTAAATTTTCTGTATCCACAGAATACCCAGATGACCAACTACATTTGCTCAAAATGAGCAGTATTCAACAGAGCTTACTGAATGGATTACTGTATTCCACATTGCATTGACTTGACCTTTTATTTCCTGTACAGCATAACTGCATGTCAAACTCCTAATTAACCAAATTCATAAATAAAAATTCCAAAATCACCATTTTTATTTTTATCTATGATACCAGGGCAATAAGAAGTAGAATTCTACAGTTTGAAACATTTATTGTGGACAAAGCCAACCGTTTCACATTCTTTTATTTTTATTTTTAGGCAGTATACAATATAAAATGAGCTAGTGCTCCATTCCACACAGCCACAGATCCCATAAGTATTTAAACACCATCATGACCATTTTTGCTCCTTGAGCACCACCTCTGGTAAAGAGAGATAATGCAATTGAATGTGAGTGTATACGTCTACCTGTATTCCTCCTCTGTCTTCATTTCCTGCCATCCCGTCCACCTCGTCCATTATGAGGACATGTTTACTGCTCACTGTCTGAGATGCACCTGACACCATTAAACACAAAAACATACTGTGTTTATATTATAATCACTAAGTTTAACTCCAAGCCATTTTACAGATGCTACCTGCTGAATTAGCGATGAATTAAGCTAATTACCGGTATAGAAGTTCTTAATGCTGGTGTTGTTGAGTGATTCTGCGATCACTTCCTTTAAGCTTTTCTTACTGCGGGTGCAGCTCGCATTCATCTCCACGTAGCTGTAACCCAACTCCTACAAGCACATATGGAACTCTATTAATGCTTTACCCAATGCAACGAAACTGTAAAACAGACACAGCATTTACAATCATTCACTAATGACTTAATCCTTGACCCAATGCTAAACACTTTTAAACGATTACACAGACTGTTTTTGAAACGCAGTCAAACTAAATGTTTTGCTATATGCATTTATGAGTGAGACTGAACTGACCTCACAGACGAGAGCAGCAGTAGTGGTCTTCCCAACACCAGGAGGACCAGATAACAATGCAGCCTTAAATCCAGAACCATCATCTTTACTCCCAAACTTACCAAATTTGGCTGTTTCACACAGAGAGAGAAAGAGAAACGCAAGAACAATGACATTTGTGACAACGACATTTGAATAAATACATTCTGAATGGTTGGAATGGCATGCACCATTAAAATAAACATTATGCTGTGACTCTTATACGTCAGCTACCCAAATATCAAGTGTCATGTCAACACACAGTAAGAACAAACTTTAAATACTGACGTGGTGCTTTTGTATTGCCGCTGTGATGTTTATGCCAGTTCTGTAACCAACGCATAAGCTTGTTGGCACAACTCTGATCCCCTTGCTGTCCAATCAGGTTCTTTAGACTGCGGGGGCGGTACTTATCCACCCACAACAGGCTGCTCCCATCATTCGGTGGGCTAGAGTGGGATACAGGGGATGCTGCCTTGGTTTGATCATAGCTCAAACTCTTTTTGACCTCTGAACAAGAGGCCCCACGTGTTCCAGATTTAGAGGCAGAGCCAGGCTTAAACTTCCGCTCTGAAGGGCTTCTCTTGTTGGGACTGGGCCCTTGTGGTGTGGCCTTCTTGGCTGGAGGAGTGGGCTTGCTTCTAGAGTCTGGAGTCCTTGTTTTAGAGGATTTATTCTAGAATATTGAAGATAGACAGACAGCTCATCACAATATGGGAAAAAAACAGACATACTTTGTATGCTATTTAGTTTTTCTGACATATATATTGCGATATAAGAAAATACAGAACACTTTGACCAGATCAATTGAATAGCTATATTTGGAAATAATTATTGATTGGGGTGATTTCGTTAGGCAGTGCATAGAAATCAAAAATAATATTAAAAAGCTGAAAAATTCAAACTTAGTGGGTATGAACCATCTATTTAGGGCTTTTTGTTAAAACTTTAAATATTTGGGTGTTCAAAATAATGGTATACTAATATTCTGCCAAAATATAAGGTTGAGGTTTTGATGTGAAAAGCACAAGGCTTTAAACAAAATAAGGGAAGATTTTAAAGACTTAAATATTTGTATTGTAACTCAAAGTGTTAGTTGGATCTTGTAAAGAGTGAACTCGTGTAAAAACACCCCTAAAAGTAAGCATTTCCATTACCAATAGTCTTTGTTTTTTGTGTCTGGATGTCTCAGCAGTAGCAATACGACACATATTCATATAAAATGTCACCCTTCACAGTATGACTATCGCATTAAGCAATATACCACAATATCGATTTTATTTGGATAAATATTGTGAGGCTCCAGTGGGCAGTGAGTGCAAGTGAAAGAACAGGAGGGTAGATGGGAGCTACTTTACCTCTGCCTCTGCCGCAATCTCGTATTTAGACTTCTTGCCTGGTTTGGTTCTTATGAGTTCCAACAACTCATCTTCATTAATGATCTTAGTGCCAAAACTCTCCGCCTAAAGAATAGACATTGAAGTTACATTAGCACATAATGTTACAACAACTAATAATTTAATTAAAAGCGTAATTTATAAATACATTGAAAAAGAAACAGAAAGAGAAAATAAAAATTAGGACCTTCTCAGTCTTTGAAACTCCACTGTCTCGTCCCAGAACAAGGTAATTGGTTTTACGGCTGACGTTTCCTGTGACTTTGCCACCATATCGCTCTATTAGTGACTTAGCATCATCCCTCTCCATAGACTCTAACACACCAGTCAACACAAACACACAACCCTCCAGGCAGTTCTCTGCTCCCTAAAACAAGCACATGACATTGTTTAAGCAGCTTAAAGGGGCTATATGTAAGAATTTTCATGTATTAATCGCTTTTTTATTGGCAATGTATAAACAGCTAGTAACGAAACTTAAAAAAACGAGATCTTCCCCGACTTCCGAGGCTGTTTATGAAAGCATGTAGACTGATTTTTATGTGGAGAAGGTTTTCCGGGAAAATCAAAAGGATTGGGATGTTTACGTACCCTCCCGAGAGACTCTCTTTAGTTCTCTACAGCGAGAAAGTGTGCAATACTCGCTAATGTTAGCTTAAAGATGGAGGCCACTAACGTCAACAAATACACAGCAAAACAAATTAAAATAAAAAAACTTTGCTGTTTCATTGTAACAGTGACATGAACAATGTTAGAGGCAGTTCAAACAGAATGCGTTTTTCCATTCCACTGTGCTACTTTTTTTGGAGTAGCATATCAAATTAATGAAAGTATGTAATATATACAAAATCCTATATAAAATCCTTTAGTTTAAACATGCTCATATAAATAGCCTTGATATAGTTCTATTATGTTTGTTTAATATTTGTTCTGAGAATAGACATGATTTTCTTTTCCTCACAGGAGGGCTAATTAATGCAAGGACATCTTCCTAAAGCGTGTCTGCATGAGTTCAGCGATTAGAATATATTATAAAGCTTACTACATATCATAAAATAGCGCTAAGACCCAGAATCTGCACTACCTAAATGTACGGTCAGGAGCAACTATTGCTTCTAAGCGAAGAATGAAAAAGAAGTTCGCCGTGAATCACGTTCAGTCTCTTGTACATTAGAGTGTGTGCACGAGTACGAGTACAGGCAATAGTTGCTTGCTGCAGTTCACTTAATGACCACTGGTGTCACTAATACCAGGAGTTTCTGAATTCTACATATAGCCCCTTTAAAGGTCAAGTATAATTTGATTCCTGAAATTTATTCATAAATAGCAATGAGACGATAGGCCTTCAGTTACCAACATGAGTGGTTTAGGTGTTTTTACCTGTGGTACCTCTTTAGATCCCAGAGCCCGTGGTCCTTCTCTGTTCAGAAAGTTACGGTAGGCTGTTGAATTTGCCCGTTTTTTCTCAAGATCCTCAGGACTTGTATTCTGAAATATTAGAGACAAAGGTTCTCTCACTAGAGGTTTTCAGGCCATATTTATAGAAAAGCATTGTATAAATACAAAATAAAAACTTTATTAAAAAAAAACACAAATCTTACATTGTCATTTCAAATATCTTCTAATATAAAACAATCCTGAATTAAGCAGCATAGGCAAATTAAATACCTCTGGTTTTGTTGGTGAAGTTTTACTGGGTTCACTTTTAGGTGTGGAAATACTTCTTGATTTTGTCAAACCCGTGGAAACACTTCCTGTTTTGGGCGTAGCTGCCTGCTCTGAGTTAGCTGGTGAGATGGGCTCTTTCTTAGGAGAGATCTTAATTTTCTTTTCAACCCTTTTCCTTTGCTCATCCTCTTCATCCTGTCGTTTTTTCATCTGAGCCAGTTTGGAGCTGGCCTTCACAGGACTTGTTTTAGGCGATGGGTCTTTTTTAGGTTTGGTGTCTGAGGCAACTGCCTGAGAGCTGCTCTTGGAAGGGGAGAGAGAGTCTACCCGAGCCTAGGAAACAAAAAGAATTGTGTAACAAACCAAAAAAAACATGGCTTTGTTGGCCACACCATGTGATTTTTGTGGACATTTGATAATGCAGACAAAAGGTTTTCAAATATTAATAAGCAGTAAACCTGTTAAAATATTTTTTTCGTGAAAGAATAAATTATGAATAACTACTTGCATGTGTATGTTTACATCAGAATGAGACATAGAGTTAAGACAACCTATAGACATGTATGCAGCTCACCAACCTTTTTCGGTAAGGGAGCTTCATCCAGCATGGCTAATGTTTTTGCAAATTCCTCATCATCATGAATCTGCTTTTCCAACTAACACAAAAACAGGTTCTGCATTACGCATTTATACATACAGAAAATTAACAATTTCTCCATGATAATAAACTAGATATGAAAAAGTGACTGCACTAGGGCTGATCCGAATACCATTTTTTGAGCTTCGAAGCTTCGGTAGGAATGAACATCGAATATTCGAAGCTTCGGAATCTCTATTATGTCTCAGACATCCCAAGTCTCCCGCATATTGATAGCGGCTCCTTGATGCCCGCAAATGTGTTAAAATCTCCCGGAAGCTGCTCGCGAGCTCCAAACCGTGTAGCGCACACACGACAAAGAGAGGGAGAGACCTTGCGTGTGTCTGTGTGTGCAAATGTGCGTGTGTGTGTGCAAGTGTGCGTGTGTGCCTCTTGAAGCGCATGTAAAATGCGCTTCAAATTCTCGAAATAATAATCATGCGCTGATGATGATGCGATCATCATCAGCGCATGACTATTATTTCGAGAGCCGTTCATCCAAACGACTTCACAAGGGAGTGCAGTGTATTTGGTGCAATATACATAGACACTCGAGATGCGACACGTTCAGAATTAATAAACTTCTAATAAACTACAGAACAGCGCGAGCGGGAAGTGGCGCGCCTCACGCGAGCAGAGCTTATGCTCCGAGAACGGACACTGCTCTGCACTAGTGATATAAAACACACACAGGTCTGTAACTTAAGCAATATTTCTAATAAGGTAGGCTAGTCTAATAGTCTCACTAACAAACTACTGAGTAAGGTAGATAAAGAAGCGGAGCGCCTCACGCGAGCAGAGAATGGACTCCGATATTATCTTATGCTCCGAGAATGAACACTGCACTAGTGATATAAAACACACTAATACATACATTTATACATTTTAATACTACATACATTTTAATATATTTTGTTTCTATTATTCTATTTTCCACAATGTCAAAGCAATGCAGCTTAACCCAAAATACAAGCTCAGGCATTCACTTCTGTCCATACAAACTCCGCTGTTCTGCAGAGAATACTCCCGTTGCAGGAACACTTTTAGTAGTCCAAGAAAAAGCAAATATCTATTTATTAAGTAGCTACAATGAATTTATATGTAAAGTATTGTATTTCACCAGATTTTATAGTGTAAAACATATACAACCGCGAATGAGAACCGTTTCGAGGGGGATGGATGCCAGGTTTGAAGAAAAAAAAAAAAAAAAAAAAAAAACGAATATTCGAATGTCACATTTTCAAATCGAATACCAACCCACCGAACGAATATTCGAATATTCGAATATTCTGGTCCAGCCCTAGACTGCACTAACATGCATTTTCAGATTAAGGTATATTCTATATAAGCCTTTATTCTGAAAAAAACTATTGTCATGAAGATTCACGTTGGCATGCTCTTGTGGAAATCTCTTGTGCTTGACAATTAGTTTAAATCATTTTTAGTAATTCTGAATTATAATTCAGCTCATTAATTCCCATTCATGATTCATGTCCTTGATTATAGAATATAATACTGTACATTTTTGATATGACCAAATTCTGATTAATATAGGTACATTATCGTGCATTTGTCATGTGTCCTAAACCAACCTCAATGTCTTCATCCATCTGAAGTTCTTTTGCAATGGCTTCATCACTGAGCGACTCATCAGTTTCCTGTGTGGGCTGGACGAGACCGAACACTGATGAGTTTGAATTTATCAACACATTAAGCGCACACGCAAACACACACTTTTATTCACTCTCTCTACTCACTGCCTTCCTTTTGGCGCTGGTACTGGCCACCATTTTCTTCTCTGACCTCTGAACACTCGAGCTCCCAAAGAATGCCATTACTGAGGTGGGCTTCAGTTTAGGTGGGGTTGGTGTGACCTTTGTTGATACGGTGGGCTGAGAACTCTTCACATCTCCCTTTGAGATAGTGTTTGGGGCTTTGATTGGAGTTTTTTTGGGAGAAACTTTCGCTTGTTTTGCTTTTCCTGAATTTGAGACCTTTTTGCCTTTATCAGTTCCATTTTCTTTGGGTTTGTGCTGTTTCAGAGTCACAAATGTATCATCTGAATCTGAAAAAATAAAACAAGGACAAAAAAGAAAAGAAAAGGAAAACAAATTGTGATATACACGTTATATTCACAGCATTATATTATACATGAGGCAATTTGCTCGCTGACTCCCTCACCAGAATCAGAAACGAAAGTTACTGGTTGTTTCTTCACTGTGGGGGCAGGTGTCTCTTTAGTGCTCTTTTTGGTCTTCTTCTCTTTCTTGTCCTCCTCAGAATCTAAGATAAGATGAGAGAAATATTGTGATATCAGATTCCAAATTTTTTTTATACAAATGTTTAGTTTCTATTATTTTAGATTATTACATTTTCCCCAACTCATTATAGTACTGTATTTATTTACTTAAATAATGGAATTTTTTATTCCAGAAAATCAAGCACTTCCTTGCAGCCCCCTGTTTGAAAACCCCTGGTCTAGGATATTATTTAATAACCACCATGTCTTAACATAGTAAACATAATGGTCATCATCATAATTGTACCAATACTTAATAAATGCCATTTACAAACCTGAATCAATTATGACTCTTTTCTTTCGTTTTCCAGTGGGTTTCTCATCAGATTTGGGACTTTTGACCTAAAAAAAAGAGAAAAAGAGTGATTGTATAACACTGCAGGATGCATTAAACATCAGCATGCAAATTCATGTTAATAAAGAGAATATGAGAATTGAGAAAGGTGCCATCTCATATTAATACATATATTATTAGATATAGTACAATCACAGACCTGTCACAGAAACAAATGTACATTAGACAGTTGTTCTACCTTAGTTTTTGACTTCTGTTTCTTCTTCTGTTCTTCATCAGTGCTGGTGCTTTCATTTGAAGGTTTGGGCGCCGCAGGTTTGGTGGATGCAAAAAACCTCCGGATGTCCTGAAATGAGCATAAGTGAATTAGATAAATATACTATTAAGATTATATGCAGTTTTACATAAGTTTTAACACTAATAAAATAGGTTCTTAAACGTGCTGCGCGGAGCAACTACCATAGAAACCCCAGGCTGAGTTTGTTCTGTTGCATGTTTACATTTCAAAGTTGACAATACAAAACAGGAAGCAGTTGCTTCGTTGATACCAAAAACACAAACATCTGTACTGTATTGTTATAACACAACAGCTCATATTGGCCTGTCTGGTGGGACACAGTCGACTTGAATCGTTCTCCACACTTTTTAAATGCTTAAATGTTGCTCAGCTCGATCCAGACGTAAACAAATGCTCTCGTGATACTAATTGCCGTAAACACGGACTGCCAAGTTTATGAATAACCTTTGTATGTTTTCTTCTTTTTGTAGCTCTGGTCTGTTAACAAACACGTAAAGGCTGCAAGTTTGAGCTAACTGCTCTCTCTTTATCCAAGCAGCCTTATTAACTGCATTGAGTTCGTCTCTGATTGCATCATTTTTATATAGATGGTGCATTAATAAGACCACTCACCATTTTTGAGCATGTGTCAATATCGTTTCTTTATTTTTGGACAGATTGCGGGACAGTTGTGCTTCTCCAGTCCTCTTTGGCGCCAATGATACTCAACGCAGGCGCAGCGTGATGACGGAGCGCAGATGGAGGAAGAGAGAGACAAACGCGCGGATCAGATTCGGCTAGGGTGTTGATACTCCACACGTAAAATACAATAATAATTCAGTGCAACAAATAACCAACTAAATCATACTTAGAGTTATCGTATGTGATTTTTTATAATAATAATAATAATAATAATAATAATAATAATATATATATATATATATATATATATATTATTATTATTATTATTATTATTATTATTATAAAAATCACATTTATATATATATATATATATATATATATATATATATTATATATATATATATATATATATATATATATATATATATATATATATATATAATGCCTAATACCATTATTATAAATTAATTTGAATGGATTAATAAATAAATTAATTGAATGAAAACTGCTTTCTGTAAAGATGAACATGAACCTGAAACTTTTTGAGCCCAAACAATCCTTGTGCGAGGGATCTTCATCCTCAAAATTTTAAAAGGCATCTATTGTTTCTGTATAAAGATCCAATTAAAAATGGGATATTATGTGAAAATTAATACAAATAATTATTATGCAAAAAAAATATTTACTTTCCATTACTTAACCAGACTGTAGTTAGCAAGTGCATTTCTACACATAATAGCAGTACTGAAGATGTATGTAAATGTATGTATGTAAAGTTTATTTACTCATTTTTCTTATTTAAATGTAATTTTTGTTTCTCTTATTAATTTTAATCTTTTGATTTTTTTTTAACATTTCCAGACATTTTTTATGTTCTGGAATTTATGTCTCCATAGTCTATATATGTATGTTCAAAACATAAATATTATAAAATCATTTACAGATTATTTATGAGACATTGCTTTTCACCAATTTTCATCGTGTGTGTGTGTGTGTGTGTGTGTGGTGTGTGTGTGTGTGTGTGTGTGTGTGTGTGTGTGTGTGTGTGTGTGTGTGTGTGTGTGTGTGTGTGTTCCACCTCCGCTGTAGGCTAGGGAAATATCCACCTGGGTTACGTAAAGCTTTTACATGCTGATCCCAATCCCATTGAAGTTTACTCATTCTGAGTAACCTGACTATTAGACCAGTGTCCATTTTCAATTTTGAACTGCCAACATTGCATATAAAAGATAATTCTTGAACAATCAACAACCTAGGCCCGTGTTAAATTCGCAATAGTGACAAATCTAACCCTCATAATGCATTCAATGGTTAATTTGTCTTAAGTGTGTCAAAATTCTGTGACGTAATTTTAGTTAATATTTAGTTCATAAAAGTTCAAGACTTCATTCATAAAACTTTCTGTTAAGACGGTCTCAGCTCCTAACTTATTTAAGAGTGCTGGAGATGAGGTATCCTAATCTAGTTAGAAGTAACAAGATGGCAGCAGAAAAGTGGACACTTTTTCCTATAATGATATAATGTACTGGAGTTATATGATGACAGGGAGTTAATAAAACAATACAAGCTTGATAGTCAAGATATTCTTGTAATCGACCTAGTAAGAAATGTAATAACTTCTGCCACTCTATGAAACAATACTCTAACTGCAGAAATAAAAGTAATGACTTTTTTTGGTGAATGTAAAAAATGCAGCCGTGCATCAGTGATGACTTGGACCCATCAGTCCACAGTAAGCAGGGTCTTGAATGGCACTATTGCTGCACTAAACAGCCAGGCAGTTCATTTACTTCCCAACTGACTTTTAAACAGTGCAGCAAAAGCAAGCTGCTTTTATGAGGATTGCAATGGAGTTATTGATGGAACTCATTCTTGTTTATATAACATTGGATTTAAATAATTTAAATCTGTTGATCTTGGTTGTTCACTAGATTTAAATGTTTTTTTATATGCTGTGGACTGCCACCTCAATCTTGCTTTTAGCTTTATAAATAGCTCCTACACTTAAAAAAAATAAAATAAAGTAAAAACTTCAGCCCATTCTTAAGAACATTTTTAGGTTCTTTACATATGGGCCTTGGTGTTTTGACAGCTACACAAACTAAAAAAAAAAAAAAAAAAACTATTGGGTTAGATTTTACCCAAAATACTTCTGTAAAATATATTTAGACTCTTTCCCATATTTTACACTAATGGGATTATATTTCATTGATAAACAGGAAAACGCACACCCATTGATGAACCATTGCAGCATAAAAAGTTCTTCATTTGAAACTGAATGTTTATGCATTATTAAAATACATTGTTTAAAAACATTCCACAGTAAAATTTGGATTTTTTTTTAAGTTATTACTTTAAAATGTAGTAAAATGGTAATAGTTATAGTACCATTGAAAACCTAACACATTCATTGGGAAGTTATTAATCAGATACAATATTGTTTTAGCTAAAATAAAAATTTATGACTACAGGCTTTATAATAGATTGCATCAGCCCACATTTTGCTACACATGAAGCCTTTCGCATTTACCACAACCGGTCATTGATTTGTGATCAAACTGTGCCAACAAAAACAATTGCACAAGTATATGTTGTTGAAAAATGGGAGTTGGTCTTTATTGACAGATTTTACAGACTAATTTAGTCATCTTGCTGTTCCACCACTGTGCCTTTCTCACTGACATAGATCCCATCAAGAAACTTCCGGATGTCCTTCTTTCTCACAGTAGTGGCCTGCTGAATCAGTGCAGCTGAGGGGAGATGGAAAAAAAAAAAAAGAAGAGAATAAGACAAAAGCTTGTAAAGACAAACCAGTTGAAATGGCATGGTGGTGCACCCATGAACTCGCATGTGCTGTAAGAGCTGTACAGGAAACAGTCATGTAACATGCAAACCTAGCCAGTTGTTAAAGCTGTGGACTAAAACGTTTGAAGTATTATCATGCTTGGATCAAGGTGAACGTGCAATAAAGCCCTATAAAAGATGGAGTGAAGTAAAGCTGTTTGGTGTGCAGGAGATGGTTAATTCATTCTAAACATGGCCTCATTTGAAATTTGGCACTTTGGCAGAGATGACACATGAAAACATATAAGAGACATGTTCAAGGACAAAAAGCAGGAAAACTAGCACAGAAGAGAGCCGATAGAAAGTCGAGGAGCAGCAGCAGCTTCTGTCACCCTGCGCGGCGGTCTCTCTAACCTCTCGTGTTCTCTACGACTCCGACTCCACTACAGTGCCCTTCTCAGAGACGTAAATACCATCCAGGAACTTTCTGATATCCTTATTTTTCACTGTGGTTGCCTGCTGGATGAGGGCCGCTGAAACAAGAAAGGCTGGGGAGGTGAGGCATGCACACACACTAGACCAGGGGTCTCCAACACGTCGCTCGCGAGCTACCGGTAGCTCGTGGCCTGATTGTTGGTAGCTCGCCAAGGGGCCGTGGACATATCGCATCTTTTGCGTGCTCAAGTTCGTTATTTCAAATGTAGGCGCGCGGCAAGCGCATTCAAAATTGAACCGACGCGCTCATTTTTTCTAGAGGCGCAGCGAGATTAAATCTCAACCCTTCTTACATGCGCATGCAAGTCTTTTAGGGGCTCGCGCTTCTTGAGACACACACGCAAGGTCTCTCATTTGCCGTGCGCGCGGCGCGCAACACGGTTTGAACATACATATTCACGTAGCTTTCGAAAACCGGGACATTCAGTGTCCCGGAAGAGTGCATAAATTTCCCGGGACAGGTTATTAAAAAGGACAACAGGTGGCAACCCTAACTATTAATGATAAAAGATAAGCTAATGTGCATTAATGTAAATGTCAGTAATTTATCTTTGACTCATTCTTTTATAAAAATGATTTAAAGGCTGAAATATGTGAGGTTTATCTTTTTATAAAACCTTTTTTGTCAACTTTATTTGAACTTGTACATGTTAGTATTGCATGTTGCAAGACACTGCTTTAAAATCTGGCCATCATTTTTAATGTTATTATTTTAATGTTTATGTAAACAAAGTGCATATTGATGCTAATTTTATTTGCTGGTTTTCGACATAAAACTTGGTGAATTGATTTTATTGTGTAGTATTATTACTTTTTGAACAGGATTCTGAGATAACCGTGATCATTATGATATATAATCATGAAATGAAATTTTCATGCCATTTCAGTTCTAGTTATGATGCACTATAAAATCAACTATAATTGTGTTTTTACAGTATATTATGCAAAGTACAATTTTATATAAAAAAAAATTCTTCTCTCGACATTTAAGGGTGACATACAGGCGTACAAAAACTCTTTTACTGGTAGTTGCCAATATGAGAGTTATGAGACATTATTTAAGAGATTTAAGTATTGTATTACATGAGTAGCTCTCGGCCACTTTCGTTTTTAAAAAGTAGCTCTCAAATGAAAAAAGGTTGGAGACCCCTGCACTAGACTTACAAAACCACAGTCTCTCACACACACACCTTACACATCTTTCACACACAACCCAATCAGGAACATTCTATTCAATCACAATGCAACCAGGGGTTAAGGATATCAGACGGGTGAAAGGAGGCTAAAATTGTTCAATTCAGAAAAATATAAACAATACATAAATCAGGACTGGTAATGGCAAATTAACTCGGAGGAAACAGGGTTGCTCGGGTCTAGCACAGACAAGGTGAGGGAGGGTAAAGCTTAGGCTTAGGGTTGCCACGAGGCCAGTAAAGGAAGAAAAAACATTTGAAATAAACTGACAAACAATTGGCAACTTTTGATAATTTATTTACTCTTGGATTTTTAATGCTTTAATATCTTAACTTGCGTAAACAAACAGTGAAATACATGAATGCTTACGCTCGTCACCACCGCGCAATCACCTGTCTTTATAATATAGTCCTGTAAATGCAGTTTACTTGCATTGCCAGGTTATTGATTTGCATGTAAACTGGTAATTCAGATTATTTCAATAAACTTAGCATATTGGTGTGCATGTACAGATGCTCAATCACAAAAACAACATCTTTGAGCACAATACTGGGATTAACTAAAACACTGACATAAACCAGAGGACCTATTAGAGAATCCAAGTTGTCTTTGCTAATTTGAAATAAAATTCAAATTGTGCTAATGCTAACAGAATTCATAGCCCCTTTAATGTGCAAACAGACCATAATGGTTTAAAATAATGCAAACCACTCAATGTCAAGGAGATATTGAGTTGCATGCATCACTCTAGTCATACTTATTATAATATATTGGCACTAGGGGTGCAACGGTTCAAATAGCTAACGGTTCAGTTTGCATCACGGTTTCGGTATGTGCTATGTTCAGAAAAAAGAAAAAAAAAAGACTAGTCAAATAAAATAAAGAAAAAAAATTATCTAACCACAAGCAAAATTACAAATAAATACAATAGAGCAAAGATACTAATAAAATAAACTATGCTTTTCAGGTAGGTCTAACATTAGTTTTCAGGTACAGATATTGAATAAAATAAATAAAATGTAAAACAACATGAAATATTTGACTGTATAAATTAAACCTTATTAAAGTTACAAAAGCTATTCATTTCAGAGCCGTGATTCAGTAGGCCGTACAAGTTAAATTAAGGCATAACAGTATATGTCTACTAGGATACTCAAGGTTGACATACTTTTTGTGTGAATTTGTTCATTCAAGTGCAAGACTTGAAAGAAAACTCAATTTCTGCACGCTGTCTGAGATGAGGGCGACACGCGCACAAATCTTCTCTCAGCGCGCGCGAGTTCTTTCACGTCTTGCTCTTCAATGTTGAACAGTTTACCAAAGAGTAACTTTTTTTATTATTATCACTGTTGTAATGTATTATTTGGGAAGCCAGCAAGTGAATTTATTGACGGTGAACCTGTCTGTTTTATGCGTTATTATCAACAAACCAGATTATAGATGCGTCATCAATTTTGAGATCAACCGTGGTGCACGTGCGTTCCGTACCGTGGGTGGAGAACGGTACGGTTTGATTTTTTTTACCGAGAACCGTTACACCCCTAGTTGGCACAGCACACCTTAAAATGATGCTCACCTGAGTTTGACACCAGCTCAATGTCATTACCCTCCAGAACCAGCTCGTCTTTTTGAGCAGCAGACACTGCACATGACACACCTACCAAAAAACAAAACACCTTAATTCTGTAACCAGGCATGTCTGCAGCAGAATTAAAGGGGTCATCAGATGCAAAATTCATTTTAATATGGTGTTTGCATATAAATGTGTATTTGCAGTGTGTGGACAACCACCATACAATGAAAAATTCCATTCACGTTTTTTCAATCCTCAAAAAGTCTAAACACTCAATCAAGCTGTTTGGATTTTGTGAGCAATATGATGTCATATTGCTCATCCACCAAGGCAGCACTTTGTGTGTCTTATGTGACACCCCCATGGAAGAGAGGGGTGGGGTGAGCAGTTGCTCATCATTTATAGAGACATGCACCAAAATGGGTCACTATGAACAGCTGTTTTTGAGGTAAAAAGGGTGTTTTACTGGTGATGCACCGAAATGGAAATTCTGGGCCGAAACCAAAAATTTAGGATGCACTTGGCCGAAAACCGAAACTGAAGCCGAAAATGGCTTTTTAAAAACTTGTATGTACAAAACCTAAAATATTTTTAACAATAAATATAAATACCAAAAAATATTATTCTTCAAGTTTTATGTTCCATCAAATAAAATTGTTTTTCAACAAATGTGAAAAAAGATCCACAATTGCCTGAATAACTGCACAAAAAAAAAAAAAAAAAAAAAACAGAATGGCTCTATTCTGCTGCTGCATTTTAACAATTTTAAAGGGGTGGTTTACTGCTTTTTTTCTTTGCATGATTGTGTTTATGGGGTGCAATATAACATGTATTCGTGGTTTTTCTTTTTTTAAAAGTCTTATTTTTCATAAATTTCACCTTTATTGTAAGCCTCTTTCTCCTCTGTCATTTGAACGACTGGTTGACTTCCTGAGTCTATGAAACCACTCCCTCAGAAACAGGCAATGGGCTCAGATTGGTTAGTTTGGGCTGGTGTGTTGTAATTGGCTAAACTGCGTAGCGCACGTTGTCCGTAACCGCCACGCCCCTTGCCTTTACGGGCGTGAGTCTCATGTGCTCCATGTAAACAATGGAGTCGATACTGCCGTATCAGTTTGAGCCAGAATCAGACCCAAAAAGCGGCGATGAAGAGAGTCAAGCAGAACCTCGCCAAACACGGCTGTTACAAAACGTTTCTGAATGGTACGTTTTTGAATGATTATTATTCTATTCTTCTATTACATACGAAGTTTGATACCCTGTTATACTTGAAAATGCTACTGCTGCTTGTTAGCTTTTTGAGATACGTTTTTATCTTGATTAAACATTTTAAACAAATGATTACATGAGTAATAAAGTTTTTTAAAGTTATTGTTTTATCAATATAATGAACAACTGTTTAGCTATTAACAAAACTTAGTTTACTCTGTGTATCGTTTTCTTAGCATCGATATAACTGGCTACTATAAACAAACACTGTTGACATTGATCACGTTCATGATCAAATCGAAAAATTACGTCATAAAGTAGCTATACATGGCAAATACTAGTGCTGTAGCGACGCGTCGATGACGTCGACGCTTCGACGTCAAAATTACGTCGACGCCATATTTTTGCGTCGACACGTTCTTCATTTATTTATTTTTTGCACCGTTTCCGGCAGTACAGCTCGCAAACACACGTGGGAGACCGAAACATTGCAGAATGGAGGACGAAAACCACTAGAAGTGAATGTGCTTTCCATTAAATGAATCACACGCAGTAAACATCCTTAACAAAACAAAACAAAAAAACGTTGCAATTTGGACGCGCAAACTGAGTGCCGGTGCGGTGAGACGTACGGCTCGGGCAGTTTCGGCTTGCAGTCGTTCATCCGCGGACGCGGCGCCGCGCGCGCTGTTACAAAAGAAGCCGTGCACACAGTCAAGCGAAATGGGGTCTTGCCGGTCTTGCGCACCCAACGCATCATTTTTGCCGCGCGCTCGCGCGGACGCCTTGAGTATCAAGGCTTTGCTCCGTGTCAGCGCGCGCTCTGATCGGTAAAGGGAAACAGACTCTCCCGAATCACCTCCAGCAGTAGCAGAAGCACCACTGACTCCGCCTCCGTTTCCCTCGTAAGCTGATATTAGTATTTAAACATTCTCTATGATAAAAAATGTTTGTACAAAATATTTTAATAACACGGTTTTGGCTGTTATAGAGTTCTAATGACGGTGTTCAAATACATAACATTAGACTAACGTTAGCCAGCTTATACATTCAGTACGCTAGTTGGTATTTATTTGAAATGCATTATGGTTTTTTTATTAATCGAGCAGCAGAAAAATTATCTTTTATATTAATCGCCCAATTAGTCGTTAGATTAGTCGACTAATCGATAAAATAATCGCCCAACTAATCGTTTTGTTAATAATCGTTTACCCCAGCCCTAGCAAATACATTTACGAAATCTATATGATTACAAATTAAGGTCCAAAATGTTTGTACGCGTTTGCCATAGAAACATGAAATAGCATTGCTAATCAAGTGACTATAAAGCCAGCGCTGGCATTTGTTTACGTCCTTGATAAAACGAAACCATTACGTCTAAAATTATACAAATACGTTTAAAATTATTAAGTCTTACTTACAGGTTGTGGCCCAACAACTGCTGCATCTGGTTTTAACGTTGGAACAGCTACAGGTTTTAGCAACAGTTTCTTGTGGAATCCGGCATTGAATTGTTGGAGATTCAGGAAGCTGTCTTCAGTGAAATGTGCCGCACTAAGAGCTAAATTACGATTGTAATTGTCAGAAACATTATCAAACATAAATTGCAGCCATTGTTGACGAACTACAGTGTCTGTAGGAAGCCCGAACACAGAAGACCTGACAGCTGGATGAAAATAACACACTTTTGACGGCATGTTTAGCTCCCCTGTAACTTCCTCTTCGGCAAAGCCGCAGAAATATGATCATGCCCTTTTTTGCGTATTCCGGAGGGAGGGTTGATACAAATGTATGGGTTAGTGACGTCTAAAACCCAGCTGTAGTCCCAATCGAGTCGTTTTTGTAGGCATTTACACTTCCTGATTTTTAAAAGACGATATCTTTGCTTACATTGAACTTTCAGCGCTGCAACTTTGCAGATAATGTTCATGCACCAACAGCAACATTACACACTATTTAACCCCTTAACTGTCACCGTCCCACAGGTGGGACGCTTGCCCATATATATTTAGAACAATAATATCTTAGTAAAAACCTAAAGTAATATTGACAAACTATATATCATTTGAAAGCTTACAATCTCTAGTTTTCATATTTGGTGGCTGTTTTTAAAAATAAATTACAGAGGAGTAATTTATTAATTTGCAACAAGAATATTTCATATTCATTAGGCGTGTTTAGGCCTTTATTTTTGAAATAGAAATAAACATGAAAAATTATGAAAGATTGGTTGAAACCTCAGTTTGTTTTCATGCCAAGAGTTCAAAAGATAACACACAATTAAATTTTATGAGAAAAAAAGTTCTGAAAATGTTTAGAATATAAAGAAAAATATTATGGATTCTCGATTTGTGAGGTGGCAGCGAGCTATAGCGCACATATGTGCTCTTTTTATGTTTATTAGAGGTTGAAATCAAATCAAATACTGCCAAAACACCCATACTATTTCTGAATAGGATGTATACTTCATAAATTGTATGAAAGTATGGAAATACATGGTTCAGATCACTCAAAACATATATGAAAATGGAGACGCCCTTATATGGTCAGTAAGGGCTGGCTTTCCAACTAGTGAAAAAGTTTGGTACTGCGCCCAAATAAAATCTTGACTGAAAGCTCATTTTTTGAGATATCAACCTAAAATTTGGAACACAACTTGTTTATATTTTTGGCTTTAATTTTCTAGCAATTTTAGAGTAAAATATATTTTGTAATATATATATTTTATATAAAATATAAAAAAATATATTTTTACATTCTATATTTTCATAAACTCAAACTTATAACTTTTTTTCTGTTTCACTTTCATACTTTATTTCACTTCTACAATAATCTGGCATGTTTCTTCTTAAAAACAAGACCAACCATATGTCTATATTCCAAAGCATTCTTGAATTACAGCCATTTAAGTTTGTATAGTGATTTTTTTGTCTATGCGAAAAGGGGGTGACAGCTAAAGGGTTAAAATGAAAAAAGTGAAATCGCAATCAACCACCCCTTTAACTTACATTTTAAATTGCTGTGCAAAACAAGTGCAAAAACAGCACTAGAACTTAATCCAAACTGTAAACAACATGTAAGCCTATGTAGCTTTAGGAAACAGTTGTGCAGTGCTACGCAAATTTTAATGTAACTGCTATACACAAAAAAATTGGATTGGGGGTCTTACTGGGGGGGGGTCTTACGCTTCATGTGGCACACCAACACACACAAGGTCTCTCGCTCTCTCCCTCTCTAGCGTGGGCGCTACAACGGTTTGGAGCACGAGCTCTTGCTCTTTGAACTAATTTGCGGGCATCAGGGAGCCGCTATCAATATGCGGGAGACATCCCTATCTTTGATAGAAGACGTGTGATAACAGCTTGACCGTGAGTGAAACCTAAGCGCTTGCGCACGGATGGGAGGGGCAGGTGACCTTCATTTTCAGTTTACGTTTTCGGCTGTTTTTTTTTTTATTTCGGCCCGAAACCGATAATGCAATTTTCGGCTGAACATTTTCGGCGGCTGAAATTTCGGTGCACCCCTATGTTTTACACAACCATTGAGGAATTATAACCAAAGTAGGCCACAAACTTTACATGAAGACCTTAAAGAATCCGACCAACTTGTGGAAAATAGGCATCCAATGACCCCTTTAAGGGGTTTGTGATGACAGACATTCCACCAATTCAGATGAAAAGCCTTAACACATACCTGCCCTCATGCGAACACGGCGGACGTACTTCTCTCCCAAGAAGTTCCTGATCTCTACCAAGGAGCCAGTCTCCTGCATCACCACGTTAATGGGGAAATGGGCATATACAGATCGCATCTTGTATCTGAAGCCCTAGAGAACAAATGAAACATGCATCACATCACATAGTCTATATCTTTTCCTCTTCAATATAACTAGAACGAGATTATAGGGTAGGACACTAAAACAGTTCTTTTAAAGCTGCTCTAGACAATGAGCATAAAGAATTGAGAATGAATGTACAAAAACCGAGTTTACTTACCAGGGTGACCCCCTTAATCATGTTCTGGACATGACTGCAGATGGTGCGGACTGTGGCCAACTCCTTCCTGTTACCCCACCACTTATCCACACGCAGCTAAAACAAACAAACAAACAACACGGATCATCCACTGAAAGTCCACACACGCTAACAAGGTATGTTTACATGCACGGATTTGTCAGAATTAATCTAATCTGATTTACATTTTTTACGTGTACATCACATGTATTCAGAACACTTCATTGTCAATGTCACCTGAGCTACTGCAAGCATAATTTACCGGTAAGCCCCGCCCCTCAAACGCAGATGAGCCAATGGCAGTTGAGTATCAGTTGCACGGGGACCGGAACTCGGACATCTTTAGGTTTCAATGCCATAGAGCAGAGCTTCTCAATCCTGGTCCTGGGACCCACAGCCCTGCACATTTTATGTTTCCTTTAACTGACACTACCAGCTCAGTTCATTTAACTCTTTCCTAACGAGCAGATGATCTGAATCAGGTGTGTTAAATGAGTGCACAGCTAAACTGTGCAGAGCTGTGGGTCCCCAGGACCAGGATTGAGAACCACTGCCATAGAGAAACATTGGAAGATCTGAAGCTCTCACAAGCAACAATGATTCCAGGTATCCTGAGAGGATGGGCATTCATGTATTGAATTACCGTACTGTGCACGTGCTCAGAGCTTTTCAAAAGTGTGATACGATTTGCAGGAACGGACCAATTATCTGCGCAATACGACTGAAGCCCGGTTTATTTATATTAATAATGATGTGAGCAGTAACCTGGTTCCCTAATGATTCAACCCTAATGAAGACGGAAACATTCATTTTCTGGTTATCATACTCATACTTTGTTAAAATTAAAGTTAGTGAGTCCATGCTAGCATACAAACGTAAATAGCTTACTGTTCTCACAACATGTACAGTGTAGGTTAAAAACAGCCATCTGTGATAGTGACGACCAGAACATGAGGCTTCTCCTGCTTGCATTGTGATCTGCCGTTAAACATGGCATATTTAAGTCCCACTTGAATGCTCCTGGACGAGAGGTGTTCATTCTGTGTCTAAAATTTATCAAAAACATCTTGGGACAAGGTTTTTCACACTGACAGCTGTCATTGTAAGATAGTTAGCAACTAGTTTGTTTTTCCGAGATTGCAACAGTAACTAAGGGTGGCGGGGCTTACAGGAAGGTCAATTGCCGTTTTCCCCTTCATGATATATATAAAAATATATAAAAGCAAGCTGACATGTCAGAAAATCTTTAGCAAATATTTAATATTCAGTCTTCTCAACTGACCAGTTCAAGACAAAAATACACATGTTCAGAAGATGTAAAACAAACAAACCCATCATGACACTAAATAGTTATTTTTTTCTTGTTGATCAGATTACTTCAGCCAGTATAGTATAAACAAAGTATATAATAAAACAATTAAAGAGCAATTTAATATAAGATACCCTAAAAAAGAGGGCTTAAAGGGAAGATTTAAAAACACTACAGCATGCCTAATCTTAGAGGGCAGATAGTTCCATAGTTGAGCTAATAAAGAGGACACCCCATTAACCATAGCTCTTAAAAGAGATGGAGGTACATTATGTATCAAGACTGCAAACCTTCTTCTGTTTCTTGCCCAACAGACTGAGCTCCAGGTTAATATGGTTGAACTCCCGGCGGAGAACGCCACGGGGTCCCTTCACTGTAACTGTGCGGCCCTTGAGGGACACCTCGACTGCAAGGAAACACACAAATTAGTAAACATGAAGGCATGGAGTGGATTAAGGAGAAAACTCTCTAAACTATATACGCGAGAAGTGTGTGACTGCTTAGGACGTGATGCATGATATTTGACATACCGTTGTCGGGGATGTCCACAGTCTGGTTACTGAGAATGGTCTTCATTCTGAAGAAAACAAGCGCAAAGCAGTCAGCAAAAAGCATACTCTGTCCATCACAATTACCAAGTTTTATCACTAATTAGAACAGAATAACTGATAGCCTAGTAGTACTACAAACCCGGTGGAATCTAGTCAATTACACCAGGGTAGTACCGTTTACGTGTTTGTGAATTTAAAGTCTGTTTTAATGCTACTTGGACATTACTAATGGCATTATGAGACAAACATGGTTTAATATCAATGTGCTTAATGAATGACTTGTATTTGCTCCGGCCTACACGTCAGGCTAACCGATAAACACTAACCAGACATACGGCACTTATCAAAAAGCATCGGGTTTTCGGCACTAATACAGCCACATATATTTTCATTAACATATAAACAAAGTCTCGAGACACTAGGCAAACCTAACGCATTTGATATTAGTGCAGATGGAACTTGATTAAAATGACCAAGAACAGGATGCGCCATGTTCTTACCTCGCTGAATAAGGGGGAAAGGAAGGAGGAAGGACGTGATGACGTAAATGTAACCCATACGTCATGCGTCACAAGCCAGTCTGAAAGGCACGACCAAGCGATTACAGATACTGAAAATCACGTTACTGAAGCAAAACAACTAAGGTTATCAGTAAATATTTAAAATTAGATTTTAGAAATATATATTTCTGTATTTATTATGCATATGTTAACAATAAAATATATCACATTCACATTTTTGTCAGGTATATAACGCCCTGGTCCTAATCATAAAGTTAATCGATTACAGAGCTTTGATTTGTTGTCAATGACAGGCTCATGCTGAATCTAAAGTCATGGCGTTGATCAGAAGTTGTTGTTGTGCTGCGGGTCGATATTCTTCTAATCATCTGTTTTTACCATCAAAATGCTTTGAGGCGTCTAATGTAAGCGATTTCTTCGTTCTGTTATAGTTTTATTATGACTGACTGTATAAAAATAGAATGTTAAATAGTTACGTGCTAACGTAACCTGCTCAACCGGTGCAGGCCAGTATAATGTCCTCCGATTTAATATATTAAAGTTTGTTCGTTTTTTATATGCATATTATGCTGAGTTAACTGAACTGTTTGATGATGATATTACTATAAAAGTTTTTAATTGAGGTCACGCTCGAATCGTGCTTCTGGTCGCAGGTTTACTACTGTAACAGACTGACCACTGCTGCAAACACATCCACAATCACCGAGAAGAAGAAAAACATAAAAGAGGATGGACTGAACCTCCAGGACTTCATATCAGGAGAACTGTCAGAAAAGAGCAAGTGGGAGGAATACAGAGGCAGCCTGAAGAGAGAGAAGGGAGAAAGGTAAACGAGTGGACACCGCTTTAATATTTAGAATTTTTATCAAGTGCCATGGCCATCAATACTCCACCAATACCACCATGTTTTTTATGGCTTCATTCACAGTGGTCACTTTATCAGTGTTGTACAATTGTGCCTTTAGACATGGATGTTATTTGTAAATAAATGAGATGTGTGATTAAATTACTAAATGTACACAGACATTTAATTTTTATATCCTGCCTGGTAAAATGTATGAAATTAACCCTGTAACGCAAGCTTGACATGAAATAATAGTCAGGAAAAAAAACACCCATTTTATTCAGAGGTCCAAACTGAGCAAAAATATACAACTTTGTGTAGTTTGGTGATATGTAGGCTATATCACCAAAAGGAAAACTCTGATAGCTTGTAATGTATATCAATGAGATCTTTGAAACAGTAGGCTATAGCAGCCTTCTTGCATAAAATACATATAAGTTGTTATTCTATTTCTCCCAATAATATGTCTTAGTAAGATGATATTTAAATGTTTAGTTTTAAGATAAATGCTCTGTAGTTTTTTATTGGGTGGCAAAACATAGAATACAATACAATGATGATAGAGATATACAAATAAACATCCCTCAAAAGCATGATGTATTATATGTAATATTGTTTTGCTACATTTTAACCTGATTTTCCTAAAAAAGGATGGCTAATGAAGCTGGACCTAGCTTCAGTCCAGTAGAGACCTGAAGGGGAACGTTTTTAGAATTTACAAAAAGGCCTTTTAAAGTGTAAACTATTAATCGGAGGACAGAAGGCATATAGTAGGTTGTGTGCAACAGGTTGTTCAGCAGATATTATGTTGGAAATGTAGAGGGCCTAGAAATTTGTGTATCAAATGATACACTAGGCATTTATAGAGTTAAAATATAGGCCTAATACTTTTTAAGATAGATAGATAGATAGATAGATAGATAGATAGATAGATAGATAGATAGATAGATAGATAGATAGATAGATAGATAGCTTGGGATTTTTTTTTTTACATTTACGTACATGTATACAATTCAGTCCATAGAATTTAACCAGTGTTTTTATTTTATTTTCCCAGGCTAAGGCTACCACCATGGCTAAAGAGAGAGATTCCTATAGGAAAGAACTTCAACAAACTGAAGAACACACTTAGAGAACTGAACCTACACACAGTGAGTTTCTGAAAACATGCCTGACATTTCAACTCATGACACAATATTTAAAATTTTACAGTTCAATTAAAGGTGCTATGTGGAACTTTTCTACTAAAATGAATCCTTTTTTATTGCCTGTGTGTGAAGGGGTTGTAATCACACATTACAACGATCCACTTGTCGAGTTTTGCTATTACTTCTGAAGGCCAATATTCATATTTATATGTGAAGTCTCCGGGTCGGATTTACCGCGAAATCCAACGGATGTGACGTGTATGCGCGCTCCCAAGCCCTTGTAGACGGTCAGGGAGTTACGTCCGGTTATACGTCCGGTTACGTCCGGCATCCCCGAGGCCCGCCACTCTAGCGTTCGTGCAAGGGTCCCCCTGGGACCTTTCTCGCCCGAATTTGAGCTCTCTGGGTCTTTGCGTTCCAGAGATACGAGCGATTTCTTCTGAGATCATGACGTCACCGGCGTCCGCAATTTTGCAGCGCGCCCGATGGTTTTCTGCTAATATCTCCGCGAAAACACCACCAAAAACTATGTAACTTATATGGTTCTTTTCAGCTCGACTAGACGGTCCCAAAAATGCTCCCCGAATCCGCCTAGTATTCGCCGAGATATTTGCGTAATAGACGGTATTGTCTGTGAGAACGAGCACGAGCGCTCTTATAAAAATTGGTTGCAATCTGAAACATCACCACTAGAGGCCGCTAATTGTTACATAGAGCACCTTTAAAGGAATAGTTCTCTCATGAATTTGAAAAAAACGTGCATTTGAAAAATTATCACAACAAGAGAAGTTTTCAGTACAATGAAAGTGGTAGACAACCAGGGGCTGTCAAGCAACAAAAATAATAAAAATGCACCATAAAGCATACAAATAATCCATACAAGCACTATATACACTACTATTTAAAAGTTTGGGGACATACGTTTTTTTAAAGGTGAAGTATGAAGTTTCTGCGTCACTAGCTGAATTACAAAAACAAAGCATATTTTCAAACAACCTTGCAAACGGCTCTTTCACGCATCGCATCTCCCCAAACTGACATAAATGCAGATTGTACATCACAGTCATAGCTCTCAGATGCTTTTAGCTGAGTTGCTATGTGTCATGAGTAAGCAATTGAGTAGACTAACACTGTCTAGAGCTAACATGAGCGTCTCGCTTATAATCAACCCATCCAACGAATTTTTACTATATTTTTGATCAAATAAATGTAGCCTTGGTGAACATGAGACTTCTTTCAAAAACATTAAAATCGTATTGACCTCAAACTTTTTTTAGTGTATAGCTATATTCATGGCTACGAAGGTTTAGAAAAGACATCCACGTCTTCTACAGGCACTCTGGTGGCTGACGAGGCCTATGCGGGACAGGCAGGTCTTGTGCCACAACGACTGCAGGTAAAGGTCTGGTCCAGGATGGGTGCTGAGGGGACACGGTTCTTCCTTCTTCTCCTAATGTCCTTCATACTGGCCCTGCAGGTATCTTCAAAGAGGGAGGTGGCCTGATTGGCTGTGAGCCGCCAGGAGTCGCGATCAGCTGCTTGTGTTGCCCACTGACGGTGATCGATGCAGCAAGCAGTGGGACTTCTTCAGGGAGTCTTTGTACCGCTTTCGTGGTGCCCCGATGTTGCGGTAGCTAGAAGACCGTTCCCCGTACAGCACAATCTTAGGTAGGTGGTGGTTTTCCATCCTGGAGACGTGGCTGCCCAGCGAAGATGTGCCTTGAGGACCATGGCCTCGATGCTAGTGACCTCCGCTGACTCGAGGACTTCAGTGTTGGCGACGAAGTCACTCCAACGAATGTTGAGGATTGTTCATAGGCAGCGCTGATGGAAACGCTAAAGGAGTCTCAGGTGATGACGGTACGTGACCCAGGACTCAGCGCCATACAGGAGAGTGGTCAGCACAACAGCTTTGTATAGACTGACCTTCGTGTCTTTTTTGAAGAGGTTGTTGTTGTTTCAGACACGTCTGTATAGTCTGCTGAATGCACTGTTTGCCTTGGTCAGCCTGTTGCCAACTTCTTTGTCGATCTTGGCGTCAGAAGAGATCAATCACCCCAAGTTGATGAAATGGTGGACAGCCTTCAGTTCTGTTTGTTCGATGGAGATGCTTGGTGGATGGTACTCTTCTTCAAGCTGACTTCAAGGGACAAGATCTGAGCAATTTTGCAAAACAGGACGTGATTTGCTGCATTGCTGCCGCTGTGTGAGCAAGAATGGCAGCATTGTCAGCAAACAGCAGCTCCCGGATCAGTTGCTCCATGGTCTTTGTGTGGACTTGCAGACATCTCAGGTTGAACACGCTCCCGTCAAGACGAAAACGGATGTATACGCCATCTGCGTCGTCGAGGTCCTCTGGTCTGCTGGAGCATCATGCTGAACAAAATGGTGAGAAGTGTGGGAGCAAGAACACATCCCTGTTTCACACCATTTGCAAAAGGGAAGGGCTGTGAGAGGACGTTGCTATGTCTGACTTGTACAAGCTGGTCTTCATGAAGCTGGATGATCAAACTTCTGTGGGCAGCCTAGCTTTTCCAGAACTTTCCAAAGTCCCTGCCTGCTCATGGTATGAAATGCTTTTGTCAGATCCACAAAGGTGACGTACAGAGCTTCGTTTTGTTCCCGCACAGGATCGCTCAGGATTTGGAGGGACCATATAACGCTTTTAGAGCTTTGTAGAATCCCCTGCAGGCACCAGTATCAGCGCAAAGCTGAGTTCTTACTGCGAGGTTGGTCCACCACTCGTTCTGAATCTCTCGAAGCTTACGCTGGAGGGTGCTGCATTCCAGGCGGAAGGCTGCTTTTTTATGCGGGCAGGATGGTTGGGCCAGGTGGGCCTTGTGTGCTGATCTCTTCTTTGACAGCAGCTCTTGGACTTCTAAGTTGTTCTCATCGAACAAATCCCTGTTTTGCTTTGTGGAGAATCCGAGGGTATCTTCAGATGTTTGCAGAACAACAGTTTTGATGCGGTTCCACAGCACTTCTGGGGCCGGAGGCGAGTCGGCTAGGCAGATGGGTTCCTCTAGCCTAGATCGTAGGCTCTCCTGGAAAACAGTCTGCAGACCTTGAGCTTCTTCCTCGGGCGGGGCGCCAACTTTCCTTGGTTTGGGCTTAAAGTGGAATATGATTTTGCAGCGGACAAGGTCGTGGTCTGTGTGACACTCGGCGCTGGGCATTACCCTGGTGTGAAGGACATCTTTAAGGTCACGCTGGCGCACTAGGATGTAGTCTATTAGATGCCAGTGTTTTGACCGAGGGTGCATCCAGGTTGTCTTCAGACTGTCTTTCTACTGGAAAATGGTGTTCGTAAAGGAAAGCTGCTGTTCAGCACAGAGTTGAGTAAAAAGCGTCCATTATTGTTGCAGCTGCCCACACCATGCCTTCCAAGTACGCCTTTCCAGGTTTCTGAGTCTCTGCCCACTCTGGCGTTAAAGTCGCCAAGGATGACAATCTTGTCGTCAGCTGGGACATCTTGAGGAAGGCTGGGTAGATCGGATAAAACTTATTTTTGTCTGCAGGATCTGCCTGGATAGCTATATAGTAGTGTGATAAACAGACGTTATTTTGCTATTCACTGAAAATCCATTTTTACTGAATGTAAAAGAGCAACTTGGACATTCTGCAATAAATAACTCCTTTTGTGTTCCACGGTTTCAAAAGAGAGGGAGAATAAAAGATGACAATAATTTAATTTTGAAAGCGAATTATTATTCCTTTATGCTTTTAGACCAGTGGTACATGAAATAAACACTGTTATTTTGGTTACAGGTCTGCGAGGAGGCCCGTTGTCCAAACATTGGGGAATGCTGGGGAGGAGGAGAGTATGCCACAGCCACCGCAACCATTATGGTGGGTCTCAAAAACACCTACAAACATACAAGGATAATATCTCTATTAATGGTCTTTCAAACAGTATTTCTTCCCTAACAGAGGAATTTTGATTCTGCTTGATTTCCCTTACTCGTTCCATAGTTAATGGGGGACACATGCACACGTGGCTGTAGGTTTTGTTCCGTTAAAACGGCGAGACGTCCTCCACCTCTTGACCCTGATGAGCCATATAACACAGCTGAAGCCATTGCAGCATGGGGACTGGACTATGTAGTGCTCACATCAGTGGACAGAGATGGTGAGGAAACATGAAAACGACAACAAACCAAAGTTAAACGCTCTGTAAAATGCCTTGGTTTGCCTATTCCATTGGTTTGCTACTTACTAGTCAGTTGCAAGTTATATTTGTTGGAGGGGCATTCTCCTCTGTCTAGAAAGCATTTGATTGGAAGAAAATCTGTGTAGTGCAGGATGAGTCATTAATTATATTTGGTCGTTTTTCTAAAAGCAGAAAACCCTTTTTTTTTTTAATGTGTTATCTGTTAAAAAATATTGTGTGCATGGCATATAGAAGCGAATAGACATGGACCAAGAAAAACATAATTGTAATTTTGTTTTCATGTGTCTTTAAAATTCTTCATTGTATTGTAAGTTTCCTTATCCTTACAATATTTTTATTATGCTGGACAGACATTCCTGATGGTGGAGCTGAACATTTTGCAAAGACCGTCTCCAGCCTTAAAGAAAGGTACAGAGATTAGGCCTACTCTTTTTGTTTTTTTTTAGAATCAACTCATTCATTCGTTTCTCTCATACATGATATTTTCTCTCTAAGGAACCCTAAAATCCTGGTCGAGTGTTTGACTCCTGATTTCCGCGGTGATCTGGCAGCAGTGGAGAAAATTGCTTTGTCTGGGCTTGATGTTTATGCTCACAATATAGAGACAGTTCGAGAACTACAGAGGTTGGTGCATCTTGTGCGCTCGCATAAAAATGCTGTCATGTCTGTTACATTTTTCTTATACGTGTGTGTTTTTTTTTTTATTATTCTTTTTAATGCAGTTTAAAAGTCAAGAAATACAGACAGCTTTAACAAAGTGTTGTTTGATATGATTAAGTTTTGTGCATTTTTAGTTTTAAGCAAAAAATAATTATTATAAAAATATTGAAATAGTTCCACATAATAATTATACATATTTTATTTTTATTTATTTATTATGTAATTTTTTTCCTGTTGCTTTTTGTAGTCACCACCAGATGGCAGAAATATCTAGTCTATCTTATTAAGTGAATTCGTAACAGTAGTTCTCATCCTTTATGATTCTCACTTCTGTTTAAAGCTTGGAGATTTCATTGCAGATCTCACTTTCACCTTTGATCTTTGACCTTAAGGCATGTGCGTGACCCCCGTGCAAACCTTGACCAATCACTGAGTGTTTTACGACATGCTAAAAAAGCGAAATCCAGTGTGCTCACAAAGACTTCCATCATGTTGGGTCTCGGAGAGTCAGATGCACAGATACATGCTGCTCTTAAGGGTAATGTTCCGTAACCTACACTAATTCATACCAGAGTTTCACATGTATTATGTTTATAATAGGAGGTAAATAAATATTCCTAATATATTGGCATATAAGAGATATTTGTCTTCTTGCAGAATTAAGGGACTCTGGAGTGGACTGTCTAACACTGGGCCAGTACATGCAGCCAACCAAACGTCATCTCAAGGTACAACAACAATACATAATGATAAAACAACCGAGCTGTCTTAAGGCCTGTTCACACCAAGAACGATAACTATAGTTATAACTATATTAGCACCCACACAAACGCACAATATATTTCTGTTTATTATAAGCAAGCTCTGCAGTTATGTCATCTCGTCTGTCGCTTTAAATGCTCTAGCTCCGCTTGATGGGTTCTGATTGGCTGTCAATGTTTTATCAGTCATCAGCTAGGATATCATTTCTCTCTGCCGTTATAGTTGTGGTGTGCGGACTCTGCTATTCTTTTACATTTAGAATGATTTTTACAACTTTTATAGTTATTTTCATTCTCGGTGTGAGCGGGCTTTTAGATGGCACACTCGCGTCTGTTCAGTGACCATCTGATGCATTCTGCACACAGTGGCATATGCTGGCTGACATCACCAGTTCCAGTGTGATTGGCTGGTTTTGTGCAAATTTCAGGAATAAATTTGTGGTCACATAAGCAAAATGTCGGCGAAATTGTCCATAGTCTATTTTTAAAAGTGTAGCAATGTATGAAGCACATCTCACCTTCAAGTCACTTTTAAACCAAGGAGCTTTGTATTGATCTTTACGGGTGAATCCATGTGACCAAGTTAAACCCCTCACACGAAAAAGTGGATTCCTATGGACTAGATTTCACTTATAAACATTTGCAGAACAATGTTAATGTATGACTGTACCTTAAGTAATTGATTATAGATAACCCGCCCCTAAAAGGCCACATTTCCTGTTTTATACATATTTTAGTTTCATTCTGTTACATCATCACATAACGCACTTTTAGAATGGCACCTTCTTGAACACATCATTCTAACAGTGTGTCTGATTGAAGGTGGAAGAATATGTTACTCCTGAGAAGTTTGCTCACTGGGAGAAGGTTGGCCAGGAGATGGGCTTTGTCTACACAGCCAGTGGGCCACTTGTGCGCTCCTCTTACAAAGCAGGTAACCTGAGTGCACATTTAAATTTATAAAGATTTATATAATATCTAGTGTAGATAATGCTATTCATTAGCAGTACCATTTTTCTCAATATCTGGTTTTCCATCCAAAGTTTTGAATTTTACTTTTGCGCAAAATAAAGGACCATTTCCATCCTATGTGTTTAAGAGAAAAAAATCTTCAGTTCCTGGAAAATTGCAGCCAAATATCTGTAAAAAAAAATTTAAGTTGCTGCAATCAGGAAGCAACTGTGACTCGTGTTATTTTACGTTCAGATGCAGATGCCTGGGGCCTCATGTACAAAGACTTGCGTTGAATTCATACTAAAACATTGCGTAGGGACAAAGCTGTAAATGTGCGTACGCACAAAAAAAAAACCAGATGTATGAATCTCTGCGTACGAAGGATCCCACGCATATTCTCTTTGTACATCCCAATTAACGTAAAATTGAGCGCACATGCACGAGCACAACGCCCCACCCAGTCTCCCCTCCAATTAAATTCATTTAAATATGGTAATTAGTCCAATTTGGCAAAAAAAAACCTGCAAGAACATGGCTAAAGCAAGCAAGAAATGAAATTTCACTGAAAATGTCTTCTATGTGAATATATGTTAACGTGTAATTTATTCCTGTGATCAAAGCTGAATTTTCAGCATCATTACTCCAGTCTTCAGTGTCACATGATCCTTCAGAAATCACTATAATATGATGATTTGGTGCTCAAGAAACATTTATGATTATTATCAGTGTTGAAAACAGCTGTGCTTCTGCTTCATATTTTCGTGGAAACCGTGATATAGTATTTTCAGGATTCTTTAATGAATGAAAACTTAAATCAAACAGATATAGAAATCTTATAATCTTTTGTAACATTATAAATGCATTTACTGTCACTTTTAAACAAATTCATTGTGTCCTTGCTGAATAAAAATATTACTTTTTTTATCTTTATTGACTGAATTAATGAAGTTTATTTTTTATTCCTAGTTAAGTCAGCGCTGCCATTGCTAGACGGGTTGTATCAATTTGCACATGCTTTATATATGTTCTTACTTAAGTGCATAATATCATATTTTAATAAGACTCGTGTGACAATAATATGTCAAATAATTTATCAATTACAAATTATAAGTAATATCTGACAGCTGGTGGTGCGATAAAACAATTCGTAGTGTAATGTTTGCCACTTCACTTTATTGCCTCTGAGTCGCCAACGGACAAAAATGACGCACGACAAATGTACGTACGCCAGACATGAAGTTTACGTGAAGGAACGCACATTATTATGTTAATTTCACTGTTAGTACATCTGGCCGTGAACGTGAAAGCTGGCGTACGCCGTGTGTTTGTGCGTACGCAATGTTGATACACGAGGCCCCTGGTGTTTGGGAACGTGATCATGAGATCATTATATTCTGGGAGGTCATTATATTCAACCATTTTGACAGATTTTGGCTCATTTCAAAATGACCAAACCAACATTTGAGATACTGTGCCATGAAATTGGTCAGCTGGTTAGTCCAGATATCTAATCGCATACGTTTTTTTTTGTTGAACCTCGAGGGATTTATTAGGTATATGTTTCCGTCTTAGTTTATGTGCATGTCTGATCGGATAAAAAAATCATCTGTCCGAATTGAGCACTTAAGTTTTTATGCGCATCTTGTCGTTTCCATTCAGCATTTAATCTACTTTTAAATAGATCAATTCTTTTACAACAAGATGGTGTAGTTTTGACCATCAGGGCAGCCAAACTTTGACTCCCACGTTTCAACTATCACGAAGCTCACACACTTGCACATACTGTTAATTTTTTTTAAATGCACTGTCTCATGTTTTTATACATATATTTCTTAGGAGAGTTCTTTTTGAAGAATCTGCTGGAAAAGAGAAAGACTGAAGACACCACAGCAGCAGCAGAGTAAAACTGCTTAACATCACCTGTCTATCCTCTCTCTTCTCTACAGTATAAACACTATTAAAGAGAGAGTTCACCCAAAAATAAAATTCTGTAATCATTTACTCATCCCCATGTCATTTTTTTAACCATACAAGTTTGGAATAACACAAGGTTGCGAGTAAATGAAAATTTTCATTTTTGGGTGAACTATTCCTTCAAGTATACACATCACAAAATAAAATTGTTGTAATAACATTTTTTAAATGAACATATTTGATTGTTTTAGAAATGGATTAAAGGTCTGTATATCATGCACCATTTAAGTAATATAAATAGAATGTTCAATTTAAACTGGTCAATTAACTTGTGTTAATTGTGCATTTTTTTTTTGTTTCAGCCATGGTTGTCCACCATATTTTAAGTCTGTGAAATGAATAGATGACAGTGCTTCTTTGATTGGTCCATATTTATTTAAGAAATGAGTTTTCTGCAATCATTGTACATGACAATTACAAACCTGTACAGAGATGATTTTATAAAAGCTACAGATGTGACTCTACAATAACTAATACACAGTGCAGGTCCAACAATATATATCAAAAGACTAATAAATGATCAATAACTGGGTGACACAAACAGAAGGTGTACTCGCATGCCAAATTTAAGGCAAATGTTTTGTACTGTTTGTGTCCCACATGGTCCTAATATCAAAATTACCATTTCTCATGTTGCTGCTCCTTCAGACATCGCTCTCAAATACTATTTGTATGCAAGTAGGTAATTCTGCCACTAAAATCCATTACATTAGTTATGGATGATAGCCATAACTAATAATAGCCATAACTAATAAACTACTAATGATAGCCATAACTAATAATACTCTACTAAGTGGAGCGTTGAAATGCATTAAGACCAGTTTTGAGCACAGTTATGTGTGTATATATAATGAACATTCTAAAAAAAAAAAAAATCTTAAGAATCATGATTTAAAAAACTAAGATGATAAAGTCTTTAACACATTAAATTACTGCATTTAGATAAAACTAAGAGATAAAACTCTTAAGAGAAAAAAAATTCTGTTAAACAGTTCAACACACACACAGAGCACATGCATTTTTACAAACAAAGGAGTCCGTAGTTTTCCAGGAACGGTCACACATTAATTTGGTTTTCTTAGCAAAAGACTTTAATCAATATAAAGTGCACATGCTGTGTGTGTGTGTGTCAGTGTCTTAGGCTTTGGCTTTCTTGATGGGTGGTTCATTGATTCGTGGAACTCCTCCAGATGGTGTGAAGGGGATTCGGGTCGTTACCTTCTTTCCAATGGTCTCGATCTATGCAAAACACAATATTAAACCATGTGAACTAATGAAGTGAATAAAATGACGAGTCAGAGAAGTGGGTCCACACATAAACGTGTTAAGTGCACAAATAACTACTGACCTGAAAGCCAAAGTTCTGTAGTTGGGGGTGCAGATGGTCCAGGACTCGTCGTCCATCAAAGATAAATGCTGGTTTCAACATCTTGTGATATATTTTCTCATAATCCAGATCCTAAAAACAAACACATAATACTTAACCATAAATAGTAGCACGATGTACCATGGAATTCTTTTTGTATTCCATTATATATACGAAACTATTAATAATTCAGTACACTACAGGGCTCAACAGTAAGGAATTTTTTGCCAATACAGATTTATAGCACACTAATGTTTTCACTGGACCAAATACAAAACAAAACAAAAATTATGAATTTAAATCTATAATTTTAATTTACATTTATACTTATTTACATCTATAATAAAAAACAGCACTACATTTCTAAATTAAATATATAAACCAAACATTAATTTATATTATAGTTGCATTTAATTGTCTAATTTTGTATTTATTCTAATATAATTATTATAAAATAAAAACTAGTATTATAAAAGTTTACATTTAAATTTCTTATTTAGTATTTATTCTAAAATTTAAAAATAAAAATGGTATTATAAATGTTTTTACATTTATACATTAATATAAAAAAAATCTAAGATTTACTAATAAAAGATTTAGAAAATTTGCAAAGATACCTGGAAAATAATGCAAAACATTATCAGTAGATACACAAAACTGACACAAATTGAGTATAAAGGAACAGCCCTGGTAACGTAATTCTTTCTAAATGTTTTTATTTTATTTTTTATTTCAAAATAATTTATTTTACTTTCACCCAAGGTTTCTGGCATCACTGCCTGGAATTATATTTTTTTTTTTCTAAGTCGGGCGAATAAATACAATGTTCATTTCAATGCCACAAATCAAGCACAAATGAACGGCACAGCTTTGGATCAATTTAAATGACATAGGGTGGAGAGTGATTTAACTTAACTAAAAAGTTTTCACAGGTTTTTTTTTTTGTTTTTTTTTAACCTGCACAAATACAGTACAAACAAATACAGGTTTTGTGCCATTTAGATGGCATGGAGTGGAGAGTGACATCACAGATCCAAAATTATATTTGTTACATTTACTGAAGGTAGTTAGTGTTTGTTTTAACCACAAACCAAGCACAAATAAACAGCACCTATTTTGAACAGTTTGAACAACATGGGGTGTAGAGTGATGTCACACAATAGTGTGTTTTTTATGTGCGAGTGCCATGTACCTTAAACATGTCCCACTCTGTGCAGATGACCAGGGCGTGTGCACTTTCACACGCCTCGTAGGGGTCTGACGTCACCGTTACAAGATCAGAAACTGCAGACAGAAAGAGTCAAATTAGACAGAAACACACAGACACAATAAACTTTGTCCCGCATTCCTAGACACGAGTTTCTCCCCTACATGAGGTTCAGCATGACACAGCACTGTCTTTCTCTCCTATCATTCAAAGAGACCTAAAGCACAGTTTTATCAACACACATACCTCTCTCTGGGCTGTCTCCGGAGATGCTGGGTTGAGACAAGTCCAGGATTATCTGCTCCTTTAGCACTTTAGGGTCATAAATATGCAGCTTGGCACCTTCGTCCATCAGATACTTCGAGATATAGATACTGGACGACTCTCTGAAACACACATGCACATAGGATGGACTTAGAACACAAACTAGTAGAGAACACTAGCAAAAAATGCACTGCAAGTCATTTTGGGTAAAGGTAAATCTCACTCAATTGTTGGGGTTATATTGTTTGAGAAAATAATAAACCAGTTAATAGAGTAACTTTCATTCAGAACAAAAATCACTATTTAATTTGCATATTTTTAAGCTACCAGAGAAAATACTTCCAAACATATTAAACTAGCTGTAGCGCATATCTGAGCAACACAAAAAATTAAGCATGTTTTCCTCCTAAATTAATCAGTGTGAAAGTATTGACTGAGTGAATGATTCAGTGACTAACTCAAAGCCAGTCAATGTTTGTTTTTTTTAAACACCCGCCAAATTCGGGTAACGCTGTCAAATCACTAACCAATTTGGCAAATTCTCAACTCATCAGTCAATACAACGTATTTCACAGAATCTGTGCATATCTAGCATTGTTATTTTCCAACAGTTTTTTGTACTGTATTGATCTGTCCACCTAAAACACATTTTTGGTGATGAGGATGAAAGTGGAAGGGAGGAGACAGCTGGATGACAGGATTTTGTTTGAATAAGAAATGAAATGTATGAAATCCAAATTTTATAATATACACATGCCTCCAGGTATACACAATATACCTCCGATGCAAAAAATCAAAAACAAAAACAAACGGAGTGACAAAAACAGTGAAGAGTCAAGACCCAGTGCACTTTTGGAATGAACATTAAATTCGTCACTGGAAATAACAGTCTTGTAATAAACATTTATGTTCTACTAGTTCTAATTCAGTATCACAGAAGTAAATTGACATTGACTCATTTGAACAAAAAGTGTCAGGATCAATTGTCATATCATGCTGGATAACATGATCACCTGGCTTTGCATAATCTTGTGGAGTTCACATAACAAACGCTGCTGCCATTAGGAAAATATGGACATATCAAATACTAAAACATTCTGAAAATCATTTAACCGTTCAGTTTGGGGAGGGGAAATAGCTAAATAGATTTTTTTGGGAAATAGACTTTTGGACCCTAATGTATTATTGAATTGATTTGTTACTGCCCCATTCCTAAATGAAAAAAAAACAATCCATCAAGTGGGGGAAATAATCTGCAGAGTCATGTTTCTGAGACGATACACATGCAGAGGCATGACTTGTTCTACTTAACTCTCTAGATAAAGGTCATGGGTGGGATGGGCACGCTTAGCATGTGCTGTGTTGTTTTAAGTGTGCAAGTTTTTAAATGGGAGATAGTTCAAACCAAGAAAACTTTGTGTAACCTTCATTATACAAAGTTGATCATTAACTCATGCTCTGACATCTCAGTCTGTCTGTTTTGTAGGTAAAAGAGAAGGAGACAGCTTTTGACTTCTCACATAATAATATGTGATAAAGCTGTCATAAATGAAAATGACTGGTTCAAAGTGTCCCTGCATTTACCTGGTGTCTCCCGTGTCCTTTTTGAAGGAGAAACCTAACAAGGCGATTTTCTTCCCTGTAACGGTGTTAAACAGGCTGTCAATGATCCGGCAGGCAAATCTCTTTCTCTGATATTCGTTCATGTCTATCACCTGCACATACAGAAATACAAAGTAAAAGATTAGACAAAAACAATAAAATAATTTTTAGATATCAAATTGCTACTATAGTTGCTGTTTGGAAGTTCATTAGAACTTACACTAGACTTTTTAAAGAAGTCTGCATTTGCGTATGTAACTAACTTAGTGTTGATGTATTTTTTTTATATTTTGTGCTATTAAAAAATTATAATAATCATATATTTTATTAATAATAATAATAATATAATATAATATATATATATATATATATATATATATATATATATATATATATATATATATATATATATATATACACACATATACTGTAGATAATGATGGAGGGGCACAATGAGAATCTAGACCCGGCCCTGCCACCAAGACTTATTAAATCAGTATTCAAATTGAGATTTACCTGTTGCCAGTATGAAGCAACCTCTGGGAGATTCAGTGCCTCACACAGATACACCAAATTTAGCACATCCTTCTGAAAACAACTTCCTCCAAAACCTGATTCAGACACATACATATTAAGGCAATTTTAATTCTCTTTAATCCCATTCTATTTCATTTTGAACACTTTTACAAAGCAAAAAAGTTCCAATAATGTGGAACTAAGATGGGGTAAAAACAAATGCACTGACCCACGCTGGCTTTGAGGAACTTGCTCCCAATGCGCTGATCCATGCCGATGGCTTTGGCCACCTCCTCAACATCAGCGCCAGTGGATTCACACAGGGCAGAGATGGAGTTTATACTACTGATGCGCTGAGCCAGGAATGCATTCGCTGCCTAATACATGCACAAAATATGAATTGAATGAATTTTACATATCAAAGGCTTAGCTACAATTTAACTCATTGACCTGGGAGGTTTAGTTCAATTAAAACAAACTCTGGTGCTCTGTTAGTGCGGTTCATTTGAACAAGTCGACCAAGATCCCAAGGTCTCAGCTGGTAAAAATACTATTGTGTCTACGCACATTCAACAAGAACAGTTTTTTTTAAACATGACTGTGAACACACCCTAATACACCTTACATTTACATACCAGTTTGGAAAGTTCAGAGGACCAGGTGTTGGTGGTGATTATGCGTGATTTGGGGACCCAGTGCTCATAAACTGCACAGAGAGCACTGATAGCCCTTTGACCCTCTGGAGTCTCATCTCCACCAATCAGGACACGATCTGGGTCCTTCAGGTCCTTCACTGCTGTACCCTCCGCAAGGAACTCTGGGTTAGAGAGAACCTGTAATTAAAGGCGGGGAAAAGGTGCTAATTAACACATAACAGAATAAACTGTGAAGGTCCACAATCCCAATTTTAGAAGTTTAACTGAGAGGCAAAAACTTTGCAGAAAATTCCTTTCAAAACAACAGCCTAATCCTGATTATATTTACAAGTAGATGTTTTTTGTGTAAAAATGTCAAACTGATGTAGAAGCATATTTTACAACACAACTGGTTATGTAAAGTAATTTGTGTGCATACACAAAATGTATTCATTCACAGCATAAAAAAGGACACAATTAGGAACAATTTCCTTTACCTATTCTATTTAATACCCTTATTGAGTGCACACACACACACACAAACTGATATATACATATTATCAGTAAATAAATACATATATATATATATTGTATGTGGTGTGTGTGTGTGTTATTACCAGTGTTGAAAATAGTTGTAGTAATGTTGTGGACACTGGTATTTTTTTCTAGGATTCTTTGATGAATAGAAAGTTTAACAGCATGTATTTGAAATAGAAATCTCTATAACAAAATTACTATCACTTTTGATCAGTTTAATGTGAATGATTACAGTAAATACTTGTACTTGAGAAAATGTATCACACTGCAAATAAAGCAAAAGGGTGAAGTTTCTAAAGCAGCACCTAAAACACATTATATATTTATTTACAATTTAACCTAAAATGTTAAAAACCTAAAAAAGCTCATGGACATTATTTTTTATTTGTCACCTTCCCCATATATAAGCACAGGAATATTTAGACGTTCACACATACACACCTGTAAGTTGAGGCTGGGTTTGGTGTTTGCATCAAATATCCTGCGGATGCTCTCGGCTGCACGGACCGGCACTGTGCTCTTCTCCGTAACAATTTTATACCCGTCCGACATCTCCACGATGCGGCGAGCACATGCCTCAATAAACTTTAAGTCAGCAGCGCGACCTTTGCCCATACCGTACGTCTTAGTTGGGGTGTTTACCTGAGCAGAGAGAAAGATATTATAGTCTGTGCACACTACAGACCTACAGGTATATACACAACCACATTAAAATAGTTTGTTGCACTCACAGAAATAAAGACCAGATCAGCCTCTTTAATGGCAGAGTCAATATCTGTGGAGAAGAAGAGGTTCTTCCCACGACAAGACAACACCACTTCATTCAGACCCGGCTACAACAGCAAGAAGAGGAGACACATTTGCAACACAACTGGTTATGGTCATTCATTTCTCATTAAAAAGAAGACATTTCACACTTTCACCCAAAAATGTAAATTTATCATTTATTCACCATCAGGTTCTTCCAAGCCTGTGTGAATTTCTTTTTTCTGCTGAACAAAAAAAGATGATATTTTGAAGAATGTCTGTAACAAAATAGTCAATGATGCCCATCAAGTGTTTGGTTACCCCTTTTTTTTAAATATCTTCTTTTGTGTCCAGCAGACTGTAAATCTGTAATTAGCTAAAGCATTTGAAGTATTTCTTTACATTTTTAAACGCATCTACCAAATGTACTATTCAAATATTTAGGGGTAAAAATATTTTTAATGAGGAAAATATATTTGGGATGCATCTTTAACTTGGATGAGTCCCTGTAGCAGGGGACACTTGGCTCGCTTTTTATTTTAATATTTTAGTAATCATCATAAATTAAGTTAAAAAGCCTAAACTCTCAAAATCCATCCTGTGAAAACTATTTTGAAATTGGACATTGCATTACCATAGGAACAGTACTTTAAATCCTTTTAGAGGGGCTCAATTTAGGTGATATCAAATTAAAACTTGGGAAACAACTTGATTAGACACGTTGCTTTGATTTTCTAGCAATTTTAGACATTTTAAAGACAACAATTTTGTAAAATATATATTTTGTGTTAAATATATTTAAAATAAAAATAAAAAAAGAGTTTAGTATGTACAATTGCATTATGGTAAATCCTTTTTACACTTAAAATAGGTCTGTATTCCAAGGCATTCATAAATTACAAACATTTAAGATCAGATTTATGCTCACAAAGAGGGTGAACGTTAGGTCAGGTCAACCGCATTATTGCTTTGGCGTTGTTACCTCATAGATGGGCAGGGTATCAGAGTTCCAGGCTTTGATCCGGGATTCATTAACATCCACCACAGTTACGGTGATCTCGGGACACATGCTGGCAATGACACTACATGTCGGACCACCAACATACCCAGCGCCTATACAGCAAATCTTTTTAATCTGAAACATCTGAGAAGAGAGACAGATGGAATCAAAGTGACAGTTTATGGCCAGAAATGGTGTGCAACAGATTTTGTGATGATTATGAATGGCCTCTTATTAACCAGCCGAATACATATCATCCTCTTCTTCAGCAGTGTCAAGTATCATATACTAAACCCAGGGGACATTAAAGGGATAGTTCACCCAAAAATTTAAAATTTAAATTCTGTCATTGTTTATTCACCTTCATGTCGTTCCAAACCCATTAGACTTTTGTTCATATTCAGAACCGAAATGAATATCTTTTTAATGAAATCTGATAGCTTTCTGTCCCTCCATTGCCACACGCAACTACCACATTGAAGAGATGATAAGACTATTAAGATCAAAAGACTAATCTATATGAGCAGTTTAGTCCCGATTTTCTGAAGAGACTCGATCGCTTTATATGATAATACAGTTTTGATTGAGGCTTTTAATCA
The DNA here is from genome assembly GCA_036326025.1 of Chrosomus eos. Classification (NCBI taxonomy): domain Eukaryota; kingdom Metazoa; phylum Chordata; class Actinopteri; order Cypriniformes; family Leuciscidae; genus Chrosomus; species Chrosomus eos. Next base: position 34,136,204 of record CM070819.1, on the reverse strand, counting down.
CATTTAAACACTGATCAGCAAAAATAAACAAGCTCAACCGAATCTGATTGACAAGCAAAAACAAACCTCATTGGTTCTCTGCACGCTGCGTAACACGAGAATGAACCTCATTGGTTCTCACACTTCAAGCAAACATGCCTGTGCTTCCATTTCCTATAACTGATGTGTGAGTTGATGAATGTTTAAATGTGAATAAAAGCTTAATTCAATCTGTTTGTCATATAAAGTTATCGTGTCTCTTCAGAAAGTTTTAACTAAACCGCTCAATTCATATGGATTAGTTTTACGATCTCTTTATGAACTTTTTGAAGCATCAAAGTGTCAGTTGTATTAAAAAAAAGATCTTCATTTGTGTTCTAAAGATTAATGAAAGTCTTACAGATTTGGAACAACATGAGGTGAGTAATTATACAAAATGTTCATTTTTGGGTGAACTAGCCCTTTAAGTAGTGATGAGAAGTCCGGCTCCTTTGCAACACTCATCGTCCCAAAATCAGATTTAATTATAGTATATTTTTTCTATAGTATGTAATATATTATTAATTCAGTGATATCTTTAAATATATATATATTAAATGAATCCCTATTCTAAAATCAACTCAGTCTCGTTTGTTTGTTAGTTAATTTTGTAAACCTAAAATATTTTACATTATTTTTCAAAATAATTATAAAATAATATTGAATATTAAAAATGTTTATAAATTATATTTCACCCCATTAGTCTAATCCTCAATTCAGAAATCCTCTGTTCTGCGGCTGTTGACTCGACAATAACTCTATTGCAAATATTCGACTCAAAAGAACGAACCGTTAAAGGAGAAGTTCACTTTTAAAATGAAAATTCTGTCATCATATACTCACCCTCATGTTGTTTCAAACCTGTATGAATTTCTTTCTTCTGCTGAACAGAAAGGAAGATATTTAGAAGAATGTCAGTAACCAGGCAGTTTCTGGTTCCCATTGACTTGCATAGTATATTTTTTTCCTACTATGGAAGTCAATGGGAACCAGAAACTGCCTGGTTACTGACATTCTTCTAAATATCTTCCTTTCTGTTCAGCAGAAGAAAGAAATTCATACAGGTTTGAAACAACATGAGGGTGAGTATATGATGACAGAATTTTCATTTTAAAAGTGAACTTCTCCTTTAACGTAATTGACGTTTAAGGCTCTTCTTTAAGAGCCATACAATGACTAATAAGAACCAGATCAACTTTTAAAGATAAAAGTGAACGCATTGTTCCCCAAAAAAGTTTTATAGATGCTTGTCGATGCTTTTAACATGTAAAATATAATTAAATGTATTTTTTATTTGATTGCTTATGTTCTCATGATGAATACATGCCATGGTTATTTGAGCTCTTTCAACTTTTATAACTGATCTGTTTAATAACTTGTAGACTTAACGAATATGATCATTTCAGATTCTGTATTATATAGCTTCAACTACAAACTTTAAATTCAATGAGTTCAGTAAGATCCACTTTGAAATCTCTTTAAAAGAAAGAAATAGCTATCACACAGACTTACCTTGTCTCACAGTAAAGTTCTTCAGTTAAAACACTCAGTGTGAATCAAGGCTGTGCCGGTGAGGTTCCTCCGTCTGAGGTGCCTTGTTCACGTATGAATAAAACTATTATATCCTTGATACATAAACTCACGAAGAACACGCACGCACACACACATACACACACACACACACAGCAAACTCTCTCACACAAACACACACCCACCCACTGGGAGGAGGATAGCAACGTAAACACTTCTGAGAGGGGCGGGCATGAGCGTCTGCTTCCGGGGCATGACGTCTTTTCAAACTAAGAGCCTCGTTACTTGAGCAAGAGCAAACTAAATCTTAGTTTGAGCAAATTAAATGTCAGAACAAAACGTTTTTTATTATTTAAATGTAATTTATCAAGCTCCTAAATAAAAATAGTAATATGACATGAATTTCATTACAGCGAAACATACGTGTGTATAACGGAGACTCTGACGGAGACGTTTCAGCAGCAGCCAATCAGTGACTGAGACGTGTTGTTGACGTAATATCAAAGGAAATCATTAGTGGTCTTTTTGACGCAGAAATTATTGAGAGTAGAGTCATACTAACCCATTCTAATTAGAAAAGTATAAAAAAAAAGACACTAACCACCACCAATAAATAGCCCCCAATACCTACATTAAACAAAAGAAAGGCAAAAAAGTGATGCTATTGTTTATATTTATTTGTAACCAAGTACCCAAAAAGTGCATAGATCAAGCCCTTTCATACAGAGCAGTTTCATTAGAACAGTGTACATACAGAATTCAATTTACATGCCCTGAAATCCACACCACCACCTTAACTGAACCTTCCAGAATTCATTAGTCTGTCCAATTAATCAAATTTACTTTTGTGCCATTAAGACATTCTAACATTTTTATTTTTCACAGAAATGAACAGAACAGAACAGACAGGGAAGTTTCCCAGGAAGTTCAACCTCACTTGAAATCGAGAAGATTAACATTGTATCTTTGGTGTTTTTCTGGAGCTTCGCCTTGTGTACACAAACGTTAAGGTGCCAAAACCAAAGTGCTAGTTGGTAGATTTGTCTTTAAGCTTATGCTCGTCTTCACAAATATTACAAAAATTCCAAAGTAACCCATTTAAATCTTATTTTGAAAGATAATTTTTTTTTTAGACTTTCATCACTGAAATTAATATTCTAGAAAGTATAGCAACATAAAGATTCCGGAGCAAACGCAACACAACTCTGTTCAGATTGGCATTTAACAGTCTGTACTAGCAGTTGCACTAACGGTTTTTATACATGAAGGATAAATAGAACGTCATAGTCTTCAGGGTGGAGATGTCTGCTTTAGATCAGACCTCAGACCATTCCCGAACATACAAACATTCATACAGCCATGACTACAGAAGTAAGTGCCAAGTAAATACGGGAATACTCCCATTTCATTATTTCCTCTTGCACAAAATTTTGACATTTAAGAAGTAGTCTTTGTCAACCTCAAAATGTGTGAATCATTTCAATTACATCTGTTTTCAGAATGACCTAATGCAGAGTCAAGCCTCATGCTCCAACATGGACCAATGACTGTGAAGTCATCATAGCTTTGGAATGTATAAGCTACCAAAGGACAAGAAATATTATTCTCTCCACCTCAGTTCACTGTTTTGGGAAAATAACCCAAATCTCTTGATGACACTCGATAACTATGTAACCTTTAATCTAGAATGCAATTTATATCTAGGGTAAGTGTCATTACATAAGCGTATATGTTATTTTAACAACTTGCTAAATACCTAATAAGGCTTTATAATAAAAAGACTGAGATATATAAACCTGAAAATCATCAGACTCTAACAATTCACCGCTTGGACAACTTTCTTTTTTAGCTCCCTCTTTTGAAACGCAACTCACATTGTAGAAACACCTTGTTATCCAAGAGTCTGTGTAGATCACCCTCTTAATATTGGACTAAAGAATCTGGAATCAGAAATACTGACAGATGATTAAGGAAACTAATAAGTTATACTGGTCACAGTAGCTGATCAGGTGGAAGCTGGATTAAAAGGTCAAATCTTTTGTGCAGGGTTCTAGTCCACCGGAGGTGCTGGTGGCTCTCTGCCATGATTCTAAATGAGAAGAAAAAAATCCATCCAATGATAACAAGAATTACAATATTAATCAAGTGATTCAAAGTTAAAGCGGTCCATAATACTAATGAGATGATTTACGGATGGTTAAAAGCTATTAAGGATGTATACTTTGCTACACTTTCTGATTACCATTATCATGTGGATGTCATTGAGTTTGATTACGACTTGAAAACTTAGTGATAACTGACACAGTTTAATCATTATCATGCTCATTCATTAATGATTTGAGGGAGTTTGTCTGTCATGACTTACGGCATGGGAACTGGAGGGCTTGCCGCTGGTTGAAGAGCCCCTCAAGCTGGCTGGGCGGAACAGAAAGATCACGAGAGCTAGAACTAGCCATCCCATAATTATCATGGGCAGAGTGATGTCCCCTTCTACCGAGGAGTTGGGGCCTGGTACTGCGTACATACAAAACTCAATGAAAAAAAATAACACACAGCATGTGTGCTGTGTGTTATTGGCCTCTTTTTTAGACGGACAGACTTACTCTCCTGAAGGCACTCTGTGTCTGTACAGTAGGACTGAGACTGTCTCAGCTTGGAAAGGAATCACAAAGAAAAGATTTTATCAAACAGGCTAAACCAAACAAAAAAACATACTATATGGATGAAATGACAACATTGGGATTCTCCCTTGAAGCAGTTTTAGGACAAAACGGATGCTTCTACATGACATTAATTCATAAAACATTAATTGTAATTGAATTTAACTGAAAACAATCAATGTGTACATATGTATCCCTCTGCAAAATGCCAGTTCACTGCATATGATATATATATATATAATATATATATAAATTATATCATATTTGTATTTCTGTTTTTATACCGGAAAAAGCATTGATATCTGTTGTTTTTATTAATAGGGCAAAAACTATTCAAACGTTTCCTCTACAAACAGTGTTATTTTGCCTGAACCAATGAATCACTAGCGCCCTCTATTAGTCATTCATTCAGAACACAACAGCAAAATTATTAAACGCCTAGTATCATTTTAAAAAAGATAGGTATTTTCTAAATGTATTTTTTAATAAAGACTTAAATATATATATATATTTTTTTTAATTGCCTAGATGAAGTTGGTCATGTATATGAAGTTCCTTCTGTAACTGCATTGGCCACTACAGCTCTCGAAATCTACAAACCTGTCTGGAACATGGAGGCCCGGCTGTCAGATTGGCACACATCCAAAGGACATTGAATCTAAATGCCTTTCTACACCGTTTTAATTAGTATCATAGCTTCATTATGAATAATAAAGATAATATATGAATAAAATATGATGACAATTAAAAATAACTATTTAAAACTGTAATTTATTCCTATATTGGAAAAGCTGAATTTTCAGCATCATTACTCTAGTCTTCAATTCAGTGTCACATGATCCTTCAGTAATAATTCTAATATGCTGATTTGGTGTTAATTATTAATTATTATTGGTGCTCAATTACTAATAATGGTTTTTATTGCCTGCTTAATGTTTTTGAAAAAATGTGATACATTTCCTTTCAGAATTCTTTGATGAATATAAAGTTCAAAAGAATATCTTTTGTAAATGTCTTTACGGCCTCTTTTGATCAATTTAATGTGTCCTTGCTGAATAAAAGTATTTTTTTTCTTTTTCTTTTTTTTTTAAATCTTACTTACTCCAAACTTTTGTATGATAGTCATAGTGTATCAAAGTTTCCACGAAAATATTAAGCAGCACAAACTGTTTTCAGAATTTATAATAATAAGAAATGTTTCCGGAATTTTACTGGAATTTTAATGAAATAAATGTAGTCTAGGATAGGTGACCATAAGAGACTTCTTTCAAACCCATTTAAAAAAACAGGGTCCTCATATTGGATTCTTCCATCTTAATTCCTCACTTTTCTTTCAGATCATACAGATCAATGTATCAATAAGTTTCTATAGAATTCATCTGATTAATTTCTAACAGCAGATCCAGAGAAGGCACACAAATTAAGCATGTATCGTTTAGCTAGCATTACAATTTGATGGTGAACTCACCAGGTTGATGAGTCTCCTCATGGCATGTTCATGAGAGCAAATGCACTCACAGGGGTCATAGCCTCCCTCTGCCATCCTCTCCTGAATAAGACACAATTCACACACATTCCAGACACTAATAATAATAATACATTATTTTAAACACACACACATAGACATTTAGGTTAAATCTACATGGGTGTGGTGAATTAGCCTAGAAAGGTTTCACATGCGAAGGTCTATACAGGACTCATTTGAAATTCAAATAAACACAAATCTGTGATAGACTGGCTACTATGATCTCTAGACTAAATATATACCTATATATAGTGCTGTCAAAGTTAACGCATACAATAATTTTTTTAACGCGTAATTTTTTTAAGACAATTAAAGCAGCATCCATTTTTCTGTAATTCTTTGGCTAACGTTACATTATATGATATTTTATTCATGCAAATGCTTTTAAACAATTCGATACATTTATGTATCCAGTCCCATAGATCCAGTCCAGACTGTATGATAACTTTATTTAAACTCACTCAAAACTCAACGCTTGTTTGATTGCGTTTTAAAAAGTGGGAGTATCCTATTGCTACGTACGAAACTGTAAACAAACAAAGCTAACGTTAGGTTTCAGGGAAGAACGACGCTTACTCAAGCGATGATTTACTATACTTTTCACAAAATAGCACGACAAAAAGACGTTTGATGTAAATTTCTTGTTTTTTTTCAGCTAACGTTACGTTTTTTCAAAACTTTGTTCGGTTTTGTTGCTTCCTCTTCGATGACTTCACACTCAACCGGCTGACTTGAATAAACTGTCTATCTGACTTGAGAATATATATAATATATATATATATATATATATATATATATATATATATATATATATATATATATATATATATATATATATCATAAACACAAAATGCATTTCGTTGAAGTAATATAAACAAAGAATAAAAACACATTTCACATCATGAGATGCCCAAAATATATTGGGATAACGTTAGTCTTCTTCGAAGAGGATGGAGGAATTAGGCTAGGATTTTTCATTAAGCATCGTAATTAATTTAATCTGCAGACAGCATTAAAAAAAAGACAAAATTAAATAAAAAGTTAACCCAAATAGAAAACACAAGACTTTGATAACCAGATGTCTTACCAATGACTTCGACAACTCACTCGAAGAGATTTAAAAACATTCGCTTCAAACCAGGAGGACCGATATGTGAATATTGACCCCAGAGTCTCTGGTCGCACAGGCCGAACCCAGTGCGAATGCTCCCTTGTGTACACTACTGCTGTTTGGCAAAGGGCCGCAGCTCCGGCTGCTGTTCCGTCTGTGTTTTGATAAGGATCAGGGAAGCAAAATTAGGAATGTTACTATGGCGAGGGCTTTGTTCATAAATTGTAATGAGCGGTTGTTTTGCATCCTTCCTGTGGCTTCCAATTGCGTAGCTTAATTATTATTCATGAGGTAAGTCTTCGTCGCTTTAACGTCTACATTATTTCAGCAAATCAGCAAGGTCGACTGGGCGAACATAACACCTAGTAATTAATATTAATGAGAGAAGCCTTCACTATAGTAGCTAGGATTCGTACATTCGTGCGGTGGATTTTTTTTTTACTGTCTATGGGTGGAACTAACAGATGGGAGCCACGTCGCTACATGACGTGAAACGTCGAAGATTTCGGTAAACACTGAAATGCCGTTGCTTTTCTCACCGTTCGCAGAGCGCATCACATATGCATTGGTTATCGGCATAATTGCAGCAGTGCACATCACTGACAGTCATGTGTGTGTGAGACACTAGTGTAGCCAGAAAAGCGTCTCTGTGTGTGCTCTCTTAGGGAAATAGATTATTGTCAACTGCATTAAAAGTTGTACATATAAATAAACGAAGACTAATTTTGGGGAAAAAAATTAAAAACAACGTAACAAAAAAGAGTCTTCATCTCATACCATAATCAGCCCCAGCATGATTTCGTTCAACTTTCTTTCCTCCTTTATATGCTTACAATTACTGAATTTGCTGCAGCTTTTCTAAAAAACTAATTATAAATATAATAATATAATAAATAAACATAATTTTAAATCAATATTTGTGACATTTTTGTGTTGTATTACAGTGAAAACCCACAACAATGATGTAGACTATGCTATGTATATTACTGAGTAGTACAATTACCTGTAAACATGTATGTGAATATTTAGCCTACTGCATTTGTGGTAATATTCCCCCATGCACAATTAAGGCAACAGTTACACCAGCATAGAACTATTCATAATTCTGCTTTGCTAAAATTCCAGAATTGTGTTAGACACAATCCCAGTTAACAGGCAACATTCTCAGAACTTCCCTAACATTCTGGCTAGGTTCTCTTAAAGTTATGAACAAACATTCTTCCAGTAATGTTAATAGAACATTTGTTTAAAGTTATATGGTCTATGGATACATCGTTCATGCATGGCACATTTTTTTCTGAAACATTTTTAGTACATTTGTAAACTAACATGGTTCTTCTTGTTTCAGATTGTTCAGAGAACATTCAAAAGTAACAATCCCCTAATGTTTTCAAAATTAACGTTCGCATAACCAAAACCTTTTTAAAAATGTACGTTCTGAACATTCAGAGAACTTTCAGAAATAACATTATTAGTGATTGCATTATTAGTGATGGCATTACTTGAAATATTTAAAAAGTGCATGACAGGTAAAATAATACTTTTAGGATTTAATTTACTTGGAGCAGGTTGCCTAATGGAAGCCACCATGTTAAGGTCACATGACCAACTGAATACTGAAAAAATACATAAAATACAAAAAATGTATTTCTATCGAACCGTAATGTGTAGTGTTAAATCACTAACTACAGTAACATGCAAAGAAACTGCCATGCCAATTGATATCTTTGTAACTTAAAGCTCATCTAGTGGGGTTAGGAGATCATTTTATGGTGAAAACTACTTAAAAAGATGAGTAATTTTGTAGGGTGAATAGAGCTTTTTGTACTTTTTACCTCTGCTTTTAATTTTACTTTAGTTTCACCCCAAACCTTCAGATTATTGACATGTCTCATATTGTTGGCATGATGTTTTCTTATTAAAAAAAAAAACCCAAAAAAACATGATGCGACATGACATGCAACCACTTAGTGTGGTTTGCCCCAAAAGTGGTGCAGTTGTTTGATCACAAAAAAAAAAAAAACACACACAAAAAAAAAATGTCAGTGTCTCATGATCATTCAGAAATAATTTGATTGGGTGCTCAAGACACATTTCTTATTAATAATGTTGAAAAGAGTTGGGATTCTTTATATTTTTATGGAAACTGATTTTCATGATTATTTTATTAATAGAAAGTTTAAAAGAACAGTATTTATTTGAAGCAGAAATCTTTGGTGACATTATAATTTAGTATTTTCTGTCACATTTGATGGATAAAAATTCAGCCCCCAAAAATCTTACTGACCCAAAACTTTTGAATGGTAATGTTTAATAGATAATTGTGTATGTTTCAAATATCTTAATTTATGTTAATTTTCATAATTGACTGATCTTTTGTGGGTTACATTCAAATCGCTTAATTTATGTTCATTTTCCATATACAGTTGAGGCTTATATGATTTACTATTGATTTGTTAATTAAAAATATAAATTGTTAGCAACAATATGACAGATGTGTTTTGCTTGTATCACATGGGAGAGAAACAAATGCATCCACGATATCATGTGACAGCAGCAGCACTCCATAGGGGACTGAGTCTGATAGATCTGAAAGCTTTCTGGATCTGTCAAGAGCCCTGCCTTTCTACGCATAATACCTCCACCACCTGATTCAACAAAGATGACAAACGCAGTGTTCTAGTGCAGCGTTTGAGTTTTCCAGGCTCTCGTTGTGTTTGCCAGTGTTTGTACTGGAGTTCAGCGTACTGTTTAGGAGAGAGAGAGAGAGAGAGAGAGAGAGAGAGAGGAGAGAGAGAGAGAGAGAGGAGAGAGAGAGAGAGAGAGAGAGAGGGAGTGTGAAAGTGAAGCTCTATCAGTCTTTGCGGACTGGAGGTTCAAAAACAGCGGAAGAAAAAGAGAGAAAGAGTGAGAGAGAGGGGAATTAATCAGCCATGGCAAATATCGCTGTGCAGAGGATCAAGCGAGAGTTTAAAGAAGTGCTGAAGAGCGAAGAGGTTTGCCAAACGTTACTTTACTCTATTTTCTTCTTACCCGTTGAGAACAAACAAAGGGACTTTTGGGGATAAACATTCAGAAGCCAATGAGCTTGCTTAGCATGCTACGCTAATGTTAGCATGAGCTGTTATATGATGGCCTTTAATTACGGAAGTCATACATTAAACATTTTTACTTTCCTTGATGTTTTAAGACGAAAGCCTAGTCCGTAATGCGAAAATACTTTATAGACGCGTCAAAGAACGGCTAGATTTGTGATGCCACACGCCGAGCGATAGCTATGGAGCTTACATGCTATTTGACATAGTTAGCCTGCTAGCTTCACTAACTCTTGTTTAGTGGGCTATAATAATATAACCACTCGTGTTTATCACCCATTAATGTAGGGGTTATCTTTCAAAATACTTTTTTTTATTCTTTTACTCGTCGTGTCCAGACATGTTTGATTAGTGTCAGTTAGCTTCTAGGCTATTTGAGTAGTTTTTAGTAGTGCAAGTAAGTTACTATGGCTGTTTCTAAACATTTTGAGCTGCCTACCTAGACAACTCTTTTGGGAATCCTATGCTCCTATCATGCTGTCTACCTAGGCAGCTCATTATGTTTGAGACAACCTCACGACTATGTATTGGTCACTTCTTTGTTCTGAGCAATATAATTAAAGAAAACTACCTTGTCTCACTAGCTAAATGTTTGATTCTGACATTTTTTTCCTGATCACAGTTACATAAAGTGCACAATAGTTAACCATAGTTTCCATTTTTGTTTTGCTTTACAACAGACAAGTAAAAATCAAATAAAAGTAGATCTGGTGGATGAAAACTTCACAGAGTTAAAGGGTGAAATAGCAGGACCACCAGACACACCGTATGAAGGTAGTGTGACTATTTTTTTCAGTCTTGATGTTTGCAAATACATTAATGTTGTGGATAAGAGTGTAACTTACAAGCTATTTTTCCCCACAGGGGGCCGATATCAGCTAGAAATCAAGATTCCTGAGACATATCCTTTTAATCCACCTAAGGTACCGGTAACTCAATATTTGATGTTTTTATGATTATTAGTTATTGTGGTTAATATTTAAAGGTAAAACATTATCTAGTGTAATTCTATGTGAAACAGTATTTTCAATAGGAAAGCATGTAGGTTGGGACTTGATTTTACTCAGGAATATAACCCATTGGATAGTTAATATACTTGGATAGTTAATATATCATGATGCAAGGCAGGTATTTAAAGACACACAATGTTCACTTAATATCAAATATTAAAAACTGACTGATTTGTTAGCATCTTCAACACCATTTGAAAGTTACAGAGTGATAAGTATTATTAATTTTCCATGGAATAATCTAATTTACCGATTTTTATTTCGTCTGCCACTTTATTGCTCAACCTCTTGAAGCTGAATGGATTCTTATGGGCTGTCATTGTTTTTATTGTTCATTAGCTGGAAAAATAGTTTTGAAAGTGATTAGAATGACATTGTTTCTTTGGGCCGTTATCATTATTGTTGTGATGTGGACTCTGCTGTTATGCAATTATTTCTTTATCGTTATAGAGCTGGTAAGTCCCGCCCATCCGTAAAACTCCAAGTGGACCTCTAGGTTGAAAAAGCGTCATTGCAAGTGAATTAGAGAAAATAATTATTTTCTGATCCCGTTTGAATTGTGCCATGTATGTGAACATATGTTGTCTGTGAATTTTTTTATATAATTTCTCATGTAACGAGTTTGACAGTATATTGTATGATTCTTTGGCTAGCAGTTGTGGAATAGACATAACGAGAAATCCTACACGTCGCATATGTGACATCACCGCATAACACATTTTCCCTCCACAAATCACGGTGCGATAATCTAAGGAATTAGATCGAGATGCCTGTGTGTTTTGTACCCAAATGTCACCATTCAAACAAAACAGGCTGTTTTTGATCCGTGTGCTAGTGGTGGTGACGTATATCAAACGCGTCGAAAGCAGCGAAGAGTTGTAGTCCACAAAGTGCTCTCACACAAAGTCTAACCGTATGAAAATTTACCTGCTAAATTGTAGCATTCTTTACATGAAACATTATATAAAAAATTCACAGACAACATATGTTCACATTCATTGCAAAATTCAAATGGGATTAGAAAATAATTATTTTCTCTCATTCACTTGCATTGACGATTTTTCAACCTAGAGGTCCAGCGGGGTAGCGGAAGGGGCGGGACTTATCAGCTCTATAGTAATCATCCTGGTTGTAAACAGGCCTTTACAGTCTCGAGGAGTCAACGCTAGTAGCAAAAATTCAAAGACAGTCTATAGATTTAATCTTAAATTGACTGACTAACACTTGACTAAGCAGTGAAGAACTCAGTATTTTCTGTGGCAGCTAAACCTATTCATGCAATAATTACTACTACTGACATTATATAAAAAACACCTGCTTGTATGTTCTGGGACTGTAAATAGAGATGACAACAGAAATTTGTAATCATAAATTATTAGTCATGTTATATCATGTAATAATTCAACTTTTTTTAGTTCCAATACAAGAGTTTAATTTTTCTATTTTTAATTTAACTTTAAAAGTTAGGGGTCTCCCCAATTCCCCCTCAATTCTAGCACTGAAGAGCCGGAACGTGCACTAACAAAGAAGATGTGATCGATTATGATTTATTGTTGACTTTAATTGAGAGATCAAAGGATGTTGAAGTTAAAACATGATTTTTTTTCCCCCATGTTTTTCAGGTGCGGTTTATTACTAAAATCTGGCATCCCTAATATAAGTTCAGTTACGGGGGCGATATGTTTGGACATTTTAAAAGACCAATGGTGAGTGCTTATTAATTAATGAGTATGATATGATATATCTAGTTTATTGTCATCTAGCATATCCTGTTGCATCATCTAATGCCTTTGACACTGTACTCTAAACTATTATACTGTCTCTTTCCTGTTACTTTTTTAAAAGATTCTGTACTCATTCTTCAACTACTACTTATTCTGTCTTCACTTCCTGTGTACAGGGCTGCTGCTATGACTTTGCGAACAGTCCTGTTGTCACTACAGGCTCTGTTAGCTGCAGCAGAGCCAGATGATCCTCAAGACGCTGTGGTAGCCAATCAGGTACACGTGTGTAAAATATGCAGCTGTCAGTATGTCTGTCTGACTGAGAATGTGCAATAATAAAGTGTGGCAACTTTTCAAGTACATCACTTTTGTGTTTTTTTGCAGTATAAGCAGAATCCAGAAATGTTCAAACAAACGGCTCGTCTCTGGTCTCACGTTTATGCTGGTGCTCCCGTGTCCAGTCCTGAGTACACACGCAAAATAGACAAACTTTGTGCAATGGGCTTTGACAAAGTAAGTACTGAAAATGGACAGCTGCTAGTGTGGTTAAATTCAGAGATGCATGGCACTATTGGCACGTGTTGCCTTTAGGGGTGGGAATTGGCAAAAATGTGACGATTCGATAGTATCTCGATATTTGGGCCACTATTCAATATTATTGCGATTCTCAATATATTGCGATATAAGCAAGTATTGCGATTCGATTATGCGATATATTGCAATTCATGTTCCCCATATTATTTAAAGACATTACAAAAAATGAGGAAAATAAGACTGCTCAACTCACTTTAAATAAATGTCACATTTAATTCTGTAAACATTATCTTCTACACATTAACTGAAGTGCAAAAACTTGTTCTTGAACATTCAGGATACAGGACACAGGACAGGACGTAATTATTCTCTGAATAGGAGACCTCTCACATGAATGGTGAGCTCTAGGCTTGCTACGATAGTCCGTGTTACCGGTGTTACACGATGTTCAGTTGCAACACCGGTCTTATCACTTTCCCACCGCAGCACCGCAAGAAGAAACTTTTTTTTAAATGCAATTACGCAGTATCCGTTCAATCCCGCCTGTATCACACACACACACACACACGACCCGCGTCAGTATCGAGTTCTCTTTCGGGCTTGAACAAATCATTACACACACAAATTATGCCAAAATGTCCGTTTTGTCAAATGTCCTCATAAGAGCAGTCTAAAATGATTTAAATAAAGTCTTAAATGAACACTTGTGAGAAAATGGGACGTGTCAGATCGCGTCTCTGTTCCACATTGCACTGCATTAACGTGTAGCCTACAGCTTAATACGCTCAACAGCTGTCCGAATTCGCTCACTCGTTTTCATTCACTCCTTCAAGTGAACAGTATTAGTGGACTTAGGGAATAGGCTTACTTAGTGAATGAGGGTTTAGGGGGCGTTTTCAGATTAAACTTCCTTACATGTGAAACATAGAGAAACCAATGAAGAAAACCGGAAAGTAAAACAGATAATTTTATAATTAAATATTACAAAAAAAGATCGATACTTGGCGCCCGTGTATCGATACAGTATTGCCACAGAAAATATCACGATACTATGCCGTATGATTTTTTTTCCCCCACCCCTAGTTGCCTTTAGCTTTCAGCACATTACTTGATATAAATTGGATATGAACACTGTCACTTACTTTTCAAGCTTGTCCTATTACTGTCCTTAAAGGGATAGTTCACCCAAATGAAAATTCTGTCATTAATTACTCACCCTCACGCTGTTCCAAACCCTTAAGACTTTAGTTCATCTTCAGAATTTTTGATGAAATCTAAGACCTTTCTCTACCTCCATTGACAGCTACGCAACTGAACACTTTGACTCCTCAAAAAGTTCATAAAAAGATCATAAAACGAAACCATTTGAATTAAGCTGTATAGTCCGAATTTTCAGAAGAGACTCAAACGATTTATGTTATGAACAGATTAGGCACTTGTGTAAAAATGCTGTAATGTGAGAATTCTTTCAAAAATAATGTCATAAATTGATTTTATTTATTATCTAGGTACATTTGCGCATTGCTTTGCTCAGGTAGCTTTGCAGAAAGGTTTCTTCAAACGTCTTGAAGATGTTGCCACAGCCTAAATTCAATCTGTTCATAAAGCAATCTTGTCTCTTCAGAAAATGTTGGACTAAACAGCTTAATTCATATGGATTAGTTTTACGAACTCTTTATGAACTTTTTGAAGCATCAAAGTGTCAGTTGCATAGCTGTCAACGGAGGGACAAAAAGCTCTCAGATTTCCTAAAAAAAGATCTTCATTTGTGTTCGAAGATGAGCAAAAGTCTTCAAGATTTGGAACAACATGAGGGTGAGTAATGACAGAATTTTCATTTTTGGGTGAACTAACCATTTAACATTATATATATATATAATTATATACACACACAATTATGGTGGCTTGTGAATAGCAAATTTTAGCCCCCCTTTTTTTATTCAAATGTCTTTAATAATCTACTCAATAGCTGTTTTCATCTCAAAGTCCTCTTAAAAAAACAACTCCTAAACAAGAAATGGATAACTTTTAAAGTGATTATTGAAAAATATCACTTCCTTCAAGAAGCAAGTGAAGAGACACGTCTTCCACAGGCACTTAACCACCCTACACCCTTAAACCAGTGCACTTGCAAAAATAAAATAACTTGTATTAAATGTAGTTGTCAAATAAACCTGGCATTGTATATTACCAGTATTGTTGGCTCCAGGACATATTGCTTTGTTTCCTCTCTTGCAAGTCGCTTTGGATAGTATCTGCTTAGTGCATAAATGTAAATAAATAAAAAAGTAGGATGAGGACTTTGTTCTATCCATCGGTTTTGAATTGCATTGTGGCAGATCTGAAAGCAAGCTTACAGTCAATTCTAAGAAAAACAGTTAATATCTTTATAATAAACTTAAAAGTTTGGGAACATGACTTTTTTTTGTTTTTGAAAGAAGTCTCATGCTCCCCAATGCTGCATTTATTTAATCAAAAATACACTAAAAGCTAGCCTGACTTCGTCATACTCATATTCTGGTCAGAACATGAGTCTGAGACTGCTCCATAGGGCTTTGATTATGAGGCGTGTCTTAACCGAACCAGGAAAAACAACAACTCTGCACTCAATTGGATAGACCGACAACCAATCAGAGGAACGCAGTAAGTGACGTATGTTGAGCAACGCATAGTTATCAAACAGAACTCTGGAAAAAGTATGAAAAAAATAAGGAGTGTTAACAATCTTTGCCGGTGTTGCAAAAATAACTCAAGCATTCGCGGAGTAGGCCTACTTGCATGCAAACACGAAAAGCATTTTTGAAAGAAAAAATACGTTTGAGGACGTGATGATTACGTTATTGGATGGATTATCTGTCCATCATCGTATAAAGCCCGCCCTGGCAATTTGATTGGTCCGACCATTTTTTGGCTGATCATAATTACTCCTCAATGGATCGAGTCCAGACCAAACTTCCCGACCAAAAAATGTTGTGGGCGGGGTTCGGGCTGGCATCCAGGCTAACTAAAAGCAGTAATATTGCAAAATTATTATTACAAATGTAGTAAGTCACTTAGATCACCTTTCTTTGTCATTCTAATGTTCAGTTTGAACTATTTTATTTATATATATATATATATTTATTTAGGGCTGTCAATAGATTACTTTTTTTAATCACACTCTTTTTCAAGGTAAATACATTTTAGACAAAGTTGAGATGTCGAGAAGATTGTTTTAAGTTCACTTAAATTAAAATTTGTTATTTTTTAAAGCCTAATAAATGCTAAAATTTATAGCTGTAATGCTAAATGGTTATAATAGCTAAAATTGAGAAAAAGACATTCATTTCAGACATCAGTTGCAGTATTGGTATCGGTACTGGCCTTTTTTCTTAAAAAGCTGCCATAAAAACAAATATTTAAAATATAGGGTACTGTCTTTGTTTCTACATTAATTTTGAGATTAAATGTGAAATTATTTTAATATAAAAATATTTAAAAGCTTATGTGCGATCAATTACTGAAAAATGTGTGATTAATGTTTTTAATCAATTGATAGCTCTATATGTGTATATATATATATATATATATATATATATATATATATATATATATATATATATATTACATTTTCTACTTTAATAAGGTTTAAAATGTATTTTTCCGGTGATGTTTGTAGGCACTATAGGAAAGAATGAAATCTGGCATTTGTGTGTTCAGTTGACTTGTGGAATAGCTCTGTATATGATGTTCTGATTAAGTCAGTCTGGCTGTAATTTCAGTGTGATATTGTTCAGTCAAGTAAGTGAACCGTTAGCATTAGCTAACAAATTTACTGTTGCTCAGAAATGGAGTGTAACATTCTGTCTTTCTCCCCCAAACAGAATGCAGTAATAGTAGCCTTGTCATCAAAATCATGGGATGTGGAGACAGCGACAGAACTGCTACTAAGCAACTGATCATCCAGTCGTTTTCATCAGGCCATGTTTCCCTCAAAACCCTCCTGCTTCATGACCCGTTCACTCCCACACGTGCATCAGCCATCTTGGTTTGTGTTCAGAGTGAATGTTTGGGTAAGATCAGCAGTTAGACTGCAAGACAATTAGCCATCTTCAGTCTCTAGCAAATGTTCACGTCCCCCGTCTTGTCTTTTTCCTCCCATCATTTTCACTTTGTTTTTGCCTTGCTACAGTAATTTTCCCTCTTAAAATTAAGATGTCACTTCCCTTTTAAAGAAACCCAACAAAGACGAAGCCTGTATCACCGTCATTTCACACTAAAAGAAACTCCCACTTGCATCTGTGAAACAATGTTAGAACATGTAAATTAGTATATTTAAGGTTGTGTATTTTTAAAAGGCAAAATAGCAGGAATGTTTTTTTTTTTCTTCTGTCTGTACACTATAAAATTGTTTTGGGATATGCTTACTTGAATGGGATAAAAACAAAAATTTTGAGATTAATTAGACCCCTTATATTTGACGCTCTTACGATGAACAAATGTTTTATTTGATTCTTTTAATGTTTCTTTTGGCTTTCCTTTGCACTAATCACTCTGTATAGTAGTTGAAAAGGCCAGATGACATGGTGTTACGTTGTGAGCGCAGACATGGTTTCAAACATACTGGGTGAAGTGTTATTTTTTTTTTTTAAATCAAAGTAAGATGCCTCTTCTCACTTTTCCCTCTTTTTGACAAAGGGGTCAATGTGGTATTGGTGACCACAAATCCTTTCTCTACTTTTTTCAAGGCAGCTGTAGGGGTTCGACTTGATCATGGACAGATATACCTCCAGTTGCCTCGAGTTTTTTTTTTTTTTTTTTTGAAGAATGTTTTGTATAAAACTTGCATTTAAGTATAAAAAGTTTGTTCATGCAGAGATGAGAAAGTGAAGACAAGAGTTTCTCCTCTAATAATGGTTGGCTTTTTCTTTGTGGAACAATCAAGATGGTGAGGCGTATCAAAAACTGTTAAGGCACCGAACTAGTTGGTGTAGAGGTTTAAAAGTGTTCTTTTCCACTCGCAGGCTGCAGATATTATTTCATATTGCACACGTTTCAAACTGATGTTGCAAGCATGAATCAAACAGCTAGTGTTTTCTATTCTACAAAGATGCTTCAATGCAAAGGGCCAAGAGCAAGTACTGCCACACAATGCTTTGTGTACCTGTTTTTTTTTTTTTTTTACCTCGTGTTCTGTTCTTGCAGGGGTGAATTGTTAAAAGGTTTATTTTCTCCCTTTGTTACTTGACCTCCCTCTATTTGCTAGCATTCCCACATACCATCTGTTTTCATAATGCCCCCACTTTCACAGCTAGTTGCTTTCATACACCTTTCTCATGTACATACAGCAAAGTTTTTTTTTTGGGGGGGGGGGGGGGTGTAAAGTACTGTTCATCTCTAGAATGCACCATCGATGGCTGGATTTATATTTTGTATGAAAAACAAAAATGAAACAAAAAAAAAGACTGTCTTCCTGTAGTGATCACCTTGTTCAATATTGCACGAAGTGAATAAAAGGACAAAAACTTCTGTCAAAGGAGAAATGCAGGTCATAGGCTCTGGCTTTAGTCACTTTAAGCTCCTTTACAAAACGAGACAGAAAAAAAACCTACTCGAGCCGTACAAGCATGGTTATTTATTGTGAAACTGTCATTCTTTTGAATTAAAAAAGTGAAAAATTAACTTCTCTGTGAATCTCTGTTCTGTGCAAGTTATTACATCTATGTCAGATGATGTCAAATGCATAATCTATGAATGTAATTTGGTGAAAAACATAAGAGTGTGTGTGAATTAAATGGAATATCCCATTTAAATGTGAACCAATTTGAATATTGGAACAATATTTAGAATTTATGCAGGGTGTCCAAATGAGGAATTCATGCTCATACACCCAGCAGAATAAATAGCAGCGTGACTAATCGTAAAGTCTGCAAATGCAGGAAATGAGCCTTAATGAAACCTTGCAATCAAAGAAATCTGATGACAATATTTGGATTTAATAGAGGGTTAAAAGAGGAGAGGGAGATAAAACAGTAAAAAAAATCTTTCCATGTATTTAATAAGCAACCTTAGAGCAGATTAAAACAAGATTTTTTTTTCTTTCAAATGTTTGTTTTTAAAAATGGCTCCAGACAGAGGAAGAGCGCAACAAGAACAATTTCAACAAAAAAGAAAACTAATGAAGAGAAACAGATCTGTGTTTCTACATACAAGTTTGAACATCTGAATCTAAAGAATTCATTCCTCATTCGTCTGAGGTGTGGGGTAAAGACAGTTCAGGTTTGTGAAGAGCATTTCATGTTTAAGTAGATGTCTCTCTTCGTTCGGTCATTCAAACATTTACTGCCTGACCGTCCTTGTCTTCAGGAACCGACGCTTTACCTGAAACAAAAACAACAAATCAACAATTTGCATTATAGCAGAGTATGACAAAGACAATTGCTGATATCTAGGCCAGGTGAGATTCCATGTGGGCCTGCAGAAACCCTCAGAAAAAATTGTCAATATTTACTTATCCCTATGCCATTGCAAACCAGTGTTTTTTTTTATTTTGGTTTTTTTTGACAAATTTCAGTGAAAAATAAAAGGAGAAATTTAGAACAGATAGGGTACGTAAAGAAATTAATTGCTTCATCAGTAAGGAATAAGGATGCATTACATTGATCAAAAATAGCTTAATGTTACAAAAGATTAAAAAAAAATTAAACAATACTGAAAAAAATGTATCAGTGTTTCAAAAAAAAAAACAAGCATCACTACTGTTTTCAACATTGATGATAAAACTATCGTTAGTATTCCTATTCAATGAAAAACGACAACATTGGAAACAGTTTGGAACAACATTAGGGTAAAGTAAATGACAATTTTCATGTTAGGGAACTATTCCTTCAAGCCAAAAGCTACTGCTCGAGTGCTCCAGGTTACAGCATGACATCAGTGCTAAATGAAGCTCTCCCTCAGACACTCACTGACAGCTCCCCCTGTTCTGCTGCATAGGTGGATTCTCTCAGTTTGGGGCCTGCTGCACCCCTGAGCTGTTCGAGAATGGCTTCTTCCTGCTGCTCCTGTAGCTGTGTGAGTGAGAGTACATACTCTGGGCTGGACTCAAATTCTCTCTCTGTCTCCCCTTCACTTCCATAAGTCTTCTGAGACAGGCGGATGTCTTGGTACACATGCTGTTCTCGCTGTGCTACCCTCACTGATCTTAAACACAAGAAACACCTGCCTCAACTCCACACAAAAGAATTCAATAACTGCTAAAGGTGACAAAGTTATGGCTTGTTCACACCAAGTCCGATGCCAGAATGTGGCATACAAGTTTTCAAGTGATCTTAAGAATGTACATGTAAAAATGAAAGTGAAATGCACTCTAGCCATTCATGTGTTCAATGAAAAAGCGGTTTAACAAACGGGTGATTTTATATTAAGTATAGGGCCACAAGCAAAAGTTCTTCCCCTGCCCAGTCCCCATGCAAATTTACATGCATTCAAATAAAAAACATGCTAAAACAAAACCCCCAAAAAGTGTCACTCCTGAAATGGCCCAATGGAGGAAAAATATGATAGATTTTTTTCTTGGCTGCATTATTTGATAAAACTGAAATTTTAAAATAAAATAGAAAATGCATGTTATTTTACTATGTAATTAATTCCTGTGATTGTAAAGCTGATTTTTAAGCAGCTATTATAAATGTTGTTTTTTTGAGGAAACCTTAATACATTGTTTAAATGGTTAAAACAGAACAGCACATTTTTAGAACGTTACTATTATTTTAGATCCATTTAATGCTTACTTGCTGAATAAGTATTCATTAAAAAAAACTTAATGACCCCAAACTTTTGAATTGTAGTGTACAAAAAAGTATAAATGAAAATTATAGTATCCTGTGAGTAACAGGCTTCTTGCTAATAACAGTATCGATAAGTTATTTGAATGATCAATTATACTTGTGCTAATAAAACAATCACATACCTCTACTACTTATAAACAACTATGTGGTGCTAGAAATGTATACTGCACATTTAAAGTTACAAGGTACTTATTATTTATAAGGAAAACAAAATAAATAAAAATTGATTTTCGGAAATGGTGTGAAAGCATTAATACATCATCAAATGCAGGCCTAGTGTTAAGTGGAAATTCTAGATTAATTTGCAGTAAGACTACAGGTGATTTATATCATACTATGCATAATGTACAGAAAAGTCACTCAGTTACACAGTTACCTTTGCAGGTCAATCTGTCTCTGCGGCCCCGCTCTTTTGGGCTCTGCTTCTTTCTGCTGTTTTGGTGTCTTGACAGTGATTGAATCAGCTGAGGCTGTGGTGACGGGATCCTGAGCAGGTGCTGCTCTCTTCCGGCCCCGCCCAGACCCTCCCCCTGTCGTAGCTCCAGCCTCTTTATCTGGTGTGGCAACACCCACAGGGTTTTTAGGGGGTCGGCCACGTCGTGGTTTATTGGCAGGGGGCACTGACACTGCAGAGGGGTTTGTAGACACGCTGTTCTCTGTGCCGTCACTTGCAGGTGCAGCACGTTTCTTCCCACTGGGCTGAGCAGCCTCTTCCTAAAAGAGAGCAAAAATGCTGAAAATGCTGGACTTTCACACTTCTGTTGTCCCTTGTTCAGCGTTTACATGGGATATTTCTGACCTTCTTTACACCTCCTGCTTTTGTAATCACTGGATTCTCTTCATTCTCCCTTGCCCCCGTCTCTGAAACCTCAGAACTCACATCCCTTTATGATAGAGAAAGAGAAAGTTGTAAATTCTTGATAAGGATGACATACTTCCTGCAGTAAACGCTGGATAAATTCCACATCATAGTGAATAAAAAGTAAAAAAAAAACCAATTCTGATAAGCACAAACCTGCTCTTATTTGTTGCAGGCGAGCTGGGTTGGGAGTTAGTGCTTGCGTTGCTCCCTGTGTCGGAGGTGGTGGTTTTAATGAACGGTCGCCGAGCGGTTACCGTTAAAGGTTTGTTCACTGCCCCCAACACACCTGTCTGCTTTGGTGGTTGCTGAAAAATATGAATGTTAAGTAACAAATGAGCTACGTAATGCAGTCAAGGAATTCAATTGGTAGTTGCATCATTTCAACACAACTTTCCAAAAAGAACACTGTCACTGATCTATCCCTGTGTGCAAAATAACTCCCAAAAAACTTCTTGTTCCTAAACTTCTTGTCTGCTAAACCTAAAATACATTTACTTGGAGATTATAAGTAATGTTATAATGTTTGAATGTAGTGAAAAATATATGTATGCAGTGCACATTTAAGAAACATTTATTTTATTATCAATGTACATTCCCCCCACCCCCTCAAAAAAGCATTTATTGGAAATAGAAAACCTTTGTAACAAATGTAAGACTTTACTGTCACTATGATTAATTTAAAGTGTCCTTGCTAAATATATTAATTTCTTTAAAAAAACAAACAACAACAAAACCCGCCAACCAAAAACATTTTAACGGTAGTGTATCTTTTTAAAACCTGAGCAATCATGCCTTTGCCATTAATGAATGTTTACAGAAGACGTGTCATCCGTGTATCATTCACATATAGTTACAGAGGTGACAAAACCTACCTGGATTTTCCCTGTCTGCAGAACTATTTTTGCCTCTGGTGAGAGATATTCCTTATCATTGACAAAATCCTGTACATAGGAATAGATGGAATGAGTTTTGTAGTCAGGTCACATGTAAAGCGTAATTATGGATAGCCAGAGTGGTTGTTACCTTATCAGGTGGGGTAAAGAACTTGCAAGGCAGAACAGGATCTTTTGGAGAGTCCAGATGACATGAAGTGCTCTTGTTCGCGATCACAAATAATGCCACATCACACACAATGTAAAGTTTCTGTAAATGCATGAAAATAGAGTAAAACACACTGGGATTCAGATATACATAAACACTATACATGATTTGTTAATGATACGGACCTCGTTTGCCTTTGGGTCATCTGGGGCCTGTGCATCTTTTGTTTGTTTGATGTTCTCTACCATCTTCCTCAGGAATGAGTGGCTGTTATTCTCATTCTTTGTCATCAACACCTCCAGCATGAACCACAAGCACCTGGTAAAATACATTTTCATCTGAATTAGTTTAAAAAGTTTTAAAACAAACATCCTGTGAGAACCTTAGTGTCTGCATCTACTCACTCTACTACTCACAGAAATAAAAAGAGAAGGTTTAATATTACAATTTGAGAGTATTGGTCAGATCATGTAGCGATCTGTGTGTAGAAGGGGGAAACAAAAGTGCAAAAGTGTGTGAATGTGTTTAACACTCATACTCTTTGACGTCTCGGATCTGCTCCAAATCCTGTGGCTTGGTAAGGTCTGGATCATGAGCTAGAAGATGGATCATGTATGGAACCACATATTCTGGCAGGAGAGACAGCAGCTTTTCTGAAATACAAAAATAAAGAGGCAGGATATTTAGATCTTTGTCATTCATGCAATCCTGCAGAAAACCGTTATTGCCTCAAATGTTACACCAAAAAACAGAAATGTTATCTACCATGGGCCATGGGATTCTGTTTGATGTACTCTCTGCGGACACTGATGTTCTTGAGTAGGCACTGTCGGGCATGAGCACGTCGCTCTTTCACTGGATCTTTAGCGCACAAAGCAAACACAGCCATGTACTCCAGTGGCAACAACAACTTCACCAGAGCAACATGTAACTTCTGAGCAAAGATCTGCCGCACCTGATAGCACTCATCCTATGAAGAGAGGGGAAAGGGAAGGAAATTCTGAAAAAATGCAACGTTGTGGTAGAATGGCTAATATATGCTATTGTAGCATGCGCTAATATGTCCACTTATGTTAGTCAATGTTTCATGTACCAACAGATGTAATTTAGGCTCTAACAGCTATTTTGTACAACTGTTTTTGCTGCTGTACTTTTAAGACCTTTATATATAAAATTACTTTACAATTACGCATTTTCATCTAAAGTGTCACTGTATTTGAGGTAAAACAAATGAAATGATTGGACTGCCCATAATAATGTTAAATTCACTTGTAGCATTTAAACTGATTTATAGATAGTTTTTATTTAGTATAGAATTTTAAGCCATTAAAACAAAATCAGTGATTTTAATATAATTTAATAACTTTAATATCAGCACATTATGTGTTCCATACGTGTAGTTTTGTGCTGAACTCACATTAATGACGAGTCCACAGAGCTGGAACTGTTCTGGAGTGATGATGTCATGGTAACAAGGCTCTTGTGCCAGTTTCATGATGGCGCTCCCTGCTGCAAGCCTCAGTCGAGACATGTCAGACTTGCTGTGTCCACAAACAAACAGGTTAGAGGCCTATTACAAGATTAGGGCAGCTTTCATAATTACAGAAAATGACTTGGGGGAGTCTTGACACCCAGTTAGTACCTGATTTTCTTCTGCTCTGTGAGGTCTCCTTCACTGACCAGCATGGCTGAGAGGAGTCTGAGAGTAGAGTTAGCAGATTTAGACTGATTATTCCTCATTCCCAGCAACCAGCGGACCAACAGCTTAATGGCTTGCACCTGGAAACACAGACAGACATGCACATGTATTAGGGATGGTAAGATTCACCGTTTCGCATCGGTGCATCGGCATAAAAGCTAACGATGCGATGCATCGATTTAAATAAGTGTGCATCGGTTAGCATTTGTATAGCGATGCATTGTTTTTAATATATCTGCATCAGTAGAAAACGATTTATTCATATATAGTAAAAGTATAGCGCATCTACTAATAACTATTTAGAAAGTGACCGATATTTTATTATGTAACTGTTAGATTGATTTCTCCTTTCTGAACTGTTGCTCAAGAGCCTTCTCTCAACACCACTGATGCAGCTGCTACGTGAATATGACATTTCACAACACTACGGAGACCGAGGCGTGTCCTGAGAGTCACCTACCTAGAACAGATCTACATGGCGGAGCTCTATCTTCCACCAAATAATTATAAATCCAGTGTTTTTTTTTTTGAAACTCAATTTGTCAAATATGTTGCGCCACTATAAAATATACAGGGAGTACTATTAATTTAACAATACACTTGAAGCACAGACACAGCGTGAGTGCAGCAGAGCATATTGTTGTCCTACTGTTAGTTTCACTGCTTCTATTGTTCTCATTTGTAAATCGCTTTGGATAAAAGTGTCTGCTAAATTAATAAATGTAAATGTTTTTCATTATATATATATATTTTTGTGTTGTACATTTCATACAGTATTTTTTTCATAGTTATGAAAGACCTGTTTGTAAAAAGTTTTTTATTTTTATGTTAAAACCTCGAGACTAGATTACTGTAATGCTTTATTAGCTGGTTGTCCTGCATCCTCAATAAACAAGCTACAGTTAGTCCAAAATGCAGCCGCTAGAGTTCTTACTAGATCAAGAAAATATGATCATATAACACCAATTTTATCATCTCTACACTGGTTACCTATTAAGTTCCTACTGACTATTGACTACTGACTAAAGTATTACTACTGACTTATAAAGCTCTAAATGGTTTAGCTCCTGTGTATTTAACAGACCTTCTATCGCCCTACAATCCATCGCGCTCTTTAAGATCACAAAATTCGAGGCTTCTGGTCATTCCTAGGATATCTAAAGGCGGGCGTACACGGTGCGAATTCTGACGGTCGGAAGATCGTATGTCCACGTACACGTTACGAGTGAGTTTATCCGAAAATCGTATGGAGGCAGTGATACACGACACGATTTTACGACCTGCTGAATTCCGAAGAAATCGCACGAAGCCAAAAACTCTGCTCTCTCATAACTGCATATAAAATATTGATACAAGCCGTGACTATTTTGCTACATATTTCAGCACCGGGAAACGGACGTCCGGTCACCCTTTTGTGTGTGTGTGTGTGTGTGTGTGTGTGTGTGTGTGTGTGAATGAGTTAAAAAACGTAGTTATGGTACACATTCAAAAATAAAATTGCAAGCTCTCTGAATGATTAATTAGCCGTTTAAACCACCTCATATGAGTGTTTGCAAGTAATTTTGCTGAGAGAAGCTCGAGCGCGCGTGAGTGAGGGCGCGGTTGCCAGATCCACATAATGGAAAGGTGACAGTAATCTTCTGGACTTGTTTTTCTGATTAATGTCACACTTTAGGAAGTTATTACAGTGGAAAGTTGCATGTTAGGGTTCGTGATATATTAATCCTATTTCCAAAACACAAGCTTTGAACTTATTTCGGAGTTTTATATTTTTTTTAGCTTGTTTTTCGTAGCAATATCTGGCAACATTTTACTGTCGGCATTAATAAAAAAAAACTAGGCTGTAGACAAGACAAACTGTAATTGCTGACAGGAAGATACTACATTCGGTAAGACAAACGCAATGATCATCGTGATTATGTAAGAAATGTAAGCTATAGTAGGCTACTACCAAAAACAATAGCATACAGATATGTTACAGAATTAAATATGTCAAATAGGCCTACAGGCCGGCAGGTATACGGCTCATGCTGTTTAGTTAACCTTTCACAAAGTCATCATAAAAACATTAATTGAAGCAGTGTTTCTAGTAGTCCACACACCATTTTCGTCTTTCTTCTGTGGATTTCCTCAGCTCCTGATTGGTCAAATTCAGATAGATTGACAAATCGGCTCATTCAACCGCACACACCTCACGAATTCAAGCCGACAGCTCCCGAACTTTTTCGACATGCTTAAAAATTATCGGGAGGTCGAGAGGTGCTCGGCTCGGCTCGTATCTTCCTCGCACACGATACGAGCCGCGACGTGCGAGCATAACCGATTTCCACGCGATTACTCCCGAGTGAAAAAAATCATCTGCGAGCTCGTAAAACAGCAAAAAATCGCACCTTAAGTCTACTAAAGGAGGGAGGGCGTTCTCACATTTATCTCCTAAACTCTGGAATAGCCTTCCTGATATTGTTCGAGACTCAGACTCGCTGTCCCAGTTTAAAACTAGATTAAAGACGCATCTCTTTAACCAAGCATTCACTTAATGCTTACCTTTTTATACTACTTCTGAATCAGTTCGAATAAACTTGAATTGAATTGAATTAAAACAGCACCTGCTTTCTGCTCACGGAGTTAGCCTACCTGCTGGCAAGTTATGGAACATTTATTCATTGTGTATCCCTGAGCATCCTTACATTTTTTCACTGTTAAATGTGTGAGCTGTTAAAAGTGTAACTGGAGACAGGACAGGAAAAGAATGTTTGTTTTTATTTAATCTTTTGGTTTTGCGAAAGAGCCCTGCGTTAAAAGTCAGATGGCACTTAAGCTACTTTATGATTTGCTGTATGTCTGAATAAAAGAATAAAGTTACTACCTATACCATATTGAATTGCATAGCATCATATTTTTCACCATTGCATTGTATGTATTACACTGAATAGCATCACATCGTAATAGTAGTGAATCGTATTGGATTGCATCAGTAGCTGCTTATATGTATCGCATCGAGATGCACATCGCATCGGCCTCAGTTATGGAGATGCACATCCCTAACATGTATACACACACACACACACACACAAATCAACAAGATATGTTGTTTTCAACTTGATTACTCAAAGACATTTACCTTAGCCAGCACTTCAGGGGAAACCTCATCATCAGCTGTCCAGAGCCGCCCATTCTTGTTTCCCACAGACTGACAGGGAAAGAGGGTTAGTTTACCATGCAAGGCAATAAAATGATTCCTACATGCCTAAAGCAGAATAATACACCAATTTGCTCACTCTGTCATTCATCAGAAGGTCCTTCACGATAAAATTGGCTACGATTGACTTCATGGGTGATGCAAATTGATCCGGGGCCAGCATGGAGATGTGTCCAAGAGACACAAGTGGAGTGATCAGCTGTTCAGGCACATCTGCATTCAGACTGCGAGACAATGGCTGAAGAGACAGAGACAAAAAGGCATATCTGAAAAACTTGCATGCAGTAACAACTCCATTTCTTTCATTATTTTAACGTTCACAGGATTTGATGGTCAAAAAACGTAATGTGTTATACATTTGGTGGCATTTTAAGCGAAGACTGCATTTGTGAAAATGCTTTTATGCACATAGATTTACCTCAAATATTTGTGCTAACTGGACCTCCTTGTTGTGAAAGATGGCATGGATGCAGTTGACCGCCTGTTTGGCCTGGTGGGGGGTGCCTCGTTTTGCCTTCTGATGTAGTATGGGAATTAGAGTCCTGTACACAGATTTAGAGAACATTTAACGAACACATTTTTACTTTTGAATTTGGTATATATAGAGTTGATGAGACTGAAGAGTTTGTATCAGTAATTATATAATGAGTTTAAGATGTTACTGGCTCCAAACAGTTGCGTGTATGCATTTGGGAGGTGTTCATACGAGCGGATTTGTGGCAGTTCTGTCTCAATCTTTTGTCCTGTGTTTCTGAAGATCTGTATTGCTGCTTCCGCCACTTTATCGTCCTCCATCTTCAGACACTGCAGCAGAGACTCATAAGTCTCAGCTGAGTGGAATGCAGTGGGGTGAGTAAATGACAAAACCTGAGGTAGGGAAAACAGAACAGCAAACTTAGAACTTGTTTTGGTCCGGACAAAAGACAAGAAAGAAAATACATTTAAGTCCTGGTTCGCTTAGCGTTCACACTGTCATTTTTAACACTGAACCTAAAGAAGATTTCATGAAAAAAAAAAAAGATTTTGTGATGTATATTTTCCGATGGAACTTGTCGAACATCCAAAACAATGCTGTGTGCTGGGCCAAATGCGCTCGCTGTAAGCGCGTACAAATGATGGAATATGATTGAGCTGACAAAACGTGAAGAGCTTATAAAAGGTGTAATGTGTCAAAACAGTGGCAGGAATTCCTCCATCACACACACAAATGACGATCTGCTGTGAGATGCGGTTCTGATGCCTGTACCGAACTGTGATGGGCAACATCGCGACTATGACGAGAAAAAAGTGCTTGTGACATCATGTCCTGTCTTTGGTCCATGTTGTGTTCATATTTCATTCGAACCGCACCAGAGTCCATTTGGAAGCAGACCAAGACCCATTTTCAGCTGTCTCGGTCTACGCACCAAGGTTCGGATGGCAGCTTTTACACATTCAAGTGACCCGCACTAACAGAGCAATCGCACCAGGTTTCCTTTTAATCTAACCAAACATGCAAAGTGTGACACACCATAAATTATTTCAGAAAATGACTGAATGAGTCAAATACACTTGGTATTAAATGGAACAATAGCCTACGCTTTTGTAGAAATGTACTTTTATTTATATTCATTTGAAATGTGATTGTATGTCAAAAGAGCTAGAAATCCCGTTTTCCCTTATATTGAAAACTTTAAACTAGTACATTGTAATTACGAACAATACCTTGAGCAGCTCAAGTCCAGCGCGGATGGCAGTATCAGGAGTAACTCCCTCCTCTTCATCATCAGCAGTGCCCTCAATTGACTTATTTAACAGCTTAACCAGGGAACTGTATATACACATACAAAAAAATATATTATTGATCCAAAAAGTCTACACAATACCTGCAATTACACTTCCTCCCACACAGATGTCTCACTGTTAAAAAGCTATTCAGACGGTTGGTTACACAACCGTTAAGGGGGGGGGGGGGGGGGGGGGACAAGCACATGGCCCATATTGCGCTTATCTCTCTCCCACTCAGTCAGTTTCTCTTTCTCTCTTATTCATGTTCTCCCTTTACATCTGCAGGTGCACTGACAGTCTGTATCAGATACTGTTGTCTAAAAAAAGAGAATACATTATCTGTTACTGTGCTTCACCCTGCACAGCATTGATGATTTTTAGGACTAACTGCACAGTTATTTTGCAAGTGCTCAAATTAAGAGTTTATTTAGGCATTGTAATCCATGTACAGTATTTTTACAATAGTTGTTTGTTATAGTAAATATAATAAAATAGAAATAAATATAGTAAAATATTATTCAAGTTACATTTCTTTATGTCCAAAACAATTTATGCTCAAGATCATTGACCTATCCCTCGTAAATAAATAAATAAAAAATATTTAGTTATAAATGTTCAATGCATGAATGATATGGGTTTTTTTTTAGTGTTCTGACTAAAAACTAATCAGCTACAGAACAAAACAGATTCAGCCAGATACCTGGGGTGCTAGTGTCAACAAAGCCTTTTAATGTGAAAACCTGGATGATGGTCATTAACAACTTCTCTCCCCCTCCCCAAAAAACAACAACAACAACAACACATTTCTCCACTGCCATTTGACCTCATTCCCTACCTGATGGCCTCAGAGTCAATGTGAACTGGTGCGATTCTCTCCAGCAGGAATTTCACCATCTCCAGGAATGGGTTTGTGGGTTGCTTGGGGAATGTCAGCTTCCGTGTGATTTCCCTCTGAAAGGAAACTCCACTCTCAGATAACTTGTATCTTTATAATATTAAATACAACTACATAGCTTGTTAAAGTGTCGGTTGAAATATGTCTTTATCATATCCATTTTATACAGTAAGCTTATAATCAGTTATAATGCGAGCTTGAAAAGTGCAGTGGTAAATGTGATGGTATTGCCTTAAACTCACCACACACTGTTCAGCCTGTTTACATGAGCAGGTGGGGCTGATGAGCTGCTCAAGCTGAAGACGTAGTTTCTCATCTTCACCCAGAGCCTGATTAAACTTCTTCATAAAGTCCTGAGCTTTGCCCGGGTCTGGGAGATTCTCTGAGAATATGAGAGAGAGACAAATGCACACATTGTAAAACCTGTTGGTTTCAATAACTATTCATTTATAACTATATATATATATATATATATATATATATATATAATATATATATATATATATATATATATATATATATATAATATTTATAAATGAATAAGTAATAAGTGTACTTACTAGCAATGTTCATAAGTTTCCCAAACATGGCTGTGGTGTTTGCTTCAGACTGCAGGAAGGAAAAACAACAGTCATTCCTCCACAACAGGATCTGTCATTTCTATGCTTTGGCATGTAGAAGTGATGTAAATATAATAATGCACTTTGATGTCTTCTAGAACATTTTTCATATAAATGAATATTCAGTATAACAGGACGTGCTGTGGACCTTGCTGACATCTACACGCAAAAACAGCTTGATTTATAATTTGATACAATACCTTGAAAAATATCAATATTCAATACCATATATTACACCACTGGGAAAAACAGATTTTAACAGTAAGTTAATTTACTTTTGACCATAGTCGCAGTTTTCAACTAAAATTTCTCAGGCCCAAAACCTCTGAGTGAGATTTTATAATAATTATAATCATATATTACTATAGTAATTCAACTACACTGTAAAATGAATATTTTATAATAAGTTTATTCTTGTACTTTAACAGTAGTAAAATTATAATATTTATCACTCAATTTCTTCGCTTGCAAGAGTTAAACCCTCAAGCTTTTATTTTAGCAGAAAACTGCAGGGAGACGACAACAGGTTTACAAATGCTTTTTATTACAAATCAGTTTGAAAGTGTGAACTGCTGTAAAAATCTTTACAAATGTTTTAGAAAATACACAAACGTGGGGGAACAAACCTAGCACAATTGCATTCCCTAATGCCTGTTAAACTTGCAGCACTATTATTATTTTTTTTCACTGTGAACCACTCTGTCACAGAAAACAGACGAGTGAGCAAAGTGCGTGCTTCACTTTGAAACTACATACTTATTTAAAGGGGTCCTATTATGCTTTCACTTTTTCAACTTTAGTTAGTTTGTAATGTGTCTGTTTGAGCATAAAAAGATCTGCAAGGTTGCAAAGCTCAAAGTCCACTCCAAAGGGAGATGTTTTATTGAACAGAATCCACTTTTCAAGAACTACAATGAACAGCTTGTTTGGACTACAACACACTTTTTCCAGATCTTATGAAGTCATAATGTTCCTCATTTAAATAATCCCCGCCGACATAATATGCAAAAAAGTTGGTGAGGCATGGTTTAGTTGCGGTAGAGAAGATGACTGTTGTCGCTGTTTTTTCCAACACGGAAAAAGTTTGTCCAAAGGCTGACGGACTTAGAGAGGGTATTTATTTTTAACACTGTTCCTGAACATTTTAACCTCAACGTTTGTCTGTGCTCTGCACATTTTACGGAGAACAGCAGACAGACAGAGTACAATGCAGGCTATACGCACAAAGACTTCTCCTGAAAAACGTAGCCATTCCCATTTTGTAAAGACAATCTGTTGTTAATGGATAACAACTTTTAAGTATAGGGGCTTTTACACCGGAGGAACCTTTTCATAGTTCCTAGAACTATTGGCGGAAGTTCCTGGTTTTTGGCGCGTTCGCACCACAGGAACTAGGAACGATTTTAGTTCTAGGAACTCTTTTGGAAGAACTAATTTAGCTCCTACTTCAGGGTAGGTTCTAAACCAGCACTATAGGAACTATCCGTGACGTTTATGTACGCTGTTTGGCCGAACACACGCGAAACACCAGCACCCGCCATTTTTAAAAAGGCTGTGTAAACAGATTATAGCCTATACATTTACTTCAGAAATTAACTCTACGAACATGGAAAACAGAGATAGATGGGCCTCTTAACCTTTACGCTGAGGAAGAAATCGCACACAACTTTGAGGGGGCCAAGAGAAACATGATTATGCCGTTTCTGCTCAGCTAGCAACACTGAAGATCAACCACACGGCATACTAGGGATGTCAAAAAGTACCGACTTCAGTACCAGTTGGTACAGAAATGTAAAAAATGTGACGCTTTGATCGCTGTTGAGCGAATTGTATTCACGCGCTCATCGGAAATGTTCCAAAATGAATGGGAGTCAATGGAATGCTAACAGCAGGTGAAGTTCTGCTACAATGGCAGCCCCCAGGGGAGGCTTCAGTTTCCGGCTGATGGATTACCCCCTTGGTCAAATAAGTCACAACAAGAGCGGCTAACGTCACTTCAGAGTTCCTACTGGCGGTGCGAATGCAACCAGAAAAGGTTCCTAGGGGAACCATTAGTTCTCGGGGAACCACCCTGGTGATTAGTTCCTAGAACTATCTGGTGTGAAAGTAGGCCTGGGCGAAAAATCGATTAAATGAATTAATTCGAATTTTTTGTTGCGGGCGATTTTAAAAATAAATAAATCGAGTTTTTGAATAATGGCGCATTTTTGGCCCCTCGGAGTTTCCGTAGCGTTAGTTTCACTCACGTAGCAGTATGGCAAGCGACGACAACAACATCATAGCACACACGAAACTGCAACAGCATACAGCAAGCGACATGAGTGAGAGTGGGAAGTTTGTTCCTTAGCATAGGAGTGAACTCAAGCGTATTCTGCTCGAGCGGGTCGGGCCGATATTTCCCGTTCCTATCCTCGGGTCGGGCCTTTGAGATTTGATGGCCGAGCGCGAGCGCGGGGGGTAATGCACTCACTCTGTGTGTGCGGTTTGCGGGAGAATAAAACGATTCGCGGGACTCCCGCAAACTAGAAATATCTATGATTAAAACATAAAAACTAATACATTTTTATTAATCTGTTGCAGAAAAGCAACAAGAACAACTAAAACAAAATAGAAACGATTTACAGGCCAGAGTTTCTATTTCTAATATGTTTGCAGCATTGAGCGATGTAGCCAATCTCAGACATACCAGTGTTGATTTCTTGAACGCAATGGCCAATTTAAGCGTTTAAAACACTCCCCTCACCGCTCAAAACATACTTTTTGTTCAGTGCTGAATTCTGTATGCTGGCAAATCCTCGAATTATAACAATTTTCCTCAGATTTGAATGTATTGGTAATGCTTTAGAAAATGGTGCTATACTCGCAAGGTGAATGTTTGTCCTTTTTAGTCTAGACAAACACAGTTGGGGCTTTGATTCCAAGAGGGTGTTCATTTATTTATTATTCATTCCAGAAATGGGGGTTACATTTGTCTTGCTTTTGATTAAATAAAAGCAAAATTTGCTTAAGTTGTCTGCCGTTTGTAGTTATTGCTTTCCTTAATAAGTAGGGGGGAAAATCGTAAAAAAATCGTAAATCGAATTAAAAAAAATAAAATTGGAGATTTTATTTTTAGGCCATATCGCCCAGCCCTATGTGAAAGCCCCTTATGTCTTATTATTTGTAGTTGTTTTTTGTATTAACAGTTCCAATTATAAGCTTTATGTTGTTATCTATGATAGGTATGATGTAAACGAAGGGCAAAGCTTTGCTTAAGCTAGCCGGCTACAATAACAATAACATTACTGTATTGATGTAGTATTCACTTTAGCTTTTGTAAGCTCTTGCTTTTATAAGACTGTTCACCACCCCTTAGGAAAATGATCCATGATTTTGTGATCGATTACATTTACACTACATTTTCATTTATTTAATTAGCAGATGCTTTTATCCAAAGCGACTTACAAATGAGAACAATAGAAGCAGTGAAACTAACAATAGGACAACACTATGCAAGTGCTATGACCCTTCCCAGTTTAATCTAACGCAGTACATGTATTTTTTTTTTCTATACATGAATATACATGATATAGAATAGAAGATATAGTCTTAGTATTAATGGATCAGGTGTTGCCGAAAAATATGCGTCTTCAGCCGTTTCTTGAAAATAGCCATGGACTCAGCAGCTCTGAGTCTGGTTGAGTTAGAACCCTACTGATTACTGTTATCATTACCATGTTTTTTTTTTCAACACATGATTAAATGGTGGATAATATATTTATATATTTTTTTTAAATCCGTGCTTGAAATCCGTTCAGCATGATCCTCGTTCGTTAATATTGTTGGTCTAAATTGTGCTCGAAATGATTTGAAATTGACGCTATCGTTAATATTTATATCTGAGTAGAGCTCACGGTCATGAAGGGGCGTGACAACACACTGGGCCAGCTAATGTCTAATAAAAATGACTAATAAAGAAAATAAGAACAAAGAATCAAGCTAAAAGCATTATAACAAATAAATACTATAGAGCAGGGGTATTCAAATTTAGTTCCAAGAGGTCCGGTCTATATTGAAAAAACATTGTCATAAACCTGGTTTGAATGGTCAGAGATAAAAATAATTATATTTGCAGCATTGTTTTCACAAAAGTATCCATTTTACTGCCCACCGTGTTTCTGCTACTGTTGTTAAAATAACCTCGTAATCTGCAGCTCTTAATGTGGCGCTTCAGCGAGAGAGAAACAACGGTGAGGGAACGGAAAGAGCTTGAATGAAGTGCGTTTGGTTCTAGATAAAAATATTAGAGCATCTTTCACGCAGACCCAGGCCATCGGGCAGTCCTTGTTGTCGATCCCTGCCCAGCGTTATTGTTTTGGGCCTGTCTGAATTAGCGCAGTTAGTACCTTTTTAAACACAGAAGGCAATGTGCTGTTTCTGTCTTTAACGCATGCGGAGCGTATCCATCGAAAAAAAAAAAAAAAACATCGGCAGGATTCTGTCTATCTGTCTCAAGCCTTGTTTTGTTTTTTCAACAAACCATATTACAGATGCACCATCAAATCGCAGGTGGAGAACAGTTCGGGTCGATATTTACAGAGAATCATTACACCCCTGCTAGGGTCTAGGAAATTAATGGGAAACACTTGTGCGTTTTTGTGTGCATGTTCTTATAATAGATTAACATATGTAGGTGACAGTGTCAGGTTCACACAAAACGCAAATCATCGGAATGGAGAAAAAAAAGCACGATCTTGAGAGACGTTTTTTTAAGTTAAACTTCTTTTAACTTGAGTACCGCATTTTTAAAAGCGCAAAAGACGGAAGACGCAAGCACAATGGTCAAATATTTCCTTCTAGCTCGTATTTACATAGAAAACCAATGGGGGAAAATGCAGTGGAATGGAATAACACATTCTGTGTGAACGGCCCCGTAGTGTTTTTGTATGACTTACTGTAGGCAGTTTGTGTAAGTCCAGCAGTTCTCGAACCAGCCCTCTCAGCATATTCTGACACTTCCACATTTCGTTCAATGCTCTGAAAAACAAAAAGACACTCTTCTTGATATAATTGAACATATCAGTAGGATGATTGCTGTTAATAGAAGTACTGTGATACTGCCCAAAACTGTCAGATGAGAACCAGAGACTCTTTTGGTAATGTGATGAAGGCTTTTGAAAAACGGGAATCAGTCGATTAAGACTCACTTGACTGCGTTAGTGTCCAGACAGGCATAAAGGTAGTACAGACACTTCATTTTCTCTTCAGTCTCCAGACTGTGAGGAACCATGTACTGTGCAAAGATCTTCTCCACCAGCAACCTAATACAAAAACACACTTTAAGAATCTGAAGTTTTCATATTAGACATGCTGCACTGTTTTAATAAAAATAAATGTTTCAATGAATCACATGAAATCATTTGTGTGTCCATGCGTGTGTGGCTCCTACTTGTCATCTATGCTGTTCTGGTAGTAGATGTGTAAGAGTTTGTCTTTGATCCAGCTGATTTTCAAAGCGGTCTCCTTCCCGGCCTCATGGTGCAGACAGTACTTCTTATACAGTTGAGCCAAACCCATCATTCCTTCTTTACGGACACGCCACTGAAACAAAACATACAAATTTACTTTAAAAAACCAGAGGGCTTAAAATTGAGGGATATGCAGGGTTCTACATTTTTTCTCAGTTCTCTTTGCATTTATATTCTAGCAGGATTTGAATTGGGGCTCCACGAAAAATCAAAACAAAACTGATACTGCAATGTGGCAATTATCAAATCCATGATTGGATTTAAATAAATATATGCAGGTTTTAAATAAGCAGCTCATGATACAGTGTATTCAGTGTAAATGAATCAAATCCAAAAAGATATTACCAAGCCGCCAAAATTAGATAATTAAAAAATGTATTAATTATTAATAGATTTTTTTATTTTACAGTAGAATAGTTTATTTGGCTTAATATTATGTAATAATAAATCACAATACAATATGAATTATTTTATAGTCATAAATGGATCACATATAGTGGGAATGTAGCCTATGAAAGAGTTTTTTCTTGTACAGAGTATACCCAAGTGTGAACACCCAAAGTTATTTAAAGTTTTTCAGAATTGTTTAGTCCTAAAAGGATGGTTAACAAAAAAAAAACAGAGTAAAACGTAATTTTTCAGCTTTTTAAAATTAATGTTGCAGATGTAGTCCCTAATATAAATCACCCCAATAATCATTCTAGAATGATTCACTCTTTCCAAATATAGCTATTTAAGTGTTCTATTATAAATTCCTGTATTTTTTGTCATATTGCAATGTATATTGCGGAAAAACAATCACAATGTCAGTTTTTTCCAGTATCATGCAGCCCTAACTTGAATTTAAGTACACAAAAATAGATCTGTGCTCAGAGTAACTCTCTATCTTTCTCACCCTCTTGTCCAACATCCTCTCTCTGACAAACCCCAACAGTTGATCGTTCACCAGGTTCAGGTCTTTCTTCCCTGCATTGATGATGGTCACAATGACATCATGTCTGATTGCCTCCTCCGGGTCATGTGATCTGACCTTCAGAAAATCTGATGCGACAAATAGCACATCACAAGTTACACAAGATGCTTAAGAGTCAAGCAATGCGTAAAATGGAAAAACAGCAAAAATCACATTTAAAGGATTAGTTCACTTTTAAAAAAACTTTTGCTGATAATTTACTCACCCCCATGTCATCCAAGATCTCCATGTCTTTCTTCGGTCGAAAAGAAATTAAGGTTTTTGATGAAAACATTCCAGGATTTTTCTCCTTATAATGGACTTCAATAGGATTTAGTTCATTTCGTTGGTTGAATGAAATAACTCGGAAAAAAAAACTCGTTCAAAATGAAAAAATCTTTTTTCGAGTCATTTCGTTCGTTGAATGAATTAAATGACTCGAAAAAAGATTTGTTCATTTTGATGAACGAGTTCGAACAGGAGAGTCACGAACGTGCATCACAGAACAGAGCAAGGCGAGCATTTGTGCTAATAAAACTTAAACTTTTTTATTTCTTTTTGAAATAACCGATCGTTTCGCTAGATAAGACCCATATTCATCGTTTGGTATCGTTTAAAGCTGCACTGAAACTGTCATTTGGACCTTGAACCGTTTGGTCCCTATTGAAGTCCATTATAAGGAGAAAAATCCTGGAATGTTTTCATCAAAAACCTTAATTTCTTTTCGACTGAAGAAAGAAAGACGTGGACATCTTGGATGACATGGGGGTGAGTAAATTATCAGCAAAAGTTTTTTTTAAAAGTGAACTAATCCTTTAACCTGAACACACCTGTAAGATCCTTGGCAATATCTGGGTGGTTCATCAGGCAGTGGCTGGCAAACTTCACACATTCCAGTCTCACAGGAACATGAATGTCATTGAACCTTTGAGAAAATGAAAAAACGCTCAAATTATAAATATTCCAAATCAGTCTTCCAGTCCAATTTTATTAATGGAAGGTTAGCCTCACCTGCCAAGAAAACACTGCCAGAGTGGGCGATTCTGAGTGGCCAGTTCAGAGTCTTTTGCTCCAAAGAGTTTAGCCAACAGTTTCACCACAGCCAACCTCTCCTCTCCATCATTACTCTATACAAACAACAACAAAGGTTTATTCTTGATCTAAATATGTTTGTATGCACGCAAGTGCACAAGTATATGTGCATTTAATCACCTTCAATTTGAACTCAAGTTGTGGCATCACAGAGACAAGGAGCAGAGGATCAATTGCAAAGAGCTCCTGAATGAGGTCAAATACATGCTCAGACAGATCACTCACGGAGGACTTTCCCATCACCAACACCTGATTAAAAAACTACAGAGAAAGAGAATTTTAAGTTAATACAACATCTGAAATAGTATTTTATCTTTTTTTACAATGGGAACTGAACATTATAACATTGAACTGTACTAAATTCTGAAAGGACAAAATACAAACGGATGATTTTGTGACTCACTGAGGCGATGCAGGTTTCGATGGTCTGAACTGTTCTCTTCAGAAGAGTCTTGGCCAGGTCATATGCCTGCTTATTCAAGTTCTAAAGCACAGAAAGAGGTCGAATCACACACTATCTGGGACTGAACTTGGAAATAAGATGTAAGGAGTCATTTGCCTACTTTGTGAGCAGGGATGAGGTTGATGAGGATTGTGTCTAGTAGCTCCTGCGTCACTCCATCTCCCTCCATGATGATGGAACTCATCAGGTCCAACATGTGCATCTGCACCTTCTGATTATGGCTGTTACTGGAAGAGAGAAGTCCTGATTTAAAAAGAGCCCAGTTGCGTAACAGAAGATATGATTAAACTCACTTAAACTTACTTGATGACAGAAAAGAGGGTTTTGAAGAGCTGGATGAAGATCTCATTACAGTCCTCCAATTCAAAACAGATGTTGTAGGACTTCACCCATGCCAAGTTCTGTGCAGGTCAAAGTTAAAATTTTCAGCTATGACAATCAGACTACATTATAAATATTAAATGAAAAACAAACTGGTAATTATTGCTGCCATGTTGCTGATAAAAAAAAAACTGAGCATGAAAATTTTAATTTAAAACATCCATACACAAAAATATGTCAAAATGTAGAATTGAAAAGATAAATAAATTAACTCTGATTGATTGAATTAACAATCTCACCTCTAGCAAGTAAAAATATCTGTTGAACTGAGGGCTCTTAGTGTCCTCTAATCCCTTCAACTGCCGTGTAATGAAGAGAAAAATTTCCTAGATGTGGGAAAAAAAGTGAAAATTAATGACATTGGTGTGCCTGAGCTATAAAGCTAATCTCAGATAGGTGATGGCATTATTAGGTGCAAGTTTGTGATCAGTTTTAAAGTCATACACGTTTAGTGCGTTTCAAAAGGGGCTTTCGCCCCAGATAGTTATAGGAACTAATCACCAGGGTGGTTCCCCTAGGAACATTTTCTGGTTGCATTCGCACCGCCAGTAGGAACTCTGAAGTGACGTAGGCCACGCTTGTTTTTGTGACTTTTATTTTGACGGCACTGAGAACGCCAGAGCCTGAGCAAACAAACAGTGCTTGCACTCTCCGTAGTTTACAATCTGTCTAACAGTCCTGTCTAATATGTTATTAGATAGAACTATTATACGTAGCTAGCTATACGTGGCTGCACGATTTGGGGGAAACGTTATATTGTGATTATTGAGGTCAATATTGCGATTGCGATATAATAAACAAATGGTTTCATGAGTCAACTTGCTTGGTTCTTAAGCAAAATGCACAAACAGATTAGTGATAATTCTGAAATGTGGATTTCTCAACTCAAACTAGCAACAACAACTAAATGATTAATAACACCTATAATGATCAATAAGCCATTGATGTCTGGATAAAAATGACCCCTTCACCCCCATTTTAAACATTAATTACAGCAATCCAACTTAACAGTGATTCCGTCATAATTTTTTTTTTAAATATGCTATTGCTACACTTAATGGCAAAAAATTGCATTGGTCTGCTGGACTTGGTTGAACAAAAATAAACAATATTTTGTTGCTTAAGCTTATGTATTCAGTCATTATTCAATGGCATGCTAAAAATCCATGTGAAAAAAATTGCTTCTCACTGTTCTCAGGTCAAATATTTATGCAATTAAAATGCGATTAATTAATTACAAAGCCTCTAATTTTTAATCGAGTCCCGGCCCTAGTATATACGTCACGTTGTAGCCTACAGTATGTTGAGACGGAGGCGCCAGAACTGCAACTGATAGAATGCACAATACTACGATATTTCTTCAAAAGCAGATCGTTGAGACATTTTAATCGTCCACGATCAAAAATAGTGTTATCGCGCGATTACGCATCTCTATAGGAGATGTTTATATTTTCAGTAGTAGATTTCATACCTTGAGCTTGTCATGTGAAGTGTATGGGGCCTCCGGCGCATAGATCCTGAAGATGTCAGCGAGACAGCAGGCCACGAGTAACCGTACATCTTTGTTGGGGTTTCGCAGGAAGAACTCAGAGGCCAAGTGAAGAGCCAGAGCCAAATACTGCTGCTTTTCCTCCTCCGAGTCTTGATCCATGTCCATATATGTCTTGACCACCAGCTATTAGACAGACAGGTGTTTATAGTTTCTCTTATAAACAAGTAAAATCACAAAACATTTAAAATCATTTTGTATTAAATACATTTTTTAAAAGGTAAATTCCTCTAAACTTTAAACACAATTTATCTTTTTACACATTGCATATATTTTAGCACAATTTTAATTTTTCACTTATATAGTTATAATTATCTCACCTAAATGTTTGATCATGCAGTGCATTTTTTTGTTTTTACAATGGGGCAATTGTTGCAAACTAAGGCAAGTAAACAGTAATAAAAGAACAAAAAAAATTTTTTACAAGCAGTAGCGCAAATAAAGAAACAAATAAAATAAACAGTGCTTTAAGGTTTTTTTTCAGGTAGGTCTAACAGTAGTATTGAGGTAAGAAATACAGATTAATCCTTACAATTAGGGTCACAAAAGTTAGTCATTCAAGAGCAGTGAGTGTCATTACAAAAAAGAAAAATATTCAGAGACAGCAGCAGGATTATTAGGCTACTGTAACTTTAAAAGCTGCAAGGATCCAATATACTGTTACACAACTTTCTCAACTGTTCACTTAAGACAAAACTGACTGCGTTTACGTGCATATTTATTAAGACGGTAATTTGTACATACATTTGTGTGCATTTGACCATTTAAGCGCAATTTGGTACTCGTGAGCCATTTGACACGGCCTTACGTGTGCATGAATGCTCGGTCTTTTAGGGCGTTACCACTTGGCATGTTTGGTTAAAACGAACTCTAGTGCGATTGCGATGTTAGTGCAGTCATTTGAATAAGTGTTAACGCTGCCATCCGAACCTTGGTTCGCACCAAACAAGCGGACTGAGACAGCTGAAAAGATGGGTCTTGGTCCACTTCCATTGTTAAAAGCGCTATATAAATGAGGATGACTTGACTTGCCTTCCAAATGAACTCTGATGCAGTTCGATTGATATATGAACACAACATGCACCAAAGCCATGTAAACTAACTAAAAACAGGAAGATATGACCCTAAAAAGGACAGAATGCTCAAGCATACCTGTTATTTCTCGTCATAATCATGATGTTGCCCATCACAGATCAGTACAGGCATCCGAACCGCGTCTCCTCGCAGGAGATCGTTTGTGTGTGCACAAGTCTGAGAGAGCGATTCCTGCTGATGTTTTGACTCCTTTACACATTTTATATGCTCTTCACGAGTTCTCAATAAGTGCATTTATCCCAGCACACAGTAGTAATGGGTCATTCATCTGTCTGTCACGTGACAAATGAACGAAAGACTCGAAAGGTAAAGTAATTATTTAAGTTCCCAGTAAATTATTTTTGACTGCGTTATAATGATATCTTAATTCAGGATATGATTAATATTGCATAGGTGAACGTGTTCTGGGAATTTGGCTGTTAAAAGTATAACATGGGGGCTTCCGGTTTGAACGCGCATGGAATAGACGTGTTTCTCTTGCCTCCGCTTCAATACTTAAAAAACGTCCTAAAAACAACAGATTAATTAACTGTGCTTTGCAGCTGAAGATATTACGGTTTACATCGCAACATGACGAAGCCAAATAAAGTTAAAAAACAGGAAAGGGGAGTGGAAGAGGGCGAAAAAGTTACAGAGCCTATCGCGGGGGAAGCTGAGGCTAAATCTCCGCCGACTACAAATGAGGATCTTATGTCCGCAATCAGTGCCTTGAATAAGACTGTGGACCAAAGACTGGGTGAACTCTCTTCCACACTTTCTAATTTGTCATCGGCACTGACTGACATGACTACTCGAGTTGAAGAAACTGAGGAAGCAGTGAAGGCTCACGAAGGCCGTATTGAATCCCTCGAGAGGCTAAATGCAAAAATGGCAGCTGAGACGGTACTTATGCAGGCAAAACTGGAGGATCTGGAATCGCGCTCTCGCAGACATAATATTTGCATAATGGGAATTAAAGAGAAGACGGAAAACGGTAAGCCTTCCGAGTTTGTCAGTTCATTACTTCCAGAGATAACTCGGGCACGAGAATTTTGAGAAACCAATACAAATTGACATGGCTCACCGAAGCGCGAGGCCAGCCTCCGGCAACAGGCCGCGAGCGATCATTGCTAGATTACACCACCTCCAAGTGAAAGAGCTCGTGCTACGCCTAGCAAGACAGAAGGCTCCTCTACGTTTTAAAGGTGACACAGTGCAGATCTATCCAGACTTGACATCGGCAACGGTGAAGAAGAGGCAGAGCTTTAACGACGTGAGGAACAAGTGTAAGGAAAAAAACATAAGATGCGGCCTCAAATTCCCGGCCAAACTCATCGTGACGGTAGGAGAGGAAACTAAAACCTTTGAAGAGCCCTCCGATGCGGAAAAGTTTCTGACGGCCACAGTCCCAAATTGGAAACATGCAAAAGAAGACCACAGTGGAACTAGTCATGCATCTATATAAAAAACGTTCGGTTTTGCAGAGACTTTGCACAGTAAGAAATCTTATGGTTCATAGTTAGGACTCGATTATTCAAGACTACATGTATCATTAAAGCGGACAGCGTATTTGAATTTAAGCAGAAGGAGTGTGGGTGGCTAACACATACAGTCGCCGGTAAGGTTTATTTGCGGTTAGGTGAGTAGGGAGGAGAGGCGCTATGGTTTTTAGTTGCCTCCCTGGAAGCTTTGGGTGGGGGGGAAGGAAACCTTGTGTGGGTATTCCATGGGTTGGGTTTAAGTTCATGAGTTCAAAGAGTGTCCAAATGTTCTTGTTTTGGTTATGGTGCGGTTTATACATGTATAAATGTATGTATTGTAACAGCATAAATGTCAACTGATACTTACCGTAATGATCACAGCGATAGACTGGACAATATTAGGCTCATCAGTTGGAATGTTAGGGGAATAAATAGCCCTATAAAACGTGGAAAGGTTCTTCTACATCTTAAAACCCTGAAAACTGGTATAGGTTTTATTCAAGAAACACATTTAAAGAAGGGTAGCAGAATAGGTTAAAGTCTAACTGGATAGCACAAGTGTATCAGTCCACCTTTTCTACCAAAGCCAGAGGTGTGGCTATTTTGATTCATAAGAATATACCATTCGTCCATCACAAGACTATCTCTGACACAGACGGTAGATATATTATTGTGTTGGGCTCTATACACAAAGCAAATTACTTTAGTGAATTTATATGCGCCAAATTTTGATGATCCCCTCTTCTTTCAGAAAGTATTCAAACTAATCCCCAATATCGCAGAATCAAATTTAATTATTGGAGGAGACTTTAATTGTGTGCTGGACAATGTGCTCGATAGACAACCGAGTCAGGTCGCCAGCGCGGTTTCTAAATCCAATACAACGTTGTATTGCAATCTCAGACAGTATATGCAATCTCTTAACATTGTCGATATTTGGAGGATTCTTAATCCTTCAGGTAAAGATTTTTCCTTTTACTCTCATGTGCACAAGTCATACTCACGCATTGATTTTTTTTTGCTGGATTCAAATCTGATGTCGAATGTATGTAAGTCACAATATCATAATATTATAATA
This sequence comes from Chrosomus eos, assembly GCA_036326025.1. Taxonomy (NCBI): domain Eukaryota; kingdom Metazoa; phylum Chordata; class Actinopteri; order Cypriniformes; family Leuciscidae; genus Chrosomus; species Chrosomus eos. The sequence continues at coordinate 34,091,508 of CM070819.1, read as the reverse complement.
TCAGATCATGCCCCCCAGTCAGTTGATTTTAGATGGGATAATTTAAAGAGAGAATTTAGGTGGAAGTTAAATAATACACTTTTAAAGGATGAAGAATTTAATAAAGAGCTAAAAAAAAGATTGTGGAATTTATAGAAATCAACGATAAAGGTGACGTGCATGATCCAAATTTATGGGAGACATTGAAAGTTGTAGTCAGAGGGGAAATAATAGCATATGAGACTGCTCAAAGGAAGAAAGTTAGGATGAGAATGATTCAATTAGAAAATACTCTTACCAAATTAGAAAGTTTACACAAAAATTGCCCAAATTCTGAATTATTGAAAGAAATTATTGCATTGAAATATGAATACAACTCTTTATTATCTTGCAGTGTACAAAAATTGTTATGTAAAGTTAAACAAAGATACTACGAATTAGGAGATAAGCCCCAAAATCTTCTAGCACGGCAACTTAGACAAAATCAAGCGTCTAGAGCCATATATCAAATTAAGAGTAAAGAGGGGAAAACAATAACTAACCCAGATGAAATAAATCAAAATTTCGCAACATTTTATGCTGAGGTCTATACCTCAAGAGACAAGTCTGACCAGGAAAATATTGATAGTTTTTTGGAAGGAATACATTTGCCAAAATTAAGTGAAGAGGCTTTAAAGACATTAGATGCAGATATAAGTATTGAAGAGGTGGAAAACGCAATCAAAAATCTCCCAACAATAAGGCCCCTGGCCCTGATGGATTCGGCATAGAATTTTACAAAAGATTCGGCAAGGTTATTCTGCCATTGTTGGTACGCATGTTTAGACATTCACAGGAAGTTGGCCGTGTCCCTGCATCTATGTATGATGCCAATATTGCTCTTATACCTAAACCGGATCGAGATCGATTGCAAGTGTCATCATACAGATCGATTTCTTTGCTACCCACTGAAACAAAAATAATTGGGAAAATCCTTGCAAATAGATTGAAGAAGCACGTTTGCGATATTATACATCCAGATCAGACGGGCTTTATGCCAGGTAGACACATGTTTTTTAATTTGCGTCGCCTATGTAATGTTTTATATTCAAACCATAAAGAAGAAACGGCAGTTATTTCACTGGATGCACAAAGGGCATTCGACCAAGTGGAATGGAGATATATGATGTCGGCCCTAAAGAAATTTGGTCTTGGCCAAGTTTTTAGAGATTGGATAAAAACAATATATTTCTGTCCAAAAGCCTCAGTAGTGACTAATCATAATATCTCGGCTCCTTTTTCAATCTATAGAGGGACGAGACAAGGATGTCCACTGTCCCCATTTCTTTTTGCAGTTGCGATAGAGCCCTTGGCTGCATACATTCGGCAACAGGCAGATATCCAACCTATTACGTTAGGTGGCCTACCACAACATATTTCACTTTACGCAGACGATATACTGTTGTTTATAAAGAATCCCTGTAAGTCTGTTCCACATCTCCTCACTGCAATTACAAGATTCAGGAATATATCAGGTTTTACTGTTAATTGGGAAAAGAGTGAAATGATGACTATTACGCCCAAAGCTGGTAAACAGTATGTAAATTCCACCCCATTCAGGATAGCAGAAAACTCATTTACTTATCTAGGTGTTATAATAACTAAAAATCCAAGAGATCTACTTAGAGTCAATTGGCAAAAGAGAATCAGCCAATTGACCGTTCGCAAAAGCCACGCCCCCTAGTTATTGTTGCTACGCCCGTCAAACAAATGGTCAAACACGACCAGCGCCACAGATTGCCATGAATGGAAGAGGTATACCCGTGCGTGTCAGTGACCTTTTTTCGAGCAATTACCTCCGCGATATCCTCCAGATCGAGGCAAAATGGGTTACAGTATGCAGTGGAGGGATATATTCAAAATATAAAAATACGCAATGAAGGAGACATGACTACTATTGAGGCTAATATACCGGTCTCAAGCGAAATCTGAGAAACCCCATGACCTGTACCTCAAATGCAACCAGTAAATTACAGCCTTGACGAAGATTTAATACGCTGGTTCAGTCGCTAATTGTTTGGAGTTAGAAATATATAATTCGCGCTGCATATTTAGTAATTTTGCCTCAGATACAGGATTATACATTCGCTTTAACAAGCAGGTTTTTCATTACCACAGCAACCGCTTGCGTGTCATGCTGAATCCGATTTTCGTGTTTAAAAAGTAACTATACATAAGAGACGGAAAGATGCAGATAACCATACATTTAAGGTTATTTCTATTCATTACGATATTGATTACGTTATATGAACTGATGTTGTCAAGTAGGCTAAGCTTCATGCGTTCCCCGTTGCGAGCGTGCACTCTTCTAAACTGTAGTCTACAGGTCCTGCACTGCTAGTGACTGCTGCTCATTTCCCCCCGAAAATATCACGTTATCAACAACCCTTTAGAAAACGTACTTCCTTTGTGGATCCTCTTGATCTGCTCTCTCCATGTTTCTTTGACTAATCTCAGTGTGTCAGTCTCATGCACGCTGTTCGCGAGTGAACCATGTTCGACACATGTAACTGGGAGTGGGGACGTCCACACTGTTTTATCCATCGTAGGCACCGTTCACGTTGTGTTTTCGGCTTTGGGAACGAAAAGAACACAACTCCTCCAGACAATCTCTCGGAGTATCTAGTGTCCGGTTTACAAACGCAGTGGGCGCACCGCTTCACCAGCTTGCTTGGAGTCAATGTTTGACGGAGCTGCTCACATAGTAACGGTTGCTATGATGTGTGATTGGACAATGGCCGTTTTGGGGGAGGGGCCTGCGAACGGTCAATTAAAAAATAATATAGATTTCTGGAAGACTTTGCCAATTTCAATGGTAGGTAAAATTAACGCGGTAAAGATGGTGAGTTTACCAAGATTCCTCCACCTATTTCAATCTATCCCTACGTGTATACCACAATCCTATTTTAAACAGCTAGACAAGATAATTATTCAGTTTTTATGGAATTATAAAGTGGCAAGAATTAAAAAACAACACTTATTAAAATCTAAAGAGAAGGGGGGATTCGGGTTACCTTTCTTTAAAGCATACTACTGGGCTGCACATTTGAATATATTTTCTTGGTGGAGAGCTGATTCATCAGAAGCATCTGGTGAACAACCTGAATGGCTTAGAATTGAGCAAGCTCTTTGCCCTAACTCCTCATTACAGGCACTATGCAACAGTCCAGGGAAGATTAGCAAGCCTATTTACAACAGCCACTTTGTAATCAGTCAGTCGTTAAAAGTTTGGAAACAAATTAGAATATATATTAAAGCCCCTAAGGTATATCTTGATAGCCCTATATGCAAGAATCACTCCTTCATTCCCGCTCTTAATGATATGGTTTTTTCACTCTGGAAACGGAAGGGAATAGATTGCATTGGCTCACTTTAATGATAATGAACAATTTCTGTCATTTAAAGAGCTCCAATCAAAGTATGAGCTACCAAATTCTCACTTCTTTAGATATCTGCAAATTAGAGACTATGTCAGAAAGCATTTCACCGGCTTTGAACAATTTAAAAAGCACGACAAAGTAGAGGAAATAAATAGATTTAAAGCCGGAAACTCCAAAGCGGTGTCATATTTCTATAATGTATTAATTGATCTGCTGGATATCGACACAACTACAATTAGGAAAGCTTGGGAAGAGGATTTAGGTTACGCCATTGAGGATGCTCAATGGGAGGAATGCCTACAAAACATACATGATTGCTCGATTAATACTAGACATAACTTAATCCAATTCAAATCTTTACATAGAGTATACATGTGTAAAACTAAACTGCATAAGATTTTCCCTGAAGTATCACCGGTATGTAATAAATGCAAGGTTGCAGAAGGTACACTTCTACATTCCCTATGGGCGTGTTGCAACCTTCACAAGTATTGGACTGATATTTTCGACCTACTTTCAAAAATGTATAAAAAAGAGATCGCTCCAGACCCGATGATTGCCATTTTTGGGGTGATTTCAGTACCTTTCTTCAGTAAATTTGAAAAACAGGGTATTTCTTTATTTATGGTTCTTGCAAAAAGACTGATTCTTCAGAGGTGGAAACTGGATACTGTTCCAACATTCGATGTGCTCCAAAGTGAGTTAGTGAATATTATTCATATTGAGAAGTTACGATTTATCAATAATGACAAGCTAGAACTATTTAGGAAAATATGGAAGCCTGTATTAGATTACTTTGGAATATGATGAATGCATACTGGGTCTTATACTTAACTACATATTTGTAACCCTTAATTTACTCATCTGATGTTACCACTGTGATCTGTCTGGAACTCCTCTATCCTATGTATCACGAATTCTAACCTGTAACTAGAATTGCTTCACTTTTATGTATATGGTATACCGTGCTAATGTTTCCATTTTGGACCTCTGTTCAGTAAGGAAAAAAAATAATAAAAAGATTTATTAAAAAAAAAAAAAAAAAAAAGTATAACATTTAAAGCCAGTTAAATGAACGAAATAACTCGAATAAAGATTTGTTCATTTTGATGAAAAAGATCGAACAAGAGTCAGAAAATGATCCGAACTTCCCATCACTAGCACACACCATGGTTTTGGATGTTTGGTAAGTTCAGTCTCAAATTAGGCATTAAGTCATAAAAGCTGACCAATCAGGTTGTGAACGTATCCCTGTGCATTTAGGTTCAGTGATAAAAATGCCAATCTGAAAACTAAGCGGACCAAGACCAAATTTTTTTGGGTCCAGACCAAACAAACCAAACTACAAATGTAACACACCCTCAGAGAGCGCTGAGAGGTTTAAACACTGGCAAGACTTAAAAAGAAATGCAAATTATAAACTTAAGTGAAGATGTGACACTGCTTCGATTGAGCAAGGTGACAACTTCGCTTGCTTATAGTGCAGAGTTATTTAATAATAAAATCAGCATAATAATTATTTTACAGGTGCCAGACAGAGATTGAGAAGGTGCCGCTGCATGTCATGCCATCCCTCTCATAGCAGGTGCGGACCGCCGATCAAACTTCCCAAAGTGATTATCGGCCGATCAGTCGGCGCACCCCTAATATTGACTGACATTTTGATTAATTTTGGGGCTAATAAATATTTTAGGGCGTCTAAAGCCTCTGTAAAATAGGTCTAGTGGCAACCCTGGTATTTAGTGGATTGTGTTTAACACATAAATAATTGATTATCTGTTTCACACACACATTGGTATAGATCTTCTACAATGATCAAGAAAAAACAGCCAATATTCAGTATTTCGTAGTGCTGCACAATATTGACAAAAATGATATAGCTATATTTAGTTTTCCTGCAATATATATTGCGATATGAAAATTTCATCCGGTGGATTTGAATAGCTCTACTTGTAAAGAATTAATCATTCTAGGATGATATTGTAGGGAAGTGCATATGCATAGAAAATATTAAATTACAAGCAAATATAAATATAATAGAACAAAGATAAAAATGAAATACGCAGTGCTTTGTTTTTCACATAAATCTGTATTGTGGACATAATCAAAGATAAAATAACACAGCATAGTCTTCACTGTATAAATTAAACATAAATAATTTAATACAATTTATCTTTGTTAAAGCTACAAAAGAGATTTTCTCTTTCTCTTTTGTTGTTTGATTATCATTGGTGACAAATAGCTGAGGGTATATCAGGTTGCTATCATTTAAAAACGAATGCATGCATCAAATATAATGATACACATCTGTTTTCTTTCTCAATTGTTTACAACACATACCTGGAGAGAAGGGCATTTTGACTTCATTTTACCTAGGGCTACCTGGGAAATTTGACAACCGCCAAATCACTTTTTTTTGCATGCGAATGCTGTTTAAATGAATATTATGACACGAATGAAGCACAAAGCTTTGTTTACAAAATAAATAATAGTTAGACAATTATAAATAACAATTAAATGTTACATTTCAGCCATGGAAACATTTGGATTCATGCCGAATGAGAGGTACGTGAGCCGATAAATATAAGGTTTGTATTGTGTTTTGCGATCTGGTCACCCGATTATTCACCTTTGCTTTTAATTAGGCCTATTATCATTAGGTTTGAAGATAAATAGCAGCTAAGAAAACATACAAACTGACTAGTCATTTTTCCCCATACACAATATTTATTACCAGTTCATAACAGGAATAGTCATACTTTCCTACAGATAATGGTGTTAATCAGTAGGAAAATCCAAATTTTGTTGACATTGACAGTTTTCACATGCTTGCACTCTTCCCTGCAGATATCATCTTTCATAAGCACTAAACACTTCTAGGTCTAGGACCCAGGAGAAATTATTTTCCCTCTCTCTGGTGCCTGTGTGTGAGAGAGTGTGTGAGAGAGTGTGTGAGCTTGGTGGAGTGGGGGAAGGGCAGCCAGTGCTGAGTTAAGCTTCAGACTCAAAACAGCACAGTGGCAAAACCAGGAAGCCCAGCAGTCACTCCAATTCCCTCCAAAAGACTCAAAATCTCCCTAACAAATCACAATTTGTACAATTTTTGCACATTTATTTAGAGAATATTATGCAAAGTTAGAGTAAAAGAATTTCAGGAAATGTGTATGAGATGATTTTAACAAAAAAGCCTGCAAATCATCCAGGTGGATGCTGCAGATTGGTGGTGCTTGAGGAGATTTCTGTAAAACGCTTGAGTAGCCAGAAAAGCGCTATATTAATGTAACAAATTCTTATTATTATACATAGTTTTTTAGTTAGTTCTCCAAGGACATGCGAAAGAGAAAAAGGGTTACACATACACTCAACTTTAATATTAATTAAGTACTCACTATAGAGCTATGGTTAGGGTTAGTTACTTGTAATTATGCATCATTTACTGACATTACTATAGTAAATACATGTAGTAACGCATAACTAGGTGTGGGTTTGTCTTTCTGCTTCATGAAGCTGTGTTTTTGATTTGGCAAATATGTTGGGGGGGGGGGGTGTAAATGGGAAGACTATAGTTAATGGCCTAAACCAAAGTGATGAGTTGAAAATGTATCCATAGATAAACCAACCATCCTCACTGCCATAATGGTTATGTAATAATACAACACACTAAGAGAAAATAAGTTGAAATGTAGGATTGAAAAGCATTTTATCAGGGTTCCAGACTGCGACCAAATTGGTCGCATATTCGACCGTTTTTTGAGAATGTGCGAGTTAAAATTGTATGTGGTCGCATTTGTGCGAGTGGACGCTCGCGCAACAGAACGCCGTTGTATCAGCAGCTGCTGCAGTCCGTAACTTATGTTCAAAATGAACGAGTACATCATGAATCCATTTTCCAAACCGTGTTTTTGACTTGTCCTGAATCACTACGGTACGCTTATAATAAGTGTTTATATTCTGACTATTTTATCCCGGGCTCGGCTCGGTTGCGGAGTTGCCCAGTGCCTGCGTGACTCGCCATAGACATTAACGGAGAGAAGTAGCTCCGACTACAATGTTCTTCCGCAAGACACATTTAGTTTATTTATTGATGAACGTATACGTCACGCGCATTGCACACCGATGGTGAAACGCGTCAATTACGAATTCAGGAATTAAGGCATATAAAAATGAAAAGGTCTCACGAAACACCGTTCCCCTTCCTACGTCTTTTCAGCGGTTAGATGAGAGTAATCGCTCGACAGAGGAAAAGGAAATGATTATAAAATGCAGAAGGTAAGGAGTGTGAGATTTCTGATTTTTGCTACACATATAAACTTTGATAACGAAAAATCTGTATCAGCATATTATAATACTCTAATCTTTTAAAATGTAATGCATACATTTGAATGTTTAATGTTTTTTAAAAGATAGAAAGATGATGCTGATAGAAAGATGATAACAGACAGACAGATGGATAGATAGATAGATTTAATAATATAATATAATTCAAATGTAAATAGATTGTATATAATTCAAATGTAAAATGCTTAAAATTACTGTCCAAAATCCATGAAAATCCTGAAATTTGGCAATGATAATTACCAAATATTACATGTGTTTTTATATAATATATTACAGGTATTTATGCTGCAACCCAGAAAGCCTTTGCAAGCCTTGGTCCATTAAATCCACTATTCATCAGCATGCATTGATTAATCCCATGGCGTGTAGACAAAAAAAAAAAAAAAAGTGCGACCAAATCATATGCTGGTGCGACCAACTGAGAAAGTTGGTAGCACCAGTGCAACCAGTGGAAAAGTTAGTCTGGAGCCCTGTTTATGGCTCATTTCCAACGAGCGGTACGTTACAGTACGATTGGGGATGGTAAACCCTGATCCAGGCTTGCGTTTCCACCGCCAACAGTACCCTTACTTGATAGGCGTGGTGTAGCCTGTGCCGGAAAGAAGCAATAGAAGTAATTTTCACGCGAAGAAAGCGACATAGTAAACACCAATGTTAGACATAAAGCAGATCTTGTTCTAGCTTCTCGGCATGTGGCTGTTTGTCACAAGACGACAAACGCCAACATTAGGCGTTTCTCAATTCCAAGTATGCAAAGTTCGACTCAGGAGAATTACTCCCGAGGACGATTGGCCAGGGAACAAATTATAGATTCACAAGACCAAAGATCTCTCTTTAGGTCTGCACAAGACAAATTATATCTCAGGTTTAACCACTACAGAGACGTCAGAGTCAGCGGCAAACGTCAGAACAACTAACCGAGAAAAGGCTGTTCCAGGCGGGATACATGAGCGCCGAGAACCCGGTGATCTCCTGGAATGGATCTCACAACCTGGATCAAATTTTCATAAATCTTTATAAATAAACCCAGATTTGAGCTTTAAACAACTACATTGTCGCCTGAAACTCTTAACTACATTTCGTGACAATAACTAGTATTATATTTTAACTGTATATTAAAAAAAATGGTGCTTCTTATGTTGTAATTTCCCTTGTAGTAGAGAGCTGCATTGGGATTGAGTCCGCCGCGGGTCCCACGGGACCCAATGCAAATCTCGCGGGAGCGGGCGGTGTGAACTTTGCTGCGGGCGGGAATGGGCGGCCAAAAAAAAAAAACCTGCGGGATCGGGAGGTAGCCTAGCAACATGATGGAGATGTCAATGATGTGGAAAATAACCTTAAACGAGGTATTTACAGCACAAAACCTGAGCAAGGCAAGTCTGACATTTGGACGACTATTCATCTTCCTGATTAGTGCGTCAGAATACATGTAGGCCAGGGAAACGAAACAAAAAACCCCATGAATCTCTTTAATAATAGCAATACAAATACGCATTTTTTCCTGCGGGATGGGAGAAGACACAAAGTCAATGCATCTCTATTATTGAGTTTTGCGGGTGTGGGCGGGAGTAGACATACATATTGCGGGAGCGGGCGGGAGTGTAACACATACGTTGCGGGCGGTAATGGTCAGAAAGTCGGCGGGCGCGGGCTGAAGAAAACAGTCCCGCGCAGGGCTCTACCTTGTAGCACACGCAAGTGACGATTCTCTGTCAACCAATCAGCGTTCTGCAGTGAGTCTAGCTCCACCCTTTAGGTACCATTGTGCTAGGTATGCCAACGGAAGGGTACCACAAAAGTAGTATGGTTCGGCATTTTGGTACCATTCACAACTTTTGACAGTGGAAACGGAAATTCCGTTCCAGATTTCCACTTTACATCTACACTAAAAATTAATTCAGGGAATCCGTAACCAAGGATGCACAGAAATTTCGCCTGCCAAAAATTCAGCTGAAAAAGCTTTTTTCGGTTTCGGTTCAAAATGGTTTTGGAGGGCCGAAATCAGTAACCGGAACTAGTAATGGACTTTTCATTAATGCTCCTCCAATGGCACATTTTGACTGAATTCAGTGTCTATTTTGCCATTAAAAATCTCCATAATGGAAAATACCCTCAATGCAACAGGCCTAGTTCTGTTGACATAATGTTGATCATCATTACATTAACTTAAAAATGTGTGAGAATTAAACTCAAATTTCTCCTTTATGAAGCAGGTCGGAATTGCTCATGAGAGACAGATATCAGCGCCACACACATGCGAGTCTCGCGGATATAAATTAAAGGAGGACATAATTCTACCCGCAAGTGCTACTTGCTAATTTCTACTCACACAGGTCAGTTTATTTGACTAATTAAACTTGTGAGGTAACAGCGCTGTTTCACTTGGTCTAAAGTTATACTATCATAAACAGCATTTGAGCGTGTTGAAAGTTATAATGTTATTCTATGTGTTAGTTTGTTGGTTATATGAGACTAGCAGTTAGCTAGATCAACATTAGAATAACATACTGATCATATTCAAACAATTCATCAAGTTGAGCTATATAGGCTAACATTGATTCGTTATGTACATTTGCTCACCTGGACATGCAAGAGCGGCATCTCTGTCAAGTTGAAACTTTCCGCAAAGCACTCAGCATATCAAAAATGCCACGGCCCACGTCGATATTGATCCTCGTTTAAGTTCTCTTTTTGTCCCAAAGTCTGCTTGTCATGATCCATAATGTTTGAACGAAACAACAACAGCGTGCTGCATTATGCAGTGGTCCACATTAGGGCTGAAACGATTCATCGAGTTACTCGATTAACTCGATTACAAAAATTCTTTGAGGCAAAAACTCTGCCTCGAAGCCTCGGTAAATTCCTATGACGCGCACTATACGCGCAGGGATCTATATACTATAGTGCATGATACAATTTGAATTTAGTTGGCGCGATGGCGGAGAGTAAAGATGTCCATAAACGGCAGAGAATGTCTAAAGATTGGGATCATTACATACTTAAAAAGGAAGAGAACAAGGTGCACTGTGTCTACTGCAAAGTAGACCTGGCATACCACAACAGTACGACTTCAATGATGCAGAATCTGAACCGAAAACATCCACTCCATGCTCTCACCAAGCGTCGCTGAAACAAGGTAACCTAATGGTGTGTTCACACGTCTAGTTAGACGCTTGAACATTCGCTCGAGTTCAAATTTTTCAACTTGCGCAGAAGACGTTCGCGGCAAAAGCGTCGCCCAATTCGCATCATTCGCGTCTTTGCATTGACTTTGTATGTAATCTACTCGCGCAAATAATTAAATTTGCGTTTGGTGTGTGAACCCCTTCACTCACCACACACACACACACACACACACACACACACACACACGGCTCTCTCACGCGCCAATCAGACCAATTGCGGCAATGCATCACATACGCTTAAACTTTTATGTAGTCACGCAACAATAATTTCAGCATGCCTTCACTGTATACACCGGGACGTGATGGAGGAACAAATATTGTATTGCAGTCTTTGCGAGACCTTGTTTGTATGTTACGTCTTCCAAATAGTTACAGACAACAACAAAAAATGAAATTCCCCAGCCTGCTTCTCCAAATCCACTCGCACTTTTGTGGAAGGCATTTAAATCGGCTACCAAAGTAATTGAGCATAGAACATTGTTGGCACTTATCCTAAATGGGTAAAAATTGCAATAAATAGGCTTAGTTTTGGAGCCAAATGTTGGACGAAAAGAATTGATAGCTGCAGCCCTAGTCCACATCTGTCGCCATGGTTACTATGGCAGTACGAGCGGAAACAAGGGATAACATGGATATTACGCCATTGCCAGACAACAAGTGACGGTCACCATTTAAAATTGTGAATTTCTCTGAATTTACAAAATCTTGGAAACATTTAGGATAATGTAAGTACATAATTGAAAGAAATATATAACACTGTGCAAGTGGTTTTGGGATATTTTGATAATAAATTCTTACATACTTTACCTATAATTACATTTTTTAAAGACCCCCCTGTAGTTAAAATCAAGTGTTTAAATGATATAAAAATTTATGCACACAGATTATCAGATCAAACTAGTCATAAAAACTTTCTGTGAGATATAATTTCACAAACAGAGAGAGTGATTCAGCGCTACAGTCTTCTCTCTCTCTCTTTCACAATGCACACATGGCTTCACATCACCAGAGAGTCTGTACAAGCAAGCTGCATGCTGCGATACAAGACTTTTGCTCGTGTTTCGGGACAGAATTGTCACTTGTTACTAAAGTGTATCATATGCATGACTTGTCAATTAAAACACTTAACAATTTTAAAGCATTCAGTAGTACTCGCTCTCTGAGAGGCGATTTTCTGCACGTACCTGAATACCGTTAGACCTAACTGAAAACCTTAAAGCACTCTTTATTACATCTGTATTCTTATTTTATTGTATTAGTTTATTTTTTTCTTGGTTTATTTTGTAAATTCAATTCAACACTCAAGCTTCCTTGTCCTGTGTTTAAACTCATGCGCAACAAAATTACCCCATTGTAAAAACATACATAGAGTGAGCATACATTTAGGTGAGATGATGTGCAATTTATACGCGAAAATTAGTTTTTACGTGCATATGATACGCACTTTATTGCGTGTAATACCCACACCACTAATCCTACCCAAACGTAGAATACACACAACAAGTACCCTAATCCTACCCAAGGGGTTTACAGCGCGTATCATATGAACAACTAATTTTTCCGTATAAATTGCATGATAAACAATGCGTGCTATAGAGCATTTAATGAGATCGGGTTGGATAAACGTAATGATGTCATGTGCAAACAAGCTATACCATGCATTTGATAGCAGCTGCCTCCCTGATACCGGCAGAAGTATACATTTAAGAAAATTGAAAATTAAGAATAATGTGCCAAAGACTGGCATCAATAGGCAATTTCACTCCTTCAAAACTAGTCAAGAAGTACTTAATTGTTCCAGCAACTAGATTCCCATCTGATAGAGCTTTTAGTGCCAGTGGGAAGTGTCATGCCACAGAGCATCTCTCAAACCAGAAACAATTGATAGGCTTGTGTTCTTAGCTAAAAACTTGTGCAACACCTGAATAATTTAGCCCAGTTGCACAGTGTAAAATGTAGTGTGTCAGAATGCACTTTTTTCATATTGTTACATTTACATGTTAATTTGAATTTTTGTTCTTGAAACATTTTGAATGTGCTTAGAAACAATAGCTGGTCTATCCAAATCCTGTTTTTTTTTGGGGGGGGGGGGGGGGGTATAAAAATAAATGACTATATAAAGTTATAGTCCAAAGTTAACGATCTCAGCGGCTGCATCATACTGGTTACTGCCCATATGTCAAAAAATAGTTACTCAATCAACTCTATCAACATTTAATCAACAATAAACATCGGACTTGAGCAGGATGTTTCAAAGTGGCAAGTTTTTGTTTAGTTTTGTCAAATGAAAAATGGATTTGCTTTTGCAGCACAGAAAACAGCTTCTTCTCAACATGCCTAGTCAACAACAAAAACCAAACTCCTCCAGGCTGGAATTACTGACGACTCGTTTCAGGCAGTTCAAATTCAGTTATTTTGCAAGACCATAACTTCAATGGTTGTGCACTTTAATCTTTGTAACTAGGCAGACCATTACATTCACAAACAGCCAGGCCTATATTACAAACTACATGAAAGGTAATATCTGAAAAAGCATAATATGAGCGTGTTTAGACATACTTTTATTGAACCAGCTTCAACTACATTCAATTTGAGTGCAAAAAAACTGATTACATTCATTCAAGCCTCTGTAAAATGAATCATATGTGCAGTATGTTGTTTCAGATCAAATCTGCTAAATTAAAGTTCTTTAAAAAAAAAATAGATTCATTTCTTAATCTTTGTGGCTACTTTATGGTTAAAGGGTCAAAAAGTCCAGCATTAAATCTCTGTGGCTAAACTGCACTGTGTTTTAGGGGTTGTATTAGCTCTCAAACCCAAATCTTATTTGGTTAAACTTGTTGGTCCAATATGTACTATGCAATTATAAAATGGCATGATATTAGTTGCTTAATTGCCCAAATCAAAAGTGCCCACCTCCATAAATAACATTCACTAGATACAGCTGGACTCCCTTTTTAATCCAACGGGATTCTTTCACAGTTTTATCATCTGTCAAGCAAAATAAGTTACCAAGCCTCTATAGCTCAAAGCCTCATAGCATGGGGAATAGGAATATAATGGTTGCATTTTGCAAACATTATTAGAGCACTAACATCGGTACACTTACATTCACCTAGGCATCGCTTTATGAATAAAAATAACTTGAACTACTAAACTAGGCTCACAGCTGTATGTTACAGCCAGGAAATCATGTTACAATTTCATCAGTACAGTATAGACATGGTAATCCAATCTTCTCAATTATTTTAAGTCTTCTTTGGCAGGGTACATACATGTAAAACATTATATAAATAATACTTAACAGCTCAATAGTTAAAATACATGCCACTGTTTTCCAATAAAACATCGAAAATGCTTTTTAAATTAAATAGAATATAAAATTAACTGAAATATATTAATTCAAGTGATTTGATTGCATTTGTCACCACATTGGCTCTTACCTTGAGTCGTTTAACAACTTCATCATTGCTGATCTTATCAGTTATCTCTTTGACACCCAGTGGGTAGGTGATCTTTCCGTCCCCCGCTGGCCGTTGCTGCTGAGGCTGTTGCGGGAACTCCATCATCCTTCTCCAGACAGACAGACGGTCCTCTACTGGCCTCTATAGGCAACAACACTAAAGTTCAGCACACAAACCCACCACACCACTACAAAAACACTAAAATACACCGTATGCACTTCACCCTCCTGCTCTCTGGTCGTGTAGTTAAGCCCCCTATAACCGTGGAATGACACGGAAACCTTACAAGCGACAGTTTGCGGGAAAATTCAGAATAAAATCACGAAGCTAATGAAGCTAATAGCAACACTAGCCTGAGAGCTAACGAGACCAGCTCCGCAACCACGCTTTTACTCTAAAACGCATTACTATCTGGGCATTTAAAGCTCGCCTGATAAGGGTCTCCACATATTGTGCACGTCCAGACATAGCCACACTACTCGGATAGTAAGCTATCGTATAAAGCACCTCAGAGAGTAAAATACCTCTTTGAGCGGCTAATGGCCTAGCCGTCAGCTCCAGGCCTCAAACTATTCAACAAACATCCAGCCAACACTCACATTTACCTATTACAATCACAGCCCGCCGGTTCCTGCTACCCCGAAAGCATTTATCCCATATCTCTCAATCGACACTACTCCGCTGCGGCCGTTATCATAACTTTAGACGCTAGGAAATCTGAATTGTTTACTTGTTTTCTCTGTATAAGTTCACTCAGCGAGGCAAACAGCGACCACCAACTTCATCATGCCACACAAACTGTGTGAATTAAACTCTCTCGAGCGACCCCAGCCACCTCACAACCGCTTTCAAACAATTCCCCGGTCATTACCTCACAGACAAGTCGTTGTTTTAATTCATGAGTCAGGCTCGGGTTCGGGTTTGGATGTTTTTTTTTAGTTTCGGGCACAAAGCTCCGTCTTTTTCATTCAGGGCTGTGTACGTCCTCGCGTGGAAAGTGGAGGCGCAGCGACCCCGTTGGCTGAAAGACGGTATAGCGGGGCGCCGATGGAGGGAGAAACGTTACCATACATATTAGAAAACAACCGCCTGAAATAGTGGTTTACTTGGCACTGAACTTGGTTTACCGTAAACATTAGAAAAGAAAAGCCCCATACTCGAAGATAAAATACATAACAAATGTATTAGAATGGGTGAAAATAACAGTGTACATTGAAGTGTGAGAAATATGTAAGGGTGAAAATGTTTAATTAATTAATAATTATTTTATAAACATGTCTTAAAAACATTGCTTGTGTGAATTTTCAGACAACACACAATGGCAACAACATATTTTAAGAAATTGTTGCTTTCAGTTAAAACAGCCCAAACATGCATTTTAGTCTGGGACTAGACTTAAACCTTGTCTGTGAAACCGGGTGTGAGATTTACAGTACGTTTACACAAGCATTGTGTGTTGAGTTTATTCAGATGCCTCAGTTTAAACATCGGGGAGGCTTCCAGATAAAAAAGATAAGCAAAATATGTACATGTATGTACAAATATGTATGTAATCTATACAAATACAATTATGCAAGGGAATGTGAATAAGAAAGGGTCTTTAATAAATAAGAGGCAGGGGATTGTACCAAACCTGAAAAATAAATGCCATTGTGTGTTGTCTGAAAATGCACACCGGCAATGTTTTTTAAGGCATGTTTATAAAATCTACTTAAATTTCATAACTAAACTGAGCCTTAATCCTGGTTTAATCTAAGCCCTTTCTGTGAAAACAGGCCTCAGAAACTTTCATGTAGTTTTCTCTTGCCTATTTTTTCACAAAAGTTGTTGTCATGTTGTTTCCATCCATCCACTAGAGGCGCTGCAGTATTTTTGCTTCTCCGTGGAGAGTTGTTCGTCTGGTTTTCTTTTACTTTCCTTCCTCTAGAAAAACTTGTAAACAGTGGATTTGTCGTCGGTGTCTTTTAAACGGGGTACAACAGAATGCCAAAGAAAAAGAAAAACGGACTGAGTCCCTCCCGTGGCCCGATGCAGGCGGCTGAGTACGGGGGCGGTTCCGAGATTCGAGCACACGGAGCAAGTGGATCTTTTGTGACCCGTGCGGACTCACTGTATAACAACTTTGGGTCCACACATTCCAGGGGTGGTCAGTTGGAATCTCAAAGACGAGACGAAATCATCCAGAGCATGCAGGAGATGTTTTCACATTTGGATCCAGAAGTAATATACATGGTACTCTCAGAGGCAGATTTTAAAGGTACGAGTCATTTTAAAGGTTTAGTTACTCTAATCTTAAGATGGTAGATTTGTTTTGGACCTGGTTGGCTGGTTTCTGGCTGATCTTCACTTGTATTGGTGTAAGCAGACATATATCTGGCTGACCAACTACCATGATCTAAAACCAGCTCGATCACCTTAACATGGTATGACCACCAATTGGTAAGTTAGCAGGTTTGTTGCTGGCTAAAGATAAACTTGGACCGCCTAATGACCATTTTAGACCACCTAGAAACCAGCTACATGTAACAAAAGCTACCAACTTCACCTCGATTATTTTCTATACATTTTTATTTTATATTATTGTATTAAACTATGCTTCGAGTGTCTAGTTTGTATGAACGTAGCGCATATTAAACTAGATCCTCACCAGTTTGCATACAGGGCAAATAGGGGAGTGGATGCACATTCATTTATCATCAACCAGGGTTCTTAACACTGGCGCCCCACAAGGGTGTGTTCTGTCTCCTCTTTTATATTCTCTTTATACCAACAACTGTACGTCCCATCCTATTTAACATCAGTCAAACTGCTAAAATTCCCAGATGATACCACTGTGGTAGGGCTTATCTCTGATGGGGATGCATCTGGTAATCGGGGTGAAGTGGAACAGCTGGTGAGGTGGTGCGTGGACAATAACTTAACCCTAAATACATCTAAGACCAAAGAGATGATAGTGGACTTTAGAAAGAAGGCAGTCCGGTACCTCCCCCTCTCTATCAATGATCAGGTTGTTGAGAGGGTCCCCTCCTTCGGTTTCTTGGGCACCACCATACAGTCCCTCTCATGGCACCTGAACATCAGTCTCATTGTAAACAAAGCCCATTAGAGACTTTATTTCCTCCGTCAGTTGAGGAAATTTGGGGTTAGTCAGGAAGGCATGACTCATTTCTACCGAGCCGTCATAGAGAGCGTGCTGACCTTCTCTATCCTGTCCTGGTACGGTAACTCGACCAGTCAGGATAAGCAACAGCTTGAGAAAGTAGTGCTTAGGGCCTCTAAGATCACTGGCTGCAGTCTGCCTACCATAGCATCACACTACAACACCAGAATAATTAGGAAGGCAAGATACATCACCTCCGACCCCCATCATCCAGCACACTATCTGTTCACTCTTTTGCCATCAGGGAAGAGGTACAGAAGCATTATCATCAGGACATCACGCTTCTGAGATAGCACCTATCTCCAAGCCATACGTTTTTTTAAACATGGCCTAACGTGGATTGTTGTATGTCTGAATTAAGTCTCATGTTTCATGAACTAGTTGACTGTTCTAGTCTGGGTATTTGATGAAATGTATATGTGGAATGTGTTGTTGTGTTAATTATTTGTTTGGGAGAGCATACCAAGACAAATTCAAATCAACTGTATTGGAACTTGAACTTGAAGTTGACATTGTCATGATCTTAATACAAGAATACAAGATAACATGCACTAGGTTTATCTTATGCTCAACAAGGCTACATTTATTTAATCAAAAATATTGTCGAAAAACTATAATATTTTGAAGTATTATTACAAGAATTTAAAAATCTAAAATAACTGTTTTCAATTGTAATATGTTGTAAAATATCATTTATACCTGTAATGGCAAAGCTGAAATTTCAGCTCTTACTCCAGTCTTCAGTCACATCATTCTTCAGAAATCATTCTAATATGCTGATTTGGTGCTCAATTATTAATAATGGTTACAAATTTTGCAGAGAGTTTTTGCTGCTTCATTTTTTTTTGTGGAAACTGTGATACTATTTTTCAGGATACTTTGATTAATACAAGTTCAAAAGAACATTTATTTGAAATATAAATCTTTTTAAGATTATAAACATCTTTATTGAAACTTTTAATTAATTTAATGCATCCTTGCCAAATAAAAATATATGTAGACTATCTTTTAACTACCATTAAGTCTGGGGTACACAATTTCCACAAAAATATTAAGCAGCAAAAAAAATGTTCAACATTGACAGCAATAAGACATTTTTTTTTTAATAAAAATATCAGCATATTAGACTTATTTCTGAAGGATCATGTGACAGGATCATAAAGACTGTGTTTCAAAGTATTGTTGTTTTTGCTGTATTTTTAAACAAATAAATTGAGCTTTGTTGAATATAAGAGACGCCTTTCAAAAACATTAAACCACATCTTAATAAACTTTGGACCGGTGGTGTAGGCTATGTTGCATTTTAGCTAGATTAGGCACTACTTTTAAAAAATTTTCTTAAATGCAGTAATATACATATGTATTTTGCATACAGATTTTTTTATTCATAATTGTTCTTTCTTCTTAATCTCTGCATTAGTGGACAATGCGATGGATTCGCTTTTGGAGCTGTCAGATGCTGCTGAGGGCATAGTCCCACCCCCTCCTCCTGTCTCAGGGTTTGAGCAGGCTGCTGCTCTCCTGGGTACTAACATCACTCAGACAGACCTCCTCAGTGGAACGGCAGAGAGCTTTGCCTTTTCAAACCAGCCTGCATCTCAGCCAGAGCTCATTCCTGGTGAAACACACCTGACAGAAGAGTTTGATGCTCTTATAGATCAGGAACTTCAGACTTTGACGTCACAGCAGACACAAGCTAGCTCCCATCCTGGAATGCCTCTCTCTTCTCTACCCCCTCCTTCTCAATCAATCCCTCACTCTGCGCTGCCTCTTACATCCCAGACTCAGCTTCCAGCTCCTCAAACAAGATCAGAGCAGGCTGAGAGGGCCTCTTTCTCTGACCCCGGGCTCAGTGAGGCCCGTGGCGGTAGTTCACCCGTGAGTGAACTGAGTTTCGGTGGGGTCCATATCCCAGAGACAAAAACCATATCTCTTGACTTCAGTCACCTAACAGTGGAGGTCAGCTCTACTGAACCACGGCCCTCTGCCTTTCAGGTTTACCGTAGACCTGATCAACTCTTTAACCACACGGCGGCAATGCAGCATCAAGAAGCACTCAGCACACCTGCCATGTTCTGGAACACCATGGCTGCTGAGTTTCATCCGCGCGCTGTGGGGCCGTCCTTCATTACACCTATCATTCCTAACCCCACCCGTTGGAGCACTAACCCCCTTCCTGCTGCTCAGTGGTTGGCTCGTGGACCTATCAGACAAGCACCTCTAAAGCCTTCTGCAACTGTACCAAAGTCATGGACTCTGCCCTCTTTGAACAGACTCAAATTGGAAGGGCAGGTGTTGGTGTTACTTAGAGGGGCTCCTGGATCAGGCAAAACCACCCTTGCCAAGTAAGCAAGAAGACTCATAGCTGTCATTTTATTGAAAACAGGTGGAATAGCACAAAGGAAATCTCTTCTTTTTTTTTTGAGTTTTAAGTTGGCATATAATGGCATATCGTTAAACAACTTAGTCCATGAGAGCAGTTTATGATGTACAACACTCCCTTATAAGAGAATAGTTTTCCTTAGGGGGAAGTTATATTAACTTATCTTGGGAATGAACAGGTTGCAAGACAAACTTTAATGTTTTGATAGTTTAGATATAGTTTTTTATTTTATTTTTTAATATTAATTTAGCCTTTTAATGAAAATATCACATAGAAAACAAGTTTGAGAAGAGCATTTAAAAATGTAAATAAAGTTTTAAAAAAATCAAAGCAAAATTAAATAAATATTTGAACCTCCCATGGAGCAGAAGGGCAAAAGCTCTTTTTACTATGCATCCAGACCGTGAAAGCAATTTTGCATGATGGTTATCAAAATATACATGTACCATACTGCAGAATACCAGCACATATATTGCTCGTAGTCGTAATTAACTTTTGTTTTGAGATTAACAACTCTGGCAGATAACCATGCTCAACAGAATTATGGTGACCACTTTCCTGTTTAAAGTATGTTTATAGAGAAAGTATATAGTTTTGTATAAGGTATAAAGTTTTTTTTTTCTCTCTCCTTGCTGTCCAGTGCTATGGTGGCACAAAATCCTGGAGGAGTTGCATTGAGCACTGATGAGTATTTCATTCAAAATGGACAGTACCAATTTGAACCAAATTTACTAGGAGAGGCCCATGAGTGGAATCACCAGAGAGGTGAGTATTACAGGCATGTTGGCTCAAGCCAAAGCAAAAATGTTAGGTTTGTACATTAAATTATTTCCATTTCTTTATTATTTGCTACCCATTTAACTAGATAGTTCAGTCTTAAAGGTGATGTGTTCACATTTGTTGAAATCTTTTTCAAAATTGATTGCATATTCCAGCTTAAAGGTTCTCTAAGCGATCCTGGGTGACGTCACTTCTTGTTGACGTTTAAAGTATTGTCAAACAAAACGGAGGCTAGCTAGACCCCCCCTCCTCCTCATCCGCGCACTAACCCCCCAAACCCTTCTTGTCGGTTATTGGCTGGAACAGTTTATGTTTCGTGGAGCGGGTCGCTACAGTTTGTTTTTGTAGCCGTTTGTTGAGCCTGGGGTGTGTGCAGAGACTGCGTCTTTTTACGGTGTGTTCAGGGGACAGGCAGCTAGCGGATAGTGAGGAGATGTTTGCTGTATGTGACAAAAAATGTTTTGGCCTAAAAAACGCGTGACATCGCTTAGAGCACCTTTAATATGCTGAAACAAATATAAGCCATTTGGATGCCAATTTCCATAAAAATGATGAACTTTCCAACTCCATGGCGCTGTCAAAACATTGCTCTTTTTTTGAGAGACTTAATGAGCCCTACATAGCAACGTTGTCACAACCACGCATGGATGAGTTTGGTGTAAGACAGCAGACCCCAATATACTTAAGAAATATACAATACAATATACTTAAGAAAATCAGTCCAAAAAAGTTTTAGTTTCCAAAAAGAATTAGTTTCGGCAGTTCGATACAGCTTGCCAAAGCAAACTTTCTGGAGACTTGCTCCGTCTTGCAAACACCTTCAAACTACAATTGTTCCGTGGCAATTATGTAATAGGGAGGTGCTCTTTGCGGTTCAATACTGATAAGCTTCTTTATTTAAAGCAATTTATTGTATAAAGTAAATAAACATGACTTGACTAGAAGAGCCTGTGCAAACATATCCACATTGCAATGATCAGATGATTTCTAAACTGTTTTCTTAACTGCACCACTGTCATTTTTGTTGTGCGTTTATTTATTATAAACATTTATTTATGGAGAAGAAAGAGTACAGCACATATTTATTTAAACTTTGCTTCTGGTTAGCCTGGGTCGGGTCAGGGTGTTTGCTAACCGTATACTACTGCAAAAGCATTTCAAACTACTTTTTACCCTTAAGCAAAGAATAACATTTTATGAGTATAGTGGGGCCTTACCTGTTTGGCTGACAAATGGCAGACAGTTGAAGTGTTTGGGAAACAGTTTTGAAAACGGTCATGTCATTATTTTCGTAATTCTGCTTGGTGTTACTGATGTCACCTTTCATCTTTATATAATCTTTCTGCAATGTCTTTGTGGTGATCAACATTTCAGCAAAAGATGCTTTTGAAAAAGGCCAGTCACCCATCATAATAGACAACACCAATATGCAAAGTTGGGAGATGAAACCATACGTTGCCATGGTGAGCAATTTATTTTGAAACTCATAGTATGTAATAAGTTATTAATGTTCAGTATCAGACAATGAACATATTGTTTTTGTATTGTTAAAATTTGCTGTGGATGTACCAGATTAAATTTGACACGTTGAAAGTTTGTATCATGCAACACAAGTATATATTATTATAGATCTTATTTATTTATTGTTTTAACTTTAGAATGTTCTACACTTTACAGTGTACAAAAACATGAACCACAAACAGATTCACACAGGTATATTATGCTAATTGTAGGGCTTCCTTTTCCTTTTCCTTCTTCTAGGCACTGAAACATGGGTATAAGGTGCTGTTTCGTGAGCCAGATACCTGGTGGAAAACTAAACCTAGAGAGCTGGAGAAGTATGTTAAACATAACCACAAACCAGAAATAACTACTTTCTCTACACATTAAACAAAATCCATACAACTAATTTATTAACAGTTCTCTTTACACTGGTTTTGTTGGTAGTCTTAAATAAACAAAGTACAATCACACATTTGATCCATTGGTTTAATGACACAAAGTGTTTGCCACCTCTCTCTATTCATCCTCTCTGTGAAGGCGCACAAGGCACCAAGTAACAAAAGAGAAGATCCGGCGCATATTAGAACGGTATGACCGATTTGTCTCTGTACAGAGCATCTTGAATTCACAAAGACCAGTACCAGTGCCAAGTGTTGTGGAACTGACCCAAACAGAGTCTGAGCAAACACAGTGAGTATATGCATTATATTCATGTTACTGAGTAGTTTCAATTTGCTGTACATTATCCCTTACATATATCATGCACATCTATGTATTTAAACAACAATATGTTTTCTCTCGTTTCTTCAGGCAATCTTTACCCCCTGGCCTCAGTCATCCTGATCTTGTTGGTGACTCTGGGTTGAGCAAACTTAACACACATCTTTCCTCATCTCTGCCCGATGTGTCCTCTGTTAGGCAGACTTGCAGTACCGTTTCTGCAGGTGAGGAAGAAGGTGAAATAGTCTCCTACAGTTCCAAGGAGTCTGTGATTTTGCATGAGAACATTCTGGATGGGTCTGGAACACCTCTGTCTGATCTGATTGATGCTGAAGTGTTGGACTTGGAGCTAGATCTTCTGGACACAGATAAAAACATGGGAAATTTGAGTAGTGTGAAAACTGAAGAATTAGTTGAGTCAGCACACAAGAAGGTTTCAGAGCTGCCTGTGGCGTTTTCAGAGTCCATTGCTCAGCGTGTGAGAAGGGAAAGAGGGAATTGTAGAAATGGCCTTGGAACAAGTGAACCTGTGAACTTTGACCACAGTGTTGACTCTCGAGGGCAAGATGAGGAGGGATGGGATGGTGCGTCTCTTCCTGAGGACAAAGTAGCGAGACCAGAGCTTTTGGATTTTTTGGGGGACTGGCCACTGGAATCTCAAGGTCAACGTCAAAGAAGACATCAGAATTTAGGGAATAAAACTGTTCAGAACACTGTTTTGGAATCCAGTGTTGTTGAATACAAAGATAACACTTCTTCTGATGAAGAGAAACATTCTGATCCTGACAAGCAAAATACAGTTGAATTTCAAAAACTTGTAGATCTACTGCATGGTGGAAGAAACTCTCCATGTTTTTACCAAGATCCAACTCTAAGCAAACTAACTACTCTGCATTCCCCTTCCTTTGGTGGAAAACAAGATAACTTGAACCCAGAGACTGTGATTTGCCCTGAACTCCCTGACTGTGTGCTGGGAAGGATGTTCTCTGAGTGCACTGACCCAAGAAAGAATTACTCTAATTCTCCAAGTACATCAAAACAGAGAGCAGACATGATTGAGCAGTCTAGTCAGGTGTCTGCTGAGAAGAGCACACAGGAAGAGGTTGAGCAGGAAGACAATGTAGCCTCAGAGGAGAAATGTAGAATGAGCCCAAATGCCCAAGAATCTCTGTGTTCAAAGGTTGCCGTAGACTCGGAGAGCAGTCTAGAGAGACGGAGAGGTCTTAGCCGAAGAGTGGGGAAATCTTGTAAACTGGCACTTACCTTCACCAACCAAAGCCCTTCGTCACCCTGCTCACAATCTCCGGTTATTTCACATCTGTCCTCTGATCTTCCACCTACGGGGGAAACAACTTCATTGCCCATGGTGCCATGTGCCAGTGCCTCAGCCCAAACAAACCCTCAGGACTTTGCTTTGCTTTGGCGAATTGACCAGCTAAAATGTTCTGAATTAGCTTTGGACTTATCTAGTAGTAGCATGTTTGTTTTGGAGGGAAACTCTTTGCGTTTCACCCCAAAAACAAACGAATTGGAATCTGCCGGCCAGCAGAAAGTTCCGTACCGTGTGGTCCATGAGAAGGGTTCCCAGGTGGAAGAGAATGACTTTAGAGAATCCCACTCTAAACAACAACACCTTGAGATTCTGAGCCGCCATTTTAGAGGTGTCTCCATCGATATTCTGGAGGACCTTTATGAGAAGTGCCATCAAGATATGGAGTGGACAACTAACTTGTTGCTAGATTCTGGAGAACAGCTGTATAAAGATGATGAGGATGACAAAGGTATTTTGGGGTCTTTGCTTCCTGAGAAAGAGTCATGTGAGCCATCTATAGGACCGTCAGAAACCATGATGGGCTCAGAAAGTGACCAGGCTAGAGCTGTGTGCTCTGATGACTCCAGCAAATGTTCAGCAAGTACCTTCAGTCCCAAGTCCCAAGAAACTAACCTTAGTGACGTTAGCCAAGCTGATGATGATTGGAACCCAGGTCAAAGTTCACAAAGTGAAGCTGAAGGGTCCAAGGAAGCCAGCATGACAAAGGAGAAATGTGAGCCTGAACCTTCCTTTGGGTCATTAAAGCAGCCTACAGAAGATACTAAAGTACAACTGGAGGTTCCAGCAGCTAATGAACAACAGCCAGACCAAACTTGCCCGCAAAGTCCAGGGCAGCAAAAGATAGTAGTGACACAAAGTGAGCAAGTTGTTCAATGCCTAGAGGGAGCATTGAAGGAATGGAGTGAAGAGGTGGGAGAAGAGAAATTAAAGGAGTATGATGAGACAACAGAAGATGTAAATGCCATAACACAGTTAATACTGTATCAGGTTGTTGAAATGGAGCGCGAAGAGAAGAGGAAGGAACTAGAAAATGAGAAAAAGAAAACTGGACAGGGAAGAAGAGAGCCAAGTTCAATGGACATACAAAGCCTGGAGCTTAAACTTCCAACTGAACTTGCATTGCAGCTTACTGAGCTTTTTGGACCTGTTGGGGTCAGTCCAGGTAATCAAGCATCTAATCAACACCCAAATAAATAATTCTGTTATTCATTCAGTGTATCACTCAATAAATCCAGTGATCTCAAGTGGCGTCCCAACACAATATCAAACCCCTAACTTGTAGTCATTTTTGTGTGGGTCTATTTATTTATTTATTAATTTTTAAATGGTTTTTGAAGATTGCAGCTTGGCACATGACTTACCCATGTTGGAATTTGTCTAATTTTGCTAGCTTGATATGGCAGGACCCATGGCTTTTAAATGACAATAGCAAAAGATATTGAGAAGTGTTTTCTCTTTTAAATGTTAATGTCTGTTTATTTTGTTCTCATAAGTGTGTTATTATATGGTTAGTTGTATTTTATTATTTTCAGTAAGCATTGTTTTTCCCTGCCGTTCACAAACCTATCTGAACAGAACTGTCACCATGACCAGTTGAGAACCAGCACACTTAACTATTGTGTTCCATAAGGGCAAAAGCCCATTAAAAATTTGTGTAAATGGTTCAAAATAACTCTGATTCTAGTTATTACTATGACAAGCAAAGAAGTAACCACATCAACCCTCAATTCACACTCATTGAAGTGTATTAAAATCTCTTTGAACTCCATATGGCTGCAGGTGCGTTTTCATCAGATGACTGTGCAGTGCAAATAGACCTGAACTTGGCCAAACTTCTGCACCAGAAATGGAAAGAGACTATTCAAGTGAGTTCACATATTTTGATCTTATGTTTACAGTTTTTGGATATGAACCTACAAAACAAACAGCATAATTGTTTTTTTAATGTGACTGATTCTGAATCTTGATGTAAAACTTACCTGGTGTCTGTTGTCTTTGGCAGGAGAAGCACAGGCAGGCAGCTCTGTCCTATCAGCAAATGCACGAGAGTGAGACAGCTTATTCTCATAGTACACACAATCACAAAGTGAATGTAAATGTACAGCATGTCCTAACCAGTAGTAATACAATAAAACATTAAGAGAGAAATTACATCTCTTCCATTTTAATCTCCCAATCCAGCTGTGACCGTGCTGGCCAGTCACACCCAGAGTGAAATCTTAAAGGGGTCATATAATGCCATTTTTGTACAAGCTAATATGATTCTTTAGGGTCTAAATTAAAAGTTTGTAATATACTTTAATAAAAAATTCTCATTAGTATTGTAAAATCGCTATGAAATTTCGGTTTCGCGTCCCTACCCCGAATTGATAAAATAACATTCTGCATCAAAATTTATAGGCAAAACAAGTAGTTTGTTTAGGCATGGTTTGTAGCGAATTACAAACCTGCACACATATATTCAAACACACATAACTATAGAATCAATTCTTAATGCGCATGTGAACGCCATCAGCGTTTATCACAGGTTCGCATTTAAAGTCTATTTAGAGAGAACGGCGGCGTCTTAGTGGCCCCTAATTTAATAACACATGATCATTTTGACGGAAGTGAATCAATCAAAACTAATTTTAGCTGGAAACAACATATTCAAGAACCGCTATAAAACCAAACCATTCTTTGTTACCTTAAATTGTTTATCTCTGTAAAGCTGCTTTGAAACAATCTACATTGTTAAAAGTGCTATATAAATGAGGATGACTTGACTTGTAGGAAAACACTTATTTTACCTGGTCAAAAACAGCTCTGTTGTCAGCGCGCCGTTTAAGTGCATATGCCTTTAAATGATAATGAGCTTTGCTCACCCCGCCCCTATGTTCTGTGCGTACACCGTTTGTAACACAATAACCATAACGCGTTGTTCATTATAAACGTGGGATTATGAATTATATTGAAAATGTCGTACGTAGAAAACATGCCGTAATGTACCCTGAGTGTAAACCTTAGCCGCATTCATCGTGAAGCTAGCGATTTGCAAAGATTATATAGATATTAATATAAAGGTTAATAAAACGTTACACTCACTTCAGTTCTTCTGGAGGTGCAGCAGGAACACGAATAGTTGGTATCGATTCCTTTTTTCAGGAGCAGCTTCTTAGCAAAACCAGCCTTATACTCGTTTAAGCAGTCTGGTGTGTGAAATGATTCGCGCAAACATAAAACACATTAAAATTACTGTTGTGTTCCTTATTGCACCCAAGAATAGAACACCACTTCGCTTAGACTCCATTCTGCTCAGTGCCAGTGCCCCAGCGTACTTTTCGGCACGACACCGGTCCGCGCGGACTGTCGATCAACAATCGTGGGAGGGGCGTCCGACCGTGTGACGTGACACGGTCGATCGGCTCAATTTGAGGCAGGGGAAAACATAAAAGGAGATTAAAACAAAATCACTGGATGGATTTTTATCATTATATGATGGTTGTGTACAGGCTCTGTCAACACACATTTCAGTACAATCAACTTGTAAAAGTGCATGTACCATTATATGACCCCTTTAAATGTCCACAATTTTGGTATGGTATGATTGGCCATGATTTTGTTTCTTTACCAATCATACCATAACAATCATATACTTTCAGTGCTTGGTCGATCTTTTGCTGTTCCTGGCTGTGAATAGCACCTATCTCTGCATGTTCCTCTGAAGAATCTCAATGGACCCTTATCACACACTGTGATGACATCTTTCCACTGTTATTAACATCTTATATTTTATTAAGTTTTTTTATTCATTTAAAAAAGAAATTAAAATTTATAACACTACTTTGTGTTATATTGCCATGACATTAAATTACAGAAATACACTGGCAATACAAATACACATTTTTACATCTTTCTGTCATCTCAACAACATAATCTTGAAAAAAGAAATGGCCCCAATCATTTCAGACAAACCTTCACAGTTTGTGTCGCACATTTTAATTTAAAGTAGGCTTTGCAAAGTAAATTAAACTTAAATTAGTACTCAAACCTAATGTCTGTATGAATACTGTCTGAATCCGAAGTCTGAGATCACAGTCTTGTTTTTGATTCAGGCTCTAAAACCAATCTTATGAATGAATTCTCGCTCTAAATTACCATTAAAATTACATAGACAAAATTGTGTGAAAGTGACATATCATTATATTTATATTATACCAATTTTGTCTATGTAAATATAAATATAATGATATGTGAAAGCGACAGAAGAGGTCCCTCCATGGTGCAGACACTATAGTGCACAAAATTAGGGAAATAACTAATTTTGCTTTTGCTAATAAAAATGTGTTAATAGATAAAAATACAGTTTTTTAATATGTTTTGTTAAATATGTTTACATTGTTGTTTGATTTTGTTGGAAACATCTAAAGGTGGGAAAGTCCAAAATGGGAGACAATGCTGTGTTAGTTTTATGTTAATATTTTATCTAACATCGTAATAGTTCTCACAAAAAAAACATAAGGGATTGATTTGTGTCTCTAATGATTTAAAAAAATGTAATGAGATGCCAAATTGTGCCCAATTTGTGGAAACTTCTCCAAACTGGAAATAATTTTTCTCTATTGCTCCTCTTTTCTATTCTTTCAATCATTCTATATTCATGGTAATGAAGTCCAATGGGGTGAATCGCAGGGAAGCAAAACCAGGCTCAGGGACCAATTTGGTTTGCGTGAAGAAATTCCTTTTATGGACCACTGGACTACATCCTCTGCTCCTGTCTCTCTGAGGGACATCATGATTGAAGAGCAGGTCATGCAAGACAGCATGGAGAAGGTAAGAGTCACACATAGGCACTCGCATTCAATCACTGCCTAGAACTGTAAAAAATAAGTAGTGAAAATGACCTTTGTTTGGGTTTTAGTCCAGGTCAAGTCTGAGGGACCTGGATAAGAAAGATGGTGCAGCCAAGTTGAAGGAAAACCAGCTGTTTTCCACGTTCCCCACCATAGACCGACATTTCCTCAGGGATATCTTCAGAGATCATAAGTGAGAATATGATACATGGTGATCTCTCTCTCTCTCGCTCTCTGGATCAAAAAAGTTAATCCAAGTTGTCCTTAGACAAAAACGGGTATTGTTCGAAATTCATGTATAACTTTGATGAAAGGTTTTACATATTGGCCTATATGAGCAACATTTTTGACTCCCACTTGTGTCGGTTCACACAAAATTTTCTGTCATTTAATTTTGAGTATATAAAAAAATGTCCCATTGAGGCAAGTCATTTCACTCAGCAGCCATCTTTGAAACGACTCTCAAGCAGCTATTTCAGTCATGCAAAAGCAGCTCCTAACTCTTTGAATGGGGAAACACCAAATTCTCCAAAGCGGTTTACCAAGCTTACTATTAAATTCCATATTTAAAATCAGCAATGAAATCAGACAACAACTGTATCATAAATTTGGTTTCTAAATGCTCAAATCATGACAAAAAAAAAATATTTTTGTAAATTTTTTATAGTAATTAATTGTGCACGTGTAAGAGCTCCTAAGAGCGTCTCGTGTTGCAATTTTTCCCATTTGAAGTAATACGAGTCTTTGTATATCTAAAGTCTTTGGTATATATCAGCAATATATCAGCCATCGGCCACTGTAATTTCACTTTCTAGATAACGGCAATTGAGAACCCAGCTGGTAGCAAGACATGAGCCATCTCTGTGAGAACCCCTGTAACCCTGTGCCTCTAATAAGTTGCTTGACTATTTAAATAAAATTGACTATTTAATGATTGGAACATGATATGGCATTTACAATGTATTTAATTATTATAATGTGATGCAATTAAGAGTGAAACAACCATTTCAATTTACATAATATAGTATATACAGTATATACCATACAGTATATAATGTATGTTAATGATTTTGTCATGAAAGTTAATTTAAAGTGTTACTTTTTTTAAAAGATTGATTGTTTTTTCTTTATAACAATATGCACTGAAGAATTGTGCACAGTTCTGAAATGTCTCTCGACCATTTGTTTGTGTTTGTGTAGTTACTCTCTGGAGCAGACTGAACAGTTTTTGCATGCTCTATTGGATGACGGGCCAGTCAAAAATGTAGTGGCTCCTGAACCTGCCCCTCAGCGCAGTGGCACACATAGAGCATCAAGCAAAGAGCGGGTGAGCACTCTACATGTGACCATATGGCATACTGAAATTAAACAAAAACCTTGAGTTGATTGTTGACACTTTTTGCCTCACTTAATCAGAGATGGAAACCGAGAGATGGGGAGGTGGAAGCAGTTCAATTCCAGGATTCGGAGGATCCGGAATATGAGGACTTTCGCACAGAGGCGACACTGCAGAGACGTCAGCAGATAGAGTCTTTTAACAAGGCTGCTGAAGCCCATCATCAAGGACGCAAGGACGTGGCTAGTTTCTACGCACAACAGGTTAAAGAGATGAACATTATGATGTGTGCTGAAAAGCTGATGTAAAAACACAAGTTTGTTTTTAAAGTAACACTATGTAGTTTTTCAACCTTCATAATATATTTCCAATACCTTTGTGATGGTACATCGACTTAAAATAAGTTAAATGACTCGTCTGCCATAGCCTGACGGGGTCTGTATCGCTTTTACTGGCACCATGTAACTTCGGGTTTCGGGTAGGAACCCGTGCACAAAAAGAACTACAAAATTCGAC
Organism: Chrosomus eos; assembly: GCA_036326025.1. Lineage (NCBI taxonomy): Eukaryota > Metazoa > Chordata > Actinopteri > Cypriniformes > Leuciscidae > Chrosomus > Chrosomus eos. The sequence goes on along the minus strand of CM070819.1, from coordinate 34,060,560 downwards.
TGCTTTACGTCAAGCGCTACAATAGTCATTATTTTGTTTTTCTTCGTTTCTAATGTCGCAATACATCATCATTTCATGAAATCATGTAACATACTCTACCTTGTCTGTGGACATCGTTCATTCTAAAGCCAGTGCTGGGTAAACAGCGAGTGTGCGTGCGACAGTAGGCTAAATTATTTACGACAGCGGCAATGGACAATTTCGTTTCCAACCAGTAGGGCGACCGAAGAGGAAAAGTTACTTGGTGTTACTTTAAGTGTGTCCTAAGGTGCGAAGCATCATTTCCGAGGACAAGCTATGTGTCTGTCCACATTAAACGCTAAACTGCTGTGCACAGTGACACCAATAATAACATTTTATATATTTAATATACAAGGAAGAAGGATTTTCAATTAGATTTTCCTGGTGGGTGGGTCCGTCTAACAGTGCCCTTTTTTTGGCCCATTCATTTTTCCCATAGGGATTTTTTTTAAAGTCTTCTTTAAGAGTTCTAAGTCGTGAACCAAATCAACCAGCATACAAGGTGAATCACAACATTACAAATTTTGATTTCGAGCAAAATTTACGTCGTTCTCAGTTCTTCATGGGAGTGGGAGGGCAATAAAGATTATTTTAGCTGATTGAACTACTCTTCCCATGAAGCAGTTTGAATAATGTTATAAAATCAGAATTATTGTCACATCTCATTTAAACTAAAATTAGTTTAAAACTTAAACACTTTCTGTCCCCTTTTTAAACAATGCATGCAGAGTGCATTGCTGTTCTCAGATCAGAACTCTTACTAAGTTTCTATGCATTTGTGTAAATGCTTAGGGTCGGCAGGCATGGAGAGAAGATGCATGAAGCGAACCACCGAGCAGCCATGCAGATATTTCAGCGAGTGAACGCTTCACTCCTGCCTCAGAATATTCTAGATCTCCATGGACTGCATGTGGATGAGGCCCTTTATCATCTCAGTCAGGTGCTCACTGAAAAGAATTTGGGTACGTGAAGCACAAACACACATACGACATTTCTAAAAAGAACAGTTTTTCAAATGTAGACTGCAGATGGATTGTATAGATTCCAGAGTTTGCATTATCTGTAATGTATGTGTCTTTTGTAGAATACCATCAGGGTTTGTGTCGGTCTCAGCTGTCAATCATCACGGGAAGAGGCAATCACAGCCAAGGGGGAGTGCCACGCATCAGGCCTGCTGTACTAGACTACCTCAAAAACCAATACTACAGGTATACTAACTGAATCCTGTACTCTTGCAATGTGTCTTTCTGAATGGTACATAGATTAACTATATGCAACTGTCATTCCGTGAAACGTCTTTTAGTGTAAACAAGTTCCATGTCCTACCAATTAAAGTCCCCCTGTAGTCAATAATCTTATCTTTGATCACCAAAAGACATTTAAAAAAAAATCTTCATGCCTTAAAAAGCTTGAATGTATCTCTACACCCTTGCCTCATTTCTTATGTGGTTCTATGAATATGCAAATCAGCCCCGCCTCCACTCACTCACACAAAAGCTCAGTTTGTGATGTCATAAACACCAGCGATTTCAAACCACATTTTTTAAACTGTCTTTGGTTCACTGAAGTTTTAAGGAGGAAAATACTCAGCAATGATGTTGATTTATGAATTTGTCCATGGTTTGTCTTAAAGCATATTAAAAACACCACATAGACATATAAACAACATTAAAAGCTTGATTTTCACCACAGGGGGACTTTTAAAAATTCAGAATATATATATATATTATATTTAAGGTAAAAACAAATGTATATATACTATGTTATCTGAATAGTAAAAAGCCAGAAGCTTTATTGAAGCTAGGTACCTCATTTGGCATATTTTGACATGTAGAACCAGTTGTCATTATGTGTACATTTTATGATTTTTTTTTTTTACTTTCTTTCTTACAGCTATACTGAGCCTAAGACCGGATTGGTGCTGGTCACACTTCATTGAAAGAGTTGCTACAATGAACCATTTACTTTTAGATTTCTGTCTTTTCACTGCCTTAACTCAAAATGTCTTCTCTGGGAAATAATGCCAGTAATTATAATGTTCTTTTGTCTTTTAACTACATACACCTCTATTTTCTCTTCAGTAATTGTGAAAGAGTTTATCTAAGACATAAAAATATCAAGGTACTACATATTTACACAGTGTTTTATATTGTATTGACCTGTATATACATATTATACTTTATTGAATGTTTACTGATGCTCACTTGTGAGGCTATTAAGGTTCAACTGATCCCTAATCACTACATTTCTATGTAATAAGTTTAAATTGCCTTTTGCCTAAATATATAATGGCCACAATTTTTTCCTAGCTTGACCATATAGAAAAAAAGGGGGATATTATTTAGGTGCTAAAGATGTTTGATATTTTATTACATTTTTTTTTTTGCTTTATAAGTGCAGTGCCACTTAAGTTTGATAAGATCTAGCTTGTTATGTTTAGATTAGTAGGGATGTCACAGGATGGCTTATTCTCTTCAGTGTTAATGTATATAGAAATATATTAATGGAGTTTTCTAGAAATATAAATGCTGATCCTCAATCAGCTTTGCATTTTAGTTTGTTTGTGAGCGGCTTGGACAGATATATTGGACGCATACATTTTATGTTGCTTTGCATTGTTGGTATTTAATTTTTAGCTCAGTTTTGTTTTTTATACTTCCAGTTTAAAATGTTGATACCACACATATTTTATAGACATCTTAATGCTGCTATGCAAATCACAATTCTTATGTGTGAGAATTGTTCTAAAAAATATTTTTGTGATATTGTATATTTTGAACCTCAAAAGATTTTATATGTAAAACATTTTTATTTTTGTTATTATAAATTATGGTTGGGGAAAAAACTGAAGAGAAGAATAAAGATTTGACACGTACAAGTTTTGATTCTTTTGGTAAAATGAGAATCAGCTCTAGGGCTTAGCGTAGCATGTGCTTGGAGCTCAAACACAGCTGAACCTATTCTACATCCTCGTTTCTCCATTTCCCCTTTAATCTGTAGAAACCGTTGGTGGGGGAAAATATAACTCAGCATGTTGAACGCTCAGTTGCTGACGTTTCATTTAGTAAAGGTCAGATTTCTCCATGATGAAAGTGGCAGCTGTTGAAGTGAATGCAGTGCACTTCCTTTCCATAAGAGAGCGATGCTGTGTACATTCTTACACAACCTGGCACTATAGCGCTGCAGTGATGTATTTTTGTTGGCCAACCCTGAAATTGGCAACACCCTGATTCCCTTAAAAAAAAACCTCATTAGGGTTTTTCATTGGCTTTTTAATTACTGGAGAAGTGAGCTCAGTGACCAAAAAAGTTGATAATGTTCATCACGATAATCTTCACAAAACAGCTTTTATGAAGCCTAAATACAATTAGCAGAAGTAAGTCTTATTAGGGTATAAACAAACTACACCACTTCTGTGTCGCCTCCTTTAAGCTTCCATCAACTCTTAGTATTTATTTAAAAACATTTCCCTGAAAGTTTGAGTTAATTCGCTAGAGCGTGACTAAATACACAATGCTGCTGTGAAAAAAAAAAATGGTCTCGTGTGTAGATACATTTTCCTGTTTGGTGTAATGGCGTTTAATATCCTCGACAACCTCGGTAGTCCCATTTAGCCACTGGACCCTTTTCACATACTATGATGATGCATTTCCAGTTATTACCATATTAAATCTAGTAAAGTTTTTTCATATTTAATTTTTTTTCAATATAGATTTATAATGCTATACTTTGTTATATTACCTTGGCAGGAAATTACACAAATACACCTGAACAACACTCCTGCGAGGTGTTTCTAATACTACAGCTGAGGAAGTGACAGCCAATTTGAAATATTTCTCTCTTCTGACTACTGTAATCAGTCTCTATATATTTTCCCTTCTTTTGAAACGTTGTTTGCTATTGGAGCAAATATGAATACAAAAAATATATTTGCATTCACAGCTGTATAAGTTTACCAAACTATGTCAACTTCCACTTCTGAGAACCCAATAAATGTAATAAGGGTCCCTTGTTCCACTTTTAAGACAGCTTTATAAAAATCACAAGGGGTAAAATATTAATGTTTTGTTGTAGAATAAAACGTGGAAATATCTTGTTACTTGTCAACCACAGACCTCAGGCATTTATTTTAAAAAACATACAACAAAACATACATTTGAAGTCAAAAACAATACTATCGTACTTGAATTGCATAAAATGTGCATGTCTAGGCCTACTCTGTAATCAAATAATTTAAACAGGTTTTGTTAAATTTGTTAATTTAAACAAAATTGCTAAATTTACTTTTATACAGACAACATTTGTGGTCTCTGGGACACCAAACGTAAAGAACAAATAGTCAATCTCATCAGGTTTAGCATAGGGCTTTATCTTGTTCTTGTTAGCATCTTTGTTTCTTTTGCTTGCTGCATTAGAGTTTCATGCACAGGGAGTAGGCCTACTTGACTGCAGAAGCAAGACTCAACACCATAGATGTGAGAACGTCACACAGGCGCAGCGGAAGCTTAGAAGAGATTTGATGCACGATTTTACAAAGAAAAGAGCCCAGCCTCGCATTTCACTTCCCTCTGCGAGAGGATACAACATCTGCTCTGTCTGTAAAGACGTATATTATCTTTCTGTGCTCAAGAGTACCTGGATTTCCTGTGTTTAACAATTTAACTTTTGAGAAATATGCAGAATTGGACTGAGGTCTGATATGAACTCATTCTTCTTCATGTTTAATTAAATTAAAACAAACGAACAGATGCTAAATTGATCCTTATACATATCAGTCAATCTCATGGTTGAAGAGCTCAAAAGAGGTGAGTCGTTTTATTTACTCTGTAATATATCTATGAACTACACTTTTTCTCAGTTTAAAACCGTGATCTCAGTGGATATATTTTTTATAAAAATATATTTTCTATCTACAAACTTATTTCTGAATGGAGCTACAGTCCAAACTTAATACGCATAGTGTTCATTATTTGTAAGGTTCTTAATCAGTTAAAACTTAAATTAATCATTTTATTGGTATTTTTTTAAATACACATTTTTGCGTCTTAAAAAAGGAAAATCATTAAAATGTTTATGGTTTAGGAAGGGCTTTAGTGGTTAAATGTTTGATACTTTTTAATTTACTAATTTTGTGTGTGTGTGTGTGTGTTGGGAGCTCAATCTCCGAAAGAATTGTAACCCTCTAAATTCAGATTATTTTTCCAATACTTGATGAAGATATAAATTGTTAAATTTTATAATACAGCATCTTCTGTATTAGCATAGAAATGTACCTTAAGCATAGGCTAATACTGGTCAGATTATAGGCCTACTTCTCAAGAATGACCTGGCTGACAATGTTCCCAATATCTATCTATTTATTTATTTTTTATACCAGAGAAGTGTTTTTATCGAAAAGTGTTTTCTGAGTATTAAAACCATTTGGCCTTTTGTGGTATTAACTGGAGCAGTTGTTTGAATCATCAGCGTACTTTCCTCTCGAGACTGCCATGGAGGCCTATAAAGTGCAAGCCATTGCCATTTCGTGAATAATCTTAAAGGTGGTTTTAACATGTCAAATATGTCCTTTTTCATCATTAGCCAACAGAGTTATTAAATAAACAAATGAATAAGCTCTTAAATTTCTGTTAAACTACGTTTTTTTTAAGAACACTCAAAGCAAAGAATTGTACTTGAATTAATAGCAGGGCCGTCATAGCAGGGCCTTCATCACAGGGGTAAAGCTGGAAGCATTGTCCCAGGCCCTGTGATGAGAGGTATTTTCTCCACTGCTATGTGGAATAGCAGATATTGTGTTGTATTTCACTAAGAAAATTTTGGAAAAAGTAAAAAAATTGAGTGATAGTCCATTGCATGATGTTTTAGTGTTTCTTTGGTATTTTAAAGATTTAGTTCGAGATAGTTTCGGAAGGATATTTCACACAAAAATGAGAATTCGGTCATCATTTTCTCACCCTAACTTGTATGACTATCTTTCCTCTGCGGAACACAAAGGATTAAATTTCGAAGAACGTGGTGGTCCAAACAACATCAGGCCCCAAAGACCGTCATTTGACCGTCACCGTCAAAAAAAAAACATACACAAACACACACACTGATATTTCAAAATAATGTGTGTCCCACAGACGAAAGTAATATAGGTTTGGAACTACATGAGGGTGATAAAATGTAAAAAAAAAAAAAAAATGTTTTGTTTTTTGAGTAAAGTATAAGACTAATGTAATTAGATATAAATGAAATTTAAAATTACACATAAAAATCTCATTTATGAATACATTTATTGGTGTTTTGTGATAGCATAATAGTAACTTTACTTTTTTATTCTTTATGAATTATGCAGGAATCGAGAGAGAGAGTAAAACGATAAGGAGAGATACGGCTTGCTGCAAGACTTCTCCCTTCTGGATTTCTATGTCTTGAACATCTCTAATCATGACCTCAGTTTCTAAACCTTCACTGGATTACAGAACAGAGGAATAAATCACCACGTCGCAAGACGAAAAGTGTGAGGAGCACCTCATGCTATGTGAATTGCAGGGGTTTTACTCTGGGTCTTTATAGATCTGCAAACTTGTAATTCTCAATGATGACTTCATCATCTGTAGGACACCACTGAATTTGTATTGAACCTTTTTGGACCTATTAGACTGCACCTTACAATAACTTCCACACCAGAGACAGAAGGATGAACGGGTTGACGGAGACCTCAGTGAAATGCGTACTGGTTGGGGACTGTGCAGTGGGTAAAACTGCACTTCTTGTGCGGTTTACTTCTGAAACGTTCCCAGACAGCTATAGACCCACTGTCTATGAAAACACTGGAGTTGATGTATTCATGGATGGAATCCAGATCAGCTTGGGACTGTGGGATACAGCAGGACATGATACATTCCGCCAAATCCGCCCCATGTCCTATCAGCAGGCAGATGTGGTTCTGCTATGTTATTCGGTGGCAAATCCAAATTCTTTAAACAATTTGCGGCACAAATGGATCACCGAAGTGAGGGAATTTCTTCCGAAGGTTCCTGTGCTGGTTGTGGCCACACAGACAGACCATCGAGAGATGGGCCCGTATCGTGCCAACTGCACCACGGCCTCGGAGGGCAAACATGTGGCACAAGAGATCCGTGCCAAAGGATATCTGGAATGCTCGGCTCTCAGCAATCGTGGCGTGCAGCAGGTTTTTGAGTGTGCCGTTCGAACGGCTGTTAATCGGGCACGAAGACGCACAAGGCGGAGACTCCAAGACTTTAATCCCTGTAAAGTCTCCTGAATGCTTTTAAAACGTGGATGAAATTAAATTCTTATCACTAAGATAAAATTGTTTCTCACACACAAAACCAACTAACTGAGGCCTCAACAAAGACTTCTTAACACTGATGTCTTAATACTGTTTACCTAAAAGACTGTTTGATTTTGAGTCCTCTAGTCAGGAAATCTGAAATCTGACATATTTATTCATTAAACAGCTGTGACCTTGTTCATTTTATGAATACTATACAGGATTTTACAAGTTGAACATATCGTTTAAAAGACAGATGAGTCTTTTGTTGTTGTTGCACTGCTACTGCAAATGTAAATTTGTAGATTGCAGTTGAAGTCTTATTTTAAGTGTCATTCTTTTAGCTTTATTTTCATGGTTTCTTGCGAACTGATATAGACCCTTAAAATTCGCTCTTTGTCAGCTGGTCCCTGTCCTAGACCTGTGAAATAAAGGATTCACATTAGCTCATAATGCAACACTGAGATCACATTCTGTAATCTTCATTTTAGATGGCAAATAAATCACTTCGGTTATGTATTTCTTGTTTGCTGACAACGTTTTTTTCCTGTGATATGCCGTTTATGGAGCTTAGGAAAAGATCAAATGAGAATTTCTGTCCTGAAGTTCTTATTCTTAAAATATTTATTTCATAGTCTTCATGAAAGACTATGAAAGTTTTTTTAATTAAAAAATGAATTAAAGAGTTTAGCTAGAACTATGTATCTGTGTGGTCTGTCATAGTGAACAGAGATATTATCGTCGTACTGAAGCCAAATAAATTATTGAAAGTGTTAAATAAAATAAATATATTTTTAATTATTATTATTATTAGCTATGAGTAGTAGTATTTGAAATTTGTATACGTTTTTTCTCTTTTATACACAATATTTTGCTGAAATGTTCTGTGGACAGCGTAGCCTCTGCTTGAGGCCCCCAGAACTCAATCTGAACAAGGCTTGGTAAAAACAGTTGCAATGAAACTGTATTCCATGCAAAGCCTTTGACAAACAAACATTATGTCTTCTGTCATTATGCAACAAAAATCTGCATCTGGTATACGTAACAACGGGTATACGAGCGGATTCTCAGACACACACCAAAAATGTTTTTTTTTTTTAAAATCTTTACATAATGTTAGATGTCAGATGACACTGCTTGGAAAAATCTAGAACACTCAGATAATATGTAATACATAATGTCTTCTACAATGGGACAGTTCAGGATAAAAAGAGAAAATATTTATATCCATTCTGAAACACTCTGTTTTGAGGTTCTCGCCATCGTCAGTGTAATTAGTGTCTGGTGAGAACAATCATAAAGACAACAGAGACAGAGTTCACATGGTTTAAGCTAAAGTCTACTTCAGTTTAAACAGAAACTATAATACCATACAATACAAAATGCTAATAGATTACCAGATACTGTAATACCATACAATGCAAAATGCTTATAGATTACCAGATACTTTCTTACTCCAGATATTACAAACCTCCTTGACTATGAATATATATTTTACATCAGATTGGTTAGATTGGCTGTGAGTGTATCACATCACACAACAGTTTTGTGTTTGTGCAGACTGACAATTTGCTTGTCCAGAAAACCGATTGCACTGTACAGGTTTGGACACAATGTGTGGATAAGGCTTGATGCATAGAAGAGAGCAGAGGAAAATGTACAGTATACAGTTATTTATAATATTCCCAAAATATAGCCTATGACATTTTGACTCTTCATGTCATACGCTATTAAGCAGGAGAATGTTTTTATAAAATTATCAAATACACAATAAAACAAAGGAAATGGTGTGCTACTACACACACACTACATAAAAGGAACAGTTGGCAGAGGAGCAGAAGAAGACAGGGCATCATAAAGAAAAAGTATATGTTATGTGGTTTATGGAGATGAGGTGATGTAGGCTGCCGCTTTTGGAGAACTGAAGAGTTCAGACACCGAAACCACATCCCAGCAGGAGAATGTCTTTCTCTGAACTTGCTGAAAACACGTGCTTGGTGGCTCTATAGAAAAACGTTGCAATTGTATTGCTAAATGTATATCTCTTTCAAAATGTTTTCTAAGTAAATGTATTCCTACGTGATCAGACATTTTTGTACTGATACTAGAAATCAACATGAGAGGTTGAATGAAAAGTATTGAGAAGAATGAAAAAATGTACAGTTACCTATATTTGTACAGTAACAATTTGAATGGGTTTTTTCAACATTTTAGTAGATTATTTTAGTAGTTTATGGGTTATTCTTACTTTTAAACAAATTAAGAGTGGAATTAGCTAATATGATCAACAGGACTACTCAAACTGCAATACATATACCACAAAAGTGAAAACTATTAAATAAGAGATTATTTAATATGACACTGAGTTGAGCGTACATGTGAAGCAAACAGGTTTATGGAGTGAATTGAATTGTTGAATATTTAATGAATAAATTGTTGAATTATTGAATATTAACAATGGGCGTAATAGTGAACGTTAAAAGGTTTTGTGTTACATTTATGAAATTTCCTTCAGAAAATAAAACTGTATTTTTGGTAACACTTTATTTTGATGGTCCCTTTTGAACATGCTGTTGACTAATAAGTAACTTTGCAACTATATGTCAACTAACTCTCAGTAGATTATAAGTAGACGTTCTGCTTAATATCTGCTAACACTTTATTGTGATGGTCCTCCAACAAACACTCTACTGACTATAAGTAATTTTGCAACTACATGTCAATTTATTCTAATCCTAACCCTACCAGTCTACTAATACTCTACTAACACTCTAATGAGAGTTAGACATGTAAGTGCAACGTTACTTATATTCAACAGAATGTGTTAAAGGGACCATCAAAATAAAGTGAAACTGCATTTATTTCTTCAGTGAAATACAAAAGAAGATATTTTGAAAAATGTCTCTGTGTCAAATTTTTCAGGCAAATTTGCAAATGATGACAGAATTAACTAAAGTAATAGACTTGAAACTGCAATATGTGGGTGAGACAGATTGCTGGAGATGTTATATATATATATTATTAATATGTCTTTGTCCATATTTGGCAAATTTACAGAGTGCTGTGGTCTGCACAACACACAAAATAAATCCACTCAGACATATACACATTCGTTCTATGCGACCCTACCACACAGTCTGTTCTCTTTTCTACAACAGGAAACACCTGCATCGTTCTCTTACCACACGAACGCTCTGATACACACACACAGACAATCCACCCAAAGCATCAAAGCCTTGCACAATCACCTCTTTATGACAGTTAAGCCAAAACTTAAGAGATTGAGCATCATCAGATAAGTTACATATGCATTTAAGTTCCAATTGCTGAGGTGATGCTAAAACACCAACAAACCAAGTCAAGAATAGTCATGGATATTAAAAATCATTAGTTGAACCTTTAGGATTTTCCACACTTTGGTTTATCTGGCCAATGGTGAGTCAGAGAGGAATCAGTGTGTAGGACAGGGAAGACACCCCTGAAAATGATACTGAAAGAATCACCTTAATTTCAAGAAAATACCTATTCTGAGTCATTTTGAGTCATTATGTCATTTCATAGTGTCATTTTATCTCTAAAGTGTTGTCTAAAGATACTGACCTGCTCTGCTGCTGTGTAACATGAACATGTAAGAAAGAAAAGAGGGTGAAGAAAGAATAATGATCTAAAACAACTTTCTTTTTTTTAAGCAACATTTATTTAGTCATCCCTGAGAGTAACTGTCTATGCTGGAGCATTATGGGTAATGTAGTTTGGCAGCATAATATGTCGAAGTGCACTACAGGATATGAAACTCTCCTACGCCTGAGAAAGAAAGAGAAAGATATAAAGACGCCTCGAGAAGAACCACTTCCTGTCTTATTCCTCTCATCTCTCATCATTTCAGACCCCACAGTCCTTGTGTTGTGTATGTGCTTGTATTCCTGCGTAGGTGATGGGAAATATGAGGGGGCTGTGTGACACAATCTAAAGAGATTCGGTTACAAACAGCTCCTCAAAGGTACTTACAATGCTATAAATTTGTTACAGAGACGTAGTTAATTAACATATTTGTTTTGCATGCAAAATGTAATATGAAAAATCTGTGTTCAGTTTCTTTGCTTTCAGTTTGTTTCCATGGTTTTTCAATGATTTACACCTGATGTTCATTTTGTTAGTTTATGTGTATTTATAAGCCCTGTGTTTTGTTTTGTTTACTTTACTTTTCTGCTATCATCACATATGTTCTGTTCATGTCTTGCCAAGTCATCAGAGTGTTGTTTTTATGTTAGGCTAAATAAAAGCTATTGTTAATGTTTTACACCAGCTCTACCACACTCCATCTAGATTACATACATTTACAGTATTTCACCCCTCTGCTTCAGATGTGGTACAGAAGAAGGGACATTTTTGCATTCCACCTGGTTGTGTCCAAAAGTTAAGGTGTTTTGGGTGCAAATATGTGATAGCATATCACGTATTCATGGAATTGATTTTTCAATGGATCCAGAGGTGTGTTTATTAGGTAATTTTACCAACTCCGAAACAGACAAGCTATTAAGCTTACTGAAATGTTGTTAATAATAGCTAAAAAATGTATTGCTTTGAAATGGAAAGCAGACACTGATGTGCCAATTGGATTGTGGTTGTCGGAGATTTGCAGCTGTGTACCCTTAGAGAAGATCACATATTCAATGAGAAGCAGGGGTGACTCAATTCATAAAATCTGGAAACCCTTTTTGAATTATATATAGTACCACATGACTTGATTTGATAAAGTTAATTTTCTAACTGTCTTACATTGTATCTCCCTTTTTCGTTTATTTCTATTTTATTTTATTTCCCTTTTCTTTCTTTTTTTTTTGTTGTTATGTAGTTGTTGCCTTCTTTGTGTTGTGTCTGATGTTGGTTATTGTATTTGAAAAAAGCAAAATAAAATTTTCAAAAAAAAAAATTTAAAAATAAAAGCTATTGCCAGTTAATTGCCAGCTATTTTATTTCACAGTTTTCAATCATTAGATTATATATATTAGTTTATGGTGTTGAGAAAACTAAACTGAGTAAACTAAGAAAAAGAAAAAAATGCTAACTTAGCTAAAAAGCAAACTTATCTAAAATAAGTCTGATACATAAACTCTTTCATAGCCTTCTTTATTTCATGTAAAATGAGAATTACTGTGCTGTTCTGAATAAATGCAGCCCTGTATTAATGTAACATACACTTTTCATTTCAGTGCCTCAGCCATTGAGAAAAGAATATACACTAGTAAACTAATACAGGGAACAATGTTACGTGTTCTCACTCTTTAATGAGATAAGAAAGTTGATATGGAACACAGATGCAAAGAAAAGGTGATTAAAAAGCATATTTTTAATTTCAACATAAAGTACACGACTGAAAAAGAGATCAGAATGTCAGTGCGTTTTATCTAGTCCTTGTAATGTGTTACAGTTAATCTCTGCTGTCTTGTGCATGTGTAAGAGGGGAGACTGTCTCTTCCTTTAAAATTAGGGTGACCAAACGTCCTGTTTTCCCAGGACATGTCCTGTTTTCACGTCCTGTCCTGGCCGTCCTGTCTGTTTTTTAAAAAGTGATGAAAATGTCCTGGTTTTCATTATTTTTCATTGGGCCATTAAGCGTGTACTTTAAATACACGCTTGCCTTTGCACACAAAACATATGACTTTGGCTTCACCCCTCTCTTGTTATAATCAGTGCGTTCCTCAATCCGCAGCGCAAGCACAGATCACGTCAGACTCAGAATCATCAGAATACAGAGGCCTGTGTGTGTGTGTGTGTGTGTGTGTGTGTGTGTGTTCATCGCAGCCTCATTGGTCTGTCAGCTTGTCAATGTCAGAATATTTGAAATGACCAATCAAATCAAAGTAGGCGGACTTTACACGTTCACAGAATTTTAGCAGCGTGACGCTTCAGATGGTTCAGTTTACGGTCAAGTGCGAGGTAAGATGTAAGTAGCTAACAGCGTAAAAAAAAGAAAAAAGCCCAAATGTTAATTCACAGATGATTTACAGAGAAAATTCCTGTGTTTTCGTTTCGGTCAGGATCCGTGTAAAGCAGAATGCATGAACTGCAAAGCTGGCACGTCGTGCTAGCGACCTAGAAGCCCACATAAAGAACGTATAAGCTAAGAGAACATCAGGAGGATTCAAATTGTTTTTTTTTACTGAAATAGTGTAGTAGATTTTTTATTTTATTTTAGTAGCAGATTTTTAACCTATGCTATGGCCATGAAAATAAATAGTGTCATGTAAAAGGTGTTAAAAGCTAAACTTTTTTTAAAATAGTATTCTATTGTTGTGGGCCAAACATTGAATGGAAAGGATGTATTACTTTATGTATTAAAGTACAATAACATAGTTGCAAGGTTGTGAATGCATTTGTCAAGTATTTTTGATGCATTCTCCCCCAAACCACGCCCCACCCCTTAACCACGCCTCCCCAAAAATCACACCACGCCCATCAACCACGCCCCCCGTCCTGTTTTCTGAAAACTAAAATATGGTCACCCTATTTAAAATTCATTGTGTGTATAACATTCAAACCACCTGACCTGTCTGCACTACATCCTTGTCAGATCGGCTCTCACTGTGACTGACAGGACAAACATTCAATCACACAAAATCACAACGAACAATCCATTACAAGTCTGGAAAAGAACACAAGATGTTTCTGCTTTTGTAAGAACAGCAGATCCCCAGTGTTATAAACACACATTCTTTTTACATAGTTTAATATCTCCACAGTGACATGAAGTGTGTGTGTGTGTGTGTGTGTGTGTGTGTGTGTGTGTGTGTGTGTGTGTGTGTGCGTGTGTGTGTGTGTGTGTGTGTGTCTACGCACGCGCTGTGTGTGTGTGTGTGTGTGTGTGTGTGTGTGTGTGTGTGTGTGTGTGTGTGTGTGTGTGTGTGTGTGTGTGTGTGTGTGTGTGTGTGTGTGTGTGTGTGTGTGTGTGTGTGTGTGTGTGTGTGTACGCACGCGTGTTAGTGTGCATGCTATGTGATACCTCGGCTCTTGTTCCAGAGAAGCAGTAAGAATGACATTCAGGCCTTCAGTGTTGTACATGGCACACCATCACTCTCAATGTTCAGATCGCTATGGGACTTCTCGCAATTTCTCTTTTCTCCTCTGCAGAAAATAACATTTAAAAATGAAGAGCAAATGAGGGGCAACAGCAAAAAATAACAGGCAAATTGTATTTTATTTTTGCCATTCTTATGAAAAATGAAGATCCTATTTCTTGTGATTCACATTAGCATGTTGCTACATGGTAAGTTCATGCTCCTTTTAATGCTCATGCTGTTAAAAAAATAATTTTCTTAATCAGTATTTTTGTTTTGTTTTTCAGTAAAACATCTTTAAAACAAGATGCATTTATTTTATAAACAAAATTGTCAGACAACAATAGATTTTTAGAGAATATATATATTGAATTAAGCCTAATTTTCATACCTCATTAAAAATGGGCTTTTCTTGTTTTAAATTTCTATTAAAAAAATCTTGAGTTTATGCTGAAAATAAAAATAAAAGGATAATAATAACATTTTCTCACAAAACAATATGTAAATACTGATTAAGAAATATTTTTATATTTACATCCAGCTACATATATATTACTATAATATATATTTTTTATTAATTTATATAATATTTTGTTAAACACCATGTTACTGAATCATTACCAGTATGCCGATATATTAAAGTACTGAGATGTTATATAATGCATGTCTAAAACAAAATGTTTTACTATTTTTCTGTAATCTTAATTATAGTGTCATAAAAAATCACCAACAATCATAGTTTCCACAAAATTACCACAATTACCTGTCATAATTCTGGGAGTATTTATTCAATTTCAACATATTATTTTTTATGCTCGAATTTATTGTATAAAAAAAACTAAATAAAATATGTTCTCCTCTCTAGTTGTTTTCTCTGCTCAGGGTCGTTTTGCTCAAAAATTGCTGAATGACCTAATGGAGAACTATTCTAATGCTCTCCGGCCTGTGGAGGACACAGACAAAGCTCTTAACGTTACTCTACAGATCACACTCTCTCAGATCAAAGATATGGTGAGTACTAAACACACACGCACAAGTCTACGAAATATTGACATTTAATCTGGTGCCTATTTTATAATTAGAATTAAATGTTTTACTGAATAACAGAGCAGAATGAGTTTAGTCACACACATCAGACCTATACTGCATAAACAGTGTGTCTGAAATAGCCACTGATTCTGAGATAAAGGTATACTGTATAACACACCAACAAAAAACCCACACACTGTCCAACTGGCCTTGATGTGGCATGGCTTATGTGGTTTCGGGGCATACTTTTGCGACTTAACGCTGAAGCCGCACAGATCACAAATGGCCCTCAACTTTTAACCTCTGGAAATACATGCATAGCTATACTCATTCATGCTTAAATAACTACAGTTAAACTACTTATATGCTTTTGCCCAAACAATTATGTATAAATTGCCAATAGTAACCAACAAGGCAAACTTGCCCCCAATAGACTACCACTGTGGTCTTCACTGCAGTTATAGTGTATAACTCGGTGTCAGAAGTTATCAAATGTTTATTGTGTGGATCCTCTTCTCATTAACCCTCTGTATCCTGTGACACTGTAACATATATGTAAGAGTGAGCTACGTGACTAATGTATAACAGTTCCTAGTGTGCCACTGCGAATCATGTTTCTGCACTTTAAAGTGTTTTATATAGTCATCAGTTAACACAGTCTCATCCAAGAAGTCATATATTGACGTCTTGGGACGTCTTTTGACCATACGTCAATACCGCCTTTTAGGTACCCTTAAACGTCGGTTATGACGATCCTGGACGTCATACAACTGACGCTTTACCTTTACCGTCAGTTAGGTGACGGGTAGTTAGGGGTAGGTTAGGTCTGGGTAGAGTTAGGATCCGATAACGTCATCTAACCGACGTTTACGGTAGGCCTACCCTAAAAAGGCGGATATGACGTATGTCAAAAGACTCCCAAGACGTCAATATATACTTCTTGGATGAGACTGCGCTGCATCAGTAGGCTATGTGTGTTTAAGTCACCTGGAAAGTACGATTTGTATTATTTATTCTATTTTTTTCTTTTTCTAATTAGATTATTTATTTAATTATTTACTCATTGCTGGTGCAAAAGTACTGTCTGCTTTAAAATAAGAAACGTTAGAACATGCTCATTTTTTTAAAACTATTATAGGCGTAGTAATTATAAGGTGTAAAACGTTGAATTAACAAATTAACATAAACTTCAGAATGTCTTACTATGGTTTGTCCCTCAGTCTATTGCTTTTTATGGCAGCGTGCCAAAACGCAGGTTGAAATGAACTCTTCTGCAAAACACAATGATCATGTTATACAGCATGATTTCAGAATTTCAAAGATCATCTTGTCCTTCAGTGTAGTTCAAAGTAGTTCACATGATCAATGTCACAAGTTTGTTTTTTTGGTCTACCATTAGTGCAAAATCGCAAATATTACTTATTCATTTTACTTTAAAGATTGTAAGATTTTCAATGTGGTTTAGATTCTTTGCAGTTGATGCAATACTTTACCTGGGTAATACTATTATTTTGTATTTTCAAAAGTCTTGGCTCTTATTCACTTATTTAAACATAATTTGACAATAAATTCAAATCTATATGATTTTTTATTTTAATCATTGTAGTCTTTAAAAATGATTTATTTAAAAAACATGTTGGTCTGTTATGTTCACTCAAAATTTAAAATCTGTCATACATACCATAGTCACATACCATAGTCATAGTCATGCCATTCCAAACCTGTATGTATTTCTTTCTTCCTTCTGTGGAACAGAAAAGAAGATACTTATTTAAGAATATTGGAGGTCATACACGTTGGACACAGTGACTCATTATACAGATAAAGAATGTTTTTTTATAAATATTTTAATTTTATTTCTGTGTTACACAGAAGAAAGGAATGTATAATGTTTTGCAAACAATATGAGGGTAAATTATGACAGAAATTCATTTCTTCATTTCTTTCATTTCAAATTCATTTCTTCAATCATTTTAGGGGAACTGTCACTGTAACTGATGAAATCCAATTGTAATTGTATGATTTTACGTTCAGTGTTTGTGTGCTCTCTCTCAGATGATGGTTATAATATAAGGCACTGATGGTCATTGTTTATTCGTGTTCCAGAAAGAGACACTGAATTTCTCATTTAAGAGGCACTGAATTTCCACCCTGATCAAACTCAATCAAATATTAATTTACTGAACCTGAGGAGTACTTTTAACCAATGAGATGTGATATGTAGAAGGCATTAAGTGCAACCTAAGGGTTCAGACTTTCTTCCCTTTCATTCTTCATTGTTGTGAGAAAGTGTTCCATGAAGAACAACAGGGTTTTATCTTGCAGATCAAATCCATGTGTGACTGAATACATGGGACTAACATATAATGTAACCAATACTTTTACCTGAAAAAAAACGTACCTTATCATATCACTGAACACGTTTACAGTAAGCACAGATGTCTGATACAGAATGCAATATCTGGAAACTCTCCCTTTATATGTGTGCAAACTGTTGTTAGACATCTTATCTTTAAATCATTTTTATTGACAAAGGAGTTGGACCTCATATGACTTTCTTTCTACGGAACACAAACGAAGATATTTGAATGATATTTCAGATGAAAGTAACGCTCCCAAAATACATAAAGTTAGCAGAGATCTAGTCTCAGCCTCAGACGTCACGCCCACGGAACGTTGGCTAAACGTCTGATCTGATGCATATGGTACACTTAACTGGAAACACTTCAGGAATGTCGAAGTCGTCATCTGATTGGTTGAATTTTATCGGATTTCCGGGGGCGCGAGTGTCGCGTTTATTTTCGGTCCGCCGGGAAACAAAGCGCAGACGTGTGATTGCGGAAGAAGAACTGTTGTGTTCTGTTTACATGAGTGACAATGAGCATTTATCAAGATCAGCTAAACGTAGGATTCTCAAAAGTATGCGAGGTTCACGGCATAGACTCTTTAAGAGATGTCCAGGAGTTTTGCACGCCGACTTGTTGCACGCCGGTCTGTTGTTGTGGGGACGTTTCCACGCTCAGAAACGTGACGCACGCTGAACGAAACGAACTGTAATTGGTTGTTTGACATGTCGGTCAAACGGCCTTATGGGCGGGCCTTGGCCAAAGAAAGCTGCTATGAATTCCAGACCTTCAGCCGTCAGTCTGAAGGTCTGGCTACGCGAGACTAGCACAAATCTAATCAATACAACTCAAGTGGCATAATACAAGTGTTCTATGAACAGTTTGTATGACAAACAGACCAAACTTTTAGTGGTTAGTTTCACTTGCAAAACATTGATTGGGACAACCCTTTTAGACCATGCGCATGGCGCGCAAACCATTTTTCCATTCGTTAAACTAGCAAAAGTGGACCTGGACATGCCTAAGTGCACTTGCGCCGTGCGCTTTAGATCATGTGCAGATCGTTAAAATAGGGCCCAAAATCATAGATTTGGCTACTACAGCAGGTTTGTAAATTAAAGTTGCGTTGTGCTTGACTCTTTGTGCTAGGATGAAAGGAACCAGGTGTTGACCACCTACCTGTGGGTGCGTCAGATCTGGCATGATGCTTACCTGAGCTGGGATAAAGATGAGTATGATGGACTTGAGGTTATTCGAATACCCAGCGATCTTGTTTGGAGACCAGACATCGTTCTGTATAACAAGTAAAACACATTCAGTACATTTATTACCAGTTTTGATTGTCGATTACACTGAATTATTAACCTCTATATCCCTTTTTAACTCAGTGCAGATGAGGAGGACTCCTCTGGACCCCCAGGCACTAATGTGGTGCTGAGGTATAATGGTGAGATCACTTGGGACTCCCCTGCCATTACTAAGAGTTCCTGTAAAGTGGACGTCTCTTATTTCCCCTTTGATAGTCAAGAGTGCAACCTTACCTTTGGCTCTGGACCTACAATGGCAACCAGGTAATATGTATATTGATAGGTGTACATAGCAAATACAATAGTAGACATGCATATATTCTTGTATTGAGCTATTCTAATAAGTTACTAATAAACATAAGTAAAATGTACACACTGTTATGTAACAATAGATATGTGATCACTAACTCACTAACTGCAGAGCAAGAATATTTTTTAACACATTTGGGTTTTTTTCTTATTTACACAGTAAATGTTTAGTTGTTAGTAACAAATGGATTAGATAAATGTAATGGTAAATAAAAAAGCTCTATACTGTGAATATATAGCTGTAAATTTTAAGTCTTAGTCAGTACATCCTTAGCATCCCAAATTATTAAGTGACATCAGAATATATATGATTATGAACACATAATTTTACAAGTTATAGAAAATACATGGTGGCTTGGCCTCTGTGTCGTCTTCATGCACTGTAACCTCATTTTTGCTGCTCTTAAAAAACATAAACATACAGACATATATATAATATGCAAAAGAAACCTTGTTATTCCTGGTGAATGTATAGTTGTTGAGAAGACAGATATAGACAGAATTGTGAACTGTCCCTTACTGAAAATCCTATCATCTCCTATCACTTAACCCCAGGTGGACATCACTATGGGCATGGAGGGTGGTGACCTTTCAGACTTTGTGGAAAACGTGGAATGGGAGTGTCATGGCATGCCAGCTGTTAAGAACGTCATTATGTATGGCTGCTGCTCAGACCCTTACCCTGACATTACTTACACAGTCCTCCTCAAGCGGCGATCATCCTTCTACATCTTCAACTTGCTTCTGCCTTGTTTCCTCATCTCATTCCTGGCTCCGCTGGGCTTCTACCTGCCTGCTGATTCCGGGGAGAAGGTCTCACTGGGGTTACGGTGCTGCTGGCTCTGACTGTATTTCAACTGATGGTAGCAGAGAGTATGCCACCTTCAGAAAGTGTTCCACTAATTGGTGAGTTTACAGTGGAGCATAATAGTTGACACGCTTTTGAAAATATTTGAACAAGCTCTCTTTTTCTTTCTTTCCAATTCTCTCTGGCTACAAAATATGGTTGTCGCTCCGGTTAAAGTGTCAAATGTGGTTCTGTTGATACAATTTGGTTATAAATGAGTATGACAACCATATGCTTTTTGTCACTGTCACTGTGATTACAGACCTTTCTTGTGGCTCAATTGACCCCCTTGTGGCAGAAACAGTTAACTATCAATTCATTATATTTGACTGTTTTTTTATTAATTTGAATACATTATTACATCTACATTGTCACACAAGTTCAAATGGAAAATTAATGATTTCTGATTATGGCTGTGTGGCAAAAAAAAAATGCTATGTATATATTTTTAATATAATTTTTTTCTGTCAGAAAATCATACACTAAACAAACAACCATTGTTGCCAAATACATTCAGGAATTAAAAAAAAGTAAATCTCAGTGACACGTATCTCTAAATAAAGACAAAGATGAAAATATATTTTATTTTTTATATTTTTATTGAAATATACCAATATATTCATGCAGGGACAAACAATCCCGTACAGAACTTAAAGGGATAGTTCACTTTGAAATTAATTTTTGATATGTTTTAGCTTACCTCAAGGGCATCCAAGATGTAGGTGTCTTTGTGTCCACAGTATTTAAAATTTTGATATTTTTAGGTCAAACCGTTCTTGTCTGTCAGTCATATAATGCAGGCAATAGGGGTCCACCTTAAAGAGCATATACAGAGAAGTCCAAATTAAACATGATTTAATGACTTGTAAATGCAAGTACGCATTGATGGCCTAAGACACGAAACGAGTGGTTTGTTTGAGAAAACGAACAGTATGATATCGTTTTTTACCTCTTATAAACACAGCCTTAAAAAAAAAATAGCGTGGACACAAAGACACTTACATCTTGGATGCCCTTAAGGTAAGCTAAAACATATCAAAAATTAATTTCAAAGTGAACTATCCCTTTAACCATGGTTTTACTACAACCCCCCCCCCCCCCCCCCCCCCCCCCCCCCCCCCCCCCCCCCCACACACCACCACACACCAAAACCCATGTTATTAACCCCTAAAAAATCCTGTGATAAATTTGGGACAGAACACAGCTGGGTTATTTACCACTTTTGGTTTATAAATTAACCCATTTGAGGTTGTTTTTGACAGTGCTGGTCATCATTGATAGAAGGTTTAATCTTAATAATAAAAATGCACTCTGTTATAGATAGTACAGTAAGAGTTCATATAAAATATTTTTTTATTCAATGGCAAGTCAGTCTTTTGAAATCATAAAATACTCAAAAACATTTAGTAAACGTTTTAGGATGTGACAGGACTCAGGAGTAGCAAACATACAATTAAAGGGAGTAAAGTTTAATGCGTATTTGGCGCGCTGTCCGGGGGGAGGGCTCCGAGCTCGAAATTTAGCCCGAACCCAGAGTACTCCCCCCTGTATGTAAATGGTTAGGACTAGAAGAGTGGAGAAGGGGTGGTGGAGGGATGCTGCTAAACTGTCAGAGAAATGAGGTGAGACTGCTCTTATCATTGATTGCTGAGTGCTCTTTACCCGTGTTAATTATCTGAACGTGCTCCTCCCGAACTTTGTTAATAAAACATCATTTCAATTTATGCTTTACCTGCAGTTTAAATACATCATATATCACACATATATCAACAGAGCATCTTGTTTTATCTTTATTATTTAATAATTTCTTAAATAACCAAACTCTAACAACATGGGCAGATCCTTTGAGCACAGCTGATGACGCTTTGAAGTGACGCTTGAGTGATCAAGAATATTCCAATATACAAATAAGCTTTCATTCGATTCCTTCGTCCTCCTTTTCTTTCTTTGCAGACTTCTCTCGCATCCTACGGTCTGGAACTGAGACACGAGGAAAGGAAACAAACGAGGATGCACAAATAAGAAATGAGAAGCACCCACTGTAGCCATTTTAGTACGCTTATCAATAACCCCTCCCCTTATCTTACTGCTCCCAATCTTGTGAGAAAAATTACGTTTATTTAAACCTAACTGCCCTAATAGAAGTGTCTTCAAATTTTGGGATTCTCATGAAATGTATTATATAATGCTCCCAAAATCGTATTTGATACATTGATAATTCATCGCCCAGCCCTAATTCTGGTCTATTGTTTATCTATTGTCATAAGCTAGGGGTTCTTAACCTTTGAGGTGCACTTTCCAGCAGAGTTTAGCTCTAACCTTGATCAAACTCACCTGCCTATAACTTTCTAGTGAAGACCTTGATTCGCTTGATTAGCGTTTGATTAGGTTTGGAGGAAAAACTCTGCAGGAAGGTGGACTTGTAGGGCCAGAGTTGAGAACCCCTGTCATCAGCATTTAACAATGGTTATGCAGACAATATACTATACAATCCACTCCTGTAAGTTGTTGTATGAACAGGACAATTAAGTCACACCTGATAGTACATACAGTTGTCAATCCCAAACATTTATTGTGTTAATCTAGTGTTTTTGTTATTTATCCCTTGTTTGTGTCTTTCTTATAGGAAAATACTACATCGCAACAATGACCATGATAACAGCCTCTACATCATTGACTATCTTCATCATGAATATACACTTCTGTGGAGCGGAAGCAAAACCTGTGCCCCACTGGGCCAAAGTCCTGATAATAGACTACATGTCAAAGATATTCTTTGTGTATGAGGTAGGGGAAAACTGCACCACACCTGAAAGCGACAGAGGCCCATTGTTCTCTGAAGACCCGCTGGCTAGCCTGGAGAGAGATGGGTATTTTGACAAAGGGTTTTATGGAGACTGTCAGCATGATGACAGAAACCACGGTCAGTTTAATGGGTACAATCACAGAGACCACAGGCATGGGAATGGGTACCATCACAACAACAGTGACTATCGGCAACAGAAGCACCAGCATCAAAGGAGGACCCGCTCATCTTCAAATTCCCCTATCCGACAGAGTGCCCATCATCCAAAATACACACACTACATTGGTCGAGATGGAAGCGATAAGCTGCCACTGACAAGTCAGGAAAAACTAAAAGATAGCGAACTCTCAATTCCAGAAAAACTTAGTGGATACACCTACGATCATGGCAATGGCTATCTCAATGGAGTTGGCTATCTCCATGATAATGGCTACAGCAAAACCTTTGGAGCAGAAAGATACAGTAAGACCCCCACTGGCACAGGATGTGTATGCATCTGTGGCCAACATCAGAAAGTGGTGCAAAACATTGACTACATAGCTAACTGTTTCAGAGAGCAGAGGGCACACCAGGCGAAAGGGGCAGAGTGGAAGAAGGTTGCCAAGGTGATGGACAGGTTTTTCATGTGGGTGTTTTTCATCATGGTATTCCTCATGAGTATCCTTGTCATGGCCAAGGCAACCTAGAGCCATTTACACATTAAAGATGCAATCAATTGATTATATAATGGGTAACTCTATGTTTCAAAAGACCATTTAGTTACTGATTATTCTTTTTTTCTCAAACAGTAATTCCCATAATCCTGTATTTGTCGGTAAATGGGCTCATGTTCTACATTCAATTTATTATGTGTATTGCAGTTACAGCATGAGTGTTAGTTGTTTGAATGTCTCGCTTTCTTCATTGTTTACTTTATTTTTTCCACTCAAGAAGATTATCTTGTTGTAACAGTTAAAGAAATGGCATTAATATTTCAGGTGTAGACGTGTTCCCACATGTGTATATAGGGTAACACAATCTTTGTCTGGCATGGACACACATTAATAATGCATAATTAACCTTGCACATGCGTATGAACAGACATCCACACTATCGCACATTAAAAATGCATAAATAGACCAGTCTTGAATGCTGACCGAACACACACACACAGTGCAAAACTTGCATCCTTGTGCTACCATCTACATTCTGGAACTTCTGAATTTGCTGATTATGATTTGCTAAAGTTGTTCCTCACTTTGTTCTCTGCCTAAAATATTCTTTAGAAATGGTGCTACACTAATAAAAACTTTATTAATCATAGAATTTTAGAATCTTAGACTACTGTTCTAAAAAGGCAAATGTTAAATTAAAAGAGAGAAAGTAAAATGATATGCAGATATGACTTAATTCTTGAGTAAGGATTAAATCAAGCATTGCATGGAAAAAAAACTCAAAAGGCCAATTTACACTGCACCAACAGATGCGATCAATGTCAACAGAAACTTTGTTGAGTTTTGTCGGATCAGCGTGTTACCTCTGTTGGAGTCTGTCGGCATTGGTTGGTGCTCGTTTTGAGTAATTAGGGTGGGCACGCCTCCAGCAGTCAGCCTGAATCTTCTGTCTCCCGATGGCTCGCTTAAGCCAGACATGGGTGCTGTCCCACACCCTCTCACTTCTCCTAATCCAGTTGTGACACTCCATTGGTGCTGTTCACGACTACAATAGGAGCGTAAGTAGTGTCCAATTTCCAGAGCAGGAGACCACCCCAGCGGAGCAGGAGACTGCCATGGTGGAGCTAATGAAGCTGGAGACAACCACAATGGTGCCGCTGGAGGTGGAGACCACCATTGTGGAGCTGGGCACCATGGCAGAAGACCACCAGAAGTCAGGGAACCATGGCAGAGTAGTGCCAGAGTGTACACAAAGTTTGGGGCAAGCCTCCATGGTCATGACAGAGCACACAGAAAGCTCTAGGGTGAACTATATGGCTGCACAGAGTTCAGAGATGGCCTCCATGGAGATATATCCAGCTGCAGACCCGCAGCACCACCAGTTTCAGAACCCCAGCGCCAGAACCGGAATGTGAGGGAGGGGCGGAATTATTATTATTGCATTATAGTTATTTTTGCCAGAATGTAAGGACAAAATGGGCCCGAGAGTGAGTGAGAGTAAGGAACAGAGAGTTCAAACTCGGCCTCAGGCCATGTCCACACTGATACGTTTTCGTTTGAAAACGTATATTTTTTTCTCCGTTTTGGCCTTCCGTCCACACTGAAACGGCGTTTTAAGTCAACGAAAACGTAGCTTTTGGAAAATGCTCTCCAAAGTGGATAAATTTGAAAACTCCGTTTTCGCGTTGTAGTGTGGACTGTGAAGCCGGAGGTATTTGAAAACGATGACGTAGGTTTAGTCATGTGATCCATGTTGTACCAATAGATGTTTACCTGATGTTTACCGGTATTGTGCCTGTTATGTGCTATTCACTTTCACACTGTTGCTAAAATATGTTTCTTTGCACACTCTTCATATCACAGTACTGCACAGATGATAGAAAATGTACACACATTTGCTGTCCTGCGGCAATACAGGAGAGCAGTCGCGTTTTAGACCAAACATATGGTGACTGAGTGCGACCTGGACGCATCAGTGAATGGTGAGATATTTTGCTAAATAAAATTATCATGTTAGAAGAATTGCGCGATACCTTTCTTTATTTTTCCATCTGTCAGTGAGCTTTTGTGAGGTTTCACGCATGCGCAGTAAGGTAAATTTATAAGTTTCTCATCCACACTGAAACGTCTGAAAACGCTAGTGTGGACGGAGAGCGTTTTTAAACGAAAACTCCGTTTTCAAATGTATCCGGATTAATGTGGACGTAGCCTCAGTGGCAGGGAGTGCAAAGAGTTCAGAGATGGCCTCAGTAGCCGTGACAGATGCACCTTGAGAGAGGTGTGTGCCACTCATACACACAAAATGGGAGTTGCCATCCCTGGAAGCACAGAGGACAGTGGAAAGACCTTTGAGATCCTGGTCTCGAGAGTGCTGGGACCCCTGGGCTTATGAGCGCTGGGAGTCAAAAATGGATCTTTACTGTATAAAGCAGAACTTCATGGAATTTGGCCATTTTTGAATTAATAAATCAAAAGTAAGAGATGTAGTACAATGAATCAAATCTATATATGGACTCGACTCGTGTCTGTGAATATTAAAGCTCAAAAAGGCTGCTATTGAAATATGAAGTCTGCATGTTCTGTGCATCTCTGTCAATGAGCACCGCAGTTTTGTCTACTACACAAATACTGAAGCATGCGTGCCACTCGTGGTGTTTTCAGCGTCTTACTGTTTGAGGAGACGAACTGTTTTATATTATTATTATTATTATATTACTATTTCACAGTAGAGTATACTTTAAGAAGGCCTAAAAAATAATAATACAGTTTATTAAAACGCACAAAAACTCAAATGTCTTCATTACAACACGCCAAAATAAAAGTTCGGTCTAACTTGAAGAAATTATAAAAAAAATTGCACAGTAAAATAATAAAATCTATTAAAACATTATTTTAAAGGAATATCACACAAGTTGTCATACATGTTTGAATTTAAACAGTTAACTTGCCAAAAATAATAAAAGGAATTAGATTTTTTCTTTGATTACATTAAGATTACATAAAGATCAATTGTTAGTTTTATAAAATGATTTGATTACCACAATTTTTGAAGTAAATTTGTATTTGTCCTTGCAATGTTCTTTTTATTTTTTATTTCCAGCTGATAAAAAATGTGCTTCAGGGTAGAGGTCTGTGTCCGGGTCGGGTCCCAATCTATTACTTCAGGTCCCAGGTCTGTTTAACAGGGTGTGTAATACCAGAGTCTATAGGACTCGTCTCGGAGAACACTCAGCCGTGATGATGAGAGCCAGTCCGCACTGCTTGTGTTTTTTTTGTAACTTGCAACTTGTACAATTAGGATAAGAAAAGTGTGAGGCGGGAAATAAGGTTACAAAAACCGCAAATTGCTCCTCCAAAAAGCTCCTCAGTTTGCTCCAGGCAGCTAAGGCAAATGTGCAGTCTCAAGCGTGTCATGTTTCTATGGCAATCAGAGCTTTTCCAGTGACACAATGACTTTACCAATTCACGATTGGCTCTTTTACTTAAAAGGCGGGACTTATTTCGCCAAGCCGCGCTTTACACTTTCTTCCATTTTTATAAAAATATGAATGAACCGTCTTGTTTAATCTTAAGGTTTTCCTAAATCTAACAAACGTATAATATTTATACTCTAGCGCGTCTACAATCGACGGCAGCCGAGTATAACCCCATACCCTAGCCCGTCTACACATCGACGGCGGCTGAGTCTAATCCTATACTCCAGCGCGTCTACACATCGACGTTGGCTGAGCCTAATAACCCTAACTTGCTGCACAGCTATAATAACCAACAGACTTCAGACAATGCCTTCGAACATGCTTTAATCACGGCCGGAGGATCTCAGACAAATTCCATTGAGAATCCCACTCGTAAACACGAATAAAACAGTTTTTATAGAATAGGGTTATGGCAAAATTACATGATACATTACATCATTTCTAAGGGTGTGACGAGATCTCGTGCCACGACCTGTGTAGACCTCTACTTCAGGGACCATATTCATGTAACATCTAAGGCTAAATGACATCAGTGGATGATCTACCACACTGGATACCAGTCTCGTCAACCCCGTGATGGATCCAGTGGCCGGGATGGTACTGTCTGATTATGTTCGTGGTGGATCAATCTCCGGCATCCCCAACATATTGGCATCATAGTGTAACGATGACAGATCACACATAATTATTTGTTACATTTAACAAATAAGCTTTAACGCCCATTCTTAGTAATGAAAATTACTAAGTTCAATGGAAATTGCGACCAATTTGCGACCATAGTTGGCTAACGATGCTTTCGGGAAACGCACCCCTGTGTAGCCTCACCAGGCCCCAGGGCAGCAGGCCTTGACTTACAACCAGCCATATACTCATTAAGGAGATGGAGGACTCTCTCCACCACAACAGAGTCAAGGACAACATTGGGAGTTTGTCACAATTTCTTCATTCAATGCAGAAGAATTCAATTGAACTATAAACCATCGACTCACGGAAGTAGCTTCATTCTTCAAAGATGTCACACACTGCTTCCACTGCAAAGGATATGCAAGTATCGCACATTTTAAACAGAGGTTTAATAATAAGCGGCAGATGCCTCTTAATGATGTGCTTTGAAAGAAGGAATCTGATGTTTCTTTTCAGCTAAATTAATATTTTCCATAGTTTCATTCCCTGTTCCATTTCTGGTTTCATTCTGTCACTTACCATTTTACCCATGTATGATTGTGTGTATGTACTGTATGTTTAGATTAGATGTGTTTGTGATTTAGTTAATAAAACTTGTGCACAATACATATTTAGTTCTGATTCTCTACTTGCAACAAAGTCAATTTAACGATTTTTGATCTTGTGACACGCTCTAATTGCTGTACATGCTAAAAATTATTAGTTTTCTGTAGCCATGAAAAATAGCCTTTTCTTAGAATCAATGATTAATCAAAAGTGTTTGCTGGGAAAACTGATTAATTGGTTGTAATATTAATTTAGCTACATCAAGTGAATCCGATGAATTGATCCAAATATTCATAATTAATCATAACTATAATTTATTATTAATATTTCCCCTTTTAACTAATTTGTTACAATAGCCATCCGCCATCACAGCAATAATGTATGGATTCAAGCGTAACTAGTGCAAATTACAGACTGCTACATGTGCATGCTTGTGTTCTGTATGTACTTTTAGGAAGGGTATGACATACAAATACAATGTACCAAAGTAGGTGTAAACATGGTTTTATTTAATAATCCTGTGAACGATTTAGTCTATGGTTTTGTCTGTTCTAATCAAATAGTTTTTTTGTTTGTGTTTTACTGGTCATGGTAAGTAGGCATTGATGTTTTGTTTACTAGGATTACGTTCCTACCAACACAGTCTCATCCCAAGGCGTCAACTAACTGACGCTTCTGACCATGCGTCAACATGCCGACGCACATGGTACCCCTTAAGCGTCAATATGAGACGCTCATCCTCGGGCGTCCTCGGGCGTCATAAAATGACGCGCACCCTTTAGCGTCAGTTAGATGACGCTTCCGTTATGGGTAGGTTTAGGTCTGGGGTAGGGTTAGGATTAGACCACTAGAAGGCGCGTCTCATATTGACGCTTAAGGGGTACCATGTGCGTCGGCATGTTGACGCATGGCCAAACATGGTCAAAGGCGTCAGTTAGATGACGCCTTGGGTGTGAGACTGGGCTGTTCCTACAGTGCATAGCTTCAACATCAGCAGAAATAGTGAATATGTTGTAGCCAATATTAGGAATCATTATGAAATGATATGAATCACTGAAGACAACGATCTGATCATATCTGCAAGCAAGGACTCTCTTAGGACTCAAAGCTCCTTCAAATCTCTCAAAAGACCCCATAAAGCAGGTAACATATTGTAGGAAACTCAGAAGTGAAGACCAGGAGACCAGGGGCCGGTTGCATAAATATAGCCATTACGTTAAGACAATGTCTTAAGTTCTAGTATGTATGACCCACTAGCAATTAGTCAGGGGTAGTCAGTCTTACTTTTTGGTATGAAATTAGGCCAATCTACGTTTTTATGTAACTGATTAAAAAAAAAGCTATGAACAGTCTAAAAGAAACAAATTTGATGTCTAACTTGTAAGACTAGTCTTTTAGAGGTTTACACTGTAAAAAGTGAACAGTTGGATCAACTTAAAAAAATTACTTCAATTGGTAACACCTAAAAAAATTAAGTTTTCTCAACTTAAATTATCATGTTACCAATTGAAGTAATTTTTTTAAGTTGATCCAACTGTTCACTTTTTACACTTTTTTTAAGTTGATCCAACTGTTCACTTTTTACAGTGTATGCAACCGGCCCCAGGAGATTCTTTATTGAGAATGTGCTGTTGGTTGCAATAATCATCAAGTCTAACTGTAGTTGCATATTTTAGGGGGTAGTCCTTACAGGTGAAGATAAAGCACTCAGGCCACAACCTTAAACAAATTATGCAAAGGATTATCTATGATAAACAGACCAGATTTCAGAGTTTTGTAAGACTGTGTTTCCTGCTAAAACAGAACATTAAATCTAACATCCTAGAATAAAACTCACTAATCTGAGAAGATCTCAAAGAAAGAAAAACTTTCCTCCTTGCTTATCTATTCATTTCCCTCTACCTACTCCATCTCTTTTCCCCTGACTCAAGTCTCTGAAAGTTCACCAACAATGCCTCTTGGAAGGGGAGGCTTTGGTGGAGGACGAGAGTTTGGGAGAGGGAAGAAACAGAGGGCAGTCCAGGGAGGTGGTGTGATCCAGAGGATGGCATTAAGCAGGAACAGTTGGATTGCGCTCCAGGCCACAGCCAGGATGGCGTTGCACGGTGGCGTTGCTGGAGGGAGGAGCCATGGTTGTGAGGGTCTCCAAAGGAGTGGAGTGTGGCTAATTGTCCCTGAGTCTGCGACGGAGCCTTAGCGAAGACCTCCTGAGATGGAAAGGCTGAGGTGGAGCTGGGCTGGAGAGCAGCAAACGACCTGCAAGTCCGTGGTGAAGTGATGGCGATGTCTGAGCCAGGGTGAGCCGATGGGTGAATATAGGGTGATATTATACTAGGTTAGTTATTAAAATCTCCCTTATTATAATTAGTTCACCAGCCGCTAGGTCCACCAATCAGACGAGGTCGACGTCACAACCGGAACGATATCAAAATAGGACGGCGCCTAACGTAATGTCTCGTTCCTGCCTCTCATGGAACCAAGGTTACAATAGTAACCCAGAGGGTACATCCAGCTTGTAAAACCTGGCGAATATGTTCTGTAGAAAACCAGCCAGCAACAAAACATAAATCCTGGATAGACTGGATAGATGAGATAGTTAGTAGATTGTGTTAACTCAATGGCTGGTTGTCTAAGTGGTGTCCGCAAAATAATATAGACTTCATAGACAATTGGAAAAATTTTTGGGGCAAACCTGCCCTGTTGAAAAGAGATGGTATTCATCCCTCCTGGGATGGTGCTGCTCTTCTCTCTAGTAATTTGGCTCATAGTCTTAGAGATGAAACATGACAATCTGGGGCTCAGGTCAGGAAGCAGACAGACTGGCTAAACCGACCGTCTGCTAGCGGCCTTTCGTCACCAAGGTCAGATAAATCACATCACATAGAGACTCTTTCACCTAGATATCATCATATAGAGACTGTGTCTGTTCCCCGAATTAGGAAATCCAAAAAACGTCCAAACCTTTCTAAGGTTAAAAATTTAATTGATGTTCAACAAATAAAAAACAAATATAATACAGATGAGCAAACGATAAAGCTTGGGTTGTTGAATATTCGATCCCTTACTTCAAAAGCGCTCATAGTTAATGATATGATTTCAGATTATAACCTAGATGTGCTGTGTTTGACAGAAACCTGGCTAAAACCAAACGATTACATTACTTTGAATGAGTCCACCCCACAAGATTACTGTTATAAACATGAGCCTCTTCCGAAAGGCAAAGGGGGAGGTGTTGCTGTAATTTATAGTAATATTTTCAAAACCAATAAGAAATCTTGTTTTAAATATACTTCTTTTGAAGTGTTGGTGCTTAATGTAAATATATATAGTGTTAATGATAAATCACGTTTGAGAATTCTGCTGGCTATTGTATACAGGCCACCAGGGCACCAAAAAGATTGTATCAAAGAATTTGCTGACTTTCGGGAGACTTCCGGTTAGGCGAACATGTGAACGGTAGGGTTGTCTCGCCTCCCCACAAATTTATTTCGAAAGTTTACTTTTCCATTAACCCCAATAGTCTGAAACAACATAGTGTGCTTCATTAAGTTTATATAAGCTGGCACAATGTCAAAATCAGGGAAAAATGTTAAAAAGAGCACCGAAGGTGAAGCCTCAGCCGTATGCAACAACACCTGCGTTGCTAGCATCGCTAGCTTACTGGAAGACCATAGAGCTAGCATCTCCGCCGATTTCAAAACCACTTTTGCGGCTTTAGAGGCGAAATTGGACTGTACACAGGCTGTGGTGACGGAGCACAGTGAACGGATTGACTCCTTGGAATCCGGAGCTGAACTACAGGACAAAAGAATTCATGCACTGGAGGACAGGTGTGCGGCATTAGCTGAGAGTAACGCTAGACTAATGGCGAAGACATCGGATCTCGAAAGCCGCAGCCGCAGAAACAACATCAGAATAATCGGGCTCCCTGAATCTATCGAAGGCCCGCGGCCTACAACCTTTTTTGCAGAACTCCTTGTCGAATTGCTCGGCCAACAGACCCTTTCATCACCGCCTGAACTGGACCGAGCGCACCGTGCTCTTACTGCTAAGCCACAACCAGGGTCGCGGCCGCGACCGGTAATTATTCGACTCCATCGGTACAAGATAAAGGAGATGATTGTACGGGAGGCACGCAAAAGACGAGGTGATCTCCAATACAGAGGGTCGCCGGTACACATTTATGAAGATTACACACCGGAGGTCCTCGAGCAACGTGCTAAGTACCGTGACACCATGTCAACGCTATACAACCGGGGCCTCAGACCATCTCTCTTATTTCCGGCCCGCTTGCAGATTACGTTACCCAACGGAGCTAGGAAGAGGCTAGCTTCGCCCGAGGAGGCAGCGACTTTTGCGTCTAACTACCAGCAGAGACCAGACACGGAGGCCGATTGAGTTAACGGATTCCAGCGGGGCTGGCTGCACTAGCTGTGTTGACTAGCCTTTCCCTGGGACAGATCTAATGTTGCTCCGCTTTACTGCGGGATATGGACCATTAGCCTGGGTTGAACTGAGACAATGTACAGCAGTGGATGACCCCATAACTTGGAGGGGTAATGAAGACGTCACGCTGGTCCAGAGACACAGTAATTTGAGTTGGTAGTGCACTCGGACACTTTATGTTAAGGATGCCTTTTTTTTTTTTTTTTTTCAGCTGCGAACTAATGTTTACAATCTTCAACGAGGTGATTGACATATATTATAGGCCCTTTTCAGATGCTGGGCCAGAGACAGTTAACTTGAGTCTGTAGTGCACAAGACACTTTTTGTTAAGTCTGCCGTATTATTTTTATTTATTTTTATTTTATTTTTTAATTTTATTTCTGTATGCTGCTGGGTCGATTTATTTATTATTATTTATTATTTTCTTTGTTTGTTAGTTAAGCTGTGGGCTAAAGTTTGCAATCTCGAAGGTGGTGATATATTATATTATCATATCATATTACAGGTACCATAGTTTAGTTACCTGTGCCATATGCTGCAGAATCACTTTCTTTAGATTTTTACATACACTTTTGGACGAGTTCAATTATAATTGTCTGACGACTTAGTCTTATAATTGTTTTGTGTATATATATGTCTACAAAGATACAGGATATTCCTAGAACATACTCTGCTGCTCGCTGTTATAGTATAGGGTAGACAATGGTTGACATTTTATTTTGATAGTTGACATTAACTATTTGATAGTTGACATTAACTATTTGATAGTTGATTATTGGGGTTCTAATTAGAGATGTGGGTTTTGAGATAAAAAGAGAAGGAGATTCGATATGGAAAGGGAAGTGCGGATGAGAGTAAGTATGAAAGGGATGTTGTGGGCGGGGAGAAGAGTTGGGGGGGGTCAAGGGGGGTACCTAGATTTTTCCTGGACATTAATCTGGGTGGGAGGAATGTAACAATGTGGGAGAGCCAGTGTTTTTTATTTTGGGAAACTTTTGTTTACATTTTTATTATTTGTGGGGTTTCAATTATTTGTTTTACAGTAAAGTATGTTGTTTTTGCACAGCTAATTCTTCTTTTTCTCTCTATTTGCTGCTCACACCCTAGGATGCATCTGATACGTTGCAATTGTTTTTTGCGCCATGGTTGGAGTGACTAAAAAGGGGGCAAATGGTGGGCAGGCAGTGAGGATTGTTTCACTTAACACTGGTGGGTTAAACGCTCCGGCGAAACGCACTAAGATCATGACGCATGTTAAAGACTTGAACGCCGATATAATGCTTTTGCAGGAGACACACTTGCGTGATTCTGATCATCGGAAATTAAATAGGCCCTGGATCGGACAGATCTTTCACTCTAAATTTAATTTGAAAACGAGGGGTACAGCAATATTGTTAAGATCTAGGATTGACTTTGTACCAGATACTATAATTACAGACTCAAATGGCCGTTATGTTATTGTCTCGGGCACACTTTACCAAAAACCAATTATCTTAGCATCTGTTTATGCCCCTAATTGGGACGATGATTGTTTCATGAAATCATTTCTGTCCTGTATTCCAAACTTGAATTCTCACTTACTGGTGCTGGGAGGGGATATGAACTGCGTCATGGATCCGGTACTGGACAGATCTAATCCGAAGCCTGTCCCGCTCTCGAAAATGGCAGCAACTCTTTCCGCCTTCATGGACCGGTATGGCTATGTTGACCCCTGGAGGCTCTCATACCCCGCTACTAGACAATACTCTTTCTTCTCACATGTGCACCGTACATACTCGCGTATAGATTACCTAATAATAGACAGGGCATTTGTCCCATCAATTTCCTCCACTCAGTATTCACCGATAACGGTATCAGACCATTCAACTGTTATTCTGGACCTCCACTTTGACCACAAGCCAAAGGGATTCAAATTTTGGCGCCTAGATCCTCTTTTGTTAGCTGAGGTGGACTTTTGCGAGTATCTATCAGAGACTATTAAAATTTTCTTAGACACCAATCAGAACGATGAGACTTCACCTTCCCTCCTCTGGGAAACCCTTAAGGCTTTTGTTAGAGGCAAAATTATATCATTTACATCTTATGCAAATAGAGCTTGTAAGGCTCGACAAGTAGAACTGGAAAAAGCTATCGCGGACTTGGACATTTCACTTTCTACTAACGAATCACCTGACTTGCATAAAGAAAGGATGGTACTTCATACTGAGCTCGACCTCCTCTTGACAAAGAACGCTGAAAAAAATCTCTTTCGTGCACGGGGATATATGTACGAACATGGGGATAAAGCCAGTCGCCTCTTGGCCCACCAACTGAAGGCCAAGATGGCCTCAAACCAAATTACACAGATAAGAGACGAAATGGGCTCCTTTACATCTGACCCGGAAATGATCAATGGTATTTTTAGGAAGTTCTACTCCCAGTTATACAAGTCAGAATGCTCCTATGATGAAGATCAGTTGTCTAGGTTTTTAGAAAAATTGACCATGCCCAAAATATCTGATTGTAACCGTGAGATGCTAAACGCTCCTTTGCAGCTTTCAGAAATCAAAGAAGCTATACAGTTAATGAACAACGGTAAATCCCCGGGACCCGATGGGTACCCGGTTGAATTCTATAAGAAATTCTCGGACCAACTGGCCCCTTTATTATTAGAAACGTTCAATCACTCATACCGTCTGGCCTCCCTGCCGCCCACCCTCACACAGGCTGCGATTTCTTTGATCCATAAAACAGGCAAAGACCCCCTGAACTGTACATCGTACCGCCCGATCTCGCTCTTATCCGTAGATGTTAAAATACTTGCAAAGGCTCTGGCCCGCAGAATGGAGTCGGTCATGCCCTCCGTTATATCAGAAGACCAGACGGGATTTATAAAGGGGAGGCACTCGTTCGCTAATGTTAGAAGACTTCTCAGCATCATTCACACACCGCATTCTCCTTTAGAACCGGAGGTTGTTATATCTCTCGACGCTGAGAAGGCTTTTGATAGGGTGGAGTGGGCCTACCTTTTCTCCTCCCTTCAACAGTTTGGTTTTGGGGCAGGATTCATTTCTTGGATTAGGTTACTCTACTCCTCCCCCTGCACATCGGTTTGTACTAACACCCAGCGCTCGGTGTACTTCCCTCTCTTCCGCGGGACTCGACAGGGATGTCCGCTTTCCCCACTCTTATTTGCGGTTGCTATTGAGCCACTTTCGATTGCTTTGAAGGCAGAGGAGGGAATCAAGGGGATTCAGAGATGGGGCACAGACCACAAGGTGTCATTATATGCCGACGATCTCCTTTTGTACATTCGCGATCCTCAGTCCAGCATCCCACCTGTTCTCTCAGTTCTGAAGTCCTTCACCGAGTTCTCCGGTTATAAATTAAATATCTCGAAAAGCGAGTGCTATGCTATTAACCAATTAGCTGTGGAGCTACCCCCGTCTTCATTCCCCTTTAGGGTATCTAATTCAGGATTCAAATATTTAGGTATTGCGATCACAAGGTCCGTTCGAACATTACGAGAGCAGAATTTTACTGCCTTAACGACAACAGTCAAGTCCGATCTGCAGAGGTGGAACCGTCTACCGCTATCCCTGGCCGGAAGAGTACAGACTGTTAAGATGAATATACTTCCTAGATACCTATATATTTTCCAATGTCTGCCTATTTTCTTACCCAGGTCATTTTTCACTGCCATAGAAGGTATTATCTCCTCCTTTATCTGGGCTGGCAAATACGCCAGAGCCAGTAGATCACTTTTGCAGAGGAGCAGATCCCTTGGGGGTCTTGGCCTGCCTAGTCTTATTGGTTATTACTGGGCTGCAAATGCTCATAAGATTATGCTATGGTTTACCTCAGCTCAGAGCAATTGGTGTCAAATCGAGGCCAAGTCATGCTCCTCTTCTTCCCTCCAGGCCCTGGTTGGCAGTAGCCTTCCTTTTTCCCCGTCACTTTATACATCTAATCCTATAGTAACTGGTACTCTGAAAATCTGGGCACAAATTAGACGTAACTCCGGCTGGCTCACCCTTCCTCAGACAACTCCTATTGGCAATAACCATTTATTCCTTCCTGCTAAAATTGACCCTAGATTCAAGGTTTTTGCTAGGAATGGCCTCCGATATCTCAGCGATATGTACGTTAACGACTGTTTTGCTAGCTTTGAGCAATTGCGCACAACGTTTAATCTCCGCGGCTCTGATTTCCTAAGATATTTCCAGTTACGGGATTTTGCTAGGACCCACTCCCCTCAATTCCCTCAAATCCCACCCCCTAGTGGCATAGATCTAATTATTAAGGCTGAGACTTTACACAAAGGCCATATTTCTTACTTCTATAACCTACTTTCCCCATCTTCTGATTCTGTTGTCAATAAAATTAGGACCAGCTGGGAGAACG
Source organism: Chrosomus eos (assembly GCA_036326025.1). Taxonomy (NCBI): domain Eukaryota; kingdom Metazoa; phylum Chordata; class Actinopteri; order Cypriniformes; family Leuciscidae; genus Chrosomus; species Chrosomus eos. The sequence continues at coordinate 34,023,368 of CM070819.1, read as the reverse complement.
AACTGCAGATTTCCTTGTCGGATGACTTTTGGGAAAAAGCCTTGCGAGCAGTCAATTCTTCCTCTAGCTGTGCTAGGTTTAGTCTTATTCAATTTAAAGTGGTACATAGGATTCACTTTAGCAAGGCCAGGCTTGCCAAGATTTATCCGGGTGGCCCTGATGAGGGATGTAATAGATGTTCTCAGACCCCTTGTGATTTGACCCATATGTTCTGGTCATGCCCCAAATTGTTAAACTTTTGGCAGTTATATTTTGATGCAATCTCAAAGATTTTGTCGCTGAGGATCTGTCCTTCCCCCCATATAGCAATTTTTGGCAGGCCTCCGGACGGACTCAAATTGACAACAATTCAAACAAATGTTATTGCCTTTACCTCTCTAATTGCTCGTCGGAAAATTCTAACTATATGGAAGTCACCCTTACCACCGTCATTTAAAGCCTGGTTATGTGATGTATTGTTTTTTTTAAAACTTGAAAAGATGAAGTTTACTCTCAGAGGCTCAACTGATAAATTTTATTCTCATTGGAAACCACTAATAAATTATGTAAACCAACTTTCCGTTAGGGAAATGTCACTGTAGTGACGTTTTTGGTATCGGTCTGCATAGGTTCCTACCTCGTCATAACTCACGGTCTGCCCACCACACCATGAGCTACTTTATATGGGAAATTGAACCAGAGCCCTCATGAATCCTGCTGATCCATAAATCCTAGCAACCTGGTACAGCGTCCTGGGTGTCGGCAACTTCCCCTTATATTATATAGTATTTATTAGCATTTTGAATGTTTTTTTTTTATTTATTTTTTATATTTATATATATATATTTTTTTTTTATATATATATATTTTTTTTTATTTTTTTTTATTTATGTATTCTATTTATTTATTTTTTTCCACTTACTCATTTAGTTTATTGGTTTATCTAACTGGCGAGGGAGGGAGGGAACCATAAGATGACTTGTTTTGAAGAATGGTTCATTCTGAAATTGTCCACTCATAAAATGGAGACTTATATTGTATCATGTTGTAAATATTGTTTGAACACTGTATCCAATAAAATATATGAAAAAAAAAAAAAAAAAAAAAAAAGAATTTGCTGACTTTCTATCAGAATTAATATTGACTACAGATAAAGTCCTAATTGTTGGTGATTTTAATATACATGTAGATGATGAAAAAGATGCATTGGGATTGGCATTTAAAGACATTGTAAACTCTATTGGAGTTAGACAGCACGTTTCAGGACCTACTCATTGTCGTAATCATACTCTTGATCTAATATTATCACATGGAATAGATGTTGATGCCGTTGAAATTCTGCAGCAGAGCGACAACATCTCAGATCATTATCTAGTCTCGTGTAAATTACATTTAGCCAAGGCTGCGAAGCGACTCCGTGTTATAAATATGTTAGACCTAGCACTTCTGCCACTAAAGATTGCTTGATCAATAATCTTCCTAATCAGTTTCATCATCTCAGCATCCCGGATAGCTTAGAAGAACTTGATATTGCAACAGAAACGTTTAACTCTCTCTTTTCCAGCACTTTAGACACTGTAAGGGGTTTACAGTCAAAGACCCAGAACCAATATGAAGAATGAAGACCCGATCAGAATATAAAAAAATAAGAACAATTTTATGAGATAGTTGTAGTTCATCAGCAGAAGTCAGCTTCTACTCACACAGAGTCGTAGGCCGCGCTTACAGTTAAAAGATCACAGCAGTTATACATTCAAAGACGATCTCATAATCGTAAGTAGAACCAATTTTATCTGAAGATAGCTTTTGTATGAGTCTTCTACATTATAGACAATGAAGTCACTGTTTCTTATGACTTCAAAAAATATCGTCACAACATGGAGTTTACGCGTGTACGCCGCGACCCGCTTTACAGTTACCCAAAAGATCACCATGCAAGTGTATACCAAAGTATTTCAAGGTCTAAGCTACGTCATTGCTTACAGGTTGAATGGTTCTCATTGGCTTAGAAATAGATAAACAGTAATTTTCCACACATATACAGATAGACGGAAGCATATCTCCATCGATTATGCAGATGACACATTCGGACACACGTCATGACCTTCCAGGTCGCAGATTTGGGTTTGATGAGCGCCAGCATGTCTCGAACAACAATTCACTCAATCTCCAATAATGCCAGTGGTTCCTTAACCTGTAACCAAGAAGACTAACACACACACCGACACACAGCTTTTCCAAGGTTGGATTTTGCCAGGCTCTAACTATAAACAATGAGAGTCCTCTCAAAACAACAAGATAATGCGTTCTTTCTCTCAACTTTAGTCTAACTGGAAAGTAAGGTTTTAACAAAGAAATGGTCCCTTAAACTATTGGCTTCAATGACCCCTATATGTTTTAACACGTTGAAGACCTTTCTCAAACACAAAACAAGTCCCTATTTCATTTCTGGAAGCCGGGATAAATAAGCAAGCACTTTTACTGCATTCAGATATCAAATACATACATTAAAGAATACATGAAAAGAATATTTCAGTAATTATACTATAACAAAGTGAAATCTCAGAAGCCTAGAGAAATCATTCAACTCATTTAATATTTAGAAAGAAAAATATTGATTAATAATTTGATTATAATTACTCATCATTACATATACATTGAAGCAGCAGTGGATTTCAATCCACCCCCATCAACACAGTTGCTCCGCTGCGCTTAAAGAAGATTAAAGAAAATAGTCAAATGCCGTTGGTACAATGAGCATACCCGGGCCCTTAAGAGAGCAGCCAGAAAAATGGAGCGCAACTGGAAGAAAACAAAACTAGAGGTATTTCGATTGCGTGGAAGGAGAGCTCGATTGCTTACAGAGAGGCTTTAAAAGCTGCTAGATCTGCTTATTTTTCAAACCTATTAGAAGAATATAAACATAATACTAGGTATTTATTTGAAACAGTGGCTAAACTAACGAAAAAGAAAGCTTCAAGCTCAGATGTTTCCAAGAAACACAGCAGTAATGACTTTATGAACTTCTTCACTTATAAGATCGATAATATCAGGGATAAAATTATAACTATGCAAACGTCTACTACAGTATCACATCAGGGAGTGCAGTGTAGTCTCCATGATGAAAAACTTGATTCATTTGTTGCTATAGGAGAGGAAGAATTTTGCAAACTCGTTAAATAATCTACATCAACAACATGTATGTTAGACCCTATACCGACTAAACTATTGAAACGGATGCTTCCAGAGGTCATAGATCCTCTTCTCAATATCATTAATTCATATTTGTCTCTAGGATACGTACCAAAAACCTTTAAGCTGGCTGTGATTAAACCACTTGTTAAAAAAACGCAACTTGATCATACAGAAATAGTCAATTACAGGCCAATCTCGAATCTGCCTTTTCTGTCAAAGATGCTAGAAAAAGCAGTATCCTCACAACTGTGTTCCTTTTTAGAAAGAAATAATATCTGCGAGGATTTTCAATCAGGATTTAGACCGTACCATAGTACTGAGACAGCTCTCATTAGAGTCACAAATGATTTGCTCTTATCATCCGATCGTGGTTGATCTCTCTATTAGTGTTAATCGATCTTAGTGCTACATTTGATACTATCGACCACAACATTCTTTTAAATAGACTAGAAAACTATGTTGGCATTAGTGGAATTGCACTAGCATGGTTTAAATCATACTTATCTAACGTTTTCAGTTTGTAGCAGTAAATGAAGAGATGTCTTATCGGATTCACCAAGTTCAGTATGGCGTACCACAAGGCTCAGTACTAGGACCGCTGCTGTTCACTCTGTACATGCTACCATTAGGAGATATCATTAGGAAACATGGAATTAGTTTTCACTGTTATGCTGATGATACTCAGCTTATATTTCTTCAAAACCTAACGAAACTTACCAATTCACAAAATTAACTGAATGCATAGCTGTTATAAAAAATTGGATGACCAGTAATTTCCTACTACTAAATTCTGAAAAAACAGAGATTCTAATTATTGGACAAAAAACTTCCTCACCTAATAACCTAGAATACTGTCTAACACTTGATGGCTGCTCTGTTAAGTCTTCGTCGTCAGTTAGGAACCTGGGTGTGCTCTTTGATACCAATCTTTCATTTGAAAGTCACGTGTCTAGTATCTGTAAAACAGCATTTTTCCATCTTAAAAATATATCTAAATTACATCATATGCTCTCACAGACAAATGCGGAACAATTAGTTCATGCGTTCATGACCTCAAGGCTAGATTACTGTAATTACTATGTTTGGGTGGTCGCCACTATTCTTACCAGAACCAGGAATAGAATATTAGCCCTGTTAATAAGGTTCTGAAGTTATTTGTGTTTAAGTTATTATCTAGTTTACGGTAGTGTCACTTTCACTTTATACGTGCCCAGCAACAGCTAGACCAATCAGCAACCCCCTTTTATTTTCTCCACCAATCAGACAGTCTCTACAAGCGTAACCGCTGACTGTTTTCTTTTTCGTGTGTAACGTTCATCGGAGACACTCGCTCCATCTCCGATCCGGTATTCCAGAGGGAATTATCTTTATTCATCAGTTCTGATTCATCATGCGTCCATGAGAATGTGAGTTTATGAAAATATTGTTGTCTCCTCAACAGTTTCTTGCTTAGATTAATGCCGAATGTGTATTATTCCTTACACTTTACTTTGTCTACTGATGTATGGATTCCTGGGGCTATATTATCAAACCAAAATTAGACTACATGATAGTTTCACTTGTTTTGACTGTAATTTAGAGCGATTTAGAGCGATTTCACCGTGTTCTGGCTGTGCGCATTGTAGGCATTCAGGCATATACTTTGATCACGCAACACTAGCATGCGCTCTGCATGATTTCGGATGTGGCGCGATTTAACCCCTTCTCGGCCAAATGTTATAGCACTGAGTTTCTTTCCTTTTGGTGATTTTCAGCCATCCAGGCAGTTTAATCATTCATGTCTGTGTAATTCCAGACAGTATTATATGTGCCATTTGTATATTATTTCGCACTTTGAGACATAGGGCTCTATCTTGCACCCAGCGCAATTGACTTTGTACACTGACGCATGTATCATTCCTATTTTGCACCCGCGCAAAGCGGGCTTTTCCCTCAACAGACGCACGTCGGTAAACTAGGAAATGAACTTGCGCTCCCGGCGCAAAAAGGAGGCGTGTTTCGGCGCAAACATTCCCTAGTGCTATTTTGCAGTTCCAGAAAACAATTGCGCCACTGACCAAAAAAACCTGGTCTAAAGTCAGTGGCGCGTTGCGCGTTGTTCATAATGCTATTTTAAGTGCGCATGCTTGGCCATAATGTAACGGGTGCACAACGCGCATACACTTTGATTCTCTCATCAACACAGATGCAGCAGTTTTTATTTTTGCAAATCATACATTATAACAAGGAAATATATTACCACACGAGGGAAATCAGTGTGGTGTCCATGAAGATGTGAAAAAAATAGGCATAAATCTAGCTTACACATTTACAAGTGTATATACTGGTAATTTTTCAGGCAAATTGTAGTAATGACGGATCAGACCTGTTTGCCCAATAGTGGCAAGACACATATGTATATAAGAACATCTGACAAATTATTTTGTCCGTCAAGAACTAGGGAAAAAAAATCTGAAGACTGCGAAATCACCTTTACCATAATGTAAGTACATTAAAAACCTTACTCTTTAACTTACCAGTTAAGTTGAGCTTTCTCATATTTTTTTCTATTGATTTGGGTGGTGTTGTCCCATTCTCAATGTCAATTCTCTTTCTTTTACGGCCCTGACGAGAACATCGATCTCCTCGGCTGTGAACCGATTCTGAAGCGCGCCCGGTGCGCGCGCCATAATAATAACAATCCGCCATGCAACATGTGCACCTTTTCTTAAAGGGTATGTTGGATGACGCTCTGATTGGTTTATTTCACGTTACGCCCAAACCACACCTATGAATAATGAAGCTACTTCAGACCAACCTCTTTTAGATTTGCGCCAGGCGCAAGAGGCATTTATCCCGCCGGGAAAATAGCAACAGCGCCGGGATCCGCCCACAAAGGTACTTGCGCTTTGCGCTTTGACACTTGCGTTTCAGATCGTGCGCTGGGTGCAAGATAGGGCCCATAATGTTTATTCCTATATTATATTCATTGTATTGATTTAAAATCTTCTCTCATACCTCAATTGCATTTATTTTTACAATTGTGTATGAATAATTATTATTCATGAGTCCTTTCTTTGTTTGTTTTAGAAACCATGAACAAAATACCCATCATCTATGTCAAACTGTTTATTAAAGAGTGGCATGAGAGTGTAAATTCGTCCTCGTTATTGTTCTAACCGGACAACCCGGGGAGATTGAGGAATTTGTATCAACCCTAAGTACAGTCCTTTCCAGAGGTCACAAGTTTGGGTCTCCTTCCCGACACCTCCTTTATATGGTTCTTCGAGCCGGATCTTCAACCTCCTCAGTTCTGCAATGGATCACACTCGTCCACGCCGTGATATCCGTCGGCCTCGCTACCTCGATGACTTCCTGGTGAATATCCCTCCACGTCGTCTTTCTTCTCTCACACTCCATGGCCACTCCAACGAGGGAGCAGCTTTTCAACCTCCTGCTTCAGTCATCACTCCAGATCCAGTTGGACCTGCGTCTCAGAACCTCAGCTCCGAAGCAGTCATGTCAGCTCTGCGGGAGATGCAGGAGGAGAACAACCAGCTCAGGCGAGATATGCAAAACCTCTTCAATTCTCTCTCGTTGAGATCAGTGCCTCAGCCTCAACACCTCGATCCAAGACATTCTAGTCAGTTTGAGGACAGCTCCACCTCATTTATGCCTTATCAACTTCCTGAGAGAACATCCACTCCTAATCGTAATCTTCAAGCAGTAGTGGATGATCTCCCACCCTGGCCACCAGCTGTACCACTTCCTCTCTGGAGCGAGCCTCTACCTCCTCCACCTCCAGATGATGTGCCGCTACCCCCTCCGCCGGTTCCGGTATCATATTTACCTTCATATGAAGCCGGGATTCAGTCCACTCCAGCGTATGTAGAGCCGTATACTCTCCCTTACAATACATACTCTGTGGAGGCGACATACAGAGGGCCAAAGCCGGACATTCCATGTTTCACACACGATGATCCACGTCAATTTGCCCGGCTCAAGATAGCGCTTGACAACCTCTTGCCCAGAGATGCAACTGAGTGGTTCAAATACCAAATACTAGTCGACCACCTCAAGTTCGAAGACGCGCTCCTCATAGCAGACTCCTACAGTAATAGTCCAACTCCCTACTCGAAGACAATGGCTTCACTGACTGAAATGTATGGGCAACCTCACAAACTAGCCCTGCAGCGCATCAATGAAGTCTTGGCCGAGCCTCCAATCAGGAGTGGGGACAGTCGAAGTTTTCGCCTCTTCGGCCTCAAAGTCAGAGCTCTGGTCGGTATGTTAGATCAACTGGGCAAGGAGGGGAAGACTGAGCTGGATTGCGGGTCACACACATCACGACTTCTGTCCAAGTTGCCGCACGAACTCAGAGCACAATTCAAGCGTTACATAGACCCCATCCGCACTCCGATACCTACTTTGGTGCACTTCTCTAAGTGGCTTGAATATGAGGTACGTGTTCAGGATGAGGACTATCAACCTTACCATTCACGTTCTCCACGAGACGAACACCAGAAGGGCTTCAAGCTCAAGTTGCAGAAGTCCAGTGCACGCCCTACAACCGTTCTACTGGGCTCAGAACCTTCTCCTAAGTCACCTGAGTCTTCATCACAAGTTCGACCTCACGTCAGCACTAAACTTGAGAAACCTAAGAAGTATTGCCACTTTTGTGACGACATTCAACATTACTTCAATCAGTGTCCAGAGTTTAAGAAGTTTTCCACTGATCAGAGAGCGTCATGGATCAAAACTGGCATGCGTTGCTGGAGATGTGGCAGGAATCACCTTGCTACTCAATGCTATCTCAAGGCTAAGTGCCAGCAGTGTTATCAGACACACCTTGACATACTGCATGGGATCAACACTCCCGCAACCAAACCAGCCCATCCGACCGCAGCGACTGGACAACCAGCTACCTACTACCTCGATCCAGACCTCAGGAGTAGCTGTGTATTGCTGAAGATGGTCAAAGTTCTTCTCCACAATGGCAAACACAGACTAGAAACTTACGCCATCCTCGATGATGGCTCTGAACGCACTATCTTGCTTCACAATGCCGCTCAAAAGCTACATCTCGAGGGACAGAGTGAGGATTTGGCACTTAGAACTATCCGTCAAGAGGTGAAGACTGTTTCAGGAAAGTCAGTGTCATTCTCCATATCGTCATCTGCCCACCCTGAGAAACAATTTCGAATCCACGGAGCCTTCACTGCGGCAGGGCTTGGCCTTTCCAAACATTCTCGTCCTGTCGAGGCCCTACGGAAAACGTATCGTTTCCCGCTACATTCAATCAGCCAAGCACAGCCACTTCTCCTCATTGGTTCAGACTACCCCCATCTTCTCTCTCCAGTTGAGCCTGTGCACCTAGGTCCACCAGGGGGCCGCGCAGCACTGAAAACTCGTCTCGGCTGGACTCTGCAAGGTCCTGCCAAAGTCCTGCTGCACCAGACCTCCACCCCCCCAGTGTTTCCTTATTAGCACTCCCACTTCCTCTACTGACCTTTTCAGTCACGTGTCCAGATTATGGGAGATGGACATTCTTCCCTATCGGAACGAAAAGCTCATCACCAGGTCAAAACAGGATAAGGCTGCCATCAAGCTGCTGGAGGAGAAGACAGTCAGAGTCAACATTGACAACGTGCAGAGATACGCCACCCCACTGCTCTGGAAGGAAAGTCTTCCTCCTCTCAGTGCCCCAAAGGAAGCTGTCCTGAGTCACCTACGAGGCACAGAGAGTCGTCTCGCCAAAGACCCAGACAAAGCTGCATCATACAGCCAAGAGATCAATAAACTGGTGGATTCTGGTTACATCAAGAAGCTCACCTCACCTGAAGACCAGAGCAGGCAATCATGGTATATCCCACACCACATGGTCCATCACAACGACAAAGACCGCATCGTCTTTAACTGCTCATTCACCTTCCAAAACACCAGCCTGAATGAACATCTATAATAAACTTTATTTTATATAGCGCCTTTAAAAAGTAGGCTATCTCAAAGCGCTTCACAAATATAGAAACATAATAAAACATACAATTAAACAAACAATGCATTAGTAATGCTGACAGAGAGACGAAATAAAATACAGAATAAAAACATGAAGTATAGGATTAATAATAATAATACAACAATTATCTAAAAGCTACCCTAAACAAATAAGTTTTAAGTGATGATTTAAAAACACTAAGCGATTCTGCTTGCCTAATCTCAATAGGCAGGGAATTCCAGAGTTTTGGAGCATTTGACGAAAATGCCCTATCACCCATCGATTTTAGTCGGGTATGCGGAACAATTAAAAGGCCAGCTTCCGAAGAACGGAGATCACGTGCTGGTGTGTAGGGTGTTAAAAGTTCAGTTATATAATGAGGTGTCAGTCCATGCAAGGCCTTATAAGTAAGCATTAAGATTTTAAAATCAACACGGAATCTGACAGGGAGCCAGTGTAAAGATTCCAGTACCGGAGTAATGTGATCCCTCGTCCTGTTTCCAGACAGAATTCGAGCGGCAGAATTTTGTACCAACTGTAGTTTGTTAAGGGTAGCTTTTGAAACCCCAGCCAACACAGCATTACAGTAATCGATACGTGAAAATACAAAAATGTTGATTAGCTTTTCAGCCACAGGGAGAGACAACATGGGACGCAATCTGGCTATATTTCTGAGATGAAAGAATGACGTCCTGACAGTGCTCTGAACATGAGGAACAAATGTCAAATTATTATCAAATATCACCCCCAGATTTTTTAATTTAGTCTGAAATTGAAGTGTAGAACCTTCTACACTAAAAGTGGGGGAACCAGCCTTCCGTAGCTGATGAGGTGAACCAATGAGCATTACCTCCGTCTTGTCACTGTTTAGGCATAAAAAATTTCTAGACATCCATTCTTTTATCTCAGAAATACAAAAAGAAAGATGAGACACAGCCACATCTACATCAGGTTTTGAATGTATATAAACCTGGGTGTCATCTGCATAAAAGTGAAAACTGAGTCCAAGTGATTTTAAAAGTTGGCCAAGAGGATAAACGTATATGTTAAAAAGTATAGGGCCCAGGATAGAACCTTGAGGGACACCAGAATGCACTACACCAATAGCAGACCTGAAACCACCCATAGCAACAAACTGCTTTCTATCAGAAAGATAGGACTTAAACCAGCTTAGTGCAGTATCAGAAACACCAAAAACAGATTCTAACCGAGCAAGTAAAATATTATGATCAACAGTGTCGAAAGCGGCACTAAGATCAAGAAGAATAAAAATAGAGAGACTGCCGGAATCAGAAGCGATTAACAAGTCATTAGTAACCTTAACTAATGCTGTCTCAGTGCTGTGTAGTTTACGGAATCCTGATTGAAGGGGCTCATAGAGATTACAGGAGTGGGGATGTCGAAGTTTTCGCTCTTCGGCCTCAAAGTCAGAGCTATGGTCGGGTTTGTTAGATCAACTGGGCAAGGAGGGGAGACTGAGCTGGATTGCGGGTACACACATCACGATTCGGTCACGTTGCCGCCAGATAGAGCACCAATTTCAAGGTTACAAGACCCTCCGCTCTCCCGATACCTACTTTGGTGCATTCTCTAAGGGGCTTGATTGAGGTAGTTTTTAGGATGAGGATTTAATTACTTCAGTTCTAGAGAGAAACGAGTGCTTCCAAGTAAGTTGATAAGTGTGCACGCCTACTACGTTTCTATGGGCTAGAACTTTTAAGTCATGTTTTCATCACAATTACTCGAGCTCAAAAGCTACATCTCGAGGGACAGAGTGAGGATTTGGCACTTAGAACTATCCGTCAAGAGGTGAAGACTGTTTCAGGAAAGTCAGTGTCATTCTCCATATCGTCATCTGCCCACCCTGAGAAACAATTTCGAATCCACGGAGCCTTCACTGCGGAGGGCTTGGCCTTTCCAAACATTCTCGTCCTGTCGAGGCCCTACGGAAAACGTATCGTTTCCCGCTACATTCAATCAGCCAAGCACAGCCACTTCTCCTCATTGGTTCAGACTCCCCCCATCTTCTCTCTCCAGTTGAGCCTGTGCACCTAGGTCCACCAGGGGGCCGCGCAGCACTGAAAACTCGTCTCGGCTGGACTCTGCAAGGTCCTGCCAAAAGTCCTGCTGCACCAGACCTCCACCCCCCCAGTGTTTCCTTATTAGCACTCCCACTTCCTCTACTGACCTTTTCAGTCACGTGTCCAGATTATGGGAGATGGACATTCTTCCCTATCGGAACGAAAAGCTCATCACCAGGTCAAAAACAGGATAAGGCTGCCATCAAGCTGCTGGAGGAGAAGACAGTCAGAGTCAACATTGACAACGTGCAGAGATACGCCACCCCACTGCTCTGGAAGGAAAGTCTTCCTCCTCTCAGTGCCCCAAAGGAAGCTGTCCTGAGTCACCTACGAGGCACAGAGAGTCGTCTCGCCAAAGACCCAGACAAAGCTGCATCATACAGCCAAGAGATCAATAAACTGGTGGATTCTGGTTACATCAAGAAGCTCACCTCACCTGAAGACCAGAGCAGGCAATCATGGTATATCCCACACCACATGGTCCATCACAACGACAAAGACCGCATCGTCTTTAACTGCTCATTCACCTTCCAAAACACCAGCCTGAATGAACATCTATAATAAACTTTATTTTATATAGCGCCTTTAAAAGTAGGCTATCTCAAAGCGCTTCACAAATATAGAAACATAATAAAACATACAATTAAACAAACAATGCATTAGTAATGCTGACAGAGAGACGAAATAAAATACAGAATAAAAACATGAAGTTATAGGATTAATAATAATAATACAACAATTATCTAAAAGCTACCCTAAAACAAATAAGTTTTAAGTGATGATTTAAAAACACTAAGCGATTCTGCTTGCCTAATCTCAATAGGCAGGGAATTCCAGAGTTTTGGAGCATTTGACGAAAATGCCCTATCACCCATCGATTTTAGTCGGGTATGCGGAACAATTAAAAGGCCAGCTTCCGAAGAACGGAGATCACGTGCTGGTGTGTGTAGGGTGTTAAAAGTTCAGTTATATAATGAGGTGTCAGTCCATGCAAGGCCTTATAAGTATAAGCATTAAGATTTTAAAATCAACACGGAATCTGACAGGGAGCCAGTGTAAAGATTCCAGTACCGGAGTAATGTGATCCCTCGTCCTGTTTCCAGACAGAATTCGAGCGGCAGAATTTTGTACCAACTGTAGTTTGTTAAGGGTAGCTTTTGAAACCCCAGCCAACACAGCATTACAGTAATCGATACGTGAAAATACAAAAATGTTGATTAGCTTTTCAGCCACAGGGAGAGACAACATGGGACGCAATCTGGCTATATTTCTGAGATGAAAGAATGACGTCCTGACAGTGCTCTGAACATGAGGAACAAATGTCAAATTATTATCAAATATCACCCCCAGATTTTTTAATTTAGTCTGAAATTGAAGTGTAGAACCTTCTACACTAAAAGTGGGGGAACCAGCCTTCCGTAGCTGATGAGGTGAACCAATGAGCATTACCTCCGTCTTGTCACTGTTTAGGCATAAAAAATTTCTAGACATCCATTCTTTTATCTCAGAAATACAAAAAGAAAGATGAGACACAGCCACATCTACATCAGGTTTTGAATGTATATAAACCTGGGTGTCATCTGCATAAAAGTGAAAACTGAGTCCAAGTGATTTTAAAAGTTGGCCAAGAGGATAAACGTATATGTTAAAAAGTATAGGGCCCAGGATAGAACCTTGAGGGACACCAGAATGCACTACACCAATAGCAGACCTGAAACCACCCATAGCAACAAACTGCTTTCTATCAGAAAGATAGGACTTAAACCAGCTTAGTGCAGTATCAGAAACACCAAAAACAGATTCTAACCGAGCAAGTAAAATATTATGATCAACAGTGTCGAAAGCGGCACTAAGATCAAGAAGAATAAAAATAGAGAGACTGCCGGAATCAGAAGCGATTAACAAGTCATTAGTAACCTTAACTAATGCTGTCTCAGTGCTGTGTAGTTTACGGAATCCTGATTGAAGGGGCTCATAGAGATTATTTGCAGCTAGATGGGAGTGCAATTGAATAGCAACAATTCGCTCTAAAATTTTGGCAAGAAAAGGAAGATTAGAAATGGGGCGGAAATTATTTAGATTGTCAACGTTTGTGTCTTTTTTTTTTGGTACAGGAGTCAAAGCAGCAGTTTTAAATGTTGTTGGCACCACACCAGTGCACAGAGAATCATTTATAATATTCAGTACAATAGGACATAAACTAGCAAAACATGATTGGAACAGACAAGTTGGTACAGGATCAACTATGGAAGTGGCAGCTTTCATTTTTGAAACCTCATTACAAAGAGAATGAAGGTCCAATATGGAAAAATTTGATAGGGGGGTACCAGAAAATTCAGGAGTGATTGTGAGAGAAGAAGGTGAAGGAAGAGTAGAAATGATACATTTACGGAGGTTTTCAATCTTTGAGCTAAAAAAATTAAGAAACCTATTACAGAGGTGAGACGAAGCTGGAGCAGTTGAATAACTGTTACATTTAAGGAGTTTGTTAATAGAGTTGAACAATTGTCTTGGGTGGTTCTGATTGTTATCAATTATCTGTGCAAAATAAGCAGACCTGGCCGATGCAATTTGGGTCTTATATTCAAGTAATTGATCTTTCCAAGCCTGGTAAAAGACAGTCAAGCCAGACATACGCCACCGACGCTCCATTGTACGACAGGATGTCTTCATAGCACGCAGGTTTTCATTGTACCAAGGAGAGGGTCGACCAAAGGAGACCAGACGTGATTTCAAAGGTGCAAATGAGTCCAGGCCAGATGAGAGAACAGAATTTAACATGAGAACTTTGTCCTCCAGGGTATCAGATGAAGAAAATGCGCTCAAGGAAGAATCAATAAAATCGGAGAAATCAGAAGGTTCAATCAATCTCCATTTGCGATAGTTAATAATGCGAGAAGAGGTAGTGTTTATATCAGGCAGTTCCATATTAAAAAAAAAGATTGACAGATGATCAGACAGCCCCAAGTCAGAGGTGTACAACTGTGACACAAATGAGCCGTTTAAAATCACTAAATCAAGAGTATGGCCTTTATTATGTGTAGGACAGTCCACGAGCTGGTTCAGATCGAAGCACTCCAATAAAGATAAAAACTCTTTTGTTGTTATGGAATCTTTTTTGTCCATATGGATGTTGTACTTCCAGGGCCAACCCTTGGTTCCAGTCTCCTCGGTGTCCTGCTCCATTTCAGGCAATATCCCACTGCGGTGAGCAGCGACATTAAGGGCATGTTCCATCAGGTTCGCCTCCTGCCTGAAGATCAACCCTTCCTCCGCTTCCTCTGGAGGGATATGAACCGTAGCAACAAGCCTGACATCTATCAGTGGCAGGTACTCCCTTTCGGCACCACCTGCAGTCCCTGCTGCGCGACCTTTGCCCTCCAAAAGCATGTCATTGACCACAGCAGTTTTGATGAAGATACCCGGCTTTCAGTGGAGAACTGTTTTTATGTAGACAATCTTCTTCAAAGCTTCCCATCCATCTCAGAAGCCAAACAGCTCATCTGCAAACTTCAGACTCTGCTCCAATCAGGTGGCTTTGAGCTGCGTCAATGGGCCACCAACGTTCCAGACATCATCAGTCATCTGCCACATGAACTCAAATCCGAAAGCAGAGATCTGTGGCTATCAATGGAGGGTGCAGATCCCCCAGAACGGACCCTCGGGCTGCACTGGCACTGCAGAACAGATACTCTCACCTATTGCCTTCGCCACACAAAGCAATCTGAGCCCACGATGCGCAACATTTACCGAGTCCTAGCTCAACAATATGACCCTCTAGGGCTGCTCATTCCCTACACCACTCGGGCCAAAATCCTAGTGCAGAGCCTCTGGGGAAAGAAACGGGACTGGGACGATCCTCATCTCCCCGAGGATCTGCTCCATCTGTGGCAGGCGTGGGTGAGCGAACTTCCATTACTTCCGAACATTACTGTTAAACGTTGTTATGTCCACTTAGACACTGACCTCCCAGTGGCATCCCAGAGCATCCATGTTTTCTCAGATGCGTCAGAGAGGGCCTATGGATCGGTCGCCTACCTGCGTACTGTCAGCGCCAATGATGATGTCCAGGTATCATTCCTGGCGGCCCGTTCCCGTGTTGCTCCAGTCCGCCAGCAATCCATCCCGAGGGTGGAACTCTGCGCTGCCCACCTCGGAGCCCAGCTTGGTACAGTCCTGAAACGGGAGCTCACAATCTCCATCTCTTCTGTCACCTACTGGACCGACTCCACCACCGTATTGGCTTGGTTGTTGTCTCCTTCCTGCCGCTACAAGGTGTTCGTTGGTGCTAGGGTTGCGGATATCCAGGAATTAACTGAGAGCCACTCATGGCGCTATGTCCACTCCAGTGAGAATCCTGCTGACGATATAACTCGCGGATTGACCCTCTCACAGATCCAGAGTCACAGCCGCTGGAGATCTGGACCTGCCTTCCTTCATGAAAGTGAGTCAACCTGGTCTTCCGGTCCAGTCATTGCATGCCCTGATGATTCAGCAGGGCTACGCAAAGCCAAGTTTTGTGGTGTCATCTCAACTTCCCTTCATCCACCTTTACCTGATGATAGCCAGTTTAACAACTTCAAAGAGCTACTGGAAACTACAGTTCGATCATGCCATGGGGCGGCCACAGACTCTAAACCCACTGCTGAGTCTTTCAAACAAGCTGAACTCTCTCTCTTCAGACAAGTGCAAATGACTGTTTCCCAGAGGAGCTTGCTCTCATCTCCTCCCAAAAGCCCATTCCATCCAGCAGTAGGCTTATCACTTTGGCCCCAGAATATGAACCAGAGACTCAGTTAATCCGGGTCGGGGGCCGACTAAGACACTGTGAATCCCTCAGTTCAGGCACTTTGCATCCCTTTGTCCTAGACCCACATCATACCATCACAAAGTTGATCATTGCCGATTACGACAACAAGCTTGCACATCCTGGCCCTGAGAGAGTCTTCGCTGAGTTACGCAGAAGGTTTTGGATTTTGCGGGGCAGAGAGGCCATCCGCAAGCATCAACACCACTGTCCAGAGTGCCGCAAGTGGCGCAGCCAACCCATTATCCCCAAAATGGCCGACCTTCTAGTCTGAGGTTACACCATCCAGCTTTTTACTCAACTGGTATGGACTGTTTTGGTCCTTTCATCATTAAAATAGGGAGGCGCAATGAGAAGCGATGGGGCATAATATTCAAATGCCTCACCACACAGGCAGTGTATCTAGATCTGCTGGCTAGCATGGACACTGACTCGTTCCTAATGAGTCTACGCCGTTTCATCTCTAGACGGGGAAAGCCTCACGAATTGCTGTCCGATCAAGGTACAAACTTTAAAGGTGGCAGCTCAGAACTTCAAGAGGCCTTCAACTCCCTTGCCCCTGCTCTGCAGTCACAACTCGCTAGCCAGCAAATCCATTTCCGCTTCAACCGACATAGTGCCCCTCATTTTGGGGGTTCCTGGGAGCGAGAAATCCGCACCATCAAGTCAGCACTGGGATCACAAACGGTCACAGAGGAGGTCCTCAGAACCATCCTTACAGAAGTGGAGAGCATTATCAACTCCAAACCACTTGGATACACCTCTTCTGATGTGGCAGACCCAGATCCAATCACTCCAAATGTGCTGCTGATGGGGCGGCTGGACCCATCTACTCCGCAGGTCGTTTACTCAGGTGCAGAGCTCCTCAGTCGCCGCAGATGGCGACACTGCCAGGTCTTAGCGGACCAGTTTTGGATCCATTTTATCAGGAACTACCTACCATCTCTCCAGACCCGCTCCAAATGGCAACAGGACCAAGAGGACATCCGTATTGATGACATTGTTCTTGTTGTCGACCAGCAGCTTCCACGTGCCTTGTGGCTTGTTAGCAAAGTCACAGACGTTTTCCCTGGAGCTGATGGCAGGATTCGTATTGCTCAGATACAGATCAAAGACAAATCCTATACCAGACCTGTCGCCAAGCTCATCAAGCTGCCTGCACTTCCTCGAGACATTCCTGACTGATTCATGTTCAACTTTGCTGCCCAAAGTTGGGGGCGGCTGTTAATAAGGTTCTGAAGTTATTTGTGTTTAAGTTATTATCTAGTTTACGGTAGTGTCACTTTCACTTTATACGTGCCCAGCAACAGCTAGACCAATCAGCAACCCCCTTTTTATTTTCTCCACCAATCAGACAGTCTCTACAAGCGTAACCGCTGACTGTTTTCTTTTTCGCGTGTAACATTCATCGGAGACACTCGCTCCATCTCCGATCCGGTATTCCAGAGGGAATTATCTTTATTCATCAGTTCTGATTCATCATGCATCCATGAGAATGTGAGTTTATGAAAATATTGTTGTCTCCTCAACAGTTCCTTGCTTAGATTAATGCTGAATGTGTATTATTCCTTACACTTTACTTTGTCTACTGATGTATGGATTCCTGGGGCTATATTATCAAACCAAAATTAGACTACATGATAGTTTCACTTGTTTTGACTGTAATTTAGAGCGATTTAGAGCGATTCACCGTGTTCTGGCTGTGCGCATTGTAGGCATTCAGGCATATACTTTGATCACGCAACACTAGCATGCGCTCTGCATGATTTCGGATGTGGCGCGATTTAACCCCTTCTCGGCCAAATGTTATAGCACTGAGTTTCTTTCCTTTTGGTGATTTTCAGCCATCCAGGCAGTTTAATTATTCATGTCTGTGTAATTCCAGACAGTATTATATGTGCCATTTGTATATTATTTCGCACTTTGAGACATAATGTTTATTCCTATATTATATTCATTGTATTGATTTAAAATCTTCTCTCATACCTCAATTGCATTTATTTTTACAATTGTGTATGAGTCCTTTCTTTGTTTGTTTTAGAAACCATGAACAAAATACCCATCATCTATGTCAAACTGTTTATTAAAGAGTGGCATGAGAGTGTAAATTCGTCCTCGTTATTGTTCTAACCGGACAACCTGGGGAGATTGAGGAATTTGTATCAACCCTAAGTACAGTCCTTTCCAGAGGTCACAAGTTTGGGTCTCCTTCCCGACACCTCCTTTATAAGCCCGGTTCTGTCAACACTGCATTGGCTGCCTATTAAACATCGTATACATTTTTAAATATTGCTGATTATTTACAAAGCACTAAATGGTTTAGCTCCCCAGTACTTGAGCGAGCTCTTAACGCATTATAGTTCTGCATGTCTACTGCGATCTCAAAATTCTGGCCAGTTGATAATACCTAGAATATCTAAATCGACTGCTGGCGGTAGATCCTTTTCCTATTTAGCACCAAAACTCTGGAACAATCTTCCTACCATTGTCCGGGAAGCAGACACAGTCTCTCAGTTTAAAGCTAGACTAAAAACACATCTCTTTGACCTAGCATTCACATAATACATTATCGACTTCTATAATTAAATGTTAGGCTGCATAGATTAGGCCAGCCGGAACCGGGAACACTTCCCTTAAATCCTGATGTACTCGTTACATCAAGAAGAATGGCATCTACGCTAATTTAGTGTCTTTGTTTATCCCGAGGTTTTCCTGCAGCCTGCCGGAACCAGGCCGTTTCCAGATCTGACGAAGGACCTTCGCCTGGACCCGATGACAACGCAGTGCTGAAGTGCCAACTAGCCTCTCCCTATGGAGGATCCCGATACAACTCTACAGATAAAGCGCTATGAAATTCCGGTTTCGCGTCCCTACCCCAAATTGATAAAATAAAATTCTGCATCAAAATTTATTGGCAAAACAAGTAGTTTGTTTAGGCATGGTTTGTAGCAAATTACAAACCTACGCACATATATTCAAACGCACATAACTATAGAATCAATTCTTAATGCGCATGTGAACGCCATCAGCATTTATCACAGGTTCGTGTTTAAAGTCTATTTAGAGAGAACGGCGTCATGTTAGCGGCCCCTAATTTAATAACAAATGATCATTTCGAGGGAAGTGAATCAATCAAAACTAACTTTAGCTGAAAACAACATATTCAAGAACCGCTATAAAACCAAACCATTTTTTGTTACCTTAAATTTTGTTTGTCTCTGTTGCTTTGAAACAATCTACATTGTTAAAAGCGCTATATAAATGAGGATGACTTGACTTGACTTGACATCCCTCTAGCCCAGGCCCAGGAAGCAATCGCCCTCGTAGAGTGAGCTCTAATGTTTAGGGGACAATCTTTCCCTTGGCATTCGTAAGCCAATGTAATAGCATCAGAAAACCTAGTGGGGGATTTTGGTCCGAATGACGAAAGGCGGCTGAGCTATATCCACGTATGTCGGCAAAGCCCTGACTGAGCAAACAGCGCTCTGAGCATCGGCATCATCATGCGAGGCTGACGGCTCAGCAGAAAAAGGCGGGCAGTGAAACAACCTGTGCTCTGGGAGTGCTTACAGCTGATAGACAGCTCAGCTCAAGTACACCGGAATTGCATACTTTCACATATCAGTATAAACACAGCGCCAGTCGCTGTAGCGACAACAACTGTGAGCCCTGGGCTTCCGCCTCGTCCCTTTTAGACACGCGCGACTTTACCATGTGCTCATGGCATCGTGGAAGAACGGAGTCCTCCTCCTTGAAGCAGCCTGGTTGAGATAACAGACTGTGGCAAGCAGGACGAGGCCGAGGGACGTTAGAAAACGGCGCGAGGCCAGTGACATGACTAATAAATGTCACCTGTGAGACGCACCGGTCTCGCATCTATCACGGAGGAGCAGAAGCAAAAGGAGGAGCGACGACAGTGTAGATCGAGAGAGGAACAGGCCTGAACCTGTGTTTTGTTTTGTTTGTGTTTTATTGTGTGCCAGCAATCGTCTGTGAGGGGCTGCTGGCTTTTATTTTCATTTTGTATGTGTTTTATTTTTATTAAAAATGTTTAAATGTTCGCCGGTTCCCGCCTCCTTCTTCCCATAACATCGTTACATTGGTGCCGAAATCCGGGAAGAATAAGGAATGCACTGTTAGAGAGCCCTCGCCGCTGTGGGGAATCCACGTCCGATCACCATGGACGCTCGAGGCGGTGCGCTGGAGTGAGTTGCCGAGGGGATGGTCGAGCTCGCTGTCGGCTGCCTGGGTGCTGGAGGGGCGGCTGCCGTCTGTGAGGGAGCGGAGGAGTTGGCGCTGTTCGCTGTGGGCCGGAGCCTGCTGCCATCCGCCATTGAAAGGGAGGAGCAGGGAACGGGGGACTCCTACTGTCTGCCCGAACCCGGAGGAGCCGCCGAGCCGTCCACCGAGTCCAACTCCACCGCCAGGCACCGTGGAGAAGAACGTCCAGCTGGTGGGGGACCAGATGACAGCGCGTTGTGGGCATAGACTATGTGTTCTGGACGAGGCACAGAATGCAGCAGGGAAAGGGTCCGAAGAAGGAGGACGAAGAGGCCAAAGGGTTTAATGAACAAGAACTGGGGGGGTTTCCATGAGGGGATTACCAAATGAACAAGTCCTATGGAGTTTCAAGGAGGTGATTTCTGAAGATGTCAAAAAGTTTGATGGACTTTAAAGAGAACGTCCAGGCAGACGTTGTTTTACCAAGGACGGCCTCTCACCAAGATGCCTTGCTATTGCGCCTCGTGCAGTTAAAGCTTGTAAACAATTTCGTTTTTATTTACTTTTATTGTTGTTTTATATATTAATACCTTTTATGTAAACTAGTTAACCTGTATTTCATAAAAAAATATATATAATTGATATTAAGAAGCTCGCCTGCCATAAATCCCATGTTTTACAAAAGCTTGAGCTGAACTGACCGCGAAGAAATCTTCTGTGATCTTGTAAGTATGGAAATTTAAATGCTTATTATTTAGGACAGATTTGACTTACTTTACCTAACCTGAGAATAATTAAAAAAAGGTAAAAGGTGTTTAAAAATGCACACCATAAAACAACGTCTACACACTTAACTCTATGAGTGGCGTGCAAATCATTGGCGCCCGATCTCGTCACTGATGATGAAAATGCGCAACCCATTTGAATCCTGTATTGAGAATGGTGTAAACGCTACGAAGAAAGTCAAACATGACCTAAAACATAAATTAAAGAGAAAAGATAGGAAAACATCATCCTGCACTAACATACATTAGAAAGCTTTTTAGCTACGCATGACCACATTAAAGGCAGGGTAGGCAGTTTGTTTCTAAAACACTTTTCCCCAAATTTGTGCCTTTATATACCAATACATATCTAAAATGTAAGTACTCTGAAAAGGAGAGTATAAAAATCGAGTGTCTGTAGTCCTCTCAGGGCTGCAATAAACACAGCTACTCTTTCCATTCGGGCCGATTGCAATGATTGGCTGGGCGACTGTCACTCTCCCTCGCTACCATGGCTACCACCCCTTGCTGCTACAGGAGCTGCCCACATGCGCGCACCAGATTTACTCGCTCATTTCAAAAGAGGAGAGGCACGTATCGGCCAGAAGCTAGGAAGTCTCATAATTATGGCAGAGAAAGAGCAGTCAAAATTCCCAGACCGTCCTCCAATTGAGCGGTCGGCATCACGCGTTCATGTGTTTTGGGGGCGTGGCTTTGGAAGGAGCCCAATAAGGAGGGGGTGGGAGTTTCTCTATTGGATACTTTCAAAATCCAGAAGTTTTCTGCTAGTTTCTCAAACCTACCAACCCTGCCTTTAACTAGAATTCATCACGCTCCATTGTATTTACTGTGGTAAATTTTTACTTGTTGAATTTATAATAGATAATATGTTATTACCAACCAATGTGTCATGGACCATTTAAAAATAAATAAATAACCAAACAAACAAACAAACAAACAAACAAACAAAATAAACCTCACTAGGGAGCATCCCCTGAGACACAACTCTGTTGAAACAACTGTCAAAATAGATGGTTTGAAATTGCAACATGATTGTTTTGAAAAAGTTCCAATTCATATAATTTATATGAAGTAGGAATGAGAATAGTGTCTGTCGTCTCAGCAACTATGTGTATATCTTCATCAGAAATGAGTAGGGTCTTTCTTGTGTCATTCAGTTTTACAAAACACTACAAGCTAAAAAAAATTGTGTGTCATAAACTTCTTTTACTGTCTATCTATGCTCGTAAACCGATCTGGCGCAACAGCTGCCAATGTACACTAGGTGGCGGTCATGTTCCAAAGTAGTGAGTGGCCATTAAACACGAAGAAGAAGAAGAACCCAATCAGCGACTCTTCTCAGTTTGAATGCGAGCGGTTTATTATCATGGTGATTGGTACTGTTCATTGTTTCTGTAATAGAAGACTTTTTATTTTTAAATTATACTAATAGAGTTATTAAGTAGTCTCGAGAAGGGATCTGCATGCCGATAACACATCGAGGTAAATTCAGTTGTCAACATAACGCTTTTCATTTTTAAAATATGCGCATTGGTTTCCTGTACGTTAGGTTATAAGTTATAACGTTAGCACTAGTTTGTCCGTGTATTCAGTCGATTTCGTGTTACTTTTAGTGTTTTTGAGAATCGAGAACAGTGACAGTTTTCATGTTTATTGTCTGTGTATATAATATATATATATATATAATATATATATATATATATATAATATATATATATATGTTATATTAGTATACAAACTATCTCAGGAGATTTTTGGAATAATAAGCAGATTCATATACAATTATCTATGAAATGTACAATAGAAACTAAGTCTTAAACATCTCTTGTAGTCAGTCAAATAATGCTACTTAATTTTTTATTGACATTAAGAGATGTTAAATCATCTCCATCTGTAAAGATTATTGTCCAGTAACATCAAAAGTACAATAAAATACAAGATGCAAATACAGATTTTGCAGAGGTTATGGACTGGGAAACTTAAACATTATTATTGAAGTTTTACAAATTAAACACAGAATATGCTCATTAGCATAGCAAAGGGGTTTCATTCAAAACCATGACCTTGCCTTTGCTATCATTTGCTCTACTGTTACAGTTACAGGTTCTATAAGTTATGTTATGTTGGTTCTACATTCTTATATACTAATAATTTTGTAATTTTACACTGTATTAAAGATCCAAGATGAACTCAAGAAGAAAAAATGGGCCGGTGTTTATCAAGACATACAGTAAACGAATGCGAAAGGTGGAGCCTTGGTTCTCCCCTGACTTGAAGAAAGCAGCTTTCTCTTTTTCAAGCACTCCTTCATCAGATCAGTCTATACCAGAGGCGACACAGCCCAAGAAACGGTAAAACATGCTTACCCATTTATTCAATTTCATTGCCATTTTATATTACAAAACTGTGGTTTGACTTTTTTATAGTCAAGCTGTTATTATCCATGCCAGTTTATCATTCCTTTCTCTGTTCTAAGGAAAAGAAAAGAAACAACCTCTCGCCCTGATAAGAGAAAAGCGGAAAACTATGCACCAACCTCACCATTCAGGTCAGGACTGTGACAAAACACATAATTTACTCACTTTGTTTGCACGGAACAAATGAAATGCCCTCACAGAGAATGTTATTTGACTGCAAAGTTTTGTCAACTTCCAATAATGTTTAACAAATTAGGCTAACATTACAGAACTGCAAAATTCCATTATTTATTTGTACATTTTTTGAAACATAGTGAATGTTCCTTCCTTGAATGTAACCCCTAATCTTATTTGACTTATATTGAAGATTCTAAAACCCATTAAAAATGGACTGAACAGTTATCTTTTCCTTCACTGTTCTGTATGGCTGTTTCTCTGCAGAAAGAAGACAAATGCAAAACCAGTAAGGACTGCAGCTGTGAGAAAGACTCGGACAAAAAATAAGGCTAAAATATATAAACAATTAATACTCAGCAACAGCAGTGAAAATGATGATGACTCCTTTACGACGAAGAAAGTCCATGCAAAAACGTCTGCTGATGAATGTGCTGGGTAAGTTTTGTTTTTTTATACATTTTGTAAAAAAATCGGATTAACTGTTGCTTGAGTGAAATGCTTTGTATCTCTGTAGTTCCAAGAAAGTGTTAGACCCTCCCCATTTGGGCAGATTTGTCACTCATCGCAAAAGACCAGCACCACCCATCCGAACTAAGCAAATTGTAAGTAACAGTATTTATTGTTATTTTTTGTGTGTGTGTGTAACATGAGAAAATGTTGATGGATTGTCATTGTCAAAATCCGTGTTTTTGCTTCTCCCCTTCTCTTTTCACCTAGTCTGTTGTTCTTCGCCGCACGCTAAATTCCTCAGATGATTTCCTTCCTTCGTTCTCCCAAAACAAGCGCAAGAAGCCAATCTACATGGAACACCATGACTCAAAAAATCATGCTGCTAACAAGAACCGCAAACGCACACAGAACCGTGCGGCTCTGGCTGAGGTCTCTTTCAATGACAGTGATGACCAGCAGCTTCCAAGTAAACGTCCCCTCTGTCCAGCACCCCATCACTGGTCTGCAGAAAGCTCCTAAATTTACCAGAGCCCTCCATCAGTGAGATCTCCTCCCTCAGCTTTGATGAACTTCACCAACCTAATGAAAACAACAATAGTGCTCATAGTTTGAAGAATGTTAAAGAGTGTGACCACATCCCACGAGAGAAGACAAGTCAGCAGCTCCCAAACCCAGACATCTCTTCTGGAGAGAGAGCGGAGGGTGAAGAGGATGCAGTTGTGGAAGAGAGAGCTGGGTATGGAGAGAGGGATCAGAGAAAAGAAGGATCTGAAGGAGAGGCCACGTCTGCACAGGCAAGCAGAGGTTTTGGATGCGTGTTAACACCGTCACACCTAGAATCCTTAGCAGAGGACCTAAAGGAGAGGTGAGTAATGGCTGCTAATTTACAGAGAGAGAAAAAATATTTGTGATTTATGAATGTTTTTAGAGAGATTTCTTTACATAAAATACTTTCATTACTAGTCAATTTTTGAAAAAAATTTGAGTTTGTTTCTCAGCAATTTGTTATGTAACATTAAGCTGTCCCTCCTAGTAGTAGATAATTCATATATATATATTATTTAATAAAAATATCCAATATAAAATTCTGCTGTTTTGTGATTCAAGCTCACTAGTGTGTATGTCACCATTATTTATATTGAATAAAAAGTTCCAATTCATTCTGTCTGTTTATGTTGATATAGATGTCGCACAGTGGATGCAGCCTTAGCGCTTAAAAGAATAGATGTATCAGTCCATCGTCGGATCAAAGCTGCGCAGGAAACGGGAAGAGAAGATTGCCTCAACGTTTGGAGTCCTCATGGCACTTAGACAGAACAGCCAAAACTATGTAACTGCATCATCCAGCTGCTCTTCATTATCCAAACTGTCCCTCTATATCTCCTCCTCTAAGTCTCTTAACACTTCTTCACCTGAACCAATTTGCTCAAATCTGTCCCTTCTTGACCGTCTTAAAGCTGAATGTCTGTTATCTTCCCTCACTGTCTGCATTCCCCGTCTTGACTTGGTTGCGTATCCTTTTGTCAACCAGGGGGCAACAAACGCTCCCTGCGCTGACTCGCCATACATACTCCCCATCAATCGCAGGGAAATTGCCAGCTCTCCACCTTTTAAGGGGACAGGGAATGATATCCCAAACAGTCCAATAAATCACAGGACTCCTAGTAATCCTGAAGCGGTTGTTCGACACTTGTCTGCATCATTCCAACCACCTCCAGTCTCTCCACCTGCCTCTGCATCTCATAGCAAAACACGACCGCCTGCTGTGCCTAAGGAACGCACAGGTGCTGGTACTGGGACCGGTCGTAAAGTTTGTGTGAGTGGACTCAATGTCAGCCGCTGGTCAAAGAGGGGTACTGGAGAGTTCAATGAAAAACGGAGGAAAAGGGAAGGACGAACAAAGGCTGTGACAGGAGACTACAGTTCAGGGTGCAGCATGTTATCTGCTGGAGCAGACGCTTATGCAGCGGTCAGTTATCATTGTCAAGAATACATTCATGTGTTTTTTTTGCTGTAATATTTACTTTTACAATATTAATTTTCATATTAAAAGTGTTTTACGTATACTTGTCTTTCACTGGAATATAGTTCACAGCAATCCACTTTACAATTGAGTTATTTTTTCGTACTTAAACCATTTACTCATATGTTCTTGCATCCCATCTGTAATTCAATTTGGAATTGGAATTTCAAATCTTTATTACAAAATGTATGCATGGTCAAGAGGGATGTATTTTTAGTATTCACTTTAAAAAAAAAAAAGATTGCTATTTTATAAATATATTAATCACTTTAAATGACACTTAATCGCAACTTAATCTTATCTCTATCTTATTATATGAATATTTATATGGGCATTATTATTATAATACAATAAGCAACATGTATTTATTTATTTATTTATCCCAGACCAACATCTGACTACCCAGAAATATGCTCTTCCTCTTTGAGATTCAGTGTTTTTATTAGTATGTAGAATGTAAAGTCACCCCTACACCACGGGGTGTGTTTTTACGGCCTCTTTTGGATATCTTCGGTTAGTATTTAGTAAATTAAATCTAAAAGAATTTTGACTTTCAATTCTGCAGGGTGTTATTTTTCAGGGGGAAGGAAAATGCCATTGTTTTGCGGAAACAATTAATTGTAACCAAATGTTTCAGCTGCTTGTCCTTTTTCTGTGCGTTGATGCAGGAAACAACATGTGGCTGGCTGCAGGGCACCAGTGGGATTGGTCTGGCTGTGACTCCTATCAGAATGGCGCAAATGAATCTCTCCTCCATCCTGGCCAACTTCACTCCTGACACACTCACGACACACTCCTGGGGCCGACTAAAGGCAGCACTGTCCCTACATAAGAAAGAAAACTGGTATGTGTTTACAGCAGACCAGATAA
The DNA here is from genome assembly GCA_036326025.1 of Chrosomus eos. NCBI lineage: Eukaryota > Metazoa > Chordata > Actinopteri > Cypriniformes > Leuciscidae > Chrosomus > Chrosomus eos. The sequence goes on along the minus strand of CM070819.1, from coordinate 33,996,389 downwards.
AGCCAGTAGACACAAATAAAAGATCTTTGATTCATATACCAAACTGCCCAAAGTTTGCATAATTGAGTATGGTACATGATGGTTGATTTTTAGTGCCACCTTTGTTCTGTTACCTCTCCCTTAAAAAAACTTGAAAGCATGTAAAATGGCCTTACGTTCTTGTCACCTCTCTTAAAATGTTATTATAAATGTGTGTACTGCAGCATTTCCGACCCCACGGCGCTTGGAACAGTCTCATCTGAAGTCCCCAGGCTCTGGTTTTCCAGCTGACACCAGTCTAGACCTGTTTGCTTCCCATCTCTTCACACCATCCAGAGTCACACCTTTACGCATGCTCCGGTCCACCATGAACACTCCCATGGTAGAGACACAGAGATATTTGTTCACTCCTTAGTTCTAATGAACAGTTATTTAAAGGTGGGGTATGTGATTTGGAAAACGACCGGCAGATTTTGAAAATACACAATTCAAATGGTCCAACCTTCTTTTCTCCAACGCTGGCCCTGACTGGGTCACGCGTATGGGGGGAGGGGGTATGGTACGACCGTTTGATTGACGAACTTACTGTCCAATGATTCTAGCTGGTCTTGCAAATGATTGGCTGGAGTTTTTCGAGTCCTGCCCGTTCCACAGATGATTAAATTGCTTAATTTTAATTTCAGTGCTTTTAACTCAGTGGCTGTAAGTGGGTTAGGAATAGGATTTCAAGTTATTTTGAAAAAAATGGACAAAAAAGAAATAAAGGTCTTTTAAATAAAGGTCTCCTTTAAAGGGTACCTATTATGGCATTTAAAATGTTCCTGATATTGTTCTGGGAGTCCCCAACAACAGTTTTACATGCATGCAATGACAAAAAACACTTTTGTTGTCTTATAATATGCATTTATTTTTACCTGATTTGCTCACCGACTCCCTAATGATTCGTTTGACGACTCATTTGTCCAAACCCCTCCTTTGCGTGACGCTAATCTGCGGTGATTGGTCAGATGACGCAGTCAGTTATATTTCGCGTTAACCCAAAGCTTAAACATATTGATAAAGCACTGCAGTACTACAATACGCTTCACATAATTTCACATATTTCAAAAAACAAAAAAAATGACATTGGAGACCTAGAAGCTGCTGAGCGTAACTCTCACTCTCTCTCACACACACACACACACACACACACACACACACACACACACACACACACACACACACACACACACACACACACACACACACACACACACACACACATAAAAGCAACAATTATTAATAGTACTTACAGGTTGTGATTCGGAGGAGGAAGCTGATCCAAATAAACTTGGTATTGAACGTTCCTTCAGTATCAGGCGACTCGCGAATCCACACGTGAAAGCATTTGTGTTTGTGAAGCGATCGTCATTAAAATAACGCGAACACAGCTCAAGGTGGCTATACTTGTGTGGTATAGTTGTAAATATAAACTCTAGCTACTGAGTCTTCACATGCTTGTCCCTGGGCAGTGAAAAAAAAGTTTGCTTTTGATTCGCACTTCAGAACAGAGTCTCGTCGACATGATGTTGTCAGGTTTCTTTGTCTGCTCGGCGCGCGCACTGAGTGGGCGTGTCGAATTCAAATAACTTGTACAAGTGACGTACGAAAGTTAGAGAAAATGCATCGTTCGTCTATCGATTCATATCAGCGACTCAGAGTCGACTCTTACTTTTGAGAGACAATAACTTTGTATACGGTGAACTTTCATATTTAAAACTTTGCAGGATGTTTTTGTTCACTTAGATCTATGTTACACACTACATGAAAGGTAATTTTCAAAATTCCATGATAGGTACCCTTTAATCCAATAAACTGTATCCCTAATAAATATATACAGTTTGCGTGCTTTATTCATATTTCAGAAATGCTGAAATTTCTTTTAGTTTTGCATTTGTCTCAAAAGAGAATTGAGTTTGGTTCATAATGCATAGTTTTCCACTATGGAAGCTTGTTTTCACCATAAAAAAAAACATTTCTATATAATTTTGAGATATATAATCTTGCAATTCTAATAAAAAAGTCAGATTTGTGAGAGTCAGTTACCTTTTTAATTTTTTTAATCCGTGGCAGAAACAAGCCTCCATACTCAACCTCTTTTGAGCCATTTTTTTTAATTATGCGTTTAATTTTCTGTCTACGATCGATGTATATACATTTACACACACAGAATGGATTTTTAATGTAATTGAATGCTTGTGTATGTTAAAGGATTAGTTCACTTCAAAATGAAAATTCTGTCATTTACTCACTCTCAGATGTTTCAAACCTTTATGAATTTGTTTCTTCTGTTCAAAACAAAAGTCAAGTAAAGTCAAGTATATTTATATAGCGCTTTTCACAATATAGATTGTATCAAAGCAGCTTCACAGTATCAATCAAAATAACATAAGTGTTTGTTTCTTAGTGGTAAAAACATCCACGTTAGGCAGGGCTGATCAATGGTATTAATGATTGGTTAATTAATTTGAATATCCCCATATGAGCCCCATTGACCTCCATAGCATTTTTTATGGAAGTGAATGGGGTCCATCAACTGTTTGGTTACCGACATTCTTCAAAATATCATCTTCTGTGTTCAGCAGAAGAAAGAAATTCATACATGTTTGAAACAACGTGAGGGTGAGTAAATGACAGAATTTTCATTTTGAAGTGAACTAATCCTTTAACTGTTACAAGTATAATAGAATAATGTACGGTCTACAACATAATATAATTTTTAATGCTTTTTTTTCAGTTACTTTCTCAGATAATTTGTCTCTTTATTCCAGTTATTTCTCTATTACAGCTAATCTCTATGATCTCTTTTCTCCCATTTTTTTTACTCTGCCTTTGTGTTCCAGACTTCACATGATGAGGATATCAGCGATGCAGAAAAAGTCTATCAGGAATGTCAGCAGAGCGGCCCACTTTCCTTTAGTGACTGTATCCCTCCAGCTCGCATGAAGCACTGTAACAAGATTGGCGAAGGGACATTTGGAGAGGTCTTCTCAACTATAAATGATTCCAATGAGACCGTCGCTCTCAAAGTATGTGCTCAATTCATCCATATACAATTTCATTGTAGAAGCATACTATTTACTGTCTTACACATCACAGGGTGACTTAATGCAAACACATCATATTTAAACTACATTTTGAACTTATATGTATATCTATATATGGAAATAGATGTTTAGTCACTGATTTGTATTAAAATTATTTTTTAAACATACAAAAATGACTGAAGTGATGTTTAAATGTAATTTCTATAGATCATCCCAGTAGAAGGCAGTCAGCAGGTCAACGGTGAACACCAGAAAGCATTTTGTGAAATCCTCCATGAAATCATAATTTCCAAGTAGGATCTCTGGCATATCTCAACAAATATGTTATACATTTGAATGAATGGTGTGTAAATATTCAACACATCTTCAATGTTCCTACAGAGAGCTGAGCAGCCTTAACCTAAAGGAGATTAACAAGACAGATGGTTTCATTGGGCTCAACAAGTATGCTTCTACTATGTTTTTTTTTTTTATAGCTTATATAAGTGTAAAATGAGGTGATTGGAAGTTTGCATGTTATATATCTAAGAATACTCACATAAAGAAGGAAATTTTGTTTTGAAAGATATAGTTTTTCTATAATTTTGCCTTGGGTGAACGATTCGTTTACTTTTTAGTTTACATTGTGTCCGTGGACGTTATCCTGAAGCTCTGCTCAAAGCCTGGGACAAGTTTGACCGTCAGAAGGGATCAGAGAATGACAGACCTGGTAAGCTAAATGTTTAAACTATTTATGTCCAGGCTTGTGCACAATTCAGAATTGAATTGAGAATGACTCTTTAATTTCAATTCAATTCTTGAATTTGAATTGAATTTGAATTTATGTCAAAAACAGGATCTAGAATTACAATTCGAATTTGAATTAAATGAAGCAGAATTGTAATTCAAAACAAATTCTAAGAAATTCATATAGATATTTTAAGTGAAGTGTTTATCAATGATAAATTGTATTTATCTACAGTATATTTCAGATATGATTGCATTACATATTCTATAAATGATATTAGTTTGAACTACTAGTACAGATTACATTAACAGGAAATATTTTCCCCCAGCAATGAATGTTAAAAGCTAGTCACAGAACAAATAATTAAGTTTGATTTATTGTAAAGCTCACTGTCTGTGAGTTGCTTTGCAATTACATTGAAATAAACAGGGCCCGTATTCATAAAGATTCTAAGAAACTTTTACGAGTCTTAGCTTAAGAGCGATTCGGGATCGATCTGAGAGCAACTCTGAGTAGGGAAAAGACAAAAACTTTTATCTTAGTGAGGAGGCGGGGTTGACCCCGTTGCTATGTATGACACAATCTTTTGAAGACTGTGATTGGTTGGTTGTCCAAGAAGGAAAAAAATAGTGATTTAAGTATTCAGGTAAAACTGGAAAAATTAGAATATCGTGCAAAACTTCATGTATTTCAGTAATTAAAATTAAAAGATGAAACTAATATATTTAGTAATATAACTATAAACATATGCATGATTTTTCAGAGGACTGACATTTCTGTGTTTAATAATAATAATAATAATAATAATACATTTTATTTCAGGGCGCCTTTCAAGACACCCAAGGACGCCTTACAGAGCAAATTTAAAACAGAACATTAATACTAGCCCAACAATAATATCATTTGTAAAAATCAAATTAATAAGTACAATCAAAAAAATTAAGTAAAATGAAATCCCGATGTTGAATAAGCTAATCTAAACAGATGAGTTTTAAGTTGAGATTTGAATTGAAGAAGAGAGTCTAGGTGACGAATGTGAGGTGGGAGAGAATTCCAAAGATGTGGAATGTTTAAAATTATTTTAAATTTTTTTTATTTCATGTAGCCTAACATTCTAATTTTCTGAGATTTTGAATGTTGGGGTTTTCATAAGCTGTAGTTAATCATCAAAATAATAACTTTTGCACGATATTCTAATTTTTCGAGTTTCACCTGCAGGGTCTATTTTAAGCCTTCACTTTGAAATTACATGCGTAATTTCTCACTGTCATCCATTGTCTGCAACACATTTCTTCTCCCTCTTCGTCTTTCTGCCATTTTCTCCTCTGCTAAAGAAACTCTTAAGCCTCTTAAAAGTCCTCGTCCGTGCTCCTAACAATTTTGACCTTAAGACCTCTTTTAAGGGTTAAGATGCTTTCTGAATTACTTTTTTCTTTACTAGGATTTTTTCTTTAATTTTAAGAGTAAACGCCCACATTTCTAACAATTTTCTTAAAATTGTGTCACTAGGAGCTACTCTTTGCATTAAGATTCTTTATGAATACGGGCCCAGGAGTTTTAATTTAATGCATCCTGAGAGTGTTTATTTGGTCCAGAAACAGTATAAATTATATATAAATTAGGCCATAAATGATGTTGAAAATATGTCCACAATGGCCACATTTGAACTAGTTTTTAACCTTGTACGAAGAGGGTCCATGAGGGTCAATATCGGACGTGCAGAACACGTCAAAAAAAGACGTCATAAAAACTTTCATTCTGGCTCCTCAGTGGACGTCTTTTCAACGTACGACTTTTGTGACAAAGACGTTGAAAAGACATCTTTTGGACATCGCTAACTGTAATGAAATTATGTTATTGAATTACAAAATGAATGTAATTGTATTTAGTTTTATTACTGAGGTAAAATGTGTAATTTAATTAGTTACTAATCAAATTAAAAGGAAATTGCTTTACGTTGATAAAGTAATCCAAATAAAGTAATCCAAACCACATTTATAATGGGTAACTTATAACAGTAAGCAATTACATTTCCAAAGTAACCTTCCTAATGCTGAAAGTATGTGAGATTCAACACATTCTTTCTGTTGTGTGACTGTGTGGAATTTCTTTGAATTGCCATGAATTTAATTCCACTTCCTGTCATTCCAATTCAAATTCAAATTCAACCTCCTGTGGGGCGGAGTCAATTCAATTCAAATTCCAATTCATGAATTGAATGGAGGGCAATTCTGAAATTCTGAATTTTGCACAAGCCTGTTTATGTCTAATAGTTTTAAATTTAATGACCATTAATGTATTAGTGCTTCTGTTGGCACAGATTTCTTTGATGACGAGCAGCTGTTTTTAATCCTGGAGTTTGAGTTTGGAGGGAGTGATCTAGAGAACATTAATGGAAAGGTACTCGCGCATAGGTTTCCATATTTATACAGGTTTGTCTATTCCAGGTATACCTTTGGGGTGAATTCAGGCCCCTTCACTTTAGTGACTGACCTCACTGATGCTTGGTATGGTTTAAAGGTACCCTGACATGAAATTTTCACTTTCTGAGGTTTTTTAACATTAATATTAGTTCCCCTAGCCTGTATTTGGTCCCCTCGTGCCTAGAATTTTCAATGGGTTTGTAAACCGAGCTTTGGCTATCTTTCTCTGCCTGTGAGAAAATGAGAGCTCAGACGCGCTGATCTTGAATCTCCTCCTTATGAAGTCATAAGGAGGAAAGGTTACCTCCCCTTTGCCCAGAGAATTTGGCTCGTCCATGAGAAAATGAGCTAGGAAGTACGAACGCGCGAGCGCGATTTGAGTTTTTCCTCGAGCGATATAATGGCTTGCAAACGAGCAACGCATGGCAGTTGATCAGTGTTCGGATGTACAAATGAACACAAAAGTATTTTTTAGTTCCTTCATCCGAGCCTCTGAAGAAACAATGGGTTCATTTTATTTTCTCTGGAAATGCGCCGACATAACTTACCAAAGTTTTGTATGGTCCAAACATTTCACCGACAAATGTTTCCTCAACTTGGGTCAATACAGATCTGGCCTCGATGAATGTCTGAAAATAAATGATCGAGCTACCAAGCAACAATTTCTGATGTGTAGCCTAATTGTTCAAGTTCAGACATGGAATCTTTCTCTCAAAATCGTTCAATACTGTTTATGCATCAGTAAGAAAATAAATAATTATGAAAATAATCTTACTTAAATTATGAACCAATTATATACAGAAAGCGGTCAAAGAACAATCTTTCCACACAGCGTGAGTTTATCTGGACAACTCGTTATGAAATCAATGACGCACGTTACACTGCACAATGAGGCTCTTATTGTATGTACATCATCGTGTTTGCATTGGTGAAAGCATTAGAGAGTGCTGTAACTGCGTTGCAATGATAAGATCTTCATTGTCGCGATCAACAGACTGTCATCTGCTCAATGCTCATCACGGCAACATTTTATGTGATGGAAATAGATCTAAATACTTTAACGAATCGTGAGAAGTTTTTAATCTCGATAGCTGTATTAGTAAAAACGTATATCTGTAGTAAAAGTATTCGAGAGAGTTTCACATGTAATACGTAGCTATTTCATACATATGCACGCATGTCAGCCAATCACAGCAGTGGCCGGTTACACTGAATCCCACAGCAGACACGCCCCTTCAAACAAAGTGTTCAAATAAGAGGCTAGAATCAGGCTAGGAAAAATGCCTTTATTTCTAAATTATGACTATTTTTGATTAAAAAACATACTAACATTATAAGGGCAACCCAGGAAACATTATAAAATAACCCAATGTTAGGGGACCTTTAACATGAATTGATTTTGAGTTATTTCACCAAAACAAATTAACATTGTTACTCATGTAACTTGCTTTAATTTTCGGAACACATGAAGATATTTTCAATGAAACCACTGAAAGTCCATTAAAAGGATAAAAAAGAAATTCATATGAATTGAGTAATTTAAACCAAATCTTTTGAAGAGACACAATAACTTTTGATCAACGGAAATATGCAGAGCACATCAAATATGGTAAACTGAAGTTAACCTTGCTTGATGCACGAGAACAAACCTCATTGGATCTTGCATAAGCTCAAATGTGCTTGAGTGAGGTATTAAAACAAACCTCATTGGTTCTCGCACATCAGTAAAGCATAGTTGAGCTTCCTTTTACCATATTTGATGTTTTCTTTGCATCTAAAGTCTTCATGTCTCTTCGGAGGACTTGCATTTAACCGTTTGTTTAATTTGGATTTAGGTTACAATATCTTTATGAATTTTGTGTTCAAAAAGTTTTGGTGGACTGGCATAAATCTCAGGTTTCATTAAAAATATCTTCATTGTGTTTTGAAGAACAACCAAAATCTTACGTTTTGTAATGGCTCAAGGATGAGTAAACAACAATTTTCCCTTAAGAATCACTGTAATATCTATACCTGTTAATTAGAAGCGATTGTTCCATATACTTTGAGCTATATTATTGTATCATTATGACAAATTAAAAGTTTGTTTGTGTGTACATTGCAGCTAACTTCCATGGCCCAGGCCAAGAGTGTTCTTCATCAAGTCACCGCATCTTTGGCTGTAGCTGAGCAAGCTCTGTGCTTTGAACACAGGTAACAAGTTTGAACAAGCTGAAATTTTAATTGTCAGCATATACAGAAAAGTGTATGCATCTAAGCTGATGTAAGTGGTGTGTTCTGATGTTTCAGAGATCTTCATTGGGGGAACATCCTGGTGAAGAATGTTAAGCACAAGCACAATGAGTTCATTCTGAATGGAACAGTGCATTCCATAGAGACTCGAGGGGTTCATGTCAATATTATTGACTACTCGCTCTCACGCCTGGAGATCGGTCAGTCCAATGCAGAACTCTTTCTCGAACTTCTTTTGGCACAAATATTTTTCAGTGTCATAAATTTAGTTTTTAAGGTGTTAGAGTTGCAAATCCCATGTTTATTAACTATTATCCAACATTCAATTAATTTAGCATGCCTAATTTAGTAGCCTTACTCTTAAAATGGTGACTTCAGAGGCCTTCCTTGACCTTCTCAACTGTAACTCATCTAACAATTAAAATCATACATTATTTTGAGATTCAATGAGCAGTTTGAATATTAAATTAGTCTTTAATTAACCTTTATTTTTATAAAAATGTTGATTTGCATTTGTAAAGCAAAAAAAATGATCAAAATAAACTTACATTTCCCGTAAATTAACTACAAATCAATATTTGGTCCCAAACTAGCTAGCCATTAGTAAAGGACAAATGCGACAATTTTATAACCAGCTTTGTACCGTTACAATGTTGGTACTGGTAGTATTTTTAAATGAACAATATTTTTTTTCTTCCAGTTACCTGCATGCTTTCTGACAAATAAACAATGTCTTGGTGACTGTAACATGGAGAGAGAGTACACATTTGTAGGATTATCCGTGAACGTACTACGGTCGTTGTAACAAAACAAAGCTGGTTGAAAATTTATGATTGCATCCTTTAAGAGAAAGTTTAATTTAGTCAAAATTAGCAACTTTTACTCTTGGTAGAAGAGTTGAAAATGTAGTAAAACTGATACACGTGAATGGGAAAATGTTTTAAATGCTTAAACACTTTTCTCTCTCTCAGATGGACTGACGGTGTCATGTGATATCTCGTCTGATGAAGAGTTGTTCATGGGACAGGGAGATTACCAATTTGAAGTCTACCGCCTAATGAAGAAAGAAAACAAGTGTGTGCCTCAGGCTCAGACAGAAAGATATTTTAAAATTCTTTCGTTCCAAATGAAGGATTTATGATTCTCATTGTTCTTTTTTCATTCTCTGTTTCTCAGTAACTGCTGGTCCATATATAATCCACATTCCAATGTGTTGTGGCTGCACTATCTGGCTGATAAGCTTTTAAATATGAGCTACAAGAACAAAGCCAAGTCCAACCAGCAGAGGACCCTGAAGAGTGCCCTTAAATCTTTCCAGTCAGAGATCCTGGATTATCCATCAGCTAAAGAAGCTCTTATGAACTGCACATTCTTTCAGTGAAACTTTTGTTTTAATTAACACAATATATATATATACCTGTATATTTAGATTTACCAGTCCAGGGCAAGTAAAATGTTCTATAAAAAGGATATTAAAAACAAATAAAGAAAATGGGCTATCATGCAATTTAAAAAACAAAAATATGTAATTTATTGATACTCATTAATTATCTTGAGATGGTTAGAGTTTTGGCATAGTATGGCGAAACCAGCTATTTTTGTTTAAGAGAAATCTCAACATTCCACACAATATTTCCAGCAATCCAAACTTGGCAGTTCATTTTATTAAATAATAGAGGTCCATGTAGGATTTGGTGCAGAACTGTTCATTTTTTTTTCTTTTAGACCTTGATACATCCATTTGCTGGGAGAGACCACACGTGAAGCATCAATGGAGGAAGCCTCTACACAGGAACATTCTCTTCTTTAATCTCTTTGATATGTCCACTTTATAACCTTAGTGTCCTGTTGTCTTTCATTTGTTTATGACCGAATGCATAATCTCTTTATTTTTGTAACAATTTAAGACATTGGGTCTGTGTGCTGCATTTTGTTGAACAGGATAATAGTGAGATGTGTCCTGTAGAAAAGCTTATTTGGTGTTTAGCTTGCAGTTGAGTGTAATTATGCAGAAAAGGAGACTTTGGTGATCCTGTTTTCAGTATGTTGGGACAAATACAGCCAAATGTTCAGTGGGACCTCAAAAAGAGAAATATTTGGTGAACCACTCCTGTTTTTGAGGGTCTTGTCCATCTGGCCCTGTTTCAATAACCCTCTGCTCAGCAGGAGTCCTGAAACACAAGCACAAGATTAGAACTAGAAATGTAGATATGACATCTTGGGAGGAAAAAAAAGGCTTTAACACTGAACCAGGAAAAGTTCTTTCTTTTTTAAATCAAGACTAGATTATAATGCATGCACCTAATTTTTACCATGCATGTATTTGGTAACACTTAACGCAAGTTAATGTACCGGTATTAACTAACAATGCAACAAATTTGTTACCGTGTTTATTATTGTCCGTTCACGTTAGTTAATAAAAATACAATAGATCATTGTTAGTTCATGTCAGCTCAGGTCCATTAAATAACTTAAGAATTGTATTTAAAAATTAACATGTATTTGTAAATGTTAAAATTAACATGATTAAGATTAATAATTACTTTACAAGTTTTTTTTACTGTAAGTTACTGCTGTTGTGTACTATACATTTTTGCCAATATACTGTAGTTAGCTATTCCATACTTTTATTTTATAACGCTAAGTTCACATTTTACTGTGGAAAAGTTTGATGCTGCTACTTGCATTGTACAAAAGGCATACAAATTAAATAGAGACTCTAAAACAAAGTATTTGATTATTTTGGCATTATATTTAGTCTATAGAGTCTATATTTATATTATAAGTTTTAATTTTAGTGTAAGTTTTGGTTACGCTATTTTAAGGTGATGTCACATTGTAAGTATTGAGTAATATTAATTAACTTCAAGTACTTACTATAGAGTTAGGGTTTGGTTTAGTTGTAATTATGCATAATCTACTGTTACTATGTACATGTCACCATTCAATAAAGTGTTACCTAAGTTTTAATGTTTTTAGCTTTATTTTGGTTGACAAAAATATTTTTTTATAGTTTTAGTTAATAATAACAGGTTTTGAATGGTTATTGGGTTTATTATGTCACAGACCTAGCTAACCTGAATTACACTAAAACATTTTTTTTAATGTTGTAGACAATTTCCATCCATGTTGTACATGCAATATGAGGTGTTTTTCCTTGCAATAGAAAAGGCACTACATACAGAGAATCTTTAAGTTTGAATAAAAGCAGCTGTTTAAGTATTCCATTCCTGTAGCTCAAACAGCAAGGCATGGTGCTAACAACGCTGAGATCATGAGTTCGATACCTGGTGAATGTAGAACTGATGTCGTATATTTTAAATGCAATGTAGGTCACTTTGGATCAATGAATCTACATATAATTGCATATTATTCATCATATTTATAGATTTGGCATTTTCATGAAATAGCCATTAATAATTCTCAATAAGAACAAACTTCATATGTTGAGATATGTATTAATCTACCTCAAAAAGACAAAAAGGTTTTTAAAAAGCAAAGGAGATTACGTTCAGGATTGGCTGGTTAGATCTAGGACTGCTGGTATGCGGGAGATTACCTGATGTGCTGGTTGTAGTTCATTTTAAGCTGGGGCTGATGTCGCACCTCTTGTGAAGGTGGGCGGCTGTGTCTGATAGAGGCTCTGTGCTCAGTATGAGGGGAGGTGGGGGTGAGTGTCCTTGTTAGGGGGGTCCCTCGCCCACTCTGTTCCACACTGGGTAATCCACGCTCAATAACTGGTGAGCATTTGGCTTTGGGTGACCCCCCATCATATGAGCAGAGGTTCGGGATGCTAGTTTCCTCAACCCCCTTTTTCTATATACAGAAGACAGATTAAATCCTGAGCTTCAATAAACATCCTCTCTCAGTTATTATATGATACTTTTTTTTTTAATTCAGTGTTGTGTGTGGTTTGGAGCAGTGTGTATGTGTGCTACCTTCATAGTAGGTGTGAGGGTTCCTGCTTGTGTCCTGGAGTCATAAGGCTTCAATATTTCATCGCTGCAGAGAGTTGGATGCTGGGATAGCTGGTGGAGGTCCTCCTGAAAATAGAAAGAGAAATGAATTCAAGAGAGATGAAGAGACACAAGAGTATGAGTATCCTGTGTCTCCCATGTGTACAAGCGTGTCTAACCACTAGACTTTTGATGAGTTGGTCTCTCTCGCTTAGCTTGTCCTGTAGTTTAGCAATGGTGTGCAGGTCTTCTACTCTTCTCTTTCCTCTTTCTTCCCTTTCTCTCAACCTACAAACATAAAATATTACAACATTTACAAAATATACAACATTAATATATTAAATATATGGCTTGAATACAACTGTGTTTTAGTAAAAAAAATATCAACAAAAAAAAGCTAGGATTTTGAGTAAAATATTTGGTCAAAATGTTTCAAGAATCATATCAAAATAGAAATTACACAAGACTAAAGGTGTAGCATTATTCTACTTTATTCTTCTCATTTTATGAATATTCACAAACATTATGTCTTAACTATGTGTTAAGTTTATACTTAAAATCCTATTTTATATTTTAATTTGGCAGTAAAACATTGTCATACTTTCATAAAGACTTGCATAAAATGACATTCTAATAAAGATCATATTAATAATTTGAACAGAACATTGTATCTGTATTAGTACTGTATTTGTACAAGTTATAGCAGCACTTTTTCACATCAGCAATAATGAGTCTGTAATGTGATACAGTGTTAGGCGTGATCAAATATAGTAAAATGTGTTAAATGGACAGGTACTACAATTTTATAGCTAAAATTATTATCAAATTAGCCATTATATTTAATAAATTAGCATTAAAGTTGCAGAGGATGTGTGAAACTTTGACAAATTCTGTAGAAAATCCTAGTCATGAGCCATCGTCATATATTGTCCTGCTTGGGTTAACTCTGTATGTAAGTGTGGTTTGCGTTTTGCATTATTGATGTGGGAGGAGTAGGTACTCTGTTTCCAAGGCAACTATGCGGGTCTGTAATCGTGTTTGGGCGGTGCTGAAGTCTGATATTATGGTCTGGATCTCCATTCTGTGCTCTCTCTTCACACTCTCCATGCTATTCCTGTGATCCGACCCATCCGCTTTACCAGCTGCATCTCGTTCCTCTGGGAAACTGCAAGTCAGATACAAATACATCATGATCACACATTTTCTGCTTTGAGCTATATCAGATATTAGATTTACGCGCCCCCTAAATATCACAAAAAAATGAAGTTGGTCATTTACGTTCAGGCATCCAAAAACGTGCAGGTGTTTGTGGGTAGAGCAGGTGCTCAGCTGGCAGATCTGCAAACTCTCATAACTGGCTGAGCCAACAATGATGTAAGTGTTACTACAGTACGTACCCTGCCTACAAACTTTATTTACAAGTCCTTCGAGTTTTGGAAACAGGATTAAATCCAGGTAATTTAATTCAGCTTCTTTATCTGCTATCACAATATGCTTTTGATGCAACAGCCAGTAGTTTTCAAATAAAATTAATTGAAATCAATTCAACATGGCATTTAATTAAATAATATCATGATATTTTAGATAGTAACAGGATAACGGATAGAAACTGCCCGGAGCCACTATGCAAAGTGACGTACACATCATCAAGATCTGTATGGAACAGTTTCAAATCCATTTTCAGTGGAAATGGGAATAAATAAGCAGTTCTTCACCAGAATAAGCAGCAATGTGGACAAGATTTTTTGTAGACAGGCAACAATCAGTTCTCATTACTGACTGCTGTGTGAGTAAGCTTGTGGTTATCTTATTATTGACCTCCTGTCTGTGTGCGTGTTTGAGGTCATCTTGTTACTGACCTTCTGTGTGTGATTTTGCTTGTTGTCATCTTGGTACTGACCTCTTGAGTTTATGATTGTGGTCATCTTGTTCCTCTCTTTGTGCACTCATTGCACTTATCCGTTCTTTCAGATCTTCGTTCTCTCTCTTTAGCTCCTGAACCTCGCTGCTCTTCTCATCCAGCTGTCTCTCTAGTGACTGTAAGCGGTTTTGCTGCTTCAGATCCTGAGAAGGAGACAGGGAGAGAGAGAAGTGATGCATCCCTTGAAACAGTGTAATGGTGTGTGTGTGTTTGGGTTGTGAGTGTACCTGCTGCAGGGCCATCATTTGTGTGTGCGTGTGTATTTCGTTCTGAAGGTCTTCGATCTGCTGCATGTGTCTCTGGGTGACCTGTCTCACCCACTCTGTGTGCTGCTGGGTTAGCTCTGCCTTCTGCTTGTCTACACACACACACGCACACGCACACACGATAGATACATTAGATCAGACATGCTTACAAAGGTGACCGTATGCGCCGTCTTTAGTCCTGCTCTACTTTAGGAGTCGTGGCACAAGATGGTGCTGTTGTGCAAAATGCAATGCATGATCATCAATTCATTTTAAGGAATAATATTATTTTTCACACAAACTTGTTTTTATAAACATTTCACATTACGACAGCAGTTTTGATGTTGTTGTTGTTTACAGGCACATCATTTTCTAATTAATATTCACACTCTGGTAAAGTGAGAGTGTAGAGCTATGGGAATATTATCAGCATAATATAAATAAACCTTTTAACAGATATCCTGCTTTTATTTTCTGCCTGCACTTTCCATTTATCATGCTCCATTTTAGTCCTTTAATTAACATTCATTTTCATTTCATGTCCCTAATGACAGCAGATAAGGCTAAAGGATGAGTTAGATAATATCTGTATAAAAAAATAAAATAAAACCTTTGATACAACAAAAATGTACATTAAAGTGTACATTTCAAGTTTATCATGGACTACCAAATCTTGACAAAAACTACACTGACAAAATTTACACATAATAAATTATTGCACATCTGTGCTTTTATTCATTGGTGAGCCATGCTAATTTAATTCTAATATGGTTCTTATTATCTGTATGTAGTGCAAAATATTTAGTATCTGTCATTTTGTTATATTTTGTTCATGTGAGTTGTGTTAGACAATATGCTCTGCCTTAGGAGGCCAGTGGTCCTCAACCTTTTTTGACTCCAACACCCCCCCCCCCCAAGTCCAGTGTCAAAGACAATATTTGAAGGCCCACAAAGACATTTCTGGTATTTCTGCTATGAAAACAGAGCTGCTCTTATTTTAATACTCCTATTCCACCTCATCCCAAAGGTGCTCTATGGGATTGAGATCTGGTGACTGTGGAGGCCAGTTGAGTATAGTGAATTCAGTGTCATGCTCAATTAATTAATTCAAATGAACGCTTAATACTAAAGTGTAGCAAGAAAATATGCCCTATATCATACACCAGCAGCCTGAACCGTTGATACAAGGCAGGATGGATCCCTACAATCTGAATGTTGCAGCAGGAATCAAGGCCCATCAGACCAGGGGACGTTTTTCCAATCTTTTCTAATCCAGTTTTGGGGAGTCAGTGCAAAAAACTGTAGCAGCAGTTTCCTGTTCTTAACTTACAGGAGTGGCATCCGGTTTGGTTTTCTGCTACTGTAGCCTATCTGCTTCAAGGTTTGACATGTTCAGAGATACTGCATACCTCGGCTGTAAATAGCAATTAAGTTACTGTTGCCTTTCTATCAGCTCAAACCAGTCAGGCCATTCTACTCTTGACGTCTGGCATCAATAAGGCATCTTTACCCACAGAACTGCCGCTTTCTCTTTTTCAGACCATTCTCTGTAAACTCTAGATATGATTGTGCGTAAAAATCCAAGTAGATCAGTTTCTGAAATACTCAGACCAGCCTGTTTGGCACAAACAACCATGCCACAATCAAAGTCACGACTGTCAGTCCAAATATATATATAAAGACTGTATTTTTACAAATTCGTTTCGTTCCATATGTGGGTTTGAAATCCTATTATTTCTTTCTTTGTGTCTTCTCACGGCATGTAAAATGTAAATGTCAGACGTTGTTATAGGAAACATGCTGAAATTGTGTTATGCTGTTTTGTTGCTAAGTGCCGGACGAACAGAAAATGACAATATAATGGAGACATGTTTTTAAAACCGGCGGAGACGACAGCGCAGAAAAAAGCTGTTGCATACTAGCCTCCTCTGGTTCTGCTGCTGCCTAATAAGACGCAGTAGTCCAGAGCGGTGACTACAAATGGCTGCGTCCGAAAAGTGATTAATGCTGCCTTAGGAAGACGCATTCCAAGGTCTGAAGGCATCAAGGCATGTCCGAATCCAATGTTAGCTTCACTTCATGTCTCCTGAGATACCTTCATCTGATCGTTTTTTGAAGGCAGCGAAGATGTATCCTTCACTGCCTTTGATATCCCACAATCCTGTGCTTTCCATTCTGTGACAGTTGAGCTAAAAAACTAAATATGGCGTCTGAAAGTTGAATGAGAACCAGAACCAGAGATTTAGGCCAATAGGCACTGTTTTGCTTGATGTAAAAAAGATTGTTCTTGTCCCTTTGGTGTGATAGACTCTCTCTTAGTAAGTTTTATACCAAAAATGTAACTTTGAGGTTTGGAAAAAACATTCTGTATGAGGTGTGATGGTTACCCAGTTGTAGTTTGTGCTGAGTGAGTAAGCGTTGTCTCTCTGACTGAAGTTCTTCATTGGCTTGTGTTTCCAGGGCCTGAACAGCACGCTGGTGATTTAACCTCTCCACACGCAACAACTCCTCCTCTCGTTCACGCCACCTCCACTTCTCCCTCTCCTCTTCCCTCTCTCCTGTAGCCTTTCCATCCCCCTCATCCTCATCTTCCTCTTTTACCACCTACAGTACACAGATACAAAGACAACATAAAATTAACAACATGAAGAGTTCTTTCCACAGTTGTATGTGTGTTCTGTCATAATTCCAATTGTTTTTGTCCATACAATATCAGTCAATGGGGTTCAAAACATCATTAGACCCCATTTACTTTGATTATACAAAAAAACATAGGCATTTTTCAAAACATCCTCTTTTGTGTTCCAATGAATGGAAACCCCTTTAACGTAAATCTCTGTTATAATAATGATGAAAATTATATTATTAATAATGAGAAATTAATATCCTGACATCACTAGTGTATACGCACGTAACGCACCTGTAACTGCTGCCTTATCAGTCTCTCTTTCTCCTGAATGGTGGAGTGAAGCTGAGATCTGAGTGAACTGTTCATATCTCTTGTCTTTTGGATCTCCTGCTTCATTCTTTCCATCTCTCCATTGGCGTAACGTCTCTCTCTCTCTCCTTCCAACTTCTCAGAGAGTGCTCTCCTCTCCTCCAACTACACACAGAGATGGAAAAATAATGTGTGTATGATGGGTCTGACTGTCTGAGGAAACGTCTCCGTTACATATGTAATGTAACCCTCGTTCCCTGAAGGAGGGAACGGAGACATAGTCGACGTGTCGACTAATTGGGATCACGCTTAGGGAGCCTGTCATCTTCAAGTACTGTTAAAACGAGCCAATGCACATTGGCGTGCGAGATCTGCATCTCACACTCTGCCCCGCCACGCGGGAATAAATACGGAAGTGGATCCACGCACCGTTTTCAACGAGCGAGTGTGTCGGTGTTCTTCTGGAAGACTCTACCAGTGCTGGTGGTTCTACAACGCGTGATCGCAAGCTTCACCGTGGGTGAGTTTACTCTTTTTCCCTGTTGACCTGAAGACCCAACTGGCTATGTAGAACTCGAAGGGTAGGATTTGTACGGAGACTTCGAACCCTCAAACGCAAAAACACAGGATAGCCTAAATTGCGGAGGATAGAGATCTGAAGTACGCGTCCTTCAGGTTGAACGCTGCAGACCAATCTCGGGGACGGAGCATTCGAAAATGCATCTTTTCGTTAGCAACTTGAACGGAGGCTTGTACAGTGCATCAAGAGTCGCAGGTCTGAGATTGGCCATAACCCACCACCTTTCTAGGGTATAACTAAGTACGAGCAATAGAAGTTCAATCGCATCCTTCGCCAGTAGGAGTGTAATGTCCTTGACAGGGTGTGTGCATGACAGGGCACATTCGCTCAACAACGAAATTTAATGAACAGCGCTAAACTTGGGCGGACACAAGGCGAACTGAATCGTACAGCCAAGTCTGATGGTATGGAGGAGCCGACTGGACAGGTTCGGAATCCCTTTCCAGGCCTCTCTGAACCGGGCCAGGGAACCAGAGGTACCACAGACGTACCCGGAGTGGGGCAGAAAGGTGGAGGACAGGGATCCGGCTCAGAAGGCTGGTGATACAAGAGGGGGCTGAGGGGTGCAAGGCTTTACAGGGTCACACCGCCAGTCTGGCCCTCTTGGGACCCTGCAACAGAGGAATTTGCTCTTTCTTTTGAGTCGGGTACCGCTGGACTCCGGGGAGCCAGTGGCGGAACAGTTACCATCTGAAGAGCTCGTTCCCCCATCCCTGGGTGGCCTGTGTCAGGGATGTTTGGCCTTACGATTGCCACCTGGATTGGCCTGGGTGGAGGCTGCTGCGGAGGCCCAGCAGGAGCGGTGGCAAGGGGACGCCCTCAGTGACTAGCAGGCGGAGGAACTGCCACCGGCGACGGGGTGGAGGGAGCAGCTTGGACGGCAGAGAACTGTTGGGCGCAGTTCCCCACCGCGTCGCCGAACTCCACTGGAGGGATAGCGCAACTCCGGGTACGTCTGTGCCGTCCACGACCTGGTAAGCTCTCCATGCACTTTGGGAATTAAAGGCACTGGGGCGGCGAGCTGAGAACTCGGCCCATCCCGAGATACCAATCATCCAACCGAGACTGTTCGGGACACGGTGGAGGATTCCACTCGAGCCTGACAGCCTCAGCGCCCATTTCAGCATGGCTGACATTTCTGGATCTGACCTGGGCTACGTTACACTCCCAGAGGGAGATAACGCAGCCGAGTCATCATTTCCAGAGGTCAGCTCACCCTCCAATGCTGCAATCTGCATCCAGTCCCCTGGAGGGGCCCCGAATGAAACGGCTGGCCGGTCCATTACAGAGGGACCAGCGCGCTCAACGGGAGTCTCCACCGGCTGCGGTGTGATAGAGGAGTGAGGGGCCCACAGGGATTGGTTACCAGGCGGGGAAGCCTCACTATGATCCTCTGATCACCCATCCCACACGGCGCCATAGCGGGGCGTGGTAATGGGGACTCCACCTTCATGCATGAAGGCGAATCTCGATCTCAACACCGCGATTGTCATGCTCTCGCAATGAGAACATGAACTAGCCACAAAAGCTGCTTCAGCGTGCTGAATATATATATATATATATATATATAATATATATATATATATATATATATATATTTTTTTTTTTTTTTTCAAACTTGTGATGCAACCATTGTGACCGTCAGAACGGGACAGGGAACGACCGCATCCAGAAACGCACGGATGGAATGACAAGACGCAAACGCACCCGTGTTGCTTTTTCAGGAAATGGGGCCGGTCACCAGTGCCGGAACACACAGGGGAATGACCGCTGCAACACTGAACTGAAACAGTGAAGCACTCACTTCTTTGCCCTCTAACCAACCGTCAACAAACACAGAAATTATGCTGTTAAAATAGCAGTTGAGAGCTCAGAAGCTTGCGATCACCGCGGCTTGTAGAACCACCAGCACTGGGAGATTCTTCCAGAAGAACACAGACACACTCGCTCGTTGAAAACTTCAACACTCTTCAGAGACATCGACACCGATTGGCTCCGAAGCGAAAGACAACTGGTGCATGCATCCACTTCCGTATTTGTACCCGCGGGGCGGAGTGCGAGATGCAGATCTCACACGCCAATGTGCATTGGCTCATTTTAACAGTACTCGAAGATGACAGGCTACCTAAGCGTGATCCCAATTAGTCGACACGCTGTATGTCGAACATGAGCGACTGAAAGGGAACTAACATTGTGTTACCTGTGTCTGCAGTTCTTCTACTCGGTGTTGCCACTGTTGGTTCAGCTTTCTGATCTCTTCTTCTCTTTCTCTCTTCAGTTCCACGATCTGATCAGAGAACTGCTTCTCAAACTGTAGCCTACACACACACACACACACACACACACACACACACACACACACACACACCACACACACACACACACACACACACACACACACACACACACACACACACACACACAACACACACACACACACACCTCTCTAATAAATAAAACTACACCCTTTACCAGTGGTGTAGTCCTAACAAAAAAGTGGTTTCCTATATTTTGAAGGTCCTTGCCATCAAACAGTTTTAAAAACCACTGATCTGTAGACAGCGCGTTCTGTCTTTTTCTCCTGCTCTCTCTCCCACACACAACGAGACATTGAAGTCATTTTTACCTGACACTGCTTAAGCGTGAGATTGTCTCCACTCCCTGACAAGCTTCCCTGACGAATGTTAACTACAGTAAGTTGTTAAGGGCAGGGAAAGGTAGAATGATAGAAGTGAAAATGCACAGATTACAACAAAGAATCGCGAGTTTCACAAAATATGGGGAAGCTACACAACCATAGACTGGACTTCTGGAGCATCTAAACAAGAGGGTATAGAGATACGTGCATATGGCTTCGACTACACCACTGCCCTTTTTACACAAGGATTTACACACAATGATACAGCCTTTCAAAAGTTTGGGGTCAGTAAGATTTTTATTTTGAAGGAAAATAATCTTCTATTTAGCAACTATGCATTAAATTGATCAAAAGTGAGAGTAAATACATTTGAAATTGTTACAAAAGATTTCTATTTCAAATAAATACTGTTCTTTAAAATGTTCTATTCATCGAATAATCCTGAAAAATGTATCACGGTTTTCATAAAAAATATAAATTACACCGGTGTGATTAGAATATTCTGTGTCACGTTAACAACTGCTAAATTCAAAGCTGCATTTGTTCTTTAGCAGGCACTGAGCCAGAGACAGACCCGTTTAAAGCTTCTCATATATCACAACTGTTCAGTGTTTTCAACCATATAATGTTTATTTTATGTTTCTGACATTTAAATACAGACAAGTACTAGCAAAAAATCTGTTTCATTTATAAAATAGGCCTATACACTGATGTCTGGAAGCGGCAATAATCCTTTAAAATAGCAATAATTTAACATGGTGTTTTATTGATATCATATATTCCACACATTGCGTAGGTAACTATAAAGTTTACTTTACTTTAATCTTAGAATATTGTTGGTACAAATACTGCCCCAAAGTTGTCAAATTTCTTAGCTTTGATGCTATACGTCACATAGCCTAGGCGATTCGTGCAGAACGATCGATTTTTCGCGTGTGGGTGGTTGGGGGAATCCGTCCAAAATGTAACAAAATATAAAACTTTAGCCTTCTGTTAAAATTACTTTTACTGATCGATCGATTCCAAAGAACAGCCGCTGATTCACAAAAAGCGCTGTGCAACACTGAGTTGCAGTTGCAGAAGTGCAGTAGCTTATATGCTTTAAATTCATTTGTTTCACATAATAAAAATTTATCAATTCAATATTTTAATTGACTGAAATGATCTCGTCTCATTGTCGTTCAGACGCACCTGATTCTCTCCTCTATACCATGATTGGACTGTTGTAGAATGTCTCTCTCTTGCTGTAGAGCAGAAATCTCTGCCTGTAACACGTCCTTCTGTGCAGCAAACTCCTCCTGTGGGACACATAAAAAGAAAGGTGGACAAGGATAGATGGATTAATGGATGGAAGGAAAGATCCATGGATTAAGGGAGAAAAAGAAGTAGACTGGATGCTAGGTGAATGTTGATGTCTTTCTTTTCTTTGGGCGGCACAGATCTGCTGAGATCAGCAGAACCTAGTGCTGCCATAAGGGATTTGCAGATCTGTGTGTGCTTGTGAGTATGTGTGATAGAGCTGTGCAGTAATGGAAAGGGACATCACTGACACTTTGTCCTCATGTCAGATGGAAGTGTGTGTTGAGCAAACTGGAGCGAGAACCTGTATTTGCTGCATACTCCTGTGCAGGTTTTCCAGTTCTTCTTTTACTCGTACACATTCCAGGCCATATGCTGACTGCTGCTCCACCTCTGTGCACTCCTTCTCTCTCTCTTTTGCCCTTTCCTCCTCCTCTTCTCTTTCTTTCTCCAGCATTTGAATCACCCCCTGCACTTTCGCCATCTGCAAGCCAAGAAAACTCAGATCAGGAAACATCCGTAAGAACCATTTGAGCATGTGGAAACCACTCAGGTGTGATATAAAATTCATGTGAGCCATACAAAGATAATAAAATTCAGTTAGAATAGAATAATAGAATCTTTATCTAGAGCAACACGGGGTCAAGAGTCTTTCACAAGAGAATAAAATGGGGATTGTTATAGGGTGAATTTCAATCTGATTTCTAGTTCAGCTGTAAGAGTAAATTGGTTTCCCACTACACTCAATTACGAGTTGTCGCAAAAATAAATGTATAAAGACAAATTTTTTTTCTGTGATTTGTAATTATCTTATATTACTATAAAAAAGTTTGGGGTCCATAAGATTTTCTCTTTTTTTTTTAAGACATTTTTTTATTTATTTAACAAGGATGCATGTAATTGATTGATGTTATAATGTATTTTTATATCAAACAAATGCTTTTCTTTTGTCCTTGAAAGGACCCATAAAACAGTTTCTGTGATAATATTCTTTTTTTAAATTGAGCAGCAAATCAACATATTAGAATGATTTCTGAATGATCATATGACACTGAAGACTGGAGTAATGATGCTAAAAATATTTTTTTTTCAGGAAAGAAAATCCTTTGCCATCACAGCAATAAATTACATTTTAAAATAAATTTAAATAGAAAATAGTTAATTTAAACTGTAAACATATTACACAATATTATTATTTTAGTGTATTTTGAACAAATAAACTTGTAGAAATAAGAGACTTCTTTCAAACATCAAACATTTATTGAGTCATCTGTGTGTAGCAGTGATTCTTAGTTAGTGGGTCATGTCCCATTCTTGGGGTTGTGGATTGCAGGTCCAACAGAAGTGACCCACCAGTTAAACAACCAATGTTGAAGCGATTGAAACAGGAGGACATAAATTGAGAATTGTTAGTTCATTTCTAATAAAACAATTGCTTATGAGGATAACTTATAATCACATTAATGTCAGCAGTTCAGCAGTACTGTCACACTGTGTTCTTCATTCTCAAAGTTTTGCCAGAGTGACAGCATAGTGTCACAGTGTGAATTAGATTACCAGCCTTTCAGTCCTGTTAATTTGCTCACAAAGTTAACATTTGTGAAATGGCTTTCAGGATTCATAAATCACTTTGCAGGTGCAATTTAATCTGCACAAGTCTATGGCAGTCCGTAGAACCATATGGTAAAATGTTTTCACACAGATAGAGGACAGTCTGAACATTAACCAAAGCAATTTTGGAGTCTAACTCCAAAATTGGAGTTCATCTAGCACCACCAACTGTCCAAATTTGCACTCATGTATCTTTTTAACCTTAAGGGCTAGAAACAAAACAGTTTTTTTCCTGATGATTCAATTGTACCCTATGATCTCATTACCATCATGAATTTTAAATTTTTTCCAACAAACCTACTTTTTAGAACATAGCGTTTGTTTGATTTTCATGAAAATTTAACCAGGGCTGCGTTCAGCGCCGACAAAACGTTGCAGAACGTTTTTTAAACAGAAACGGTGACGCGTTGAACGCACTGTTGTGATGACGCAAGAGATGCAACTACGGCAGCTGAGAAGGCTTTTTGTGTTCTTTGTGAAGAATTTTCGGAGCCTGATGAAGTCAGTATAAATATGTGTTAAATACTACAAAATATGCCGATGTTACAGTTACTGCACTTGCTGCACAGAACACAAGAGAACATCTCAATCGAGTGAAGGGATTTGTGGAAACTTAAATGGAAGCACATCTTACCTAATAAAGACTAAAACACATCTATTTAGCCTCACATACTGACTTTATTTGTTGTTCATACTGTTTTATTAATAACCTGTATTTTCTTTCTCATTTTTAGGAAAAGCACTTTACATGCATTGTTTTTTTTTTATTCCAAATGTCATACACTTGCAATGAAACTAAAAATCTAAACAACTACATCATTATGTTGATATCCTAGATTTTTACAATAAAACTTATGACAAACATGTCTTCTAATATCCTCAGTTGTTGCGTAGCGAACACATTTGTAAATTACTTCCATTGTGAGAGTCACTTTAATACCGCGTGCTTTATATACATGTTGCTGCTGATTGGACTGCAGTTCTGACACGCCCACCAAACAAGAGAAAACGCATCTCAAACCCCGTTGCACACCGGTGCAAGCCGTTTCCAGGAAACATGACGTTCAACCCGGAAACCGTAGCAAAACGTTGCGCAACGTTGTGATCTTGAACTTGCCCCAGATCATCTTTCAGTTTGTATTTTGATTGGTTCCTGTTCTCCTTTGTTCTTTTCCCGCCACTCCTTCGTATCCATGGTTACTGTCATTATCAGTTCAGTTGTGTCACCCGTTTAGTCATCATCGTAATCTGTATCACCTATGTCCTATTAATCAGTGTCATCTGTGTTTGTATTTTAGTTCCATCTGTTCAGTCAGTGTTTGTCCGATCTCTGTTATATTTATTGTGTGTTACTGCCTGTTCTGCTGTCCTGTGTTTAATTACCATAAAACCTTCGTTTTGGAAAATATCCTTGTCTCCGTCTGCCTTTCTGCAACCAACCGTGACAGAAGATTGTACCAGTCAGTATGGATGACATTTTTGTCTCCATAGCTCAAGAAAGCACGGTATTTTTCTCCTTTGTGGAGAATTTTGTTCGTCGAGCCGTCATTAGCCCCCTCGATGATGAAACCCTCAAGCCGCTTTTCTGGATCGGGGCCAATTTCCACCAGGCCATCGACCTCCCAGCATTGCGTCCCAATCCAGAGAACAAACACCATCACCAGCAGCCGCCGAGATCACCCTTCTAGAGTCTCGTCCCGTCGAGACCACCCTTCTAGAACTTCACGTCAGTCCTGCCGATCCATAGTTCACGTCATGTTCACTGTTCACGTCATGCCTGCCGAGCCAGAGACTGTTTACGCCAGGTCAGCCATGCCGGTGTATTCGGACAAGATGGCCGCTGCGCCTGAGTGCGAGCCCTCGGCAAAGATGGCCGCCGCCTTGCCGCCAGAGCCCTCAGTAAAATGACCGCCAGCTCGCCACCAGAGCCCTCAGCAAAGATGACCACCGCCTGAGTCCTCAGCCACGATGACCGCCGCCAAGTCAGAGCCTGTTCATGTCCCAAGACCTGTGTCTGTCCCCGAACCTGAATCTGTCCACGAGCCTGAATCTATCCCCGAGCCTCTCTCACCCACCTCCTCCCATCATCCCTTCCTCAACCACGCTGTAGCCACCCCACATGCCACCTTCAGTGAAGTGAGCTTGCGGGTCTACCAGCGTTCAGCTCTAGCATGGTCGGTGGATCCCCGGTCTCCACCTCCGGCCTTCGCGACCAGGACTCCACCTCGGCCCGTCGGTCCGTCATATCAACCTAGCCTCCCTACGCTGGAGGATGGCACGCTTGAGGTCCTCATAGACCATGAGATTCTGGACTGGCAGTTGGTGTGCGACCACCTGTGCCTCTCCGGACAGCAGAGGGATGAGCCACATTGGCCAGTCCGTGGGGAGCCATCCCCGGGCCTCGGCAGACCTCTCAAACAGATCCAGGAAGGTTTTCGGATCGTCCTGGGGCCCATTTTATTGAGAGGTAGGGGCAGGGCCGAGGCTGCAGCTGGAGAGGGGACGGACTGAATCTCCCGGTCTATCCAGCTCCAGAACACCTTGCGGTCTTCCTGCTGGCCTCGGAGGAGCATCTCGAAGCGCTGGTCCTGCTCCTCCTTTACGGCCAGCGGGGCTCAATGTTGTACTTGGTGTAGACCCGCGAGCGATTGAATGATGTCCGCAAATGGCGTTCCTGGCGGGGTCTGCATGATGGCAGCGGCGATCTTCTTCCTTCCCGGGTTTCGGCACCAGTGTGAGGAGGTTCAGTGTGTGTGGAAGGTAGGAGACAGGGGTCGGCGTGACTGGGACTCGCGATTTATTAAAATGAAAAGAAAAACCAAAAGAGAGGCGCACACAAGCGCATTCACGTGCCACTTCAGTGACACAGCAGAACATTAAACAAAGACAGCACGAACAGCGATTACAGGCGTTTCCAGTCGGCAGCAGCACACGACTTCCCAGTCCAACTCTCTTTCTCGTTCTATCGTTCCCGCCAGCTTTTATGCGGTCTGTCCACGCCAATTACTACAATCAGACACAGGTGTCCATTATCTCCACTTAACCTACTTACTCACTGCTCAGCTCCCTCCTCTCTCTACCGCTACAGATTTCGCAAGACCACGCCCCCCTCGCCACACTCCGTTATATTTAGTGTGTGTTGCTGCCTGTTCTGCTGTCCTGTTTAATTACCGTTAAACCTTCGTTTTGAAAAATATCCTTGTCTGCCTTCCTGCAACCACCCGTGATGACACAGACCATGCCAACAAAAGCACATGGAATTCTAGTTGATTAGTCAAACTGTTTTTAAATAACTTTCAAACAAATTTTAGGAAGAGCACGCCAAAGTGAATGTGAAGCTATTTCTTTGAAACGCTTAAACGTATTCAGACCAAACTTATGACAACCATGTTTCGGCACAGTGCCACCCAGTGGTAGCTGGCCAATAAAGAGCGCTAGGGTGCCACTCTCCCTGAACCACACACACATAATAATTATTATTATAAATTAATATGTATATGATATGAAAAACAATCATCTGTGCAAAATATATGTCTTTCCCTATATGTCTTCTCTGGCTGTTTGCATGTCTCAAGTTCAACTCTGGGGGGATGGAGAAAAAGCCCACAGGAGGCAGGTCTGTGAAAGCAGTTTAGCCGATTCACGATTTAAACATATTCAAGATAAGACAAAAAATGTAGCCAATCAACATCCTCAAATATATTCTGAAAAGGGTGATTATTAATAGCAAATTTGCAATTGTTTAATACAAGCAATTTAAGGACTGTGTTTAAAGGTAGTAAAATGTCACAGGCAAAGGTCTGGGAAGATGTGGTGACATAAAAGGCAAAATTAAACATTGATTTATTGAAACAAACAGTCAGGCATCCTAGCATTGGATTTGTTTAAGGACTGTCAATTGTGGGATTTGAACCTACAACCTTTTGGTAACCAACTTAGATCATTAATCTCTAGGATACCACCGCTAGAATCCAGACATTTGACATGACTTGACAAATGGATTTCTGATATATAGCAGAAACTTTGATGAGGCTTGCTTCTCTGCGACACAGACTGAAACAACAGTCTCATTCCAAGCTATCACTTATCAAGTGGTTTATTAAGGCCCTCTGCCTTGGGCACTGCAAATGTTCTTTTTGTTTTCTCATTTATCATGGTCATGTGGAGTGCTCTGGGCCTCTTAGTCTGTCTCTGTGTATTTAAGCAGAAGGACTGTTCCCTTTGCCTGAGCCTCAAACCACTTTGAAAGAGCTTGAAATGTATATAGTTCAAGTTATTTGTGGTGACCCGAATCATTAGTAGGTCACCAATATTATGCAAACATATCTAAGACTGTTTTGGTTTTTGAGAGGATAAAAGAAAAAGGGACAAAAATGTTCTGTGTTAATCTTTGTAATAATTTACCTCTGTTTTGGACAGCTGTAGTTGGTTGCGTAGGTCGTCCCTCTCTGTCTCTAAAGCCTTTCTCTCTTCTTCTTCGGTTTGCATCTGCTCCTCAGCCTGCATTCAAATCAACACAATAAAAAACTATTATCTCATTATTTCATAATTAACAAACATATCAGATCATGCATCATATCTTTTAAATACTACATTTATTAGTTACTTGTTCTGTTTTAAAGGGGGCAAATAGTCCACATATGTGTCTACATCAAAATGTTTCCTTCCCTGAAGTCCACTTAACCATGTTAGTCATTTACATTTATGCATTTGGTAGAAGCTTTCAACCAAAATGACTAACATTGCATTTAAGTTATATATTTTTCTCAGTTCATGCAATCCCTGGAAGTACTGCACTACTGCACTATTGTGTACTACTGTTTCGGCTAAAGAAACACTTGTACACAATTAGGAACTTTATACAAAAACACTTTCTTGTAACAAAATTATAATAATATAGAATTAAATGAATATTACCAAACCATTTTCCACTTTCTCTAACTCTTAGAATTAGTTCTCCCAAAATGAATATTTATTTCATGTCATTCTAAACCTTCTTTCTTTCTTCTGCGGAACACATAAGGAGATGTTTCTCTTTTCCAGAAAGTTGAATGTTGAAAAAGTTGCTCTTTTCCATAAAACAAAAGACAACTTAAATGTCAGTCTATGGCTTCAGATAACTCAGAATATAGTGCATGAGTTTTATGGACTTGTGCTGTTTTTATTGTGCTTTTCTTTTCTTTTCTTTTCGGAGCTCGAAAGCCCCTGGTTCTCATCCACTTTAATTACATGAAACAGAGCAGTGTGTTTCATGGAAGAAATAAAGTCATGTGGGAATGACATGATAGTGAATATTGAAATAAGTTTTATTTACGAGTCAACTAAACCTTTAAATATAAGCGTTTTTTAGTTTCTGTACCTTTAAGAGTTTTTATGCAACTGACTTGTTATGATTGATGGCTAATCGCTGTTCATAAGGATGGGCCAAGTTTTTGAACGCTGAATATGCGTCATATGTTAATGTGGTTCTGATTTTGAAATGACCCATTTTTGCAGCTTAGTTTACACAATTTGTCTAAATGGACTGGGTTTGGAGCTTTGCATTATGAATAATGATTTATGTCTTTATACACAGCAACAACGGAAATTATTTTGATGTCCCCTGTAACAGTAAAGACACTAGTATAAAAAGACAGATTATGTCTCCTTCCTATCCTATATTTGTCAATCTTTTAGTCACCTTTTTTATTGGAAAAATTTATGTAAACACATTGGCATTTAAATATCGCAAACAATATAATTGGCATTATATTGCCAAACAATATACAATCAACATCAAATTGAGAATCAGACCAGAAGTCAGTACTGATAGCCAGCCCTTCACACTAGCAGCAACAGGAGCAAATGGGAAGGTATGAAATTATTCCCAAAGCTCATGCATCAAGATTTCTGTCATGAAAAGTTTCCATGATAACAGCAGCTAAAACCTGTTGCTATACCTGCTGTGTCTTCTTCTTCTCTGCATCTAGCATCGCGTGCGCATGCCGCAGCTCACTGGCATGTTTGCGTATCACTTCTTCCAGTGCTTTCCGAAGCTGTTCTTTAAGCCTTACTTTCTCTTCTTCCATCTTCTGCTGCACCTGTTTCTTCTCTTCTTCCAGCTCCTGTCTGTCATTCTTTCTTTCATTCTCCACCTCCTGCTGAAGGCGTCTGATCTCCTCAGTGTGAGCACGCTGCAGCTCCAGACGCATAGAGGATAGAGCATCTGCATGCTGAAACCCACACACAACACTTAATGATTTAAAACTGTAATCCTGTAGTTTCAAAAGAATTACAAAAAAAGAGGTGTCAGTTTTGATGTTTTAAGATGTTCTAAGGGTTTGGCTGTTTCTGTGCATACTAACTAATGCTTTTAAAACAACATTTTAAAGTGCGTTTGATGGAGAGCCTGTGGAGTAGTTCTTATGTAATGTTTAAAATATAAGGTGGGGTTCTCTGTTTTATTTCCTGTAAGGAAAGGCTTGTAAGGCAGCGCAAAACTGAAGGGGACTGCTCATTTAAACTATTTATGGAAATGTTTGTGCAAATCTATGTTGGTTTTATCCATTCTAATTTATTGTACTTGCTGATTTGTTTTAACTCTTGTTCTTAAAGGGTTAGTTAACCCAAAAAAGAAAATGATCCCATAATTTACTCACCCTGTAGCCATCCAAGGAGTATGACTTTCTTCAGCCAAACACAATCACAAGAGTTACATTAAAAATATATTAAAAAATATCCTGGCTCTTCAAGCTTTATAATGGGCGTGAATAGAGTTTTTGGAGATCCAAAAAGCGCATCCATTCATCATAAAAGTAATCCATACGGCTCCAGGGGGTTAATAAAGGCCTCTGAAATGAAGCGATATGTTTTTGTAAGAAAAATATCCATATTTCTAACTTTATAAACTATAATCACTGGCTTCTGGTAATGGCTGTAAGCGATTCAAGTTTCGGCCGAAGTGTGACCTCTGACCCGACTTATGACATTGTAGGAGTAGCGTAAGCTAAGGTAAGAGTAGATGCCTCTCGCGGTTCAAACAATAGGGCTGGGCAACAATCTCAAGCTCCTGCGTCATTTTTTTTTTTAAATCTAGTTTTAGACTTCTAATTTGTGACCGGTGTTTTGTTTTGCTCTATCCTCTGCACTTCCACATTCGTCAATACGTCATCCGTCAGGTCAGATGTCACTCTTCCGCCGGAACTAGACTCACGTACGGCCGTTACCGAAAGCCAGTGATTATAGGTTATAAAGTTATAAATATGGATACTCGCTTCGTTTCAGAAGGCCTTTATTAACCCCACAGAGCCATATGGATTACTTTTTTACAGCTAGGATGGCACCTAAAAATGTCCTTTGTAAATGCTTTACCAGGCACAAATAGTCCTCACTTTAGATGAGCTCACAAAAATAGTTAACTGACAACAACTAAATGTTTTATAACTACCTGAATTAATCATGAATCACAGTAGGAGTACGTGTTAATAAAGCATTTATTAACACACTGGGTAACTATTACTATATGTCTAAATAATAAGATGTATAAATATAAAATTTAACTCATTTATTAATCATTTACTTGCACTTTCTAAATTATCTTTAACTATTTACTAATGCTAAACTAACGATTCATAGCATGCAGTTAGTATAAAGTGTTACCCTTTTATCTTTTTTATAAAACAATTTAGTTCTTTTTATATTTCTAATTAGATTTAATTTATTTTTTATTTCAGTTTTAGTCATTTTAGTACTTCATCTTATTTCAGTTAGTTTCCAAGGCAATATTTCAAATTTTTGCTAAAGTTTTTCATCTAATATATATATATATATATATATATATATAATATATATATATATATATATATATATATATATATATATATATATATATATATATATATATATATATTTTTTTTTTTCTTCTATTACTGAAAATGATTTTTAACAGTTTTAGTTTTAGTTAACATTATCAACATTGCTGACACGCCCACAAACCTGAGTTTCCCCACTTGCAATTATGACACTTGGTGCATTCAACTCATAAATATAATCTTTCCAACATGACTTGAATGCTACATTAAAAGCGTGTGGGCATGGCTTGCCTGTTTGAGCATGCGGGCGTGGTCATTAGATCGGCCGCTGTTCTGAAGCTCCAGCTCTTTGTTTCGAATCTTGAGACGACTGAGTTGAGACCTCATCTCTTCCACTTCAGCAGAAACCCTCACCTGAGATGAACTCTGACTCATTAACTCCTCTGCAGAAATGAGAAAGA
This sequence comes from Chrosomus eos, assembly GCA_036326025.1. Taxonomy (NCBI): domain Eukaryota; kingdom Metazoa; phylum Chordata; class Actinopteri; order Cypriniformes; family Leuciscidae; genus Chrosomus; species Chrosomus eos. Next base: position 33,964,503 of record CM070819.1, on the reverse strand, counting down.
TGATGATTAGATCAAAGGAAGCAGAACAATCAGTGAACAAGCTTGTAATCACAACAGTCATATGACAAAGACAATAATTTCAGTAGAGATGAAAAAAAAATCAACAATAGAACAATTAACATCAAACAGACTGTAAACAATGAGTGCTGACAGGAAACTATCAGCTTATTTAATACTTAAATGCAGTAGACGTTTTTTACGATAATTAAGGCTGTTAACTTAATGTTAAATTAGTACAATTAATTATATATAAAATAATGCATTAAACATTATGCATTTAATCATGCAATGTAATCCCATGTTTAATTTCTGTAAAAATGGATTACCCTACACTCAGAGCAATTCAAGGTTGAAGTACCACAATTATGCTTTTGCTTTGATTCGTGAGATGCAGACAGACGCAGCGCAAATAGAATGGAACAGAATTCTCAGAACTAGAGATACATTTTTCAAATTTGAACTTGACAGCGAAAACCTCTGAAAAAAGGGATGTGACACAACATGCAAAGAGGCCATCTGATACAAGTCTACATAAACCAACAACTATAAAACAATACTGACAAAACACTGAAAATGCTTCTTGTGTGAAAGTCACATACGGTAAGTTTACCTTAGACAGACTTTAAAATGATTGTCTGTGGACTGTAAACTTCTGTTTAATTATATGGAAATTAAACAAACCTATAGATATACTAACTTTGTAACGCATGTTTTTATATAGACTATTTAATGAGTTACTAGGATGTCTTTAAAATATCTTTATTTAGTGGCAGTAAATACTGATTTAAGTAATTAATTTGATAATAATTATTCAGCATATGGAAATAATTTGATCAATAATGATAAGAAAATAGATACACAACATGCCTTCCACTGTGCATGTGTACCTGACTTGCTCTGTAGCTCATTCTCTTGCAATAATAAGCGTTCTTTGGCAACAGCTAACTCCTCCTCTGCTTTCTTTGCTACAACCTCAGCCTCAGCCACCCGGCGTCGCCCATCCTCCAACTGCTCCTCCATGTCCTGGAAGAGAAATGAATAAGCATAACTATTACAACTGCTTATAATTAGGTTTAGAGAATGGGTTAGGGGAAATCCCTAACCCGAAGTATTAACTTTCAATGTATTACTTGTACTGTTTGTGATATGGACATGAATGATACTTCAAATCATGAGGCTCGTTGAGGAAAAAATATATAACTTGCACTGAAGGTAGCACCAAAGCCATATGTAAGGGCCAGATTTATTAAACATTCTTAAGAATAACATTATTATTAACTGCTATTTTCTTTTTTTTAACTTAAGAATAAAGTTAAGAATATTTTGTGCACCCAATTTTTTTTAGAGTGCTCTTATCTTTATTCTTAAGATTTTCTTACACCCCAATGCAAGAATTATAGTTAAAACTTCCGTTAAACTACAAGCAATCAGCGAAAGGCAATAATAAGCATTTTCAAAAACTGGGTACAATGAGATGATATTATTCTACTCACCCTTCAACCATCGAAATTTAAAAGGAAATATTTAAAAGTGATTTCTCTCATTTTGAGAGATTTACCTGCCTAGTAAACACTATATGGCTTATTTCTGGAGTATATTATTTTGGGTTTTTTGAGATATTTTGTAATTAACTTGATTTAGTCATACACATTTATATATTTGCTATTGTAATTAGGTCTTTCTTTCATTTCATAATTAGTTTATTTTTTCTTTGTTGTTCAGTTGGAGGCTTTAAATAAGCCCCTTTTGGGTTTTCTGCCTCTCCCTGCACAGTATATGGATTGTACTTTCTTGTTTTTATTGTATATATTTTATATTCGTGCAAAACAAATAAACTAAAAACGTAAGTATTTGGGAGAAAAACAAGAGATTCTTAGTGCATTCTAGTGAATTATTGATGGGATATCGTAAATTAAATCGGGAGAGCAGCAGAAAACGACCGCTGAAGCTGCACTCTCCGCCACCCTGCGGACTCGACTGGCCAGCTTCGCCGACGACGACCCTGGCTCAGGCCGAGCAAGAAGCGCCACGGTCAAAGAATGCCAGGGCGTACAGATGTGAGCGAGCACATGCCACCCCAGTCCCCGAGTGCCTTGCTCTCACCCAGAGAAACCACCTCGCTGGTCCTGTTTACACAGGCAGGCCAGCGCCCCTCTAAGCGAGTGGCCGGTCTCGTCTCTTTTAGGGGATTGGATGAGGAGGAAGAGTCTTTCAGAGCCTGACAGCCTTTCCCTTGCTGTATCTGAATGCGAGGGATGGATGGGCTCCATGACCGACCCCGCACCCTCAACACAAGCCAGCGCCAGTGGCATGAGAGCCAGCCTTGACTCTGAACTTCTCTGCATGCTAACTAAGGCCGTTGAAGACCTCGGGCTCGATTGGTCTTCGCCCAAGGAACCCACGCAAAGCAGGCTGGACGAATGGTTCCTGCAAGGGCGTAGACAGGCCCCTCAGCAGAGACGCGCCCCTCTCTTTCCTGAGGTACACGACGAGCTAATGGAGTCGTGGAAAGCGCCGCATTCAGCTCATCTCAAACCCTCCACCTCCTCAACATTCTCGAATATCGACGGCGCTGTGGAGAAAGGCTATGAGAAAATTCCCCCCCTTGAAGAGACAGTGTCCTCCAGGTTTTTCAAGCCAAACTTCTCCGCTCTATGGGTGAGTCTGGACCTGACCCGTAAGCTTTCAGGGACCTGCGCAGTGCCACAGACCTAGCTCTGTGCGCCACTAAATCTACTGCCCAGGCGATTGGTAGAAACATGGCGAACTTGACGGTGCTAGAGCGACATCTCTGGTTGAAATTAACAGAGATGAAGGATGCAGACAGGGCCACCTTCCCAGAGTCCCCTATCTCCAACACCGGCCTGTTCGGCCCAGCGGTAAGTGGTTTCTCGGAGCGTTTCACCGAGGCACAGAAAGCATTGCAGCCACAAGAAAGCGCCGTTCTCTCAGCCAGCACCGCCGGTCTCTCAGCCCCGCCCAGCGGGCTGAAGTCCGTCACCGTTCTCGTTCAGCGAAACGACAGTAGTTCCCAGACCGCAGGGGAACCAGACCCAAGATTGTGTTAGAACCCAAGCCTCGAAAGCCTTCCTAGCCCGAATAAAAGGTAGGAAAAGAGAGTGGTTGAGCCCCGCCGTGGCCAGACCACCCTCCAAAAAGCCTTTTACACAACTCCCAGTCCCCTCTTTAGTTAAGGCGGCTGGAAATGCCTACATTGCAGTCAACTAGTCTGTGTTAAAACATGCACGCCTGCAAACAAATGCTGCTTTAACGGCGACGCAAATACAAAAGAGCACTTTTCTGTCTGTTCTCCCTCCGGTTCGTGCTGGAGGTGTAATAAATGTAGGATGTGTGCCCACAATAAAGTATGCACTCCTGCACATAAGCACTGTTCCCAAAGTATCAGTTCTCCCTCCAGCTCATGCTGGAACTGTAATAAATGCAGGCTGTGTGCCCACTATGAAGTACGCACCCCTGCACATAAGCACCCACAGTATCACAAAACAGGTGGGCGGCCATTCAACCCCTAGCAATGCGGGCCAAGGCCTAGGAAGCCATCCCTGGAATATCAGAATGGGTGTTGAACATAATTAAACGAGGCTACTCGCTACAGTTTGCTCGCAGACCCCTGTGCTTTCTAGCTGTGGTCGAGACATCGGTGAGAAGCGACGTGGCTGACGCACCGAAGTGTCAAAAATGTTGGTGAAAGGGTCTGTAGAGCCAGTCCCTTTATTACTAAGCAAGTCGGGCTTTTACATTCGCTATTTCCTCGTTCCAAAGAAAGATGGCGGCCTTAGGCCCATCTTAGATCTCAGACACCTGAACAAAGCGCTTATGACGCGCCAGTTCAGAATGCTGACAGCCAAACAAATCCTCAGATTTGCCCAGGGGATTGATTTTTCTCAGTGGATCTGAAAGATGCTTATTTTTTTACATTCAGATAACACAATATCACAGGCCATTCTTGAGATTCGCCTTCGAGGGGCAGACTTATCAGTACACAGTCCTACTATTCGGTCTATCCCTAGCACCCCGTATGTTACGAAGTGCATGGACACAGCCCTCACCCCCCTGAGACAACGGTGTTGAACTACCTCAATGATTGGCTGGTTATAGCCCAATCGGAGGCGCAGTTAATAACTCACAGATCCTGGCTCCTCAGCCAACTAGAATGCCTAGGTCTCAGGATCACTACTTCAAAAAGCGTACTGTCTCCCAGCCAGAGTATATCTTTTCTGGGGACAGTCATAAATTCTATATAGATGAGAGTGCAGCTTACGTCAGAGCGCGCGCTCACCATCCAGCCTCTAGCGGCATCATTCAGTGTAGGCACACCTCTCAAGAGATTTCAGAGGATGTTAGGCCTCGTGGCCTCAGCATCATCAGTACTCCAGCTGGGTCTACTGTATATGCGTCCCCTCCAGCGCTGGTTAAAACCCCGTGTACCGGCTCATGCGTGGCGATCTGGCCACTTACGCATCAAAGTGAACCACGGCTGTGTCAGAGCCATGGCTCCTTGGAAAGCAGCCGACTGGTATCAGTCCAGCCTGAGTATGGGCGTGATTTCGAAGAGGAAAGTGATCTCGACAGATGCTTCCAACCGATGTTGAGGGGCACTATACGAGGGCAGACCCATCTCTGTCTAGACCCATGTCTAGACCCATCTCATAAACTGTCTAGAGATGAGAGCGGTCGCTCAATCACTAAAAGCTTTCCTCCCATACATAAAAGGTCACCACGTCTTGGTCCGGTCAGACAACATGTCAGTGGTTTCCTATATAAATCGCCATGGTGGGCTCAGGTCGAGCAAACTGCACCATGGCCAAACACCTCTTGTTATGGGCTCAGCTCAACTTGCGTTTGCTGAGAGCGGCGCACGTGCCACGCATTCTGAACCAGGGTGCGGATATGCTATCCAGAGACAATGTCCCCCCGGTGGAATGGTCTCTTCACCCAGCTAACTGTTCAGCTGATATGGAGCGTCTTCGGCGAGGCAGAGGTTGACCTCTTTGCCTCAGAAGACAACGCTTGTTGCCAAACATTTTTCTCCAAAGACAGGGATGCGCTGGCCCAGAACTGGCCAAGCCGCCCGCTGTATGCATTCCCTCCGGTCATGATGCTACCTCAGGTCATCGAACGGATCAGGGAAAGCAAGTGTGCAGTGCTCTTGATAGCCCCTCTCTGGAGGAACCAGCTATGGTTTCCAAGTTGACTCAGCTGCTGGAATCAGCCCCATGGCCAATACCGCTGAGGAGAGACCTCCTCACGCCGGGGAACGGACGATCTGGCATCCCCGTCCCGACTTGTGGGCCCTCCATATATGCCCCCTCAACGGGTATCCGTGAACATTTTGGAAAGGGTGCTAAATACCTTTACTGAAGCAAGAGGGCCTTCAACCAGGCGTCTTTATGCTCTAAAATGGTCAGTGTTCTCCGGCTGGTGGACAGCGAGGAGCCTGGACCCCAACTCATGCGGATTGACAGAGCTACTTTCCTTTCTACAGGAGCTTTTGGACGCGCGTCGCACCCCCTCCACGCTCAAAGTATATGTGGTGGCCATAGCAGCACTTAACGCTCATGTGGCCAGCCAAATCAATGGGAAGAAAAGACCTAGTCGTGCACTTCCTCAAGGGGGCCAGAAGGCTAAACCCGCCTTGGCCCCCCTCTGTACCTATCTGGGACCTCTCCGCGGTCCTGGAGGCCATGAAAGGGGCCCCTTTCGAGCCGCTTCAGTCTGTCATTTTTCTATTATCACTGTAAAGCTGCTTTGAAACTATCTGTATTGTATAAAGCGCTTTATAAATAAAGGTGACTTGACTTGAGCAGTAAGCAACTACCCAGAACACCCTAGCAACCACAAAGCAACACATTAAAAACCACTCTGAACACCCTAGCAACAACCGGACAACCACCAAAACACCACTCACATATTCTTGATAAACAAAAAAAAAATCTAGTTGTCCGTTATCCTGCTGGATCCTCTTATTGAATCACCTCATAGCAGAGATGAACAACCGAAACTGCATAATCTGTCAGGCCCATGAAGTCCAAGATGATATTAATCAGCCAATTCTGACCACCCCATGAACAAACCCCAAATTCCAAACGGAAGTGAGCATCCCTATGCCCTACTCCCTTCGAAGGGCAGAGCCCTTGAAGTGGGGACTTTGCCATTTTGTAGCCGTTTGGAACGCACCTGGTGAAGGGAAGACAACGTAATTTCTTCACCTGGTATGTTCCCATGACAACGCAGCACGATGTCCATCAGCTGAGTAGCTGTTTCTTACGACAGAAATGTCTTATTATTGCTGTTAACATAACTGTTGCAAATATATATACATTTGATTTTATACAAAAAAAGGTTTTAAAATATGATTTATATATCTGCTTGTGAGTGTATTTCGCTGCTCTCAACTTTAAAACTTGCCATCCCTTCTTTGGACCCTATATTACCTAACACATTTCTTACCTATGAAACTTGTTTAAACGTAACATAACATAACATAACATAACATAACATAACATAACATAACATAACAAAAATGTGTCAAATACCACTAATAGAACAAAACAACTTGAATTGCTGTGTTTGTAAATTAACTCAAACTCTCCAGCCATCTAGCTTTAAAATGAACCACGAGTATATGCTGGGTCACATGACCATAAATGATAAAATTACTTCCTTGAAGAGACCTCCGCATGTACCCTTCGCTAACGGCCTTGTGGAAGGACCCTTCATGAAGGGATCTAGTTGTTCACTTTCGTTTGGAACACCCCTACAAATGGAGTCCCCTTCCCGAAGGACCCTTTAAGGGCGCAAAAATGCAGTTTGGAATTTGCCCTTTGAGCCTACGACTCTTTGATTACATCACAGCAGCTGCTCTGAGTTTGCAGATCTGAGGTACCTCTGAATAATTTTCTCTGAAGGATGTCAAGCCAAAGCAGAGAAGAGAGGGTGTTACTCATCTCACTCTGTCTGGCATTTTTAGTGTATGTAAAAAGCTGCGTCAGTGGTGCCTGGAGAAGTGGCTATACTCTAAATTTATGCTCCCAATTTTTTTTTAAGCGTCCCAGCAAAGGATGAACGCTCTGTGTTATAAACAGTGACATGTAAGACTAGCCTTGCTTTAGTATTGAATATGCAAGACTATATAATATAGAATAGAATTAATAGAATAGAACATAATTAGTAGTATTCTTGCACATCAGGGCCGTACGGAGGATTTTATAAATACAGAGTTCCAATAAATTAGAAAATTTAGATTTTCCTGGTCTCGACATGAGCATTGTAAGATGTTTTGAAGGCCAAAAAAATGGACAACAGTGGCTTTAAAAGCATCTCGGTGGACAATAGCATGAAGTATTTGATCAGTTTAAATGTCGCAATGAATGATCCACTCTACAAAATGGAAATGCAGAATGTTTATGCTTATTGTTGACAATGCACAATCACATATTCAAAACGGGCCTTAAATAAGAAATTATTCAAGGGTTATTTTGCATATAATGTTACATTTCAAACAAACGCCAATGCAATCCTTCTGTGTCCAGAGGCATAGGCCTATGAGCAATTAGTATGAGCATCAAAGATCAGTTTCAGCTTCTTTTTCTTTCCTAAATTAATCAATGTTTTTGGACTAATCTGTTCATTTAATCAATGGTTCAATTGCTCACTCATAAAGATAGTCACTTGTCGCCGCCTTCTGGCTTAATGATGCAAGTTGCGCAAACAACGGAGTGATAAAAACAACACATTCAAAGTAATGTTATACAAATATATTTATACAATAATAATGCCAATATATTTAATATAGGGTGCTTGTGTTGTTAAATTGAGCTTATAATTTCCACTGTCTTTCATCAAACTGATTATTTCTGTTAGTCATTTAAAACTTCTATTGAAAACAAAAAAAACCCAGCTGTTTATTTAGCTACTTCATCTTATCCCGCACTGTATGATCGTTAACTGAAGTGAAGCGTCGCTTTGGGATTCGCCCTCGGCTCGCGCTCCTGTGAACATAAATCCCGCTTGCTTTGATTAGTCTCAAACATTTAGACATTGACGAGCGGGTGTTTGAGTGCTTAAGCAGCCAGTAGCAGTTTATATATAACATAATACCGCCTCTCGAAGCAGCTCACATGAGAAGGTCAGTTATCGTCGCGATGGGCGAATCATTGCAGCACCAAATTAGAGTTAATATTAGGGAATTATTTATTTCACAACTTTCATTATATAGGCTACACTTAAAAAAAAACGACCCTGACTAGGTGTTTTTTATTTACGTGACTCACGTGAGTTTGGATTAGCTACTAAATGATGCGCATCAGAGGGGATTTAGAAGTGGGTATACGCAATGCCGACTGAAAAAGAAGTGGGTATACGCCGTATACCTGCGTATACCCTGCACTACACCACGCCTAGCAACTCTTACTTATTTAATCACTTGGGTTTATCCTGTTCTAAATACAAAGTGTAATGACTTACTTTTGTGTCCCACATAAAAAAAGCCTATGTTATTTTTATTTTCTGCAGGTTCTGTGCAGACTTCACTGCAGAAAAACTGGCTGTAGATCTGTGTGGGGTATTGTCACAGACTGTTTAAGTCGGGTATGCCATCTGTTTCTGCACAGCTGTGTGTGTCTGAGTGACTGTAATTGTGGGTGTTTGTCTGATCCCTCTAATCTCTGTCTCAATTAGATTCGGAAGTGTCAGTCACAGCGGTAATTACTGCTCCCTTACAATGAGACGAACACCCCGCTGAAAGGTCAGTTACACATGGCCACTGAACTAAATTTATGTGAACTGGTTTGTAAAGCAATACTGATTTGTTTGTACACAATGTTTTTTTCCCCCACTATGCATAAATAGGGAAATGTATATCTATCCACCACATAAATATCCATGAATTACCAGGGCTGGAAGACACAATTTCCAGTTTTTGATAAGGCTTGTTTTTGAAATGTAAAAATAAAACATGAAAATCTCACTAGACCGCAATAGTACTCGACAGCATTGATAAATCTAACAAACATAAATACCATAACTTAAATTACTCTCAATTTCGGCTGGTCCTATCAGGGATCTCCACAGCCCTTAATACCCCAAAATGAACACAAAGAAAGTACAAAGGAAAAACATTCAAGATAAGAAATATTTAAGGGTGTAAGATTGTCTCAATTCACCTGGCATGGGCAAATGTGTCAAAAATGTAATTTTGGACCCTGTGTTTGGGTATTCATGTGTACCTCTACTCTCTCCTGAAGTTTGCTGCAGTGTCTGTTGCTCTCATTCAACCTCTGTTCTCGAACCTCCAAGTCTGTCTCTGCTTTTCTCAGCCTCTGCTGGAGTGTTGCATTCTGGGACTTGCGGTTTTCTTGCTCTCTCTGGTGCCACTGGTTGATGTGTTCATTAAGGCTCTGTTGTAGAGTCTTCTTGGCTGCTTCCTGCTCCTCCCTCCTCTCTTCCTCCACGTCCTTCACTCTCTTCTTCCACTCCTCCAAATCTCTCTTCCATTCCTTCTCCGCTCTCTCTTTCTCTTCCCTCAGAACCTGTAGCTCCTTTCTCACTGTTTTCAACCTTTCTTCACACTCATCCTCTACTCTTTTTCTCTCCCGTGACTCTCTATTCCTCTCTTCTGTTTCTCTATTCCTCTCCTCGATCTCTCTCTTCCTCTCCTCCTCCACTCTATGCATCTTCTCCTCCTCTCTCTTTCTCTCTTCATCTCTGACTCTGCGTAGCTCCTGGCACTCGTTCTCTAAGCACTTGTTTTCTTCTTGAGTTCGTTGCAGTATTTTGTGTTGGTTGTCTCTATCTGTCAGCAGATTCTGGTAGTCTCGGCGCAGATCAGATGTCTCTTGGGTTAGCATAGCTATCCGCTCCGCAAACTCCATTTCAGTCCTCTGTCCACGCTCCTCCACCTGAAATGGACACATATTCACACATCCTAAGAAAACGAAGTGATTCAATCCAAGTTGTATTTAATATACATATAATAAATCCATATACAGAAGATATGTGTATGTTTGACCACTTGTGTTTATACTTCCTCTACGGTGGCCTGCAGCTCTAGAAGGCGTGTCCTCAGGATAGATGCTGACTCCTCCTCTTCCTCATCCTGACCTGTGGTTGGCTGGAGGCTGCCCTGTGTCTCTGTGGCAACACGTCGTAACGATTGCAGAGTTGCCTCTTGCTCCTCATTCTTAGTGTTTAAAGAATAAATGACCTATACAAAAACAAACACCCATACATATTATTAAGATACAATTATAATGGCAGAACAGTACAGACATTTTTTTTATCCACATTGTGGATTGCTGTGCCTGTATTCCAGGTGTACAGCGCTAAGCTAACAGTCTTGTTTTTGCTGATGAAATCTTCTATCCCTCTGATCCAATCAGTTGTACACCCACAGTCTGCAGTTTATCTAGTACATGTGTGTCTGTTATAATGCGCAGATGTCTGTTTTAACCTTGGTTGTGCACAGCTGTTCGAATGTGTTTGGCACTTTGACATTGGTGTCCCATGGCATCTCCCAAGCATAAGAGGCACTAATCCCAAGTTTTTGTTGTGGAGAATGTCTAGATATGTTAGATAAACTATTTTCATAATATAAAATTAAAACAACATGAAAAGTAGTACGTTTTAAACACACAAGATATCTGCATCACAGGATTTTAAGATATGTTGAACTGATATTTCATCTATTATAGTAAGAAACTACAATTCCCAATCCCACCCAGTCTCAAACTACCATATTTTGTGCACAAGCACATCATTTTTTCTTCATTACAAAAAAAGTAACACTCCATTAAGTTGTGACACCCAAGAAGAAGCATAATTTGAACCCTTTCTACACTATGCTGGGATGACAAGTAAATACTTTAATTACAAATACAGTGTGATGACTGTATTCTTAAATCTAAACGTTCAATCCGTCATTGTAAGAAAAAAACAAATATATATATTTCTTTCATTTATGGAAAATAGAATTTTATCAATTACAAACAAACAAACAAACAAACAAACATTTGGTCCCTAAACAACTACTGAGTGGTAATTTCATTTAGGCTAAATTTGCAACCATGTTTTCCATTCTGCATAGTTTTATTTTTAGTTCAATTTAACTCTATTTAATGATTATTGTTGTAAAAACACCTAAAGTCCACAAAATTTATTTCGGATGACATTATTTTTTATTCACGTTTAAAAAAACACCTTGTAGGGCAGAACTTCAAAAAGCCTTTTAAAGGTATACATCTGAATTAAATGTGGCAAAATGGCCTTCATCCTCATAGTATGTTAAAGGGATAGTTCACTTTGAAATACATTTTTGGTATGTTTTAGATTACCTCAAGGGCATCCAAGATGTAGGTGCTTTGTTTCCGCAGTAGTTTCAATTTTGATATTTTAAGGTCAAACCGTTCTTGTTAGGTTACCGAAGCGCCCGCGCCCTCAGATCACTTGGACGTGGCTGTGTTTATAAGAGGTAAAAACGATATAAATACTGTTCGTTTTCTCACACAAACCATTTGTTTCGTGTCTTAGGCCATCAATGTGTACATTTACGAGTCATTAAATCATGTTTAATTTGGACTTCTCTGTGCATGCTCTTTGAGGTGGTGACCATAGACCTGCATTATATGACTGACAGACAAGAACGGTTTGACCTAAAAATATCAAAATTGAAACTACTGCGGAAACAAAGACACCTACATCTTGGACGCCCTTGAGGTATCCTAAAACATAACAAAAATTAATTTCAAAGTGAACTATCCCTTTAATGCCTATCTAGTGCCAGGGATTTCATCAATACGCTGATTGAGGACTTTTGGGACACTCCAGGCACAGGATGGTCTGTCGAGAGAGAGAGTCATTTGCAACTCAATGACACGTCTGTACCATTTGCTTCACAGGACATATGCTTTGAACTACATACTGGTTATTTACTAGTGTGTTCTAATATGTAATTTTGTCATGTTTGGTCTCATCTGACAGCTTATACACTGAAAAGAATGTTGGTGAATATAATAGACATCCTAATGTACAATCTATAGACCTTATTCAGAGCAGGGCCAAGAACGGTATCAAAGCGAGGCTGTGAGGGGAAAACTTACTAGGCATCCGCTGTAAAAAACTGTGTAAAGCTCTCTGATTAATTATGATTTTCCATAACTCATGTTGTCTGGAGTTTTTGTATGTAAAGCATTCTTTGTGAGGATTTCATTTCAAACAATCAGACTGGGATGATTATCTCACACTCCTCATTCCTGTGAAAAATCAATTGATACAGCTGGAAAAGGTCTATTGTTACATTTGAGGAGGAACCCCCTTTACCCAACCACATGCCATCTGGTTTTGTGGTCGGTCCTTGATTTATTCACAAACTCATAGTTTACAATCTTTGTCGTTAAGATGGACTTTGATCTTGGGCAGGCTTTACCCCCCATCCGACAACCAAAGTGGTAACCTCTCTGGGGAAAAGGTTTTCGCTCAATGCACCCGACATTATTTGTGACCTTAAGCTTTCAACAATAGTGCTTCATCATTCAAAAGTGTAACAACGAAAACTTGCCTGTTTTAATGTGAATCTTGTCCTTTTTCGTTAATGTAAGCCCGTGATTCATAATTTTTTAATCAACCGTTATTAAAATCACGACAGTTTTTCCCACCTTAGACTTTTATATTAAGAATAAATTAAAAATAAAAAATTAATGGAATCAGACAATTTATATAGAGTCCAGCAAAATATTTGAATTTAACATTACCACTCCTCAATGTCTATTTGTTCCGATACTTGGTTCTGAAATAGAAAGAATGTTTAAACTTACAACATTCATAAAAAAAAACAGAAAAATTTAGTATTATATGTAATCAGATAAATTTTCTGATGGTTGAATCCCTATGTTCAGACCCCATCTATCTACAAAAATACAAAAATTAATATGTGGAAAAGTGATATTAATTTGAAATCTAAAGTAAAATAAAGCTTAAATTAGAATATTTGCCTCTCATTTCAAATCTCCTTTGCATAATTCCAATTCCTACAAATCCTCCCTGGTCGGTGCTACCATGACGCCATATTGTCTACGTCCATAAGCAGAGCTGACATTCGTATGTAATCCAGAAGTCTTATCCTTTTACTCGTTGGTTTTCTCCTATCTCTTTTTACCCATAGCGACAACCTCTCTTACATTTCCCTCTTCAAGTTACTTCAAACTCTCCATCACACATTTCCACTCTCTCTCTACTCTGCTCCATCTTCATCCTTCTCATCTACGTCCGACTACTTACTGAACTGTCCCTCTTTCCTCGTCATCCTGGATATGAACTTCATGTGTTTCTGACAAATTAAAGGGGAAAAATAAGCACACAAAATCGCAAGCAAAAGTACAGCATTACTTACTTGCAGAGTTGAAAATGGAAAGTAGATATTAGATCAAAGACAGATTGAGGAGAATAATGATCTTACAGTTTACATTGAATTTGGAACAGAAAATTGAAATTGCTTCACTATAAATGCGTTTTCATTCCAAAATCATGGACACCTTCACAACAATCCATGCTAATAAATGTCCCAAAACGTTTATTTTTCACTCAAACAAAATCAAACAATCGTTTTCGATCCATTGGTGTAGGCATTCAAAACGTTATATAAAAATTTCAAAAGGAAAATAATAATAAACCAACATCAAAAACTGAAACTATAAAATAAATATATAGAACATAATTTGTTTTTTATTAACTTGTGAGGCAGTATCATGTGGATGCCAGTCTCTTTAATGTAGTGTTGATTCTCGATTGACTATTAAAGTTTTTTAATCATAGCCCCAAAAAAATGTTTATTAAATTGTGGTTGTGACTTCCTATTCTCAAAATCAGATGCAAGCTTTCATCAATTGAGTAATGACCTTGAATGCTCAAACTTCAAAAACATGGCTTCTGTTTAATAGAGTAACAAATGTCTAAGATTTCAGTCCTGAACTGTCCTTTACTGTATACTGCAGTGTGGGAAAATCTTTTATGGTTATATGTACGCATTTGAGCTGCACATGCTGGCACATGTGGTCTGTCCTCTAACTCTCGCTTTATGGGTTTTCCTCGCCGCTCTGATGATTACAAGTATCAAAGGAGAACAGATTGAACAGTCCTTCTGATCTCTTAATAGGCCCTGTTTTGGCCCTGCAGCTAGGACACTATTTGCCCGATTCTGGGGCCTCCTCCCGCCCGTTTTAAATATGGGATTTCCGATTTGGCCTCAATTAACCCAACAGACGAGCCCAAAGTCTTCACTATCTTGATCCAGGCCCGTCGTCATCTGGCCTAGCTTTGTCAGTGCGTCATTTTTTCCTGTGCTCAAAAATCAATGTTTTGACCCATGAGTTCATATCTTAGCCATATGTCACTTTAATGTTTCAAAACAATATCAAACCTACGATTAATAATCAAGTCTACGAATTTGTTTATTTATCTATCAGCCATCTATAACTTTTCAACTTTTTATCACAAAATTCTCTGTATTGTTTCCATCAATCCAGAAAGTAATTCAAATCTACTGTACGTCACAAATGACGAAAATGAATGACTAATAGATAAAGCTTTATGAACAGATTAACTCAAAAACCATCAAACACATCTGAATATGAACTGCTCATATTTCTTCAGAATAACCCATTAACATCCATCTAATTATTTTCTATGGCCTCTTAACTATAGTTTCAAAACAGGTTTGTTCATTATTCATTTGATTTTAGAAAAGTCAGCTGTTTTGGTTTTCTATTCATTACTCAATAGATTCTCAGCTTCTTTGTCTGAATGAAAAACAGAAAACACAAAATACCATCCCTGCGACTCACCATTCTCTCTCATCTTTAGACTGTAATTTATACAAAATTTACATTCGTTACATTAACCTTTGATCATTGTTATTCAGACTTTGAGTTGTTCTCATTTTCAAGCCACCACCATGTCCCTGTCCCGATAGCCTGATACTGCATTTTAACAGAAAAGTCCTTATCCTTAAGGCAGCTAATGTCAGCAGCTGCAGTCTGTATGTTAATGCATTTGAAACACCCTATTGCCTGAAGAGATTCTCTATGTGTCACACCCAATCCCATTCTACAATCGACTATTATTTTGTTCAAGATGTGTTCAACCCACATGGTGAAGAGACACAATGACTTCACTTCCTTCATCTCTTATGATAATTAAGCCATTTTGGGAATGAGTTCGTTCTAAAGTATATTTCAGAGTGGACCTCTCTAATGCCCTCGGCCCAAGTAGCATTTGTCCACTCTCTTTGCACAGAAAACACCTCCACAACCTGGTGAGGCAGGTGCACCAGTGGGAACATTTCCCTGGCTTGGGTTGTCCCCGTATGGCCATCGGAAGATCTTACCCGTCGTTGGGATAACATCCAGCCTACTGGTTTCATCCAATTGGGCAGAATTATCAAAGAGACTCTTCTAAAATTTGACAATGTGATATACAAACTTTTCTTTGGTGTGGGTCAGAACACATTCAAGAATCCTTACAGCCAGTTGGGATGTCCTAACACAACAACAACAGTTAGACAATTTGGATCATAATTGTACATTCAGTACATCAATATCTGCAGTCTAGAGCCGTCGATTTCTGAATGGTGAAGACTGAACAATGAGACAAAAAGTTACTGGTCATTATTTTAAAGACTTCTTTCAAGTCATTCAGTTTTACATTTACAACATTCAAATACTAATTGCCCTCTGTATGGCAATGATTTATTTTTAACATTATAATGAGAGAGAGATTGAGTTTTTCAGGACCTGGTACTCTTGCATTCTCATAAACTTCTAAACTTCAGACTTTTATCTACTATTTTTAATTCTAGCCTAACTTAAGACATCTTTTCCATAATTGCATGTATTTTTAATACAAGCGTCAGTCCCAACACACAAAATTGAGATATTCAAATTGCTTCAGCCAAAATCACAGCTTAATTTTCTAAAATCAACATATCAACTTCTAATTTAACAATTAATTTAACAATAACAAGCTTTAAACCCTTTTACGTCTAGTTGTTAATCCCTTAACACTGTTTCTGTTTATGGTATTTTATATCTTTATAAAAATAAAATGATCTGAGAGTTTACCAATCTGCAATTAGAAATACTTTTAACAGTATTTACAACTCATTCCTTATTCGTCTTTTTTCAGCCCTATTGCAACCCGATCTAACAGACTAGGAATTCAACTTAACAGTGGGCGTTTTATGGCCCCTTAGCTCTTTCAAGTTAAAACAACATAATATAGTGGTCCTTCTGACCCCCCTTCGGGTGTTTTTACTGTCTTCCCCTGTGAAGTTAGAACAATAATCTTATCCTCCTAAGCCAAATTCTCCCTCCCCTCTGGGTTTTATTGTCCCCTTAGCTCTGTGAGGTCGAAAATTCTTTGTTTGTGGCTAAATTATCTCTGTGTTTCTCCTGAGGGTAATTGCCTACCCGTAAAAGATCAGAGGCTCTTCACCATTTGTTTCACTGTGTTTGCTTACTATCTGTGAGGTTAGGGGTCATCATTTATGACTAAATTACCCTGCGTTCCTTCCTGACTGAGAGGTCCTCCCGTGCTCCAAGGTGTTAAGCAAACAGCAATACAGTCTCGGTTGCAAATTCAATTGTAAAAGAATACAGAGAATCGCTATTGTAGTCTCAGTTCCCGTAAACTAGGTCTAACTGGAATAAAAAGAATAAAATTCTAAATTCCCCCCTCCAAGAATGTAACACAGAGTTGATAAGCAGTTCTCTGTCTTCCTTTGATCATAAAGACCTGATCCAATCACAGTATTCAAATCATAGTAGCATTAATCTATTTTTCTAACCCATATCAACACAGAATTTTCCCTTCAAATTTGTATCTTTTTGGCACTTTCTTAGTTTGGAGCCAGTCAAATTATTGTTTAGCTTCCCGATCAGAATCAAACTTTTCCAAAAACTTTTCCATTTGCAAATTTATTTAAAGTGAGCGCTTCAGCTGTTTACAGCTTTTGTCTCACTATTATTTATCAGGACTATTCAGTTACTTCTCCATACAATATAAAGAAATGTAGCATTTCATTAACACTGGTTTTGAAAGCTTATTCTTCTATCAAATGATAAGTCTACAGATTCAACTCAACATTATCATTATTTCAATCATTATCTTATCATTAAAATATCATTAAAGTATAGACTTCTCCCGTTTTACTTGATAAAACTTTTCATATCACTGTTTAATCATATTCAATGAAACTCATTTTCATATTATTTCAACTTCGTTTGATTTAACAGGCATTCATTAATAGTTCCAAAAACTCTATCAGACATTTTCCTTACATATAGCTTTTCTATTTCAACTCCTTCTCTTCTGCCTTTCTTCAATCTCCTTTAATGCAACACTAGTAGTCTAGAGTTCCTGCCTTCTTCCCCTACATTCTGATTCTTTTCAGTTTACTTCGATTCAACAACTCACTGTGTGGAAAAACTCACATTTCCCTAATATCTTCCCCTACATACAAATTCTTTCTTTTCTTATACATGCCTTTCTCTGCTCACTTTACTTTTACCTTCTAAAACCAATACATTATCAACAAAACAAGAGTTATTCCTGGCCATTACAATATAACATCTATCTATCACAATCTGGTTATAGTAAACATTATATTGCATAACACTACATAGATCAGTCTTGTTTTACTGCATTCTCGCCTTTTGGCCCTGCAGTTTCTAGCTGTGAAAAGCCCCCACACTTTCTTTCTGCATATCTTCCTCTAACCTAAATGCTAATTCTTTCTGCATTTGTTCTTCAATTTCACACCTGCAGCCTTATTGCTGCTTGCTACTTCAATCATTATCATATGGATTATAGACATCTAATGTCATGCATCCATTTACTGGATGAAGAAGTAAAGCTTTATTTCTCCTGGCAGTTCGACATTTTATCTGCCTATTTACACATGTTGAACGTAAGCAGCCTTTACTACCTGTTTTGTTTTCTCACTCTCCTCATTCAAACATTTCAAACCAAATTTCTCCAATCTAAATCACGCTCATTTACGACATTTTACTTAACAATGCATTCTATCAGGCATCATAAACTCTGTTCTAACTGGTGTTATTTAATCTATAGCCAATTTCAAAATCATCTTTGCCCAGTTAAACAATCTTTTATCTGTCTTTCATAAGCTCACTATGGCTCAAATTTAGTCTGTGCATTTTTCAATCATTCAAATATAGAAAACACTGCTAAACTTTCATTATTCACAATATTGCTCAAAATACATAACGACTTACAGCAGAATCTTTCTTATATAGCATAGTTTAAATCAGTATAGGCCTGTGTGTGTGTGTGTGTGTGTGTGTGTGTGTGTGTGTGTGTGTGTTGTGTGTGTGTGTGTGTGTGTGTGTGTGTGTGTGTGTGTGTGTGTGTGTGTGTGTGTGTCTATGTGTGTTATTAAAAAGTTTTCTACCTCTCCGTCCTGCGGACACGATCGCCTCTCGCTCCAACACAGATCCTCTCATGCTCTCCGTTTCCATCCGACTTAAAATTCGGACACATATCAGCCCAGTGTCCATCCCTAAAACAAATTCTACATATGGTACATTCTTTGAACGAATGATCGTTAGAAGCACACACAAAGCATCGCCATTTCTGTCCTCTCCTTTGTTTAACTTTAGGCTTGTTTGTTTCCGTAGCGTCTGCAGCTGCTCGCGCTTGTGCGTCTTGTGCTGCCTTTTGTACTGGGATCGGACTCGGAGAGCATTCGAGACCGTGGTTCAGTTTCATAGCTCTCAATACAAAGACAATTTCTGTTTCTTTTTCGAAAACGGATGTATGAAAATGACCTAGGTTTTTGTTAAATGACCCCATTTTGACTGAATCTCCTCTCTTGGTTTTTTACTTTCGACGCGCGTCTTATGATCTGTAAACGTCTCTACCAGACCCGGTTATTTCACCTCAAACCGATAAAGGTTAGCAAATATTGCTCCGTAAATACGATTCACTATTTTTCCTGGTACCAAAATCTATCAAGCGTGATCTCTTCCGTATCACTTTTACAAGAATTAATCTAATAAAAAACGGGACCTACCGAACGCTGTATTAGATTAACTCAAGCGCGGTTCTCCGACCGCTTTACTAGATGATTAGCTTACAATCAGGATTTTGCCTAAATCCGTACTTCAGTCGTGTCTACTTCCGTTACACTATTGTAAGTTACGTCGCATCCTCATCCGTACACTTACACGAGCAACCCTGTGCTCGCACCAAAGTGACAAACTCAGTCAATATGGTTCACTTCACATCAATAAACATTTACATCAGCTTTAGAAAATAAAAATATTTGACCCCAAACGAAAATATTTTAGTCGTCTTTTACCCGCGATGCGTACTAGAAACCGATTCAACGTTCATTATATCAATTTACTCTTAACATCAATAAAACAATTTGCAGTTTCTTACCCAAAGATGCTTTTTCTGTAATCGCCACGGATTCTTTTGGTCCGTGTGGGAGTTCTTCCTCTGGTCCTGAAATGC
The DNA here is from genome assembly GCA_036326025.1 of Chrosomus eos. NCBI lineage: Eukaryota > Metazoa > Chordata > Actinopteri > Cypriniformes > Leuciscidae > Chrosomus > Chrosomus eos. The sequence continues at coordinate 33,944,958 of CM070819.1, read as the reverse complement.
GGATATTGGCTCTCTCTCTCTTAAAACCCGTTGAGATCTATCTCAAGCCGTCGAGGTATGAGACCGGTCCGCCTGTTGCTGTCCGGAGTGTGCACTTTCCGTCAAATCCGCTCAGGACCAGAGAAGAGAGTTCCGCACAGGATCGACACTTCTGACACCAAGCTGTATTAGCATTTTTTAGGGATTAATGAAAACAGCATCGATGGGTATAACAAACTCTCATTAGGCAAAATTGCTTTAAAGATGAAAAGGTTTATTTATTTGAGGACCCTTTCCAGAGCCACAGGCCAGCTGGCTTTGGGAAGGAGAACCTGATTATCTCACAAAATACAAAGCATTTATACACTTCTTTGCGTAAGACCACTCCCCAGTTGGGCCGGCCTCTACCCCCCAGGACAAACCAAATTGTCTCCTGCCTTCCGAGGAGACAAAAGGTCACTCCAATGACCCCCTGCATTCTTCTGTGTCCTGTCCCCCACGCATTCACAGAACAGGCTAACATCACAAATATACCACCAGGGACGCAAAAAGGCTCTCCGTTTTGTATTCCTAACTCATGTTCATTTTCCTTAATGTATTCCTGTATTCAGCAATATTCATTAATCAGCCAGTATTAAAATTTCCACGACATTGTCAACTGAAACTTCTTTGAAACTGAGTGTTTCATCTGCAGAACAATCCAAAAACTGAAGAGATGCATGTCCATCCCTCACAGCCTCGCTTTCATTCCTGTGAAAAATCAATGATGGCGCTGCTGTGAATAAGGTCTATTGGTTAAACATGCATTGAGGAGAATATGTTAATGTTCTTCTCCCCCTCTTGAACACCACCCATTTGCCTCATCTTTTGGTTTCCTGTCGGTCGGTTTCTGTGTTGGTATTCCACTCGTGTTTACAATGCTTTGCTCAAGGTATAAGATGGATCTTTTGATCTTGGAGAAAGGCTTTAACCCCGCCACTCCCACACACACCGGTGCGTAACCTCTCTGAGAAAGGCTTTTACGGCCTCATTTGCACAACCGTACATTATTTGTTACAACTAAGTTTTCTATACAATATGTTGTTCCATTCTATTGTCTGTAAAACGTGTAACTTAATGAATAACTTTGCCTGCTTTAAAGGCTGTGAGAATCTTTCCTTTTATCGTTGATGATGTTGAAAGCTAAAGTGATTATAACTTTTGTTATCTAAACGTTCAGGTTAAATCCTACGTTTTTCCAATCCTAAGAAAGACCTTTACCTTTAAAGAATAAGAGGTTAAAGAATAACAACAACTTTAATGGAGTCAGATCAATTATATTGGAGTCAGATAAATATTTGAATTATACATGTCATCCTTCAACTGCCTTTTGTTCCGATTATTGGTTCTAAATAGCAGCGTAAGCTTCCAGCCTTACAACCTCATAAAAATAAACAGAAAAATGTTAGTATTTAGTAACTCAGATACATTTTCTGAGGGTTAATCCCCTATGTTCACTGACTATTTATCTGACCAAAAAACAACAAACAATTTTGTACCCTATTTGTGGAAAGTGCATTTGTATATTTGAGTCTGAATGTGTAGGCAGCATATGAGAGAGGCTTAATATTATGTGTCACTTTGGCTCTTCATCAATGTGTCCTACCCCACAAGTCCCCATGCCTGGGGTGTCATCAGATTCCCAACGTCTCACTCATCCCTCCAGCGGGTCGTGTGTTACCAGGACGCCTCACTGTCTGTCGTTAATCGCCACTGCAGCAGAGCTGGACATTCCGTATGATAAACTCCCAGGAAGTCACTCTATCCTTTTCACTCGCCCGTTTGGCCGTCTCTCTCTCACTATCTCTTTTCCTGGCCCCCAGTGTTTCTGTAAGCCAACCTCTCTCTCTCTCTCTCTCTCTCTCTCTCTCTCTCTCTCTCCTCTCTCTCTCTCTCTCTCTCTCTCTCTCTCTCTCTCTCTCTCTCTCTCTCTCCTCTCTCTCTCTCTCTCTCCCCTCTCTCTCGACTCCACTTTATAACTTTCACCCTCTCTTTCTCTCTCAGTCCTTGGATATGAACTCTCATGTTTTACGGTGCACAGAATTAAAGGAAAGTAATGTCATCTGTACGACTGAAATGTCTGCTAGCTTTATATAGAGTGACAGCACTCATAACTTAACTTGCAGACTGAAATGGAAAGAGAATATTAGGATAAAGAGCAGATTGAAGGAGGAGAGTGAATGATTTTTGTGTACATAGATGAAAATTGAACAGAAAATGCTGAAATACCTGTCTCTCTCTATATTTGTCCCTGTTTTCATTCTCTATAAATATGGCACCTTGCCAGACTAAGGTCCATGCTAATGAAACCTGTCACACGCGGTCTTATTTTCCTTCACCCTCCTTAACAGACACAAATGACAGAAGCACATGCGTTTCTCTATCCATTTGTTAGCATTTCAAAAACTTTATATAACAGCCATTTCTGGCCCAGAAAGTGAAAATAATGAGTGTGTGAGTTTGTGTGTGTAAAGGCCCGTTAACATCAAAACTGATAACTATAAAGATAACTATTATAGCGTCCACACTTATATTTTGTTTATTATAAGCGTGAGCTGCAGTTATGTCATCTGCTGTTTTTGATGCTCAGTCTCTTTAATGGAGAGTTGATTCTGATTGACTATTAATGTTTTTATCAATCATCAGCCAGAAAAAAATAATGTTATCATTAAATCTGTGGTGTGGACTTCCCTATTCTCATATAATTCTTGTTATAGGCAAGTTATCATCATCATTGATGTGAATGACCCTTAATGCAATCAAAATGTCAAATAAACATGGCTGTGTACTGTTGCTAATATGAGTAACCAGATTTTCTATGTCTAAGGATTTCAGTTCCCTTTCGAACGGTCACTTCGTATTGCGTAGTTATACGCAGTGGGGGAAAATCCTTTTTACTGAAGCTTATATGTAAAACGCATTTGCAGCTGCACAGCTGGCACATTGAGCGTCTGGCTCGCTCATAACCTCTCTTATGCTTTATGCTTTTCCCCCCGTCTCGATGATTCCACAAGTCATCAAACGGGTCAGGGAGAGCGGATGCCCAGTCCTTCTGGTGGCCCCTCTCTGGAAATCCAGGCCGTGGTTTCTGGAGCTGGTTCAGCTATCGGACACAATCCCTTGGCCCGTTCCAATGAGGAAAGACCTCCTCACACAGGCCAACGGTACAATATGGCATTCTCGACCCGACTTATGGGCCCTCCATGTATGGCCCCTAAACAGGTACCCATGGGACCTTCCTGAGAAGGTCTTGAGCACTATCTCTGAAGCCAGGGCCCCGTCGACTCGGCGCCTTTATGCTTTGAAGTGGTCAGGTTTTTTCCAGCTGGTGCTCGAAAAATCGTTTTGACCCAGAGTCAAGTGAGGTATCTGTGGTACTCTCCTTCCTGCAGGAGTTGTTGGATGAGGGGCGCTCCCCGTCCACGTTCAAAGTGTATGTGGCAGCTTTTGCAGCGCATCATGCTCTGGTGGCTGGCCAATCACTAGGAAGAAACGACCTGGTGGTACAGTTTCTAAAAGGTGAGGATTAACCCCTCCAGACCTCCTTCTGTGCCTCCTTGGGACCTCTCCACGGTCCTTGGGGCTCTGAAGGGTCCACCCTTTGAACCGCTCCAGTCGGTTGATCTCAAACCTCTCTCGCTAAAGACTGCTCTCCTGTTGGCACTGGCATCTATCAAGCGAGTGGGAGATCTGCAGGCTCTCAGTGAGCCCTTTATGTTTAGAGTTTGGACCAGATGACTCCAGAGTCATCCTCAAACCCTGGCATGGTTATGTACCCAAAGTGCTCTCAACGCCCTTCAGAGCACAGGTTATTACATTATTAGCCCTTCCCCCTTCTGCCGAGGATGGCGAGGTTAATCTTCTCTGCCCTGTCAGAGTGCTGAGAAGCTATCTGGAGCGTTCTGTGTCTGTTAGACAATCAGAACAGCTTTTTGTCTGCTTTGGTGGCCGATTTAAGGGTGATCCAGCCACTAAGCAAAGACTGTCTAGATGTTTAGTGGATGCCATTTCTATGGCTTATACCTCAGTGGGTCAGGTTTGCCCCATAGGTATCAAGGCTCATAGTGGGTCAGGTTTGCCCCATAGGTATCAAGGCTCATTCGACCAGAGGCATGGCTTCATCATGGGCTTGGTCATTTGGCTTTCCCATTCAAAATATTTGTGATGCGGCCAGCTGGTCCTCGCCTTCCACATTTATTTTTGTTTTTATAATATGGAGGTGCCTTTGGGCCTTAATCATAAGGTGTGATTAAGGCCCGACGTGACGGTGTCTGGTCTTGTCTAAAAATGTTACTGTGCACAATCACACACATATATATATATATATATATATATATATATATATATATATATATATATATATATATATATATATATATATATATATAAAATCCGCTTTGGCCGGTTGTATTTTCATATACTAATAATCCCGACAATATCCGGTTTTATTAGTATATTATGTTGGTTTGTTACTGACACATTATTCTAGACCCGACGGTGTCTGGTCTGTATATACTTGATTTTCTGGCTAGGTCTGTGAGCTCAGGGGTCCTGAGTTGCAGTGGCAACCAGTTACTTATAGTGCGGCGTTTTGCTAATCGTAAATTCTCTAAGATTGTTATTCACGTCGGCACTAATGATGTTCGACTTCGCCAGTCGGAGATCACCAAAATTAATATTAAAGAGGTGTTTGAACTCGCAAGTACGATGTCAGGCACTGTAATCTGCTCTGGCCCCCTTCCTGTTCGAAGGAGTGATGAGATAGTTAGTAGATTGTGTTCACTCAATGGCTGGTTGTCTAATTGGTGTCCGCAACATAATATAGAATTCATAGACAATTGGAAAAGTTTTTGGGGCAAGCCTGACCTGTTGAAAAGAGATGGTATTCATCCCACCTGGGATGGTGCTGCTCTTCTCTCTAGTAATTTGGCTCATAGTCTTAGAGATAAAACATGACAATCTGGGGCTCAGGTCAGGAAGCAGACAAACTGGCTAAACCGACCGTCTGCTAGCGGCCTCACGTCACCAAGGTCAGATAAATCTCATCACATAGAGACTCTTTCACCTAGATATCATCATATAGAGACTGTGTCTGTTCCCCGAATTTGGAAATCCAAAAAACTGCCAAACCTTTCTAAGGTTAAAAATCTAATTGATGTTCAACAAATAAAAAACAGATATAATACAGATGAGCAAACGATAAAGCTTGGGTTGCTGAATATTCGATCCCTTAATTCAAAATCGCTCATAGTTAATGATAAGATTAAAGACTATAACCTAGATGTGCTGTGTTTGACAGAAACCTGGCTAAAACCAAACGATTACATTACTTTAAATGAGTCCACTCCGCAAGATTATTGTTATAAACATGAGCCTCGTCCGAAAGGCAAAGGGGGAGGTGTTGCTGTAATTTATAGTAATATTCTGAAAACCACTAAGAAATCTAGTTTTAAATATACTTCTTTTGAAGTGTTGGTGCTTAATGTAAAAATTTATAGTGTAAACAATAAATCACGTTTGAGAATTCTGCTGGCTACTGTATACAGGCCACCAGGGCACCATAAAGATTTTCTCAAAGAATTTGCTGACTTTCTATCAGAATTAGTATTGGCTGCAGATAAAGTCCTAATTGTTGGTGATTTTAATATACATGTAGATAATGAAAAAGATGCATTGGGATTGGCATTTAAAGACATTGTAAACTCTGTTGGAGTTAGACAACACGTGTCAGGACCTACTCATTGTCGTAATCATACTCTTGATCTAATATTATCACATGGAATAGATGTTGATGGCGTTGAAATTCTGCAGCAGAGCGACGACATCTCCGATCACTATCTAGTCTCGTGTAAATTACATTTAGCCAAGGCTGCAAAGCCGACTCCGTGTTATAAATATGTTAGACCTATCACTTCTGCCACTAAAGATTGCTTTATCAATAATCTTCGAAAGCAGTTTCATAATCTCAGCATCCCAGATAGCTTAGAAGAACTTGATATTGCAACAGAAACTTTTAACTCTCTCTTTTCCAGCACTTTAGACACAGTTGCTCCGCTGCGCTTAAAGAAGATCAAAGAAAATAGTCCAACGCCGTGGTACAATGAGCACACCCGGGCCCTTAAGAGAGCAGCCAGAAAAATGGAGCGAAACTGGAAGAAAACAAAACTAGAGGTATTTCGGATTTCATGGAAGGAGAGCTCGATTGCTTACAGAGAGGCCTTAAAAGATGCTAGAACTAATTATTTTTCAACCCTATTAGAAGAAAATAAACATAATCCTAGGTATTTATTTGAACAAGTGACTAAACTAACGAAAAAGAAAGCTTCAAGCCCAGAAGTTTATAAGAAACACAGCAGTAATGACTTTATGAACTTCTTCACTTATAAGATTGATAATATCAGGGACAAAATTATAACTATGCAACCGTCTACTACAGTATCGCATCAGGGAGTATATTGTAGTCTCTGTGAGGAACATTTTGATTCATTTGTTGCTATAGGAGAGGAAGAATTTTGCAAAATTGTTAATTCATCTAAATCGACAACTTGTATGCTAGACCCTATACCGACTAAGCTACTGAAAGAGATGCTTCCAGAGGTCATAGATCCTCTTCTAGATATCATTAATTCATCCTTGTCATTAGGATACGTACCAAAAACCTTTAAGTTGGCTATGATTAAACCGCTTGTTAAAAAACCGCAACTTGATCCTACAGAATTAGTCAATTACAGGCCGATCTCGAATCTGCCTTTTCTGTCAAAGATACTAGAAAAAGCAGTATCCTCACAACTGTGTTCCTTTTTAGAAAGAAATAATATCTGCGAGGATTTTCAGTCCGGATTTAGACCGTACCATAGTACTGAGACTGCTCTCATTAAAGTCACAAATGATTTGCTCCTATCATCCGATCGTGGTTGTATCTCTCTATTAGTGTTACTTGATCTTAGTGCTGCATTTGATACTATCGACCACAACATTCTTTTAAATAGACTAGAAAACTATGTTGGCATTAGCGGAATTGCACTAGCATGGTTTAAATCATACTTATCTGACCGATATCAGTTTGTAGCAGTAAACGAAGAGATGTCTTATCGATCACAAGTTCAGTATGGCGTACCACAAGGCTCAGTACTAGGACCGCTGCTCTTCACTCTGTACATGCTACCATTAGGAGATATAATTAGGAAATATGGAATTAGCTTTCACTGTTATGCTGATGATACTCAGCTGTATATTTCTTCAAAACCTAACGAAACTTACCAATTCACAAAATTAACGGAATGCATAGCTGATATTAAATATTGGATGACCAGTAATTTCCTATTACTAAATTCTGAAAAAACAGAGATTCTAATCATTGGACAAAAAACTTCCTCACCTAATAACCTAGAATACTGTCTAACACTTGATGGCTGCTCTGTTAAGTCTTCGACGTTAGTTAGGAACCTGGGTGTGCTCTTTGATACCAATCTTTCATTTGAAAGTCACGTGTCTAGTATCTGTAAAACCGCATTTTTCCATCTTAAAAATATATCTAAATTACGTCATATGCTCTCACTGACAAATGCGGAACAATTAGTTCATGCGTTCATGACCTCAAGGCTAGATTATTGTAATGCTCTACTGGGTGGTTGCCCTGCACGCTTATTAAACAAACTACAGCTAGTTCAAAATGCAGCCGCTAGAGTTCTTACCAGAACCAGGAAGTATGACCACATTAGCCCGGTTCTGTCAACACTGCATTGGCTGCCTATTAAACATCGTATAAATTTTAAAATATTGCTGATTACTTACAAAGCACTAAATGGTTTAGCTCCCCAGTACTTGAGCGAGCTCTTAACGCATTATAGTCCTTCACGTCTATTGCGATCTCAAAATTCTGGCCAGTTGATAATACCTAGAATATCAAAATCGACTGCTGGCGGTAGTTCCTTTTCCTATTTAGCACCAAAACTTTGGAACAATCTTCCTAACACGGTCCGGGAAGCAGTTACAGTCTGTCAGTTTAAATCTAGACTAAAAACACATCTCTTTTGCTTAGCATACACATAACACATTATAGATTTCTATAATTCAATGTTAGGCTGCATAGATTAGATCAGCCGGAACCGGGAACACTTCCCATAATTCCTGATGTACTTTGTACATCATAAGAAGGATGGCGTCTACGCTAATATTAGTCTCTCTGTTTATCCCGAGGTTTACCGCAGACCGCCGGATCCAGGGCATATGCAGATCTGATGAAGGACCATCACATGGACACGACGACACGCATTATCAGGGCTGTGAAGGTCCATGGACACCTCACCACTCATCTCCTCACCGGCCGGATGACCCAACCCAACCAGATGAACTGGATAATATCGTGAAAGTTCTGATCCCATCTGACTCCTGACATTATGCTGCCTAACTCATAATCATACACTGTTCGTTCGTTGGCCAAAGGAGGACTGGCCCCCCGACTGAGCCTGGGTTCTCCCAAGGTTTTTTTCTCCATTCTGTCACTGATGGAGTTTTGGTTCCTTGCCACTGTTGCCTTCGCCTTTTGGCTTGCTTAGTTGGGGACATTTAATTTTCAATTGAACGATACTATTACAACATTGTTTTCCTGTTATCTCTGTAAAGCTGCTTTGAAACAATTTGTATTGTAAAAAGCGCTATATAAATAAAGGTGACTTGACTTGACTTATAGTGCGGCGTTTTGCATGGCGTCCCCACTGCGTATAGCTACGCAATACGAAGTGAACGTTCGAAAGGGAACTACTCGGTTACTATCGTAACCTCAGTTCCCTGAGAGAGGGAACGAGTATTGCGTAGTCGGCTGCACTATAGTAACCTGGCGAGTTGTCGCTTCAGTCGTTAAACCTGCTATAATGACAAATTCGGGGGAATATTATAGGCTAAGGCCACGCAACCCTTGGGGGCTTTGACGTGTAATGACGTAGGGCTAGCTCATTGGTCGCACGTCAGAGGCGCCTGCGCCAGACGCTCAATGTGCTAGCTGTGCAGCTGCAAATGCGTTTTACATATAAGCTTCAGTAAATCGAGGAAAAGGAGTTTCCCCCACTGCATATAGCTACGCAATACTCGTTTCCTCTCTCAGGGAACTGAGGTTACAATAGTAACCGAGTAGTTATCTTTATTTGATTATGAATGTGAGTTGCCTTGCCTAGCCAGACATGGGATAATCTGGCCAAGAACTCTTCAAGAGGCCATCTAATATGTAAAGAGACAGTTTGTTTTAGTTCAGTTTATTTGATACAAATAATACCTAAAGATTGTTTTCTACGAGATATAATCTCAAAAAGTCAGAATCTTGAATTTTTAAGTTAAGAATTGCCGGATATAAACTCGAAATTGCGAGTTATAACATCACAAACATTTTACAAATTCAGTAATTAGTAATTAACCTGATACTTTTTAAACTATTTTGTTTCCTGAAAGAATTAGCTAGAAAAAGACTAGGCCTAAATGTTAGGTTGCAGTCACTCAAAGCAAACAATGGTGTCACAAAAGCATTGTTAGCCAAGTATGGTAGCAAATGCCAACTTTACCAACATTGTTAAATTATTATTGGTTTCCCAAAACCATAGTTCCAACGCAACACAAACAGCAATGCAAACTTATGTAGTTGAAATCTATTTAAATTTACTTTTTAATCTGTATATTTTAACCCACAAACAATAAGCGGCCTTTTGAAGAGTGTGCAAGTGCACAAGGGAATTCCACGATTAATTAAACATTAAAGAAGGCAAAACGACAGGAAACAGCAGTGACTCGAAGAAATTATGTTGAGGAGTAAAAACAGCTTTCTGTTGTTCATCTAAATTATAATTATAATAATCTCACATTAACTGCGACCTAGATTCAATTACTTATCAAAAGTTATTACTCCATCTCCTGCATATGTGATGTCATTAATGAAAGTCCCATTTAAACCAACGTGGTTGAAATGATGGAGGGGTGATCATGCTACTACGGTTTTGGGAAACAGATGTGACTAGCTAGTTAATTTCTCCAACGATGCATCATAGTGTTTAAGCAGCGAGTTATGTCATTGTACAGGAAACACACCCCATTCATAGATGAAATCTCCTACACTCCTGATCGGTAAAAATAGTGTGCCTTGTTGTGTAGCATTACTAAGCATCACAAATCTGATCTGAATGTAGAGAGGGTATGACTCAAACATCTGTTCTTATACACACACACATACGCACACGCACACACACAGCTAAAGATAACTAGTAGGAGTATGTTTACATGATGATAGAAAGCGGTATTCCACACAGCTCTGACATTCAAGCTCACAGGCATACTCTCACATGCATACACACACTCACAATGTGGCAGGTTTGAATTTCGAGTCCTGGCCTATTTTGTTCAGTAACAGTGCTGCCATTTCAAAGTTTCTAACCTTAATGTCCTTAGTCACGGCAGACACCATTTTTTTATTGAACAAGAATGAAAACAAGGCTTTGAGGGACAGTCCGTTCAATAACTTGCACTGTTGTATACCTGGGTATACTATAAAATATTACAAAAACTGCTTTCCAAAATCAATTCCAGAGGAAAACAGCCCATAGAATCGGCTTACATCCCTCACAGCCTTGTTTTCAATCTCAGTAAATATGGCATATTTCTTGACTTAGGTCCATATTAATAAAACCTGATACACACTCTCTCACTTTCCTTCTCCTGCCTCAAACAGACCCAAATGACCGTGTATGCATTAGCCATTAATAGTGTGTTGATATTACAGCCTTTAACCTCTATATCTTTAAAGTTACCCTTTATAATTGTCCAAGGGGATTCATTTTTCACACAATGACAGATATAGTTATGGCCATTGATTTTATCATACATCATCACGGTGCAGTTTATACAAAAACGCATAATTCAAACTGAAACTCCAGTGTTCGACAATAAAGTGTGTAAATGTGTTTGCTTCTATTAGGGAGTTTTGCTGATAAAATTAGATTTTGTGCTGTTTATACACAATTAATTTCATGTGTTGTGATTGTGAAAAGCGTGGAGGCTAAACTTTAGGCTGTTTGGTCACTGGTATTGTAACATATGATTTTAATCCACTGTGACAAACAATATTATAAATATGTGCTTTATTCCAAGAGCATAGAGAATATTCCTTTTATAGTCCTATAGTTTAATCTCCTTAACATTATGGTTTCATAGTTATACTTCATAGTTGGCCAAGTCAACTTTCACAGACATACACTGCCCGGCCAAAAATATATGCTTAAGAGTCTATGATTGGATCATTATTACAATGATTACTATGTTTCAAGCATGTCATATGTTATTGAACAGTTCTTTTAACCCTAATTGATGGAGCATGTAGCTTTTCATTTCTTAAACAACTATATAGGAAGACACATCATGGCCATATTTCAGGATGACAATGTCAACTGTTTACGTTCACTGAACTGAATGTGTTTACGTGAATATTCACCAAGATCAGCATTTTGACATTTTGTGTGTCTTTGACTGTTTAAGGTCAATAAGTACCGAAAAATAACTCAATTTAATACTGAGAGGAAAAAACTTTGTACTTTGGAATTAATTCAGGAATTAAAAAAATGATGCGCAATACGTGCAATCCCACACCAAAATTTAAGCCCTGTAACACCAACAACATTCATGCAGAGTATATGAAACAAGTGAGTGAAGGGAGGTGGGTTTGTGTGTCAAATCACTGACGGAGAGATAAGAGAGTGAGAAAGCGCGGCTGGTATCTATTCTGTGGAAAATTGGAAGCGTTTCAGATATTTCAATATCAATAAGTATCGAAAAATCGATATTTTTAACAACACTACATTGCACTTAGTTTATTATTTCAGCTGCCTTTTTAAAAGACTACAATTGAAAAATGTATATAAAATTCAACTTGCCAAAGTGGCTAGTTGGACAGTAGTGACTGTGTTACACGCCATACTGCTGGAATCCACCCACATTTGGCGAGTTGGCGGGTGTTAAATGTCAAACCCTGGCCATGATGTGTCTTCCTATATGGTTAAGAAATGAAAAGCTACACACGTTATCAATTAGGGTTAGAAGAACTGTTGCCAAACATTCAACATAATAATCACTGCAATAATAATCCAATCATAGACACTTAAGCATTTGCCTATTAAAATCCAAACGGCGACTTTTTTTTATTTTTATTTTATTGATTGATTTTATCATACATAACCTAGTTGCAGTTTAATCAAAAAATGCATAAATAACTGAAACTCCAGAGTTCGACAACCTGGCAAAGTATGTAAGTTGTAATTTATTGATGTTTTTTTATTTTTATTTAATTTCACGTGTTGTGAAAAGTGTTGTTTGGTCACTTGTTATTTTACCAGATGCATTATATCCAAAGTGACAAACAGTGTAGCAATTGTATTTGTAAGTGCTTTGTTTCAATGGCACAATGTGTACGGCAGGAGGGGTATCCCAACAACTGTTCAGATTTTCCATATCAAATTCACTTCACATTCACAACACCTTGGCTACCCTTGGACTACCCTGCCACTAGAATGCATTTCTGGCCTGTCTAATGGAAACGTAATAAGCCTACATCTAAAACAATCTAATATTAATCACACTATTTACAGGATTAGTTTACCCAAAAAATGTAATTCTGTCAATTACTTAAAAGAACTCATCAATTACACTCATGCCATGTCATGCCATTTCAAACCTGTATGACTTTCTTTTTCTCTGAAGAACACAAAAGACGACATTTGAAAAATGTTGGTAAACAAACTATTTTGTTATAACATTAACATCCATTGTAAGGGCCACTGAGTCATTTCTCAAACTATCTTCTTTAACATTCCCTCTACAGCCAATTTATAAATCTAAATACATTTCTATAATGCATTCAGATCCAATGGATACTAGTTATTTAAGCCTAAGTGGTTCTATTACAGTCTTAGTAAAGATGGCCAAAAAGTAGGCTACTAAGAACATTAGATTAAAAAAAAGTACTAAGGTGCCATCAGATAGCCTAGTAACATAATAGGCAATAACACAATATAGGTCTATATACAGTACTGAATGATTATAATATTAATGTACTGTCAATTTTGATTATTTACTTGGCAAAGTTGGCATATGTGGTATAACAAACATTACCAGTGCACTAAAGTATGTCCTAACAAACATAATAATTCCAGCGTGCTTTGCTAGTGGAACAAACAAAACAAACAAATGTATTAGAGAAATGTCTTTTGCCAGGCTGAACAAGTCAGTTACGTTTGTCTCAACCATATTACAAGCAGTTTCTATGGGTCATAATAACAACTGGATGCTGCTTGTGTGAAGGCCGGGGTGGTTCTTAGACACACACACACACACAACACACACACACACACACACACACACACACACACACACGCCTAACCCTGATAATAGATAACCGCAAATTTCTGTTGCCAGTGATCATCACCCACGGGTCAGATTATTTTAGATGAGGCATTCGTAGTGTGAACTTCAGTAGCCCCCTTTGAACTACATAAACTCAATGAAAGCGCGTTTGATACCATACAACATCTCAAACGTGATGTGTCTTATAGCTTCTGCTTGGTTCTTCTGCATCACCTGTGATGGGAAAAGACAGTGATGCGACGCTGAGAGGATTAAAAACCCTGTTGCATTCCAGTGCCAGTGGGTTGTAGCTGTAGATGTAATGTAGCCTATACAGAATGTCTTGTCTGTCACGTAAAGGATGGTTAGCGTACAATTTGCGCACTAGCAGAAAGGGGTATTATTAGCATACATACAATCATACATAAACACACACCTCTGCGGCACGTTAAGTGAATGGATATCCAGGAAACAGTTAAGTAAATGAGTCCCGTTAGTTTAGTAAAATTACGTGCTTACCTTTGTCAGCTGCGCTATTTTCTTGCACATTTTCGTGTGCATTTGATAATCATACATTTCCTTCTCTACAATCACATTGGGGATGTCCGCAATAGCGGTCCCGTTACATGCACAGCTGCCGCCGGGGACTGGTTCATCTTCCCAGAGCTGGAAGCCATAATAACCAGTTAGATCACGCTAATCAATCACAAACTGGGCTGCGCAACACACTGGTCGCCTGTACGTGATCCTGAAGGTAGAGTCCTTACGACAGCCGAAAGCATTCTGCATGCTGCAACAGCGACCGGCGAACACCCTCCCGCTCCGCCGTGAAGCTGCCCCCGGTGAGAGCACTGCTCACGAGATAATGCCATCGGTACACGACTCACTGACACTGACGGCATGCGCCCCCAGCCCGCCCGGACACCTGTCTCTCACCCGGGGGGTGACTACAGTCTTACATTATAAGTCACGGGTACTGCAGTGTAATCTTAGCCCCTCCCATGAACACCAACAGCACAACACACATAAATCGCGTAATTTCCAAACGTCAATTTCTTTTATAACCAGTGTGTAAAGATTTAAATCGTTTTGTATAAAGATTTCTCAACAACAAACAAAACTGCAGGCAAGTCTATGCTACTTACTAAATAAAAAATAGGAATATAATTGATTTCAGTCCCCAAATCGTGGAGAGCGTAGCCTATAGTGTGTAGGCTACCAATAAATTCTAATGGTACAATCCTTGAGGATTATTTATTTCAAATAAATGTGAAAGGTGAAATCCCCTGGACCATATTTCGAAGTCTGAATCATATAACCGTTTCTTTATAACCGTGATATAGCCTACATATTGGTTATTTTCAGAAAATGCATGACATTCAGGGCTGTAGGCGGGGTTTTATAAACACAGAGGTCCAACATTTGAGCTAGGGGGGTTCTCTTACGAGAGTATCTCTCGTACTGCGTAATATCTTACGCTATGGGGAAAACTCTTTTCCACGAGATATTGAAGCCAAAAATTATCCTTAATTTTTACTAATGTAAAACGCTTTGCAGCAGCAAGCAGACCTAGGCGAGACAGCTCGCGCGCCTATTGGCTGCTCTGCGGCAATAGCAGCAGCCTATCGAGAGAGGCTCTGCGTGACGTCACGACGAATGGGGGCCCTTCGCGCCCATATCGTCACGTCCCGCCAGAAAGGGCGTGGTCTCGCCCTATATCTTGGCTCGATAGCTGCTCTTACGTTGATTTTTATCTCTTCAGCGAAGCCTCACGCATCGCTGGATCCAGAGTGAGAAGCCGCGCCGTCGACCTGTAGCCTTCAGCGGGACGTGCCATTGAGTCTGGAGTCGCTGGCCTCGCCGCCTTCAGCCGCCGTACCTGCTGTGCTTTCCGGCGTTATATCCTTTCCTCTGCATAGAGTGTGTGTGTGTGTGTTTGCATATCTGCTTTTTCCCACCCCCCTCTAAAAGAGCGGCGTCTTTTTAAAGATGCCTTCCTGCGGTTCTTGCCGAGCCCCGCTCAGCGACGAGGACCGACATGTCATCTGCGTGTCCTGCCTGGGTGAGGATCACGCGGCCATCGCGCTCGCTGACGGCGGATGCCATCACTGCGAACGTTTGCCTATGGTGACTCTGCGGACTCGCCTGGCTTCGTTCTCCGAGCCCGTATCCCAGCCTGCCGTGACGCCGCGTCGCAAGAAGCGCCGCGCCCAGCGCGCTCCCGAGCTATCTCCAGCCCGCCAAAGCTCGCCGGTTCGCCCGCCAGCTTCGCCGGCTTCGCTCGAGTCGCTCACCGACGGACAGCGGCCGCCGTCCGCCGCTGCGTCCGCCATCGAGTTGGACGACAACACCGAGGCGTGTTCTCTCTTGGCTTCGGATAGCGAGGATTGGGCGAGCTCTGTGGACCTCCCCTCCGCTAACGCTCCCCGCCAACCCTCTGGGAAGAGAGCCGGCATTGAGTCTGAGCTGATGCGTCTGCTCACCAAGGCCGTAGAAAGCATCGGCCTCGATTGGGAGGCACCCACGCTGCCGCCGCGCAACAGATTAGACGGGCGCTTTCTCGGCAAAGACGAGGCTCCGTCAAAATCTAGGCCCGCGCCCTTCCTCCCGGAACTTCACGAGGAGGTTGCAAAGTCGTGGAAGGCCCCCTTTTCCGCCAGGATGCGTACCTCTACCTCCGCGGCATTCTCCGCTGTCGACGGTGCGGGAAGTAGAGGCTACCTCGCCATTCCTCCGGTGGAGACGGCTGTCGCGTCGCATCTCTGCCCGCCCTCTGCGGGACGGCGGGTTCAGACGACGCTCCCGTCCAAAGCCTGCCGAGTGACATCATCACTGCACGGACGCGCTTACACCGCCGCCGGGCAAGCAGTCTCAGCGCTGCACACGATGTCTATTCTGCAGATCTACCAGGCAGACCTCCTTCTCAAGCTGGACGAGGAGGGACCCGGTGCTATCTGTGTGGCGGACCTGAGGAGCGCTACGGACCTCGCTCTACGCGCTTCTAAAGCCGCTGCGCAAGCCATGGGGCGGAACATGGCCTCTCTCGCTGTCGCCGAGAGACACTTATGGTTGACGCTGTCTGAGACGACGGAAGCCGAGCGCTCTGTGTTCCTCGACGCGCCCATTTCCCCGGAGGGCCTGTTCGGAACGGCCGTCAAGGACTTCGCGGACAGGTTTGTTGAGGTGCAGAAGACTTCTCAGGCTATGAAGCACTTCCTGCCGAAGCGCTCGAGCTCCGCTACAGGCCGCACCAAGCCGCCTGCTCGCAGCTCTCAGCCCCAGCCTGCACCGCCCTCCGCCGCCGCCGCCTCACAGCGCCGCCAGGCCCGGGATCAGAGACCGCGGTCTCGCTCCGCCGGACGCCGCCCCCCTCACCGCGGGCCCCGGCCGAGGATTGAGATCAAGCCCGAGGCCCCAAAGTCTTCCTAGCCACTCTAGGAAAACGACGGTGTTCAGATCCCGCTGCGGCCGGATTTCCACCAAAACTTCTCGCTCGTTCAGCCCCATGCGTTGTGACTGTACCAGTGTATTTTGCAGTGAAGCAGCCGGTGTCTCAGCCCGCTTGCCTGCACACAAAAGCTGTTTTTACGGCTACCCAGATAAATCCAATAAAGAGTGTATTTTCTGGTGTCCCGGCCTCGGCCGATGGTGTTATGAGTGATGTAAGAATGCCCACGCCCCAGTGCCCATTCCCACACCCAGACACAGCCCGCCACGGTGCAGGGCTCGCACAAATAAAATCGACTCCGGTCGATTGTGCAAACACTGTAGTGAACGCGCCCATATCCCCATGCCCGCTTACACTACACGCTGCGTGTCCCTCGGTTTCTGTAAAAACGAAACCAACACACATTCAGTCGGCCCTAAACGACAGTGTTTTCAGTGTAGCAAATGTGCCCGTGGTCCCGCGCCCACATTTCCTCACAGACACGCCGAATCCCACGGGATTCGCCCCGCTCTCTCTCTCGGCGCTACCCGCCTCAGAGGAGATGAGCGCGGCCAGGCTGCCCGCTGTGATCAGCGCGCCCCCCGCCTCGAACGCCGTAAACACGGCGCTGTGTTCCCAGCACACGCGGGCTCTTGTGCCGCCGCTTTCCCGCGGCCAGAGCCCAGATTTCATTCTGCCCCTAGCTATTCACGCGGATGCGTGGTCAAGGCTTCCCGGGGTATCAGAGTGGGTGATGAACACTATAAAGAGAGGCTATTCGCTACAATTCGCTCGACGCCCTCGCCGCTACGCGGCGCGCGTCGAAACTACGGTGAAAAGCGAAGTATCTCATCTACTTCGAGCCGAGATAGCGAAACTACTGAGAAAGGGGGCTATAGAACCTTTATCTCAGGCTCAGAGCGAAGGGGGCTTATACAGCAGATATTTTCTGGTACCGAAGAAAGATGGTGGGCTCAGACCCATTCTAGATCTGAGGCTGCTGAACAGAGCGCTCGTGAAACGCCAGTTCAGGATGCTTACGACCAGGAAAATCCTCGCGCAAGTGCGCCAAGGAGACTGGTTCATGTCAATAGATCTGAAAGACGCGTATTTCCAAATACAAATAGCGTCCCATCACAGGCGATTCTTGAGATTCGCCTTCGAGGGCCAGGCATATCAATACACAGTCCTGCCATTCGGCCTGTCCCTAGCACCCCGTACGTTCACGAAGTGCATGGACGCGGCCCTCGCTCCCCTGAGACTTCGGGGCATGCGAGTTTTGAATTACTTGGACGATTGGCTGATTCTAGCTCGTTCACGAACGGAGCTCTTAGAACACAGGGCCACATTACTCGAGCACCTCGAGAAGCTGGGCCTTACAGTCAATTGGGCGAAAAGCTCACTGCTCCCCAGTCGGAGGATTTCCTTTCTGGGAACAGTGTTAGACTCGCTATCCATGACGGCACGCCTGTCACCAGAGCGCGGATTGAATATCCAGCACGTCGCGAAATCCTTCCGCCACGGCTCTATAGTCCCGCTCAGAAGGTTTCAGAAAATGCTGGGTCTTATGGCCTCAGCAGCCTCTGTACTCCAGTTGGGCCTGCTCCGCATGCGCCCACTGCAGCTATGGCTAAAAGCACGAGTTCCCCCCAGGGCATGGACCGCAGGTCTGTTTCGCCTCAGGGTCGACCATCAGTGCATTTCGGCTCTGAAACCATGGAAAGCGGCCGACTGGTATCAGTCGGGCGTGAGTCTGGGGATCCCCTCAAGTGTGAAGGTGGTGTCTACGGACGCCTCCACTTCGGGGTGGGGAGCGCTGCTCGAGGGCAGACCGCTGGCTGGCCTGTGGTCAGTGCGGGAGAAGCTCCTACACATAAACTGCTTGGAATTGATAGCAGTCGACAAAGCGCTAAGGCGCTTCTGTCCCCAGATAACAGGCCACCACGTATTGGTCCGGTCGGACAACATGTCAGTGGTGGCGTACATAAATCGCCAGGGCGGCGTCAGGTCCCGAAACCTTTACAGGCTGACGGAACGCCTCCTGGTCTGGGCTCAGCACAACCTGCTCTCGCTGAGAGCGGCGCAAGTGCCTGGTCACCTAAATGTGGGACCAGACAGGCTGTCCAGAAACAACGTTCCAGCAGGAGAATGGTCTCTGCACCCGCAGACGATCCAGCTGCTGTGGGAAACGTTTGGCAGAGCGCAGGTGGACCTGTTTGCGTCCCAAGAAAACGCTCACTGCCCGAGATTCTTCTCGAAAAGCCGGGACGCGCTGGCCCATGTCTGGCCCCGCCGCCCCCTTTATGCTTTTCCCCCTGTCTCACTCCTGCCTCAGGTGTTGGAGCGAATCAGGAGGGAGGGATGCCCAGTGCTACTCATAGCTCCGCTCTGGACAAACCAGTCGTGGTTCCCTGTCCTGATGCAGCTGACCAGCGCTGCCCCATGGCCGTTACCGCTGAGGAGAGACCTCCTCTCTCAGGCGGAAGGCTCGATTTGGCATCCTCGCCCAGATCTGTGGTCCCTGCACGCATGGGCCATCAACGGGTACCCGCTGACCTCCCAGAGGGAGTGCTAAACACGATCGCGCAGGCTAGAGCCCCGTCTACCAGACGGCTCTACTCCTCGAAGTGGTCTGTGTTCTCTGCGTGGTGTCAAGCGCAGGGCTTTTCACCTGTAGACTGCGGGGTTACGGAAGTGCAAAGTATACGTGGCGGCCATAGCAACGTTTGCAAAACCGGTGTCTGGCCAGTCACTAGGAAAGAGCGACTTAGTCGTGCGTTTCCTTAGAGGAGCTCGGAGGCTAAACCCTCCCAGGCCCCCTTCAGTCCCGACATGGGACCTTTCCACGGTCTTGGAGGCCATGAAAGGCGCCCCATTCGAGCCAATCCAGTCGTCAGACATGAAACACTTGTCTTTCAAGACGGCGTTTCTTATGGCTCTCGCTTCAGTGAAGCGCGTAGGGGACTTGCAAGCGCTCTCAGTAAGCGCGTCATGCATGGAGTTTGGACCTAACGACTCTAAGGTCATACTCAAACCAAAGCACGGTTACGTGCCAAAATCCCTCAACACACCGTTCAGGGCCCAGGTGATTTCCCTGTCTGCCCTTCCGGTTCTCAATGAGGAGAAGGACGCGAGTCTCCTTTGCCCTGTCAGGGCACTAAGGGCTTATGTGTCCCGCTCGTCTGGTTTCAGACAGACTGAGCAGCTTTTTGTTTCGTTTGGCGGCCGTACTAAGGGACTTGCCGCGTCGAAACAGAGCTTATCCAGATGGATAGTTGGTGCCATAGCGCTGGCTTACACTTCTAAGGGCCTTCAGTGCCCTTTGGGTGTTAGAGCGCACTCCACGAGAGGCATGGCCTCCTCGTGGGCATGGTCTAGCGGGTTACCCTGCAAGATATTTGTATGGCCGCGGGCTGGGCCTCGCCGTCTACATTTATAAAATACTATAATCTGGAGGTCCCCGCCTTACAAGCTAAGCTTTTAGCGGTATAGAATTCAGTGCTATCTGCCCGCTGTGCGGCTCGGATACTGAGTTTGGCCTGCGTATCGCTCACTGACCGGTACAGCAGCTCATTTGAAAATTGACACACTTGTGGCCACCCAGTTCAGGCTGAATGTTCACCCTGACGGTTTGGTTATTGTCATATGATTGGCCCCTTTCGGAGGCTATTTACAGGGAATGATGCTTCTAGCCTCTCTTCCCTCACTCTCTGTGAGTTTATGGTGATTATGCACTATATGCGCCCCGGGCTTCGGCCCCTGGGTCTTTGGTGTTGGATCCCTACCAGCACGGCGTGTTGCATTGTGTTCCCCATAGCGTAAGATATTACGCAGTACGAGAGATACTCTCGTAAGAGAACGTACTCGGTTACTAACGTAACCTCGGTTCTCTCTAGAGAGGGAACGAGTACTGCGTATCTTGCCGTGCTTGGAATACGCTCTGGTTCGCTTCGGCGATAAAAACCGACGTAAGAGCAGCTATCGAGCCAAGATATAGGGCGAGACCACGCCCTTTCTGGCGGGACGTGACGATATGGGCGCGAAGGGCCCCCATTCGTCGTGACGTCACGCAGAGCCTCTCTCGATAGGCTGCTGCTATTGCCGCAGAGCAGCCAATAGGCGCGCGAGCTGTCTCGCCTAGGTCTGCTTGCTGCTGCAAAGCGTTTTACATTAGTAAAAAATTAAGGATAATTTTTGGCTTCAATATCTCGTGGAAAAGAGTTTTCCCCATAGCGTAAGATATTACGCAGTACTCGTTCCCTCTCTAGAGAGAACCGAGGTTACGTTAGTAACCGAGTACGTTTGGGGGCATGCACCCCAGAGAAAGTAGATTATCTGTCAATATAGCCTACATGCTCTACCCATAATCTCTATCACTCTTTCTTTTTCTCTCAGTCTCCTTATCTTGCCCTGTCTCCATCCCTCCTAAAGCTGAGGATTTCTTGAAGAAAGTACACATAGGTTCAACTGATATTTAGCCTATGTTTTTTAAATAATTTTCTCAGGGCTACGAACATAGGTAAACAAGTTTATTAAATTCATTCACTTCACCATATGTAGGCATACACATCCATGATCCATTATTAATCTTAGGCCGCATGATGAAAACGGCTCATGTTTTCTGTCCTTTCACCTTGACACTTACTAATTATTACATTAACTTACATGAATCACGTTAACTATATTGGCCTATTTCAATTAAAAGAGGCGAAATTAGACAAAAGTATATTAGTTTATCTGATTATTTTCATCTGTCGTTTAACATTTATGTTAAAACAGCTGTCAAATATGAAATATTTACTTTTTTTTAGACTTTACTTTGTTATTTCACTGAAAACGTGTAATCACGTCTCGGACTTATCATTATCGATCCGCAACAAATTGCACCTGAAATAGTATAAAAATAATAAAAATATGTATTTTTTAACTGAACAACGTTACCTTTAGCAGAGCTTAAATGTGGACCAATCCGAGCTGTTCGTGATTAAGGATAAATAAGGCATTTTATTATAATTACTGTATGTCTAAAGATATTTAAACTTATATGTCAGCCTCAAAAACTTAAAATTAATAAACACGTCTTAAGATAAGAAGGTCCATATTCAAAGCTGCAGTTACCAAGCCTCTCAGCGCCCCCTGAAGGAAACCTCATAGTATTGTCCGTTACAAACATGATTGACAGCCAGGGACGGAAGGAGGCTGTTCTACGTAACTCTCGCGAGAGCACAATTTGAAAAGTGGCGCTTTCACCGTTGGTCAACAAGATTTCTTTCAGGTAAGTTACGTCGCGGATTAAATAACATTTTGATCAAAAAATTACATTTAAGCATATACACTAGCAAGAAAGAATGTTTCTGGTAAATTTGTATTTGTTAAAATGATAATTATGAGTTAGTTCGTCATGTTTTTGTGTTGCTGCTAACTATCGGGGCTAGCAGTTTATCGATGCGATGTCGCTCATTTTATAAGGTACGCACAAATAAGTTAACTTTACCTGTTTAACTATGGTAATTTTAATTGTAATCCAACCATTTCATCAGTGCTCTTTTTCATGTGTTTGATTTATTGTGGGATAACATACATCGTGCTGTGCCGTAACATGCTAAGTTAGCTTATTTAATGAATAACTTTTTATTTAACTTAGATCATTAAAAGTGTCCAATGGGTGGAGGAAAGATCAGGTAACGATTCTGTCGTGCTGAATTAACGTTACCCGACTTTTGTTGTGACTAATTATCTTTAACCTGTGAACTGTGTTATTAATAACAGGTAAGTTAACGCTAAAACAACTAATCACAATAACATTAACGTTACATGTTTAAGCGAATGTCCTCAATATGCGGTGTTCCATGGGTATTTTGCATTTGTGAACGTAACGTTATATCAAATACCATGCATTCACATACAGGCTGCATGAAATTTGTGTCTCAGCAACCTAAACATGCCTGGAGACGCTGATCTGGAGATTGAAGAGGCTTTCCGTCGCTCACAGAAAGCTCATAATAACAAGGCGAAACTTGTTGCCAGTTTGAAGACCAGATATAATAAGGTGCAGTATAATTAACTTACGTGAATTTTACAATGTACACTATCGTTAAAAAGTTTGGGGTCTATATAAATGTTAAAACAGAAAACGTAACTGGTTTCATCACTGGTAGCTAATAATGTTTGACACCAAATCAGAATATACCGGTAAGAATGTTTTCTGAAGGACTCTGAAAACTGGAGTAATGGCTGCTAAAGAAATCCACTTTCCCATCACAGGAATATAACATTTTAAAATATACTAAAACAGAACATTTTATTTTTAATTAAAAATAAAATAATGGTTCACAATATTACAGTTTTTACTGAATTTTCGATCAAATAAATGTAGCCTTGGTGGTTATAAGTGACCCTTCAATAAAGAGATAGTTCACCCAAAACTGAACATTCTGTCATCTTTTACTCACCCTCATGTCCCTACAAACCTGTACGACTTTCGTTCATCTTCACAACACAAATGAAGATCTTTTTGATGAAATCTGAGAGCTTTCTGTCCCTCCATAGTCGGCTACTCGACTGACACTTCGAAAAGGTCATAAAGAGATTGTAAAATGAATCCATATGGATTGAGTGGTTTAGTCCAAATTTTCTGATGAGACTTGTCTTGATTGCTTTATATATGAACATATTGAATTTAGGCTTTTATTCACATGTTAACAGAAGCTGAACCGAACCTGCTTGACCCGTGTGAACAAACCTTAAGCTCAAATGTGCTGCGTAACACACAAGAATAAACCTCTTTGGTTCTTGCACTTAAAGGAAACATGCTTGAGCTTCTGTTTACCACAACTTGTGTGAGGTGATGAATGTTTATTTGTGACTAAATGCCTAAATTCAATCTGATCATATAAAGCTATTGTGTCTTCTCAGACAATTAACTAAAACCTAACCGCTCAATTCATATGGATTAGTTTTATGATCTCCTTATGAACTTTTTGAAGCTTCATAGTTTGTGTAGCTGTCAATGGAGGGACAGAAATGTCTGATTTTATGAAAAGTAGGCTATCTTCATTTGTGATCTGAAGATGAACAAAAGTCTTACACATTTGGAACAACATGAGGGTGAGTAATTAATGACAGAATTTTCATTTTTGAGTGAACTAATCCTATAACAATATAAAAACTTGCCAACCCCAAACTTAAAAGTAGTGTAGGTGCATGGGAAAATTTTCTAACATGGTGTCTGACACATCAAACAATCTTCTAAAATGAGGTCATTTTTAATTCTGTGTAGTTGGAAGATAAGTCCGAATTCCATGAGGAGTTCATCCGATGCCTGAAGTATGCCATGATCATTTACACCCGAGAGCCTGCAGTGGAGAATGTCATTGATTTTGTCACTAAGTTTGCTGCGAGTTTTGAAACGCCTGTTAATGAGGAGACTGAGGAGGAGGAGGAAGATGATGACACTGAGTTTTTGAACTTTCTGTTCAACTTCCTGTTGGAGGTAGTGTCACTCATGCAGACATTTGGGTTGGGGAAAAAGTGTACCTTTTGTTTTTATCCGATTTCTTATCCATCTCTTTACCATCTTTTTCTCTCCCTCAGTCTCACGGTGCAAGCAGCCATGCTGTGCGGTTTCGTGTTTGTCAGCTGGCGAATAAGTTGCTGGGCAGTCTGAGTGAGAATGCTCAGATCGATGATGATCTGTGTGATAGGATCCATGAAGCCATGCTGGTCAGAGTAACAGACAAATACCCTAATGTCAGGATTCAGGCAGCACTGGCCTTGGCCAGACTTCAGGACCCCAATGACTCAGACTGCCCCACTATTAAAGGTACTCTGAATGCTCATACTTTTACTCACAGACATTGAGCTACAATCGCTACTTAACCCTCTGAGCCCGACGGCATCGTCGACGACGCCACAAATCAGCTCCGAGAAATTATGATATAACTCGACAACAGATTTATCGATTTTCTTACCGTTTTTTCCAGCAGAAAGCTAACGAGCTAGCCATCACGGGGGTGTCTTTGGTGTCTTTCTAGCCTTTACAGAAGGTTTTCTATCCAGCCTGGAACTTGTGCATCCTTTCAGAGTTTTTCAGCAATAAATCCAAACGTTTATATCCAACTTTGATACACTTGAAGTCCATAATTTATACATATTCCATCATATTTGCCGCTAGCTCGATGCTAGCTGCCATTTTGGATATCCACGTGATGGTTTTTGACCAATTACAGGCTGATCCGTCGTAAACATTGGGTGCGTCACTGGGTCATTGCGCTCTCTCCAAGGGAGGGAGGGAGAGAGAGTAGCACGGAGACGCAGGTTTCACAGAGAATCACAGAGAAATAGATGTAAATCGAGCGCTGAATGTTGGATTTTCAGGAGAACAGAGCTTTTTGACAGATGAGGAACTAGATTACCAGGATAGACCCAGCTGAAGTGCCATTTATTTATTTACTGTAAAAAAGTATTATAGAAGTATAAATGTAATATAAAAGTATAAAAATAATAGAATAAATAAAATAATAAATAAAATATAAATGCAAAGCCTGTGATGTGGCCCTCTTTGTGATTGCTGATAGGAACTGTTTTGAGGCTTGGCACCAGTGAATTTCATGAAAACGCCTGGACTTCTTTTGGAAAAATGTAAATAGTTTTGGTTCTGTACAAGTTATAATGTTTATTCCTGTGCTCCAGGACTCCAAAGACATGAACAAACTGTTTTCCAGAGGAAATTTGCTTAGCTTTTATTTATTTGTGTGTGATTTCAATAAATATTTGAGTGATTCAATTTCCGATTTATTTTTTCATTTGTCTTTATGGTCCCATAACTTATTTTACATTCAGGTGACATCAATGTAACACAGATATACTGAAAGTTCAATTTGTCCTGAAAAAAAAGAGGTGTGTCAATTGTCTGTACACAAAAGGGTTGATGTTTTACAAGCTTTTTAGTGAATAACACCAGACGGAAAAATTATTGTAAAAATACCCTTAGGTCTCTGAGGGTTAACATGTTAACGTTCAAAATTGATCCATGAATTTAAAAGGTAAATGTGATTAATTTTGTGTTTTTAGCTTATATTCTGCTTTTGGAAAATGACTCTAACCCGGAGGTTCGACGTGCTGTGCTGTCTTGCATTGCTCCCTCGGCTGCTACACTCTCTAAAATCTACAAGCGCACACGAGACGTCAAAGAGGAAGTCAGGAAACTTGCTTATCAGGTAAAAATGTCTAAGAAAATACCAAATTGACTAATCTGCAATGAAAGTAAACAGTTAGTAAATAGTGTTTTTTTTTTTCTTATGTGAAAAAAAAAGTTTTAATCAATTTAATGAATCCTTGCTGATTAATAAAGGTATTAACTTAGTTTTTAACGGTAGTGTATGCAATAAATATGATGCGCTTTTGTATGTGCCTCAGGTACTGGCAGAGAAAGTGCATATTCGAGCTCTGAGCATCGCTCAGAGAGTGACTCTATTGCATGAAGGCCTCAGTGACACGGCAGGTAAGAACATTGTGGTGTTTGTTGATCAAACTGTCTCCAATTGTAAACAACTACACATGTATTAGTTCATGTGCATTGTCTCATAACAGCAAAGAGCTCTAAGTCTAGGCACAAACAAGTTGTTTTTTAGGTGAGAATTGGGTCATTAAAAACTCACACACAGGTTTCTACTATTAAGCAAAACACCTCATTATGTCTGTCCTTTCAAATCATTTTTACTATCAAACAGTTCTTACTGAACTGCAGTGCCTATGATAATTTCAGCCAACAAACATGTTTATTAGAAATATTTGGCAAAAACATGATTATTAAAAATATTTGCAAAGTATTGCCTGAATGCATCTTAGAATTTTTGTCTTGTATTAAGCTTATACTTGGTTATCTTATATTTTTGTAAATTGTTTATCTTATATTATATGTACAGCACAGGGCAGTATAAATCAATAAACAAATCATGTCCATCTCCCTTAGACTCAGTGAAGGAGGTCATCAAGACCCATTTGTTGCCTGCTTGGCTTCGCTTGCTGCAGGGAGATGTTTTGCAATTGCTGCACAGACTGGATGTAGAGAACTGTGCAGAAACTGCAGTGACTACCTTACATGCCATCTTTTCCATGGCAACAAACCCTGATGAACTCCTGCAGAACGGTATCAGACTGGATGAGAGGTCAGTTACTTGAATCTAAACACCAGAACAAGCATACTTGTTACAAGCATGCATACATACTACTGTCACTGCAGTTGGCATAATTCGATTAACCGAAATTTTAAAACATGTACACCAGGGATGGAAATTAGCACCCGCCACCAGCCAAATGCGGGTGATTTTGTGTTGTGGCGGGTAAACTCGCTTCACCTACCGGCCACCGTGGCGGGTAAATAAAAATCGCATACTGTTTCACCCGGACGGCGGACACTTTTAGAGGAGGCACACCTTCAACACCCGCGCCGCGCGCTTCTTCCGTCGAGGTTCGGCGTGGGAGCAGGAGAGGCAAATGGAGAGCTAGCCGCGAGCGCATGGTCTATTTTTAGGGCGGGGTAGCTCTCTTGTGTAGTAAAGAGCTAGCCGCGCGAACATCTACCCGCGCGCTTCTTCCGTCGAGGCTTGAGCGCGAGAGGCGGTTTGCCGTCCCAAAGGCGAGAGAGAGATGCGAGAGCGATCAGTGGAAACATAAAAACATACATACAGGACATCATTCTAACTGCAAAGTGTTTACTTATTTGTGTACACTCGCAATAAAACACAACATTATACTTTTGTCACACTCTAAACTCTTGTCAAACTGTAACCTACAACTGTCACCCAACCACACACACACACACGCACGCACAGTTTTAAAAGCAAAACATATTTATCCAACCCCATTTCAAAACATTCAAAACAGGTTACATCTTTTGGACATTCATCATATCGCATTGGTTTTCATTTCTTGTCCTCGGAGTCAGAGCACTAATCTGTTTTTTTTTTTTTTTTAAGTTACACATTCTACATTGATTAAAAAGAAAATCAAATGTGTTTTTAATGGTAGTATTATTTTATACGGAAATAAATTATTTATAATTCAGATGAGAATAAAGTTAAGGTTAATTAAAATTAAGGAAAACAAATAAATTGATCTGATAGCAAATTAATTTTAAATTCATTCAGGTACAATTACCAAACATCTCAAGGTCTTTTTGTCTTTTTATTAATTTAATTAATAAACTAATTGTATAAAACTATTGTCAGTGCACTACAAATACACTGGTTCTATGCCTTTATTAATAAAACGTATACAACTTAAAAATACAAGGCTTAGAAATTTATAAAAATGCCTTCTGCATTTTTGTTTTGCTTTTCACTCCATTGTACCGAAATCGTGCCGAACCGTGATGTCTGAACCGAGGTATGAAACGAACCGTGACTTCTGTGTACTGTTCCACCCCTAATGCAATACAGTTTCATTATTGTTCATTATTATCCATACCTTACTATAAATAATTTGTGCGACTAAATCATGTTTTGCGCCAGTAACTGAAAAAGTTAGTAGCGCAAGTGCCACCAGTGGAAAAGGTTAGTGTAGTTCCCTGTCCAGCATAGAGTGCGGTTCAGCATCGGTTCAGTTTTTTGTTTAATCTGCCCTACTCATTTAATTAAATGTATATCAGTTCATGGTTTGTGTGTGTATAAGAGAGAAAGAGAAAATGTCAGTATTGCATTGAGACTTGAGATTAAATAAACTGCTTGTATTGTAGATCTTGTAGTATTAATTTTCACATTGTAAACACATTGTCGGTTAAAAACAAGAAATTGGCTGGTAAAAACATTGAGTGGCTGGTAGATTTTGAAATCCACCAGCCACAGTGGCCGGTGGACAAAAAAGTTAATTTCTATCCCTGATGTACACATGCCCTGCCCTTTGTATGTCCATTTGAAATCTTGGAAAAGGTTTATTGCAATTTTTTTATTATTATTTTTATTGTGCTTTGCTTTCAGCTATCAGTAGAAGCATAGTACATTCAGCTGCATTCAAGCAACAGGGTTTCCGCGGGGCGTTAAGTCATTAAATAAATTTTGTAAAAATGAAGACCTTAAATGGCATTAAAAAGCATTACATTTTAATCCTACAGGCATTAAATATTTTGATATAGTTTTGAAGAAAATTGTATATTATCAATTTATTTAAATAAAGCCTTTTTTATTTTTTTTGCTGTCGCAAAATATGTACGTTAGTGTGATAAATAGTGTGAAATTAATAAATTGTAAAATATTTAAACTAAATATAAACCTACAAAAATGTGTTTTGAATTGCGGTTAATCACAGAAAAAAATGTGATCAATCGAGTACATTTTTTAATCGATTGACAGTAAAAAAAACTATCTATGGTTAGTCATGACATTATAAATAAAAAATGGCATTATAACGCATTACATTTAATTTGAAGATACCTGCAGAAACGTTGAAGCAAATGTTACCATAAATTAGGGCTGGGGTAAATGATTATTAACTAAACGATTAGTTGGGCGACTATTTTATTGATTAGTCGACTAATCTAACAACTAATTGGACGATTAATATAAAGATTATTTTTCTGCTGCTCGATTAATAAAAAACCATAATGTATCTCAAATAAATATGAATATGTTTACCGATCAGAGCGCACGCTGACACGGAGCAAAGCCTTGTTTATACTAGATGCGTCCGCACGAGCGCGCAGCAAAAATGGCGCGTTGGGTGTGCAAGCCCCCATTTCGCTTGCCTGTATTGATCTATTCTAAATGTTTCTTGATTTCTTTTTGTCCCATTATTTTTTTTTTCTAATTTTAAAACTCAATATGAAAAAGTGGATCGGCATGCTTTGTCTAAATGTTTTTTATTTAAAACATTGACAATGCTGTGTTCAATTTCAAGCTAAAACTTTCTCACTTGGAGCAAATTATCTCACACAATGTAACACTGTCCATCAATAAAAGGGTGAAAGAAATACTGACGAGGTCCTGATATTGACTAGGGGGTGGAGAATTCGCATCAGCTGTGTGTGTGCATGGTCATCAAGTGGTATTTCAGACTGGACATGCTGCGAGGATAGCTCAGTTCACAACGACAAAACACACAGATCACTTTGGTCTTGTCAATGGGACCATTTGGCAACTTTTTAAAAGTAAACTTTCAATTCATAATCTTTTTGGCATCCATTTCGGCGTCTTGCGCTCATGTTAGCGTAATGTTAACCTACTATTTGGTAGGGCTGGGGTAAACGATTATTAACTAAACAATTAGTTGGCCGATTATTTTATCGATTATTCGACTAATCTAACGACTAATTGGACGATTAATATAAAGATTATTTTTCTGCTGCTCAATTAATAAAAAAATAATGTATCTCAAATAAATACGAACTAGCGTACTGAATCATGATACTGTATATAAGCTGGCTAATGTTAGTCTAATGTTATATTTGAACACGTCATTAGAACTCTATAACCGGCAAAACCGTGTTATTAAAATATTTTGTACAAACATTTTTTATCATAGAGAATGTTTAAATACTAATATCATCTTACGAGGGAAACGGAGGCGGAGTTAGTGGTGCTCCTGCTGGAGATAATTCGGGAGAGTCTGTTCCCCTTTACCGATCAGAGTGCGCGCTGACACAGAGCAAAGCCTGTTTACACTTGACGCGTCCGCACAAGCGCGCGGCAAAAATGACGCGTTGGGTGCGCAAGACCACCAAGACCCCATTTCGCTTGCCTGTGTGCACGGCTTCTTTTGTAAGGCCTGGGACACACTGGCTCTGGCTGCGTGGCGTGAGCGTGGCGTTTCTGTTGCGTGGCGGCTGCGTCGCGTTTTCTGTGTCTTTGCACATCAGAAGCGTGTCTGACGCGGCGCGTCATATTGTTCGACATATGGGAGAGAGTTGTGCAAGCCCTATACTTTGTATTAAGCATAAATATAAAGCCTTTCTGATAAAGACACTGTCAGCAAAGCAGTATTGGCAGCAAAATAGACTACAGATTGTTTCGTTCTGATGCAATATTTGAAAATTAATAATTAGGCCCATTTATTTAGCCTATTTATTTTTAAATTAGGCCTATAGGCCTATTTATATCTGAATTTGTCAAAAATTAAATTTATTAATATGTATTCGTGTACAAAATAACATATTAACATCTTTTTTGCCAGGAAACGCTTCCAACACGCTTGCGTGTCGCGTGAAAAATAGGCGTCGGTTCTATTTCTAGTATGCATGCGTTTTCCTGAGACGCGCGTGTCACGCAGGCAGTGTGCAAGCTCTAACCTGTTAACATGGGAGCCGAAATAAAAACGGACACGCCATGCAGCTGAGACGCGCCCGCCACGCAGCCAGTGTGTCCCAGGCCTAACAGCGCGCGCGGCGCCGCGTCCGCGGATGAACGACTGGAAGCCGATCTGCCCGAGCCGTACGTCTCACCGCACCGGCACCCAGTTTGCGCGTCTAAATTGCAAAGGTTTTTTTTAAGGATGTGTTTACTGTCTGTGTGTGATTCATTTAATGGAAAGCACATTCACTTCTAGTGGACTTCGTCCTCCATTATGCAATGTTTCAGTCTCCCACGTGTGTTGGCGAGCTGTACTGCTGGAAACGGTGCAAAAAAATAAATAAATAAAGAATAGTCGACGCAAAAATATGGCGTCAACGTAATTTTGACGTCGAAGCGTCGACGTCATCGACGCGTCGCTACAGCACTACTATTTGGCCGGCTCGCAACGAGTGTTTCCGGTCTAGCTAGATCTGGTGCTTTCAGACAGGACCCGGAATGCGCGGCGCTACGCCAGTTTTCAAAACTTGTGGATGCCAAAAGCATTTTAAAAAAATACAAAGTTTAAAGACTGTTAATCTGTTAAAATAGGTTTGTGTTAATGCCGTTATTAACGAGTTTAACTGACAGCCCTACAGTGGCGGCTGCTGGTCTTTCAAAGAGGGGAAGCTCTTTTAAAAAAAAAACTCGACTGTCAGGTGTGGGGATGGTGAAAAGAGCGAGGACTCTGATGCAGAGTTGATGGGCTTTATTTTAATAATAAAATTAAAAATACAAACAAACAACTACAAACCAGCACAGGACAAGGAGAATAAATAGGGAGCAAAAAAGGCAGGTAATGAGGGAGGACAGGTGGGGCAAAATAACTAATAATCAGGAAACAAGATGGGAGTCGACACAATCGACAGGAGAGCACAAGGAAACGCATGACGAGCCATGTGCTCACACCAAACATGACAAAAACACAAACACATGGCCAATAAAACAAATTACAAGCAATTGTGCTCACACAAAATGAGATATGAAGAACAATGAGAACACTCATAAGCCATGTGTTCACACAGAACATGACAACATGAAAGCACACAGCTAGTGTAAAACACAAGCTGTGTGCTACACAGCACAAGACAAAACATTACATGAAAGCACGTGACCGATGTAAACACGAACCGCGTGCTACACAAAAAACAACACACTGAACAGAACAGAACGTTATGCACGAACGAGTGAAAGCTCATCCTGTGCGCTCACAACAGAAAACAAACACGCAGAGTATGCATGTCCGAATCCTGACACAAAACCGAAACCAAACTAGACAGATGTGCCGGGATCCAAACACCACGCCCGCACATGTAACAAGGCACCTGACATCAACGGAGGAAATGTGGGAATTAGGTCAAACTGTGAAATGTATGATAAATTGCAAATACCAATAAATACAGCAGTTAGTCTTTCGAGTACACTTGCAAAATCCGCCTTGAGACTGAGCTCTAAATCTCGAATTAGCTTCCAGTGACTTTTTATTGTGCGGACTTCAGGCCAGCCTGTCCCTATTCACCCCAGAGACGCCGGGCGTCCGTGGGCGGGACATAATCGCAGCATTTATCCAATGACCATCTAGTTTCGAAGCACTGAAAAAAAAACTGTTCAAAGCAGCCCCATTGAAGTCAATAGACGCTGAGCTTCAACGGGGAAATGCCATAGGGAAATGCAATGTGTCACGCTCTACGGGAAGGAGATCGAGTCAGCCGACCTGCTATATGTAGCTGATTCTGAACGAACTCGTCTTCGAGATGACGGTGTTCTAATGCAGTTTTAGTCAATAAAATGTTAACACAATAGTACACATTTGACCATTAATTTTTTGACATTATAGGGGAAGCTGAGCTTCCCTTGCAGTCTGAAGAAATCGCCACTGCAGCCCTTATATATATATAGAGAGAGAGGAGAGAGAGAGAGAGAGAGAGAGAGAGAGAGAGAGAGAGAGAGAGAGAGAGAGAGAGAGAGAGAGAGAGAGAGAAGAGAGAGAGAGAGAGAGAGAGAGAGAGAGAGAGAGAGAGAGAGAGAGAGAGAGAGAGAGAGAGAGAGAGAGTTTTAACATTATGCTTTAAGTTACAAGTTGCTACACACTGTCTGCTAGTATTTGTTTGGGCAATCTTCAACATTAGTCTAATTTCTTAAATGTGTATGTCTCTCTGTACAGGAAACTAATTACTGTGGACTCCCTAACATGTGAAAATGTGTTGTACTGGAGAGCGTTGTGTGAGTTTGTCAAGAGTAAAGGAAATGAGGGTGAGGAATTACTGGAAAAGTTACTCCCTGAGGCGGCCATCTTTGCAGAGTATCTATACAGGTGAATATGCTCTACACTTTTGTTTCTTGTATTTCTTTTAGTTGGGTTAATTATTCTTCTGTTTAATTTTCTTTTTGAATTCAGTTAAACACTTAACATTTGCAAATGATAACCCAGCTAAATAAGTAAGCCTTTTTGTTTCAGTTATCTAAAGAGCATTACTCCGCTGTCTGAGGAGCAAAGAGCTGATATGACACAGCTTGAGATGGTGATGACCCAGGAGTTTGTTGGACAGCAGCTGATTCTGCTAGTCGGGTGTCTTGACACTTCTGAAGAAGGCGGCAGGTCTGCGTTCTCAGTACTCTAATCTCTTACTGATCAATGCAGATGAAACATTTTAGACTTATTATCTTCAATTATTTATGGTCTGTTTCCTCCCTTTATGTCTGTATAACTTAAACACCCTTAAAAGTCTGTTTTATTTTTTTAACTGCAAATTTAGTTCAAGTTTTAATCTTCCCATGAACTGTTCTAGAAAGCGCATGGTAGCAGTGCTACAGGAGATTCTCGTGATGCCCAACACACCCACGTCTCTGATTGGTTTGCTGGTGGAGAAACTGATTGGCATTCTACGAGATGACGCACAGAAAATTCAGATGGTCAGTCCTTGTGAGAACATCATACACTAAAAAAAAAAAAAAAATGTTCTGTTTGTGGCAGCCAGAGATTGTATCAGTGTTAGATTTGTAACGTTATTAGACTTTCATGGCATGATAACTGTCTCAGAAAATTGTTAAACAAACTTATTATTATCTTAAGAATTAAACAATTCTCATTATCATCAGTTAAATTAATGAAAACATGGTTTTTGGTTAAAAAAAAACCCAAACTTGAATCATTTGTTTTGTTTATACATATTTGAATCATCAAAAACATGTATAATCAATTCAATTTAATAATCGATTATTGATTGGAACAACTTTTTAAGAATGAAATGTATTTTATTCAGAATTTAATTTTAAAATATTACAAAAAACGGCGGTAATCAAATGAATGCGTAAAACTAAAATTTTAAATTGTTTCAAAATGGAATCAAATTAATAGAACTGCACAAAAAAGATTTGATAAATTAAAACATGATATTTAACATGATAAATAAATTAAAACATGAAATGATATTCCTTAATGTTTAAGTCATTTTTTTTATTATTTTGAGAAGTACCGGTACATTCTATTCTACAATAGTAACATATTTCTTCATAGTACTTACTAGTACTTTAAGGGATAGTGCAAAAATGAAAATTAGCCCATGATTTACTCACCCTCAAGTCATCCTAGGTGTATATGACATTCTTCTTTCAGACGTATACAATCAGAGTTAAATTTAAAAATGTCCTGGCTCTTCCAAGCTTTATAATGGGAGTGAATGGCCATTTCTGTTTTAAAGTCCACACAAGTGCATCTATCCATCATAAAAGTGCTCCACACGGCTCCGGGGGGTTAATAAAGGCCTTCTGAGGCGTAGTGATGTGTTTGTGTAAGAAAAATATCCATATTTAAAACTTCATAATGTAAAATAACTAGCTTCTGGCTAAACAAACAATACGGATTCCACTTATGCCTAAAGCGCAACTTGTGTGGAGCACATTTATGATGGATAGATGCACTTTTATGGACTTCAAAAACAGAAACGGCCATTCACTCCCATTATAAAGCTTGGAAGAGCCAGGAAATGTTTTACTCAGATTGTATTCGTCTGAAAGATGATGTCATATACACCTAGAATGAATTGAGGGTGAGTAAATCATGGGCAAATTTTCATTTTTTGGTGAACTATCCCTATAATTTCTTTAAGTTAAACCGAACTTTTATTTTTATGTGTTTTAGTGAAGAACAAATTTGACTGGTTTTTCTCAAATAAAATTATAATGCTCATTAAGCGTTCTCTCAGAGCAGCTCTGGATATGTTCGTGTTCTCGTCCACATTATTGTGAGATGGCAGATGCTGAAAACACCATGAGGTCTTCATGCATACTTGAGTATGTAGAAGACAAAACTGCGCAGCTCATTCACACAGTGACATGCAGAACAGGCATATTATAGCATTCTTTTAGCGCTTTAATATCCACAGACCATGTCGCGACTTAATTTATTGTACATCCCTACTTTTGATTTATTCATCCGTCCATCAATTTATGTGTTTTAATGTGACATCTGCTTTATACTGTAGATTCCATTTTCATGACTAGATTAAGGGGTTTCCCTCTGCACTGTGGAAATCATACAACCTTGAGTTATTAATGGGACATACCTTTATCTGTACTGAGGGATGGAATATAGGTGAACATGTTCATGTTTCCTCTTTTTGCAGCCACTTGTATCCACTTTTTTTTCAAAATTGGATATCTACCCTCGAGGACAACCACGCTTTTTTTCTGTATCCAAAGTATTTGTATTTCCATACTGCAAATTTCTTCTTTGACGGGGATAGAGATTAGAAATAACAGCCTCTGTCTCTGATATTTTTTCTGCCCCACATGTGGGTGGAGCAAGTTCAGTCTAAGGCCCCATCCACACTACTACGTTTTCGTTTAAAAACGGAGACCTTTTGCTACGTTTGCACCTCCCGTCCACATTAAAACAGCAAAAACGAAGACCTAAAACGGTGAAGTTTAGAAACGCTGCAGACCCGTTTTGAATCTCCGGAGGGCGTTTTAGTGTAGACGGGTCAAAACGGAGGACTTTAGAAACGATGACGCAGAGGCTCGCGCTCGGCTCTCTGATTGGGTGTCATCAGTCATAGCGTATGCTTCCCTGATGCTGTAACGTTAACTGCCTACATGCGCCGGAGGCAAGCTATTATTCCAGCGATCTGTGACAATTCCCGTGCCGTGTGCAGCGGCGATATCGACCGTTCATGGAGCGTCGGTTTTGGGTTAAGCCGGGAAGAACCAGCGCATGCGG
The DNA here is from genome assembly GCA_036326025.1 of Chrosomus eos. Lineage (NCBI taxonomy): Eukaryota > Metazoa > Chordata > Actinopteri > Cypriniformes > Leuciscidae > Chrosomus > Chrosomus eos. The sequence goes on along the minus strand of CM070819.1, from coordinate 33,908,600 downwards.
GATAATTTTATCAATGAAGTTGTGGTTCCTGAGTAATGGTGTTTACACCGGCACGCGCATGCCCAGTGTAGGTGAATGGTCACGTGATGCGCGTTTTCGATGTTTATGTGGACGGGATGCAGCTAAACCGGTGTGGACGGAGATCGTATTCGTTTTAATTCTCCGTTTCTAAACTAAAACGCAGTAGTGTGGATGGGGCCTAAGTAGTCAAGTGGAAAGAATTTATGCGCTGGTGAGATTCTCCGTCTAATTATCCCCCCCCCCCCCCCCCCCCCCCAAATACCGTAGATAAACAAATGTGCACGATATGATAACCATATACCGTGATATTATCGCCAAAGTTACAACCCTAATCAGTGTAGTCCTCTCAGATGGAGTATGTCCTTTTATTTGTCTGTCTACTTTGAAACTGGCCTAAATTGGGTCCCACAAAAAATCTGATTCAAGTGTTTTTCAAACATGCAACAAGAATTATCGGTGGCAGTTGGCTGAAAAAATGTAATCGGTTGACTATGTAAATGTGGCCTTTGAGATCTGCTGATTTATGCAGTCAAGTGTCTCTACAGCAATTAATTGAATTTAATTTTGTATGTGTGCGGTTATTTTAATCAGGTTGCTGAAATAATCTCTGATGTGAGGGAGCCCATTTTTCCTATCTCTGAACCTGTGGATGAGAATGAGAAACGCAGAAAGCAAGTTAGAGTGAGTAAAACTTCATAAACCTCTGATGCTTAATGGCATCAACCTAATGCATTAGATTGGCATCATTTTAAAATATTTTTTTATAGTTAGCTGAGGTGCGAGTGCAGATCATGGAGGCCAAGCAGACTTTAGAAGATTGCATCAGCTGTCAGGACTTCAGTCGTGCAGCTGAGCTGAAAGACTCCATCTCTCAGCTGGAAGAGCTCAAGAACCAGCTCGCCCTGGAGGATTCACAGCCTGCTGAAAATATCAAGGAGCAGCGTGTGGAGAAGGTACTAATTTACAAAGACACTCGCATATTTAAAAAAATAAAATACATTTATTCAGCAAGCATACATTTTAATAAAGTTACAGTAAATACATTTATAATGTTTCAAATAAATGTTTTTTTGAACTTTTTTTATTCAAAGAATGCTGAAAAATTAAGCAGCAGTTTCTCAAAAATATTTAATTGCATATTTTTTCAACTGTTTTTATTAAAGGGTTTTCAAATGGTATTATTAAAGAGTTAGTTCACCCAAAAATTATCCCATGATTTATTCACCCTCAAGCCATCCTAGGTGTATATGACGTTCTTCTTTCAGATGAACACAATAGGAATTCTATTAACAAAAAGTCAAAAGTCCAAAAAAGCGCATCATCCATCATAAAAGTAATCCATACGACCCAGGAGGTTGATAAAGGCCTTCTGAAGCAAAGCATTTGGTTTTTGTAAGAAAAATATCCATATTTAATACTTTAAAAACTATAATAACTAGCTTCCGGCAGAAGGCCTACGCAGGTCGACTTACGCTAAAGGAGTAGCGCAAGCTTTGATGTCTCTCACGGTTCTAACAAATAGGGCAGGGCAACTAACTCAAGCTCATCTTCTCTTATATCGAAATCCTCTGACATTTCTCTTTAAAGTTTCTTGTTTTAGATTTCTAAATCATGAAGTGTTTTGTTTTGCTCTCTTCTGCGCTTCCGCGTTCTTCAATGCATCAGTTTAGGTGTTACTCTTTTAACATTAATGTGTATGGCCGTCTGCCAGAAACTAGTTATTTTAGCTTTCTAACGTTTTAAATATGGACATTTTACTTTAAATAAGGTCATTATTAACCCCCCAGAGCCACGTGGAGTACTTTTATGATGGATGGATGTGCTTTTTTGGAAGTCAAAATCTGGTCCTTCACTCACTGCCATTTATAAAGCTGGAAGAGCCAGGACATTTTTTAATATATCTCCGATTGTGTTCGTCTGAAAGAAAAGTCATATATAGCCTACACTTAGGATGGCTTAAAGGAACACTCCACCGTTTTTTGAAATAGGGCTTATTCACATTCTTTCCTACATTTAGATAGGTGTGCAAATGCATTTTTGTCTCAGTGCATTGTTTTAGTTTGACAGGGTCGGCGCTAGCTTAGCTTAGCACAATGAATGGAATCCTTTGTTGCCAGCTAGCATGTCCTGAGTAAAAGTGATAAAAAAAACAACAACACGTTAGTGTTGTCACGGTACCAAAATTTCAGTATTCGGTACCAATACCAGTGAAAATTCACGGTTCTCGGTACCAATTTCGGTACCAAAGCTTAATTTAGATTAAATTTACATATATTAAAGTGTATATCACGGTTACAAAGATGGAAACTGTAGTATTAAAAACACTTTACAATAAGAAGATTCTATTTGATAGATAACATTAGATAAAATTACCTAACAATAAACCATAGTTACTGTTGCAATTATTCTCCTTGGGGTTCATTTAAAAATGTACTAATACGTTTTTAAAATCAAAAGTTTTTTCTGTTAACATTATTTAATGCACAATGAATGAAGTGAACAAATATGAACAATCAAGTGTATGTATTAAATAACATTCACAAACATTAAATAATGTTGTAAAAATATATTGTTCACTCAATGTGTTGATGTTAGATAATGCATTAATGTTAATGAATGGTATCTTATTGTAGTACCATATATACAGGAGATAAAACATGTTTTATTTGACTTAACTGTACTTTTATTTAATCCAAAACTGCCAAAAATGTCACTCTTGCCTGCTTCAAAGCTTGAGAACCCTGTTGCTGATTTCTAATGCAAGGGCTAAAAAAATCAATTAATTATTTGCTGATACTTCCTCGTCATCACGGAGAGCGCAGTTCACACCGCTTTCTCCTTCTCTCCACAAGCTCTCGCTCTCCCGTGTCTCCGCTATGCAACAGTGACGCGCCTGGAAAAACAAGCTCGCACGTCGCTTCTATTATGAGCGCGCTTCCCGCGCGCCTACATTTGAAATTTGCACGCGCAAAAAACATGTGAACGGCCCATTATGGCAACGTGACATTAGCCTAATTCAAAATATTTCCATATGTGGCTCTTTCCTCCTTTCTTGACTTGTCAACAATTGGATTCAGAGCCGCATTAGCAGCGCCGGTCGCCATGTCTCAGTGTTTTTATGAAGAGGACGCAACTCTGCACCTTGCGGACAGCGCAACAACAACCGGATTAACCCGGTACTCGGTACCTAGAAAAGCTGGTACCGTAACCGTTAAGTTTTTTTAGTATCGACTTGGTACCGAAGTACCGAGTTTTTTGACAACACTACAACACGTAATTACTTCTTGTGGCCTGCGTATTCACAACGAGTACAAATAGCGATGCAGATTAACACACTAGGCGATTTCCTAGGCAGATATTGACTTGGGACTATATTAGGGGGAAGCACAGGCGAAGCACTGCTGTTTAGGCGAAGCACTGCTACTTGGGATTTCATGTGTTGCGTGATATCTCTGCGCCCAAGTAGCAGTGCTTCGCCTAAGCAGCAGTGCTTCGCCTGTGCTTCCCCGCCTAGTAATCGCCTAGTGTTAATCTGCATCGCTATTTGTACTCGTTGTGAATACACAGGCCACAAGTAATTACGCAGGGCCTGAATTTCGTTTTGGAAAATGGGGGGGAAATCTCCCCTAAGATGATTCTCATGGGGGGGATTTTTTTTTTTTTGAGGGGGAGAAAGGGGGGGGGCATTTTTTGACAAACAAAATTGTTTTGACAAACAAAATTATTACATTTATCTTGCCTAAATGTTTGCGCTCATTGCATTTTTACAATGGGGTAATATTGTTAAGAATTTACACATTTACACAAGGAAGCTTGATTTAAATTGTTTAATTAAATTGAAAAAAGTAGCACAAATAAATACAATAGAATAAAGATACAAATAAAGACAAATAAAGATTTTTGAATAGGTCTAACACTAGTCATATAAAGAAACTGAATAAAGTAATCAAATGGAAAATAACACTGGGTAGTATTTTAGTGCTGAATAAATTAAATACATAGGCTATTAATCCTGATTCCTTTAACTTAAAGCTATCTTTTGTTGTTTTGACAACAAAATTAATGATAGACACATATGGCTTCCGTCACTTTAAAAGCTAGTGCACGGATCCTGTGTTCATTATACTGGCATCCGTTTTATGCTTAGGCCTAAGACAAAACCGACTATGTTTAGAGTATAGCCTACTCACAAAGACCGAAATTGACAATTTTGCGTGTTAAATCAATATAATCCGTGAAAAATAGTTACTGGCCAGCTGTTTTTGAGGCGGATTGTGAATGTGCGCATAGAAAATATTCTCTCAGAGAGCGCGCGAGCACTGATTAGTTTAAAATTGCTTGAATGTTTAAACTGGGAAGACTTAAAACGACTTCAGTCACGATGCACTGCTGGTCCGATTGTGCAAGTGAATATTCCGTCATGTCCCGACTTTACAGTCTATGGTCCCGACTCCTAAACGCGAGTGTTATCGCCGCAGCGCTTGATGCTTGCCTTGCACAACACATTTTGAGAGAAGAGATAGAAGACGCAGCACCGATGAACACTCGCGCTGTTTGTGAAATTGCGTCTGGAAGATAGTTGTTAAAAGAATGATTTGATTTTATTATCTGTGTGGATTACGATTGCGTGAATTTCCCGCATTATAAATGGAGACCTGCGGGAATTATTAGAATTATGCGCAATACCCGCAATCCCGCGCCGAAATTCGAGCCCTGATTACGTGTTTTTTTTTTTTAAATTATCACTTTTACTCATACATGCTAGCTGGCTAGAAGGATTCCATTCATTGTGCTAAGCTAAGCTAGCGCCGACCCTGTCAAACTAAATGCATGCACTGAGACAAAAATGCATTTGCACACCTATCTAAATGTAGGAAAGAATGTGAATAAGCCCTATTTCAAAAAACGGTGGAGTGTTCCTTTAAGAATGAGTAAATCATGGGCAGATTTTTAATTTTTGGGTGAAATATCCCTTTAATAAGAATTTTATTTGAGCACCAATTTAGCATATTAGAATGATTTCTGACGACATATTACAAGACTAAGTGTGAGAACAAATGTTGTGTGAATGGCCGGAGTCTTGGTGTCACATTTTAGGTGAACACTATGGCATAGTTTACACCATTAACATACATGTACATGATATTAAGCCTTACATTAAATGCTTAAGTTAAATATAATCTCACATAGTGTAATCACATTTCATGTGTGTATTTTCCCCAGAGTGATCCAGAGACTTTGTTGAAATGTCTGACGATGTGTGCCGAGTTGTTCAAGCAAATGACCATCAAGAGAGGAATCTGCCCTACCATGAATGCTCTGATAGAGTCACTGGTACTCATACTCACTCATAAAAGCACTCACATTAATAACCATTTCCTGCTTTTCTGCAGTATAAGAAAAACTTGGGTCTGCATGGCGCTTTTATCACAAGCCACTTTGGTTACTGGACTCTGTACACAAATCAATGTAGTGCTCAACTGGAGCTGCAGTTATGGGAATATAACTTCAAAGTGCTTTCTCATTCCTAGATACTGCCAAGTGTGTCCAACCCTAACCCTGCTGTGCGCAACATGGCTGTCATCTGTTTGGGAACTGCTGCTCTCCATAGTAAAGACCTCGCCAACACACACCTTGTGCTGCTCTTGCAGGTATTTAAACATTTGTGTTAAAGATGCCAAAATTCACTTTGTCTTGAAAGCTTGGAGATTAGTGTGTGTGTGTGTGTGCTTTAGATCACACAGCTAGATGAGCCAAAATTCGGATCAGTGGCTCTCCGAGCTCTAATTGACCAGCTACTGCTCAATGGCCTTAACATCTTGCAAGAAAAGTCTGCTCCTCCAACCTCCCAGGCACCTGACTCTCCAGACAATAACGGACAACCTGACCAACAAGTTGAAGAGGAGAGTACCGTCCAGGGCATTCTAAGGATGCTTTCAGAATTCCTTGATAGTGAGGTACTGCATATCCATCACTTTAGGCACTTTCACATGTTAAAGCTACACTATTGGAACTTAGGCCTCGCCGTCACCAGTAAAATCTAACCCAAGGAAGCCTATTGTAATAAACAGACTGAGGCAAAGAAAAGTTTGACTAGTAATTGACAGTACATTTTTAATTTTGTTAAACTTTTTAAAGTTGGCATGAAATGTAAGTTGCGATTGTCTTCCCTATTGTACGTATCAAAGTGAAACGGCTACTCGAACTGGTATGTTAATGTTTATTTTCTGAAGTGTTCAGAAAAATTAACTTAAAATTCAATTAAATAAACACTGCTGCATCCCATTAAAAAACAAGAATTTTTAGTTTTGATTTCATGATGACTGGAATTCATAACTATGCAGTGAGTTTCTGCCAACTCCTTAAGCTAGCAATTTGCTGGAGCTGATTGGCAGGCATTTTGACAATGTGCCCTGTTTATACATGATGTCTAGATGGTGTAAATGTACTGCAAATGAAACCTATTTGAATTTTTTCAGATCTGTGAGCTCCGCACAGAGACGGCAGAGGGTCTTGCCAAGCTGATGTACTGTGGGAGAATCCTAAGTCCAAAGATGCTGTCTCGTCTGGTGCTATTGTGGTACAATCCTGTAACGGAGGATGACCAAAGACTACGCCATTGCCTGGGGGTATTCTTACAGTTATATGCCCGGGCCAGCAGGTATACATGTAGGGAGATCTGCTTAAACTGAACAAAAATCATGTAAATGCTTTGAGTAATTAAAGGGGTAGTTAACACAAAAATTAAAATTGTCTTTTACTCACCCTCCTGTTTTTCTAAACCAATGTGACTTTCATCTTTGAAACACAAATTAACATTTTTACTCCCTCAATTGAAAATCCATTCCACAAAAACTTAATTTTTTTTCAAAGGGTAATAAAGAGATTGTAAAAGTAATCCATATGAATGCAAGGTGTTTAATGCAAGTCTTCTGAAGAAACATGACTATGGTGAACGGGTTTAATTTAGCTTTTTATTCACATATAGACATTAATCAACACATACATAGAACACATCAAATATCAGAATTTTTATTTTTGGGTGAACTAACCCTTTAATGTAACGTGTATATCTGAATTACAATAATAATGCCATTAACATTAAAGACTGTTGTAACAGCACAGCCAGATATTTACAGTTGTTCCTGTAATTGTTGTACACTAGAGCAAATCAAGAGTGTGTGGAGGAGAGTTTTCTGCCAACTATGAGAACTCTGTTCAATGCTCCTGTGACCTCTCCATTGTCTGAAGTAGACACATGCAACGTGGCTGAACTGTTTGTTGAACTTACACGACCCAGTACTCTTGTGCAACCTGCTGCCGTACAGGTAGACTTGAACTTACATGCACGCTTACAGAAACAACAGTAATGGGTATGTTTAAAGCACTTTAATATGTTGATATTATGTAAATGATCAAACATCTCTTTTGCAGGCTGTGTCTGTGCATGATTCCCTGGCAGTGCGCGTTTGTAATGAGATCTTGAGAGACATTTCTGCTCCTGAGGTGCGTCTCTACTGTAAAACTCTCAGCTGGCTGGAGATTAACACTGAACCTGGACCTGCCAACAATGAATTGCAACTACTGTTAAAAGACATTTTACAGGTACTACTGGAGTAAGGTCACTTTTGTGAACATGTAAATGTTGTTTTTTTGCTTTTATCCTTAAAGGTTGTGTAGGTAAGAAATTTATAAAAAAAAAAATTCAAAATTTGTTTAGACTTTCTATATATATCAATGCATAATTAAAATCTAAGTACTCTGAAAAAGAAAGTATAAAAATCGAGTGTCTGTAGACCTCTCACGACTGTTTTAAAGACAGCTCATTATTTCCATTCACTTCACCCCCTCCCTTCTGGTCTCCTTCCAAAGCCACCCCCAAAACACATGAACGCGCAACTCTGGCCCCATCCACACTACTACGTTTTCGTTTAAAAACGGAGACCTTTTGCTACGTTTGCACCTCCCGTCCACACTAAAACGGCAAAAACGAAGACCTAAAACGGAGAAGTTTAGAAACGCTGCAGACCCGTTTTGCGTTTTGAATCTCCGGAGGGCGTTTTAGTGTAGACGGGTCAAAACGGAGGACTTTAGAAACGATGACGCAAGACGCTCGCGCTCGGCTCTCTAATTGGGTGTCATCAGTCATAGCATATCCTTACCTGGTGCTGTAACGTTAACTGCCTACATGCGCCGGAGGCAAGCTATTATTCCAGCGATCTGTGACAATTCCCGTGCCGTGTGCAGCGGCGGTATCGACCGTACATGGAGCGTCGGTTTTGGGTTAAGCCGGGAAGAACCAGCGCATGCGGGATAATTTTATCAATGAAGTTGTGGTTCCTGAGTAATGGTGTTTACACCGGCACGCGCATGCCCAGTGTAGGTGAATGGTCACGTGATGCGCGTTTTCAGTCGTTTTTATGTGGACGGAGATCGCAGCTAAAACGCTGGTGTGGACGGAGATCGTATTCGTTTTAATTCTCCGTTTTTAAACTAAAACGCAGTAGTGTGGATGGGGCCTCTGACAGCTGAGCTGAAGACGCATTATTTACCTGAGACGAGCGAAGAGTAGAGAAACGAGTGCATGTAGTGACATCATGTCAGACACACATGTAAATAAAAAAATCTAACTTTATCATTATGAAGTTAAACAAATAAGTTGTATTTTATAACTCACTATCAAACTATCATATTGATATTGGTAAACTTTACAATATATATTTATTGATTCGCTAACGAGCTAGTTATCTATAAGGCAAAGCTAAACACAGGTTGCGTGATACACGTTGTTCCATTGCCATCATTTACACTGTGATGTAGATGAATTTCGTGTAAGATTTATAACATATATATGATGTTCTGCATGTAAGAGTTTGCTTGATGAAAGCATAGTTGATTCTGATGAGGACTACACTCCCGAGACAAGTACCACATCGTCAGCTCGAGGACAGAACCGTGGTCGAGGGCGAAGCAGAGGAGGTCGTGCTACTAGGGTATTCGCCGATATTCACCCGAGTTTTATTTCTTTGTTTATCCAACAACTTTTTGTTCATTACCTTTTCTTGTAATGTAAATGACTTCCTTTTTTTGACTGGGTTGCCTTCGTGAACTGCAAATGTGGACTTTGGTCTTTCTCTGCCATTGTTTTGGTAATCCTAGGTTCCGTGGCTCTTGAATTACACAAACCAAATGAGTGCGCGCAAAAGGGCAGGTCCTGTGTGGCGAAGGGGTGGTTGCCATGGTTGCGAGAGAGTGACAGTCGCCTCGGCCAATCAGTTGTTTCGTCCCGGTTCGAAATAATGAGCTGTGTTTAATGCAGATTAAACGGTCTAGAGTCAATCGATTTTTATACTCTTTTTTTCAGAGTACTTAGATTTTAATTATGCATTGATATATATAAAAAAGTTTAAACAAATTTGGAAAAAAGTTTTTTATAAATGTCTTACCTACACAACCTTTAATCTCTCTAACCAGATTAAGCAGAAACTGATGATAGATTAATGCCAATCTAACTGATGGGACATTTCATTAATGCATGCAATTATTTATGATCCATCAAGTGATCACCGTTTTTCCATATTGTGTGTTACAGGAAGTGAAAGATAAGTACTGTACAAGGGTTATTGAAAAGCTTCATAACCAGCTAAATGGGGATCGTTCCAAATCAGGCAGTAACCAGGACACAACTTTGCTTAACTTGGATGACAATACTGGAGGTACTAGCAAGCAAGCTAAGCATTCTGTCACTAGGTTCAGAAATTTATAATGGCTGAGGAAGGAAAAAAAAGGTTTTTATTTGTATAATTTTAATTATCCATCTAACATTGTTCTTAGTCCTATCTAGTTTTATATATGTAAGGGTTGATGATTGAGCTAATATTAGTTAATTTGATTAATTTAGTTGTAATTGTTCAGATTCATAATTTTCAGTTGATTCCGTTTAAATCTTTACAAGTACACTATGCAACTTTTTGCCCGCTAGCACAGTGGTTCTCAAACCATTATCCAGATCCCTTCTCCAACCCCACACACACACACACCACACCCACCACCACCAAAAATGGCTTGAATGTATGCTGATTATAAATCTTTTTTAAATAATAATGTGTATTATTCATATTCTTATTTTCTTATTATTATCAAATCCGTAACTTTCTGTATTTTAAAATGTACAACATTTACGTAATGAGGAGGACATCATGAATCTATTTTCCAAACCGTGTTTTTGTCTTATCCCCTGAATCACTGAGGTACACCTATAAAAAGTCTTTATATTGGGACTATTTTAAGGGCCGCACCACTTTCTCCTTGTTTCCACAAGCGCTCCCGTAGCGTCTGTCGTTGCTATGCAACCATGAACTGTGCTCTCCATGACATGATGAAGAGAAAGTATCAGCAAAGGATTAAATGATTTCTAACCCCTTGCATTAGCTTTCCTACTAGATATATTAATGGAGATGAGAAATAAAAACCGCCCTGTTCGACCCAGCTTTCGATGTGGTTACGGAAAGGCCGAAGCTGATCGGCTTTTTTTTGTCACATGACCTGCTGTGTGCTTCGGCATTCTGAAAAGTTGAGAGGTTTTCAACCGACCGCGTCGCTTCTATTATTACATATTAGAGCTATATAATTAAAAAGCATGTCACTAAAAGCCAAATAACAGATTTGATTTGACTGAACAATGGCAATATAATCAGTTTCCCAGAGAGCAAAAAAGTCATCTGAAGTAGAAATTAGCATGTATATCAGTGTTAATGAAATGCAAGAGTTACAAATTTGACATTCAAAATTTAATTGTGGCTCATCGCAAATAGCAGCCAATCAGCAAGGAGCAGACAAAATATGCAACGGTTACAAATTTGACATTCAAAATTTAATTAACAGCAGCTGTACTGCGAACAGCCAGTCAGCAAGCAAGAAACATTTTTATAAATTATTTTCAACGGAGAGCATTAAGAGGGAAAAAGCAGATTTATTTGAACTTTTAAAATTGATTTGAAAATTAGTGTGAGCCCTGTGCCTGATGTTTTTCTGCTAATTTCTTTACTGCGGGTTACAGAGACATTAGTTTCAGCCGTAGTGCGTCTGGGGCATGCAAGTCCAAGCGATTGCAGTATTTAGACTGCATGTGGCTGACCTGACTGAATCCCTCAGTAGATCTAGCCTGTAGGTGAGACTGGATAACCGCCTTGGATTTGACCAGAGTGATGTCATTTCCTTGGAGTTTTAATCCGGGTCTTTTCACAAATCCTGTGAAAACGTTCCCACCTGGTATAAAATATAGATGCTTATAATGGGTTTACCACAGTGAATCAGGGTAAGACTAGAAGTATTGCTTTATTGACTTTTTAAATTAATTTTGAACAAAAAAGTGACACGGTGTCCCTTTAAGTATTTACATTTGTTTTCATTTATATAGTTATGTAATTTATGAAACTTAAATGGACAGTACGATATATTTATATAGTGATAGTAAAAACGCCCTTTTGCGTCCACTCCTGGTTGCAAATATTTACGTGATGCGTTAATACCTGTAGTAAATAAAGTAGCTGTTACATAAACAAACCTATCTGTGTATCCTTGCAGAGGTGTTGAACAAAGATGAGACTAAACCTAAACGTGCAAAACGAGGTACAGTCTAATTTAATATAATGGAATATTTCTTTGTTTTTTGGTGTAGCTTTTATGAGGGTTGTATTTGGTTCCGTCTGTTGTATTTCAGGCCAGAAAAAAGCTTCCACTGCAAAAAATGGGAAGAAACCCTTTAAAGCTGAGTTGTCCTCTGATGAAAGGTTTGTTCCACATCTTGAATTTTTTTTTTTGTTTTGTTAATGTACAAAATGGAAGAAATACATTCGAGTGTTTATTTTTTGTTCTTATTCTTTCTATAGTGATGAAGAGAATGTTCCAGAAGTGCCTCCATCAGTGCGACCAAGTCGCCGTGCCAAGATGGCTTCTATGGATAAAACCAAGCAGGATCTGACTGCCCTCATGAACCAGGAGGCCAATGGTTCATAGTGGATTAATTATGAATAAAGTTGTCCTTCCTATAGCATCCTACAGTCTCTTCAAGATCTACCCGAGTAATTACATACTGCAAAAATTATGCTTTCTCAAGGAATCTTGACAACTCATAGTCTCAACCTGGGTTGATGTCAAAATTGTCTGTTAGAATGCAGCATCTGTAGGACCTCTCAAGAGGTTGTCCTTGGGAAGGAGTCATGTTAACATTTATTTACTAGTTTGAGGCTGTTCTTTTAAAAAAGCACAGTGGACCAAACTTACTATTAAGAACATTATGACCATATTAAGAACTAAATGTTGGAAATTTGGTGCATGTCAGCTAATATTTGAAAGTTGCTTGAGAAGCTGGCTCATATTTCCATATAAAATGTTTACTTCCATTTGTATGCATTTTTTTTAAACCTGAATAAAATGTTTAAAACTGCAACACAATTACTGACAGGACAACAAAATCTGTTTGCAAGAGATTTATTGTTCTAGTGATTGAGACGTCTTCTTTAAAGGCAAGTATAAAACACAGAAAATACAATGTGTGTACATAATTTGTATGTTTATGTACAACAGCTAGCACCAGGTAACATGTTTACAGTGGCCAAAACTTTTAAATGGCATATTTGAATATTGTAAGACTACAGAAGGCTTCCTGACAATTCCCATTACAAGCTCCTACTCCTGAATATGGTTGGCATAGGTATAGAGATAATGCATTATTTTAACTCTGTACTTTTGACACAAGTTTTGAATGACTCCATTAGTTTGAATGGTTGAGGCCATAAAGTAGTAGATGGAGTGTCTTATTTCAGCGGTTTCAGAACAAATGCCTCTAGCTGACAAGTATCTAGACGTATCTATGGATTAAATCTTGTATCTTGAAATAGACATCTAGTTTATGCTGTATGTAAAACCAAACCTCTCTCAAAGTACAAATCAAATTAACCATCTAAAGTGGTCTCAGTGTAGGACTGACTAAACTTATTGCAGAAATGCTAGCCAGTCATGTTACAGGGAGCCTAAATGAATTCAGGTGAATGGCAACAAAACCTAAAACCACAGTAGGGCAACATGAACCGTTTACATACTCAAGGGGCAGGCTGCTAACAAACAGATGTAAAGAGCTACCAAACAAAGTATTTAAATAACTAAACATACAGGCTATATAACCAATTAAAATGTTCTTGGTACAAGCCTAAATTACCGACATGGTTACAACAATGGGTAATAAGTTAAGGCTGCTACCAGTGATGCGCGGGTTGATCCAAAATGAGCGGGTGCCTGGGGGACGAGTAGCCTACTGGTACGAGTCATCCAAAAATATTTTTAATGATATTCGGGTCGCTTGAAATAAAGTTGCCAATTAAACCTTTGTAATTTACATAGTAGACACTATTTTCTATGAAATACATAGGCCTACACTTAATTGGCTGAATAACTGGCGAAGATGACGCACGAGCACTGCAGGTAGAGATGGAGGTGGCAAGAGAAAAGGTGAAGACTGGGGAAGTGGAAGCTCCGCAAATACACAAATAGAAAGAGCAAAATGTGGGAGAGACCTGTCGAAATAATTGAAAAGAAAGATGACCAAAATACTTGCTTTGTCATGTGTAGTTCTTGCGATGCTATTTACGCATTTGAAGCTACGATGAGCATTTACTACTTTTAAAAATGCGGGTCGGGTACAATATTTTCTTTCTTTTTTGCGGTCCGAGTTGCGGGCGGGTTATTCGAAAACGTCGGTCGGGTGCGGGTTGTTTATACATTGGGCCAGCGCATCACTGGGTGCTACTATGCCTTACCAGTAGTTTTAGGAGAGGTATGTGTCACACTGCTAAAGATCAAAAATTAATAATTGTTTTTTTTTTGTACAAATTTTAGATTCAAGAAATGATATGTGGAGCATTGCCTCTGGGTGATCTTAAAAGCTTTTAATTTAAAAGAAAGAAAAACAGAATCTTATATATTCTTCAGAGTAAAACATTGCACCAAAAATACATTATAACAATAGTTGTCAGAAATAAGACTACAAAATAGGTTGCAGTTGGGGTTTGGTAGTGCAACAGACATAAATCTGGATGTAAATTAATGCTTAAATGATTTTCCACAACTTGAAAAACAACGTAAATTCACAGAAGTTGTAAGAAATGTTTACATAAATACAGGGTCAAAGCACACTACATACACTTTGAGGATAAAATAAGTGTAAAAGTACCACCATCACTTTCAAATTTCAGAATGCACCGAGTACACGTTTTGAATGGGCCGTTTTTGCCACAAGTTTACTGAATAACAGCACATAAAAAGACTCAATCTGAAACATATCTACATTGTTAAAAAAACAAATACACTTTTTGTGAAGTATCCCTGTTATAATACAAAAGATTGCAAATGTCAAGAAATGTGAAATTAACTGATCTCCTCCAGAATTACATAAAAGTTAGCCTTAAAGTTTAACTCTGCTAAACTCCAAAATCATGGGTTGAGCAAACCAATCAACATACTGCCCATTTAACCTTTGATACTCCATGCAACTAGAAGACATTTGCTTCTCTAGGTCTGCACCAAAACGAAACATTATTTTACAAACATAAAAACAAAATAATATTAAATAGTGCAACAAGTGTCTTAAAGTTTGTTTTTTTCTTTGCTACATATGATGCCTGCCGAGGTTGCGTGTCATAATGCTTTGTGATACTCATCCAGACCACTGTTGAAAGGCACCTTATATTAGAGCTCAAGAAAATGTCTTGCAAAGAACTGGTCCCAAGTTATTTCAATGACCCTGTGAAGCACAAATTGGAGAAATTGAGTTCCTTTACCTTATACAAATAAAAACTATTCTTATACACTGAAAGCAGACAATCCACAGGATCAACAAGGAAAAAAAAAAACACCTTTAAATCCAATATCAAAACATTCTTTACGGAGGCCAGAAACAAATTTATGCCAGTATGCAGACAGGAGCCTTTGGTCAACACGTAGTCCGAACACATTTTTGACGTGATGTTGCACTGGTATACTAAATCTCAGTACATACGAATGAGTTATTCAGTTACAGCTGTAATCGAAATTATTCAACCCCCATTGCAAATAAGGTGTATTGGCATAACAGCAAAGGGGTGTAGTGATTGAGTCTATTTTTGCTGTGCTGCACGCACTGAATTTAAGTGATAGCGCATGGTTCGTAGTTTCACAGTCATTTTCTTTTTAACTTTAAGCCCGGGGTAATTAAAGCAAGGAAAACTAAACAGTACCTCAACAACACAACATAATGGGTGTACTCGTCTCTTCGTGGATGTGAAAAAACAAGTTAATTTGTGACCTACAATATTTCTTGTAAAAAAGATTAAAAAAGGTATGAGTTGTGCAAACAATACACCATTGTTTGCATACTTGCATAAAGTATGTTTCAGGAGTAAAGAAAAAAAATGCTTAAAGACTTACCGAGCACAAAGTCACACCACCTTGCTCCCAGAACACCCCTGCTGCTCCTTGATTGTCTGAGCATTTTTGTTGGGGGAGATAGACTTGTGCTGCAACTTTTCCTTTTGCATCTTTTTCTTCCCATCTTGCTCTGGTTTTTCAGGGATGAGGGCAGCTGCACTGGAGAGTTGAGTGTCTCTCCCACCATAACATCTTCATTCTCCTCTTGTTCCGAGACATCATCATAGAGCTTTACTGTGCAAATGTTACATTCCTCAGTCGTTGACTTTGTGTTTGGGGAGTTGATCTTTTTCAAAAACACCCTGCACTCCTTTAAAGACTCTGGACTCCAAGCTTTGGAACAGATTCTCTTCTGCTTTGAAATTTTGGCAATCCCAATCATTTTCTGAGGAGTTTTGACTAGAAGCTTTAATGCATTTTGAACTTTCATGACTGGTCTTGATGTTTTGTCTACCAAGTTAGGCATTTCTTTCAATAATTCTTGAGTCTTAGCACCTGAAGTCATTGTCCTCATCTGCTCACGAAATACTTTTTGTGCCGTATCATCTAATGTTATCCTGGGCCTGGTTTTAAACTTTAGCCTTGCTCTAAGCAGAGCTGTTCTGTAGACAACCCATGCGCCACTAGATCTAGACATGTGCTGCCTAACGTCATGCCTCAGTTTAAGTGATGTGTGAAAAAGCTTTCTCTTGACTTTTGACATGGACAGCAATTTTTGTGCTTGTTTGTAGATTGACGGACTCTTTGGGACAACCGTAGCAAATTTTTTGACATGTTTTCTGAGCCGCTCTGCCTGTGGACTTGGGCAAACATTCACTTTGCAATTAGGTCTGCTGAGGTTGTAATGAAAGACGTCCTTGGAATTTCTTGCAGTGGCCTTCTTTACAATTGCAAGGGACTGAGTTTCTGTGGACTGCATAAACCAGGTACAGAGCTTCTCCATGTTATAGTTTTTCTCAAAAAGCATTTTAATAGCAGAAGCAGACTTAGCAGAACCATTAAGCTTCTCACAAGTTTTTGGTTTAGGGTCAGTTTTAATTTCTCCTGGCTTGGCCTCAAGGACATCTGATACCCATGTATTGGATATCAGTCTGATCCTCCTAGCTAACTCTTCATTTAAGGTCTCAGGTGATGCTGAGGTGGGCCACCACCTGAAACCCTCATTTGATGAGAAAATGGAGTCCACCGAAACTGCAGAAAAACGACTGGCACAATTGACATTCTTGGTCTTTATGGAAAGTGGATTGTCTGGGGGCTCCTCTTGTCTTTTCTTTGTATGCTGGCTGGCCTCACAGCTAGCCTTATTCAAGAGTAGTTTCCGTGACCTGCGAACCAATGCACAGGATCTGGCAGTAGCGACAGAATGGAGTAAATGAATGGAGGGTTTCCGCTCTCTAACAGAATGTCTCACTGGTATGAGCTGCCCTCTGGTATTCCGATTATTTTCTTTCGGTGGATCCACTATATCCTTGTGAATGTCAGTAGGAATGCTGATTTTCTTCTGCTCTTTGGAAGGATGAAATTCAACGAGAAGAGTCCTTCTGAGCAGATGCGAATCTTTTGTGTCCCTTTTCATGTGTATCTTTCTTTGTCTTGGTGATCCTGTGGTGACAGTTACAGAGATCCCAGAAATTTTGACTTTGGGTGGTCTTCCTGGTTTTCTTGACACAGCTGTATCACTCAGTCTTTGACATTTTATGTTGCTGCTAGAATGGACACATTTCCTGTCTTCAATAGGCATAACAAAATGAAGATCTTTATGATGATCTTTGGTCATTTGATCACTACTTGTCTTTCCAGAACATTTACATTTACTGTACATTCCTCCATTACTTACTTCATAAACGTGTTGCTGTGCTGGGAAATTACCCAAATCTTCAGAAACTACTCTCCTTGCCCTTCTTGATCTTCCATACACTATAGTGATTTTTAGATTTTTGTTTCCATCATCCTTACAAGACATTTCTGTTGTTCTATGATTCACTGTGTTGCAATTGGTTGCGTTACCTGTTGAAAAACTTAAGTCTGTTGGTTTGGATTTTGGAGGTCTACCAATGGGACGTTTCACAGACTTAACAATATGTGGTCCTATTTTTTTGGGGCGCCCAGGTCGCCTTTTTACTGGAATTGTATCATGTACAGTTGGTAGTGTTTCTTGGTTTTCACCTTCGTTGTTTGAACAACTGGGCAATAATGCATCAGGTGAAACCACTTTTGGTGAAGTGCACTTGTTCCCACCACACTCAACAGTTCTCCCAGGTGCAGATCCAAGGACTGAATCCTGGAAATGTTCATCTATGGCACTGCCTGCCCATGAGGATTCCACACATGGATCAAACATCTCTCGATGTGAATTTGAGCCAGAGGCAGCTGCTTTGAGTGTATATTTTACACCATCTTTACCCGCCACAGAGGAGACAAACATGAGCTTTATCGGACTATCATATTTCACTCCAGACGGGCTTGCTTTGGCCTGTTGTGCACTCTCAGTGGTAGTCAAGTTAGACATAGTTTCAGTAGGACTGTGTGAGTCAGTGTTTAGACTGTTGGTTCTAAGGCGTTTAGGTCTTTTTGATGGTGAGGTGGAATTCTGGCATGGTTTCCTTTTTCTTGCACTCTCTTTATCAGGATTCCTTACATTATTCTTGTGCTCAAAGAGTGGCTCATTTTTGGGTAAAATCTCATATTTCTGTGAAGCTATGTTCTGTGGCACAACACAATCTTCTTGTTTATCCACAGTTTCAAATGGCTGATAGTCACATTTATCACTTGGCCAGTCAATTTCTTCTGTGAAGCCAAGTGCTGTTGTGGTACTGTCTTTAGGGGAATGCTTGGTGAATATACTCTCTGAAAAACAGGCTGCAAAATACATCTTTCGTGGCTCAGTGACATAGGAAGAGAAACGCTGTGGTGGTACAATATTTCGTCTGGACCTTCCAACTTGAACCGCCAGATTGTTCTCTCTATGGATTTTTGCTTTCACCTTCTGGTCACTATTGTTTGTTTGTAATTGCACCGTTTTATCTGAAGGAAGTGGTTCCTCAAGACAGACATGTTGCGGTTGAGCTTCTTGGATCTCTTGATTATTTGGTGTCTTTTCATTTTGTGGATGCGTTGTCAGATTTTCTATGGTATCTTTTACAGGCTCTGTGTAAACTCTGTCCAACTTTCTGCATGTGATCTGCAAAGGTTTAACAGATTTTAAGCAGCTATCTCTCTCAAAGCCTATATTCCTCTTAAAATATGATGGACTAAGTCTGGCCAGATCTCTCTTGATCTGTAGGCTTTGTCTTCTTGATGATGGAAGGTCAGGTGACTTGCTCATGGCAACTAAAGTTTCCAATCTCTTACGGGAACGTGTCTGAGGGGATTGCTGTTCTGTGGCCACATGCTGTTGCAAAAGCTCATTAAGGTTGTAATCTTTGTCACTACTGTTGTGTAGCACAGTTGTTATAATCTCAGTCAAATGAGAGTCATCTCTTGTCTCTGAGATTTGACTAGAATGGGTAAGAAGATTTTGTTCCTTCTCTGAGGGTTGGATGCTCTTGAGCTTTTCAGTTACTCTATCCATTAGATCTCCTATAAAAGATCCACACTGGTGGTCACTCTCTTTCTCTGCGTGTGTATGCAATGTTACAACCTCTTTGCAGCATTCATCAGGAGAACCAACACATAGAGGAGTGTTAGGGTACAAAGCTGTATCTTCATCCTCGGTTCTGTGAGGTAGGAGAGAAGGAGGTGCCATGTTCAGGGCCTTGCAGTCCTGAATGTGCAAGACACTGGACTTGACAGCCATTTTACAGTCCAGGTCCACAGGTTTTGGTGACAGTGGTGGAGGGGAGGGGCTCCGGCTTTCTTTGCATCTATTATGAGAGTTACAATCACCCTGGGGGGTGATTAGGGCACCACTTGTATGAGAAATGTAGGTATGATCACGATGCTGCCATGAGGGTAGTTTTGAGTGAGTACAACAAACAGTGGTGTTAGAACAGATGACTTGGCCAACACATGCCATGGATGTATTTTGGCAGCAATGACCATTAATCTTCTTATACAGACGGATAGAGGAGCAAATGCACATGTTGGAAGCCTACTAGCTGTTCTGCAACAAATGTCAGCAGTTACTGAGCAGTCACTTAATGAAAGTGTTGGGGCTTCATTAAGCATTTTTTTATCAGCATGGCAGCAAAGCGATTCGGCCTTAAACTGTCGACTGTGAGCATCCCGCGTAGTTAAAGAGATTTTGTAATCTTCCTGCACATCCTTTAAAATGTGATAGAGTAGCAGTCTATGACGGGAACAAAGCAAAGACAGGACCTTCTCCAACACAGTGACTCTCCAGACCTCTGGAGCTTTAGGATAATCTTCCTTCCCCAGCCTGGACTGATCTTCCACACTTGGTCCTAAGGAACTACATAAATAAATTAGGTTAAGTTATTACTCAATCACTGACAATCAATTTTCATGAATGTGACCTGAGCTAACCCTCTCACCTTGTTTAACTCTGTTGCGATGATTAATACATTTCGATTGGTTTAAAGGAATGTTAAAATCCTACTATAAATAAATATATATATATATATATATTGCATAATTATAAAGCTGGCATAGCTGTATCTTGTTAAAGGCACCACATAACATTGCATTGTAAGGGTGTTATATCTATACATGCAGAATTACAAATGTGTAAAAGCCAAAGAAAAAAAAAGTACTAGAAAGTTGTACATGGAACATTTTTTTATTGGTAACTTGAAGGCAAAGGATGGCGATTGTAGTAACGCTTACACTCAGGAAAACTATGTATATAGACAATTACTTTAATCAAACCTGAATAATTTTGTTTCCTGATAAATCAATGTGTCACCTGACAAATCCAATTACAAACCAACAACATTTGCAGGCAATATGTTGTCTTTTGAAAGCAAAATACAACTACCCCAAAAGGTAATATAGACGTGTTAAGGGATGGAGAAAAAGAAGAGAATGTTTTTATAAATTACATTTTTTTTTAAAATGTAGGATATTTAAAAACCTATTGGAGTAATATGCCTTCAGTATTCCATCTTATTACAATCAATTCAATTCTCGCTTTGATTAGCCTTATCCTAATCCTGAAATGTTAAAAAATAGACCACACCAAATATAAATATTTCAGACACAAATAAATGCTTAAAAAGGACCAGTTTTTCCCCATTTTAAGTTGATCAAAAAGTCATAACAATTAAATGTATATTAACCTGTCTGGGGAAAAACAAAACATGTTGAGTAACATTACAGGACAAGGGACTCTATGCATGCAAGTGCAGTAAAGCATTTCACATATCAATGTGCAAGAGCATCAAAGTGCTTCAACACAAAACCCAATGCTTCAACCCAAAACACATTGTTTAAACTTCATATTCTGATTACATTGAAAGAAATAACACACAATACAAATACAATGATATATTAGAATTAAGAGGGAATATTACAAAAAAAATCAAATCTTAGTGCAGCAGATATATGCATAAATAACTGATTGCAAAATTATTATTATCCTGAACCCGTTATGAATATGAAATTACACATACTTAGAAAGGCCTAAACCGGTAATATCGATCCATTTAATGATCCATCTATAAATCAAGCCAAATTGTTTTTGGGGGGAGAGGGGGGGAAATAAATATTTAAATTTATATTTTGCCTTTCTGATGAATAACCTCTGCTGAACATGCTGTCCCCATAATATGGGAGAAAACAAATTGGCTTTGGATGAACCATATTTGGCTCTATAACAGAATCCTAAGGGCCCTTTTTTTGATATAAAATAACCGTTCTAACACAATCATGCTGTTTTTTTAGGATTGTTGTTACCCTGAGAATACTAATGTTATGTTTTTGGACAAATTATACAGGACACTAATAGGATGTTAGAACAGCAATGTGAAATAATGGGGACCAACATTCTCCATTGGGAGCCTAAAACTATCCCATATAATGAAAATATGAGAGTGCAGCCACTGACAATACATGTATATGATTTAAAGGAATCTGTATGATATTAACACTTACATGACCACCCTTTACATTAAAAGTAAAAACTGTGCCAGCAACATATCTATCCCCGAGAAATAGAACAGAAGAATTTAAGTTACATTGGTAACGGTATATAAATCCACAAAACAGACTTTATATACGATCCACAAAAGTATATAAATACGTGTTTGTATTTTTTTAAAGATCTGTTATTTAAAACGAATGTAAAAACTATTGGCCTACAGAATAACTGAGTCGTAGCTGTAAGAGCAGGCACTGTGTTAATTTTAAGAGCCCGTGAAGAACATTCAGGGTTGTTTGATAAATGCTTCTAAATCAGAGGTAAATTTAAGAATATATCAGTAAATCTGTTTTTTTTTTGTTTTGTTTTTTTGTTTTTTGGGTGGAGGGGAATTTAACTTCAAATAACAACAAGAGGTAAACCAATTACAGAACATTCAACACAACGATAAACACATTAACATTGCATATGGAAATTTCCAAAGCTTCAATCACAAAATTCACATGCTTCAGCTACACTTTGCAAAGCACTACAAGTATACTTGTGAAGCAGATATCAGAACTATGCTAAAAAGATGCCATTGAAGGTCAGTATATGGCCATATCCTTCATCGCAGGTATGCAACAATAACCTGTATCACAAGTATGTGTGCATCTTTTGTAAAGTGCAACTGAATCTTATATTCCAATTATACAAGCTTCTAAACTCATTAAAAAAACAGGTCCATGCTATAAATAAGGACTCGGTTAAATTACCAGTATCATAAAGTGAAACAGTTGTATAACAGGTCATTAAAAGCTATAGTAATCATTAACATGAGAGAAAAAAACCCAACACAAAGCAAGAGCAGCATAACTATAGAAACTTGACATATAAACAAAGCTTTTTAGAGTAGCACTTGGATCAGCCTTTCGATTTCTGTCCCATGAGAAGTCCATCATGGAAACATGGACAAGGAAAAATTCTGATCCAAGATCAGCAGCACCCTACTCTGAACTGCTTTGTTCATGGCGTGTGTAAGTGGAGTGGCAAAATGACCCTGAACTGTTTTGGTTAAAGCAGACAGATAATGCTAGGATGTCTCTAGTGTGAGGAAAAACACAAGATTATAGAGTATAATTCAAATCAACAAAGAGAATATGGAGTGAGGATTTCAGTAGTTCTGCTTACTGAAAAAAGTAATCAATATTATTCTATTATTCAGGGTAAAACAAACATTCAGTGAGACTGTCATCAAGGTTGTTTTTTTC
The DNA here is from genome assembly GCA_036326025.1 of Chrosomus eos. Classification (NCBI taxonomy): domain Eukaryota; kingdom Metazoa; phylum Chordata; class Actinopteri; order Cypriniformes; family Leuciscidae; genus Chrosomus; species Chrosomus eos. The sequence continues at coordinate 33,885,830 of CM070819.1, read as the reverse complement.
CCTGTGCACCATTCTGACATGCATTACGTTGCATTTCCAACTTACCCCGTACAATTTGCTGAGCAGATGTGCAGGGAAAAATGAAAAGGGGCAAGACATATATATATATATATATATATATATATATATGTATAAAAAACAATGTTGTGTGTATAGAATTCTAAGCATCTTAACTTACCAAAAATAAACAAAATAATAAAATCACTATCAGTGCAGGATGTGGAAAGTCTCATCCGCAAAAAGCCTGAGATGGTCCAAGCTTTCACTCCAAAGATCTGGCAACAGTCCTGATTAATGTACTTCATTAATACTTCATGAAACTGATATAATTACCTCTTTTATACAACAAAACATAACAATAAGTATTAAGTCCAAAAATATTTACATAGTGTTGTTCCTTTGCTGGAGTGGAAACTTGTACCTATATCTACCAATTGCATATATGGCTAGACATCTCCCACTGGTGAGTTAAAAGAGATGTTAGTCATGCTGTCACCAGATTTGCCACACAGACACAATAAAATACTGTTGATAGACATGAAATGAAAAGACCAGTCGCTACAAAGACTAATCGGTGTGAAAGCTGCATACAACAATCATTAAGCTGAGATTAGCTTATGTATTAACAAAACCTGAATATTTTTTAGTTTTAAAACTGTAATTAACTTAAATTCAACAGTGCTTTACAATATTTTAAATATATATTCATAGAGATATCCACAGTGAAAACCCTGAATAGATTTTTTTAAAGGCATGTTTTGTGACTTGAATGTACCATTAACCTGTGGTTGAGGATTCAAGTGTATCTTCCAAGTCTGAATGAGGTCCTGACTGCATGTTGAGGTTAAAAAAAAAACATTTTCTGTTGGCTGTAGTTTAAGTGATGTTTTAGTTAAAACCATCTCTAGGAAATAGTTGAGGTTTTGGTTTTAAGTTAAGACTGTTTGTAGGCAGTAGATGAGGCATTGGTTGTTGTCCCTGACTTTCCAGAGCCTGAGGTTGCCGCTTCAACAAGGCGGAGTTTCTTTTTTGGTGGGGTCTTGAGCATGCCTGTTCGCTCTTTGACTTTGTACTCAAGGGTGCTGTGTGGAACCCCATAGACACCTTGAGCTTTTGACACGCTCATCTTCCCACTAATCACCATGGCTATGGCCTCCTCCAGGATATCATGGTCATATTGCGATAACGGCCCCGCTTTTTCCGTGGCTGCTTGTCTCGACGATCATCATCTCCAGTGTCAACCAGACTTCCAGTGACGCTACCGCCAACACTCCCATTCTTTATGTTCAGACACAATGGTGGGACGTCACCCTGGAGTAGACGTGACTCAAGGCCTGAGTGGCTTTCGACCAAGCCCTGTTTAGGGAGAATGGTCTTCAGCTTGTGGAAAGCAGTGGTGCCATCAGAGCCTTTGTTGGCCTGGTACACAGCATCCACCAGGCCAGCCAGATCCAGCTGGGCTTTGGGCTGAGCACTAAAGCGTACCTGAGGGATTCGGATGTGCACAGCTGCACCAATGGCAGGACTCTGAGGAGATGTGGCTGGCTCGGTGCTGGCGAGAGACCCGCCGTTCTGCTCCCGTAGCTGCGAGACCATCCTCTGCAAGGTTAAGTGGTGAAGGTATGACGAGGCAGTCACAGCTGCAGGGAATTTCAGCTCGGTGTGCTCTGGTGATGTAAATTTACATTTTGTTACTTCGGATTGCTCTGACTGCGAGCGAGCCCATGCTGCTACCTTCTGCAGGATGAGTCGAGTGTCGTTGGTTGGCCAAACCGATTCTGTCTTCGGCGATAAGGCCTCTGTCTGGAGCTGTAAGGTTTTCTGAGGTATCCCGTATAGTATGGCTGCTTTGTGAATGTCCAGTGATCCAGAACGAATATCTTTCAAGGCTTTAGAGAGCAAACCCTCTGCAAACTCAGAGCTGCGATCCAAATAGTCCACTCTGATTGGTCTCCTAAGGGGAGGTGGGTGGGAGGATGAGAAACGAACGGGTGAGCGGACCAATGACAGGACGCACTCAGGGTCCACTCCTTTACTGCCTTGTCTTTTGGTAACATCACTCGCTTCTCAATTGTCTGTATAACACAAAGTCTTTGTAAACACTTTGTTTTTGGCCTTAGGTTGCAAACGATACTTCTTGGAAGGACAGTCTCGTCAATTGTGTGGAGAACGACAAGCGTCTATGGGAGTACTTCCAGTATCTTTGCAATGCAGATGCATTTTGTAAGACTCAGGTATTTACTTCTCATGTGAAAATACTGCATAAATCAACGAATAGATAAATAAACAAATGAATAAATACAGGCGGCACAAAGGAACAAGTAATGCCCCTGACTGCTGGCAAACGTGACGTTACCTTCCAACAAGTTAGAAAAGAGTCAACCCTTTGGCAGTGCAACAAAACAACCACTAAATTATACATTAAAAACATCAAATGTATGAGGAGTAAAATTTGTTCACACAAAATGATCAGATAGGATCAGATGATAATGATCAGATCAATAGGATACAAATGAAACGGACTAAAAAAAAAAATTGGAAAAAGAATTTTTTTTTACTGGGTCAATTTTACCAGTTAAAAGACCATTTAGGTACCAACATTGTCTTTGGCTTTGTTAGGAAAAGGACAAACAGTCAAACACACCACTTGGTAAACAAAACAGGAGAAGAAGATACTCACCCTGGAACTTTACGTTGAGTGGTTTCATTTTCTGAAGATGTGTTTTTCTTAGAGAGGTCAAGTACTCCATCTACTGTAAGAAGTAATCCATGAAAAATAGCAATTAATACATTTTGAGAACACATGCACAAAATCATCAAATATTTGCACACTCTATCAGCTACAAACTCTTGAATTTGTATAAAAATGGCAGTGTGCTGGTCTCGAAGTGAAAATAGTTACACCAGTATTTGATTACACAAATAATGAGGATTCATTTTTGGTGCTTACCTGGCAAGGCCTGAGAATCTCGGCTGACGGTGAGGTCCAGGGGCCCATCAGTATCTGGATGTTTAGGGAGAAGCTCATTGTTGTCACTCAGGCCCTCATGCGCCTGGCTTTTACATGCATACTCTAAGGCAAACCGCTGAATCATCTTGCGCATCAACTCCTGCGCCGCCAATGGTATACTGGAATCGCAGCTCTGAGGGAATTCTGGGAAATTGATAACCACAAGACTAGTTGAAGATCTCATGCACTTGCAAAACATCAAAACTACTTTCACTACATATTTGTCTTAAAACATAAGATTTTAAAATTATGGTGCAAAAAAGTATGAATTCTTGAAGTGTGTGCATTTAAAAAAAGAAAATCTGCAAAAATTATCTTTGAGTGTTATGCAACCAGATTTCATAATCATTTAAATTTAAAAACCAGCTTAAGTCAAATGTTCTTTTACCTTGCATAACTTTGTTCATGGATTTTGACGAGGATATTTTGGATATATTGAAAAGTATTTTATACTTCCTTTTAAATGTCAGGGGTCAACTGACTAGCCCAGTCAGGCCAGTGGCCCAAATAGGCCTATACATTTTTTTTTTTTTTTTAAATAGGCAGAGCGTCATTCAGGGCCATCAGGCAGGCAGTCTTTATTGTTTTAAGTTTATATGGATCGTGGTTTATATTTTTGGATCATGACTGGGGCTTTGCATCACCAAGAATCGGGCGATACAATGTGTACCATGATACAGGGGTTACGATACAATATATTGCAATTCAGTAAGAAAGGAGATATATTGCGATATTTCTTGTAAGGAAGATCTAATTTTTATATATATATATATATATATATATATATATATATATAAATATATATATATAAAAACTCCACATCACTTTGATCAGATGCTTTTTTGTGTTCTCAATGCAGTCCTTTTTGTTGTTATTGAGAGTAAAGCGTGCAGTACACTACTCAGCAGCGTCTTAGATTCAATGCGTTTCCCGAGTATTGTATTTTAGCATGGTTTATTTGCAAACAACATGACTCGTCTATCTCCTTAGTGGTTTCATTATAGTGGAAGAAAAAGGAGTTCACACTTCAGCTCTGAACAAGGCGTCGGGAGCTGGTAAAATTCTATCATGTTGTTTACTGATGCTAATGCTACCAATGCACCCTTGTGCTTCTCCCCGTCACAGTTCACGTGTATAGATATATCATTATCCTCATGTTGAAGACAATTGTACAGTATGTAATAGGTGTCAAAATGATTTGGCTCTGTATGGATAATGGGAATAAAAATGTATTTCTCACCCTTCTTTCGAAATACAGAATGGAGGAATCGGTCTGCTTGGCACTGGAGTTTATCAGAGGTGGACAGGCCCTGAGGTGGGGGGGTTTCAGCAGGGGGTGGCGACCCGGGCACGGCAACAGCAGAGATGGTCCTATGTAAAAAAAAAAACAACAAAAAAAAAGTGTAAAAAACAAAAAGTGCAAAAAAAGACTAGACTTACATCCCAAAGTGTTGATTATAGTCTCACAGGCTTGAGTTGTGATCCATTAGAATTAATTACAATATAATATATGGTTAAACAAGTTGAAGCACATACAAAGATTAAGACTGTATTAACAAAAACCCAAAACAACAACGGCTAAACACAAAAAAACGATTCATTATATACAAATGTCAAATAGGGCTGTCACTTTTGAGAAAAATCACATTCGAACGGATATCGAATATCAAGCAATATATTCGAATATATTCGAATATCTATGAGTAAAATGTAAAAGTTAATGAACAACCTCGATCCACCAGGAAACGCCACATATGGTCGCTGAATTTAACTGTGCTTCATGAAGAGTTTTTCTTTTGCGTGAAGAAGCCGTTCGCCGGAGATGTGTTAAAAGATAGCGGAGTATTCATGATACACACATGACACATTCATACCAGTATAATAATTCTCCTGGCGCCGGGTCTGGGTGAGTAATTTACTCTCTTACCTTTGTTCTTTAACACTTTAAGACCAGCCGTTGTTGCTGACAGAGACGCGATCTGACCACACAGATGGATCTGACATGCGTCCCATTTTCTCGCAAATCTCTACGTTCATTTAAGGCTTTATTTAAATAATTTAAGACTGCTCTTACATTCATTTGACATAATTTGTGTGTTATGGTTTATTCAAGCCCGAAAGAGAACTCGATACTTACACGCGTCTTTTCTGTGGGTCGTGTGTGTGTGTGTGTGTGTGTGTATAATAGGCAGGAATTATAGCGCGGTTTCTTTCGTCTTGTCTTTATCTTCCATTTTCAAAACAAGCTGGCTATATTGGCTATTATTCGCTTGATTGGTCATGGGCCTACGCTACAATACGTTTAGAGCGGCCGCTATGGATGAGATGGCAAACAATAAATAAAAAGCAAATGATAGACTGTAAAAAATGCGCAAAACATGGCACTTTAAAAACCGGATAGTTTATTTATAGTTCGATTTCGGTTATTTCACGTCATATTCGAATGCGCATTCGAATATCGAATAAAAAGTGACAGCCCTAATGTCAAAACAAGCCTTTTCTTGCCAGCTAACACCCCATAAAAAAACATCTTTTTGTGGCTTGACTTACATTCAGTTTCTCTAGCTGCAGCTTGCAAAAGGAGCAGTTTGCATCCATGGACCAATCATCCACAGCCTCTGGTTCACACTCTGAGAGAGAATCGGATGAATAACTGTCAGTAGCTGTTTTTATCCACCAATTTTTATGTGCATTTTGGGATATTGCATAAAAAAACACCGGATGGAAAATCTAAAAATGCACACAAAAAAACGTATGCACTCAACTGAGGCAGATACATATTTGATCTGATAAGACGACGTACACAAACATACATATTTTTCACACTATGAAAACCGAGCACTTCTAATATGCAAGCAAATTTAAAAGCACTTGTTAAGTGATGGTCATATTCCCTTTAATCAATGTAAAGACTAGCTTCTGAGGTTTAAAATTACACCTGTTTTGTGGTGGTTAAAGGGATAGTTCACCCAAAAAATTTAAATTCTGTCATTAATTACTCACCCTCATGTTGTTCCAAATCCGTAAGACCATCGTTCATCTTCGGAACACAAATTAAGATATTTTTGATGAAATCCGATGGCTCAGGTGGGCTCCATTGACTGCTATTTTTAATTAACACTTTGGCCCAGAAAGGTAGGAAAGACATTGTTAAATTGTCCATGTGACTACAGTGATTCAACCTTTCATCAAAAATATCTTAATTTGCGTTTCGAAGATGAACGAAGGTCTTATAGATTTGGAACGACATGAGGGTGAGCAATTAATGGCAGAATTTTCATTTTTGGGTGAACTATCCATTTAACCAAGTAGTTAAGTAACGTGATATCTTAACTTACAACTACTATTTTTATTACAAATATTTGTGCCAATTTCCCAGGAAGTGATGATTTTGTTCTCTTGAACACATGGGATGGAAATGGTGCTTTATTCACAAATGTTTTATGTGGTATTCCAATTTTGAGCATAAGTTGAATTCCCAACTTTGGATGGAAACACAGCTAGGTGTAAATCAGGTAAAGCTCAACACTGAGATAGAGCTAAGATAGAGTACAGACCATTAGGCAGTCATGGCCTAATTGTTATAGAGTCAGACTAGTAACCCAAAGGTTGCGGGTTCGATTCAATACCAGCAGGAAATGACTGAGGTGCCCTTGAGCAAGGCACGGGCGCCATATCAAAAATGGCTCCCCACTTCTCTGGGTGGGTGTTTTGTGTGTCAAGTCAAGTCAAGTCAAATATATTTATATAGCGCTTTTCACAATACAGATTGTATCAAAGCTGCTTTACAGTATCAATCAAAACAACTCAACAATGTTTGTTTATTACTGGACATTAGGGGTGTAACGGTACACAAAAATCACGGTTCGGTACGTACCTCGGTTTTAAAGTCACGGTTCGGTACGTTTTCGATACAGCAAAAAGAAAGAAATGCCAGAGAAATTTTCTATTTATTAAAAGAAAAAATATTTTTTATATAAGTGTGAGTTTTCCTACATCTTGAAACTCAGGTTTAAATGGGGGTAATTTTTGAAGGATGAATAAATAATGTTTTGGTCATCACATTAAAAATGACATTTAAATATATATTTATTTATATAATATTTATATAATATTTGAGTTTTGAAGTGCTGGAAAAAGATGTGTGAAGTACTTGAAAGCATTTCACTATTCCAGCCAAACTGGTTACAATTAGTGTTATTATGGTGAATGTTGCTGATCTGTGGACTTAAAGCCTAATTACTAGTTCAATCACGTGCCCCAATGTTTCTCTGGTTCCAATCAGGTTCTGTTTGATCTAATAAGATCTACGACTAATACAGAGACATGTGACGCTTCTCATTAGACTCGCAGCGATGTTATTAACTTCAGTGGCGAATCAAAATGCATTATTAATGGTCCTAGGTGTGTAGTACAGTGTCCCTTGTTCAAAAATCGCTCGCGCTATAATGTCGGTGCACGTAGTTGCTGATCGATGAACTGAAACGGTCCGTAAGCACAATATATGAGTAGCGCATTAGGGTTCGCTTCATACGTTGCCATGTGAATTTTGCGCAATGTTTTGGTGGTCATCGCTCCAGCGGATACGGCAACGCGATTTTGTCTTCAGAAATGATCCAAATACCTTTTTGTAAAAACGTTCGTTTGTTGCGTTACCGAACCGGAAGTCGACCGAAACGGTTTCATTACGATTACAGTCCGTTAACACCCCACTGGACATCCAAAGGACATCCAAGTTGGTAGCTGATCAATGGTATGATTGTTTAATTTAATTTGAATTCCCCAACTGAGCAGCCAAAGCACAGTGGCAAGGAACCGAAAACTCATCAATGACCATGTGTCTAAAACTCATAACACCAATGGAGAAAAAAACTATGGAGTACCAGGCTCATTGGCAGTTCTCCTATGGGTTTATAGACTAGAGGCCGAATTTATGATAATGAAGAAAAATTTATTTGAAAGCACTGGCTAAATAGATGCGTCATTGTCTGGTGGTGTCTAGTGTGTCCAGGGTTTGCATTGGGTGTGTGTGTTATTGTCCACTGCTACTTACTTGAATAGGTTAAATGTGGGTTACCATACTTGGCCTTCACGTCATGTCACTTTCACTAGATAAATATTATCTAACAAACACAAAACTCACCATCAAATATATTGAGGTCTTGCAGCAGCCTTGGTCCATATATTCCCTCCAGTATACTTTCAAACCCTGCAAACAAACACAATACCATCTTATCTGTATGAAATCCCAGAGTAAAAAGTGCTCTAGAAAAACACATTATAATAAACCTACACAGATGTCACAACCTGTCTGTCAGCAAGTCCTGTCTAATGTCCTTTTTTTCCAGGATGCTTTTTCACATCTTCAAATGTAAAGTTGTTGTTTTTTATTTATAACATTGGCTAATATATGAATTAATTTTCCATGCAATATTTTATTCTATCAAACGCCCTAACAGCAAAAGCCAAATACTGACTGCACACAAAATCACTAACTGCAAGACACAAGTACATGCCTATGTAATACAAAATGTCTGGTGTTTCTAATGCTATGATAAAAGGGTAGAATATTATTGTAGTATAATATAGTATCTGCATATTTGCAGATCTGTTGCACATCCTGTTAGTCATTGTCTGTACCACTGATGCCCTTCCTTCACTGCAGCTAAATTTACATTATGTCAACATTAAAACAAAAGCTCAACCAAGAATGTCACATTATGCAAAAACTTTGATATTGCGTAACTTAAAAATTAAATAAAAAAGCATTAGATCCACAATTGCTATGTTTTATGCTGTAATACCACCCTGCTAGACATGTTTCATAATTAACTATTACCAACTTTCATTAACCTATCATAAAAAATAGCTCATTTTAAACCCCATAAAATGTCTGCATTTTCCCTTAAAGGCCTAAACATTCTGGACTGTATACAACCCTTTAAAACCATGCAACTTACAATAATTAAACTGACATTCTATGGATCAATTCTACTCTACTCCAGTAAAAACTTCTTAATTTTAAATTCGATCATTTTAATTAGCACAAAGTTATAGTTGTCCGCATTTTGCTTGCAACTTTGTTACAACACGATTAGAGTATAAGCTATAAAAACGACTGGAAATGAATTTGATGGCAAATTATTATTGCAGACTATTATTATTATTATTATGGGTTTCAAAACCTATTTCATACAATGTGGATTTTCTTATTTGTGGAAAGTACCGTTTACAGTATCAAATGCATGGCAATGGTTTTTACATAATCGGAGGTTATAGTGATCAGTTTATGCAGCAAACAGTCATGTGAACTCGGCCAAACATTTGTCAACACCTGATTTCCCCATTTCTAAAAGAGTAAATTGGGAATCCATTCACCAACCATCTTTCAAAACATCACAAATGCACAGCGGAAAGTTCAATATTTCATAAAAGACAAACAATCTGATGGTTTTTAAAACTGCACTACTTTTAGACATATCGTCAACAATGAAGGGGCAATGTGCCCCTTCATTGGAAATTACCATATAATTCACGAGAGAGATATTCAAAAGCCGGACCGTATTGATTCTCTATTAATATAATACAATTACACCGTCATTTGTACATCGGTATTCGGTGTAGAAAATGGTCAGTGAGTGCAAAGCTAACTCGGTTATCGAGGAATCAAGAAGTAGGGACAAAGAAAATGGAGCCGGTGTTGGCCGTTTTTTTCTGTTAGCTACAAAAGCTACCCAGGGCTCGCGCGGACAACGACTCTACGCTAATGATATTTTTGAACTTGACACACGCTCGCTTAGCAACTCCATGAGCTAACAGTAACAGCGGCTGGGGGAGGGAGCTCCGCTTGACCCAGGCAAGAAAGAAACCGAGCGCGAGACTGCGCGAATGGTTGCCCGAGAGTGATACGTACGCTTATGGAACCACACACACAAATATGGCTTTTCCGAGTGCGAGGTGTTTGGATCTTACCGACACAGTGGATAAGTTTGTGTCGCCACGAGTCGAGTTCCCGCCGGAATCCTTTTCTTTCGACCGTGCATTTGGAGCTCCGGCACTGGGTCGCCATTCTGTCCGTCCACCTTCCCCCCGGCTCTGAGTGTGACGTCACCGCACGTCATCATTATCACGGTTCCGATTGATTGACACGTGTCAAAACAGGGTAGGGGCGGGGCTTAGCGATGTAAACAACCTTCCCCCGGCCCAGTATGTGCATTTATTCAGGAAATCTGCTAGATAACTACGGTAGCTTACCCACTGTGTGTGTCCAGTGTTTAATCACTACTTTCTCTTTTATTAGTAGGCCTACAAAAATGCTTTAAAGCTAAGATGGCATGTCTGCACCTGTCATCTAAATAACTCGTGTAACATTACCTGTAACAACCCAGCAAGCAATAGCCTTCATTTCACTGTCTAGGCTAAGTTATAGACCATAGTCCGGCTATGAGTAACCTCTAGCCAAAATAACCTTGAACTTGGTTAGGCTACATGTCATTTTTGCCAAAATTTGCGAGATGTATGATATTCCATTAGGTAAGCAAAGTCAACTGTGATTGATTAGAAGGTGTTAGGTTTCATTTCTTTGACATGTTCTATGCCTGTGCGTCTATTTTGGGCTGTGGTTAGACGACTAATACATTTTCACTGACAGCCCAAATTTTGCCTTGTTTTAGCTTAGATGTCAGGGCTGTGATTTGGGCAGCTACATGACTTTTTTTTAAACTAAAAATTGCTTGCTGGGAATCGTCAGTCACACAATTGTTTAGATTTTTACAATGGGTTCATAAACTATCAGCTCTTATGTAACATATTGTACTCTTTAAACATCAACCAGAAGCTGATTGTGATCATTCACTTGGAGTCCCATAATAATCCCACAAAAGCAGCTTTACCAGTCAGGAGAATCAACCAGATATCACAATAGGCTATGTCGACTAAACGCTAAAAGGTAAAAATAACACTACATTATTTTCCTCACTTAATTGTGCTCTACAGCAAATCAGGAATTATAAATATACGTATGTTCTTTTGTCTTTACATAATTTAACATCAAACACAATGTGGCCCCCTCCCCCATGTCACTAAAGTGACACACACACACAACACACACACACACACACACACACACACACACACACACACAACAACACACACACACACACACACACACACACACACACACACACACACACACACACACACACACACACACACACACACACACACACACACACACACACACACACACACACACACACACCACACACACAACACACACACACTAACGAGTGAAGTCCAACTGTCCAGAAAGAGGAAGGCACTCAGAGAGAACAGATGGAGATAATGCCCAGCTGAGCATCTATGTCAAGCGCACACACGCACCCACACACACACAGACACACGCACACACGCGCACACACACACACACACACACACACACACACACACACACACACACACACACACACACACACACACACACACACACACACACACACACACACACACACACACACACACACACACACACGTTGGTGCAACAGCATTATGAGGACTCTCCATAGGCGTAATGGTTTTTATACTGGACAAACTATATATTCTATCCCCCTACACTGCCCCTATCCCTAAACCTACCCATCACAGGAGACATGCAGCATTTTTAATTTTTTAATAAAACATGTTTTTTTTATGTTTTTTAAGCCATTTGATTTATGAGGACTTTTGAAATGTCCTCATAAACCACCCATAAGTTGTAATACCAGTGTAATACACATGTCATAATACAAATTTGTGTCATAAATCACATAAACCAACCCCCCCACAACACACACACACACACACACACACACACACACACACACACACACACACACACACACACACACACACACACACACACACACACACACACACACACACACACACACACACACACACACACACACACACACACACACACACACACACACACACACTTGTATAATCGAGATGCACATTTACTGTTTTTATATTCTCGTTCTCCATTTTGGATCAATATACAGGTTATATATTGAAGCATTGATCGGAGTGTTCATTTTCATTTTACAAAGTGTCTATGTGTGTAAAATCCATGCTGATATCAGAGTGAAATCTTTTGAAAGAATTTGAACTTTGATATCTGTAATACAGCCATCACATTGCATGTGTTCAATCCCACTTGATTCTCTCAGCTAAAATTTCAAATCTCAACAAGATTGGAAAAAAGGAAATCTCAGACTTACGAATAAAACATCTCTATCCATTGTCTTTGTTTGCTCTTGGTAATATTAACCACTAACTCCTCGGTTCTTTAAGGATTGTAATAAACTCTGTCTGAGAACAACAAATAAAGTAATCAAATGCGTTGAATGTAGTGAAGTTTTCTTTTTCATCTTGATCATTTTTTTTATTATTATTCTATATTGGAAAGGCCTAGTAATTTTAAGCTTTGCCATTTGAGAATAGCAACTTTGTTAGAATGACTACTTTTATGTATTCAGGCCTGTTTTAAATTACAGAAAGCCATTTTATTTAACAGTAAAACATATAGTGCATAATTTAAAAAGAAACTGATTTATTGCACACACTTATTTTGTTAATAAGAACATTTAGACATGTGTCCATGCATTGTGTAAATCCATAATTTTGAAGTCTCTCGTCTGACAATAACTGTGCTTGCATTGAAGAAGTCAGACAAAGTCATCTGATTAATCTCAGTAGTTAAACACACTGCTGACTCTCTGCAACAACATATTCTCTAATTGCTCATGAGTCCCTGAGGCAAAGAGCTCTTTAGGGTGGTGGCAACCATGCCCCTCATCCATAGCAACCATGGCTAAAGGTCTATGTGTGTGCATGTAAGGGGGAGGTAAGGACAGCTTCATTGTTCCACTGACAGGCACATTCATTATCATAAAGGATTGTGTCTATGTAACCTTCACTTGTTGAATAGTCCAAAAATAAGATTGCAACAACCATACAGTCCAATAAGCCTAACCTGATCTCATGAGAAAACGTAACTATTTTACATAGTGGCGATTTAACAATAATTTGAACAGAAATGTAAGGTTTTTAGAAAAAACACAAGCATGAAGGTCCACCCAGCCCCACCCCTGAACCTAACCATCAGTGGGGTGTAAGCAGATGCGTACGAATGAGCTCAGAACTCAATCATCCCTGTCTTTCAACTTGTTTCATTCTGCTTTATACTGTCATTTAAATAGAAAGGCAAAAAACCCAGAAATTACAAAATAAAATAAAAAACAGTTACGGCATGCACCTTCATGACTTCATGAATTAGGTCTAAATAGGAAACCTTTGAAGGAATCAAGTTTCTCTTGTATAATATGGCATTTTATTTGATTCATTGACAGAAAAGGACATCCTTCATGCTGTTTATTAATATATAGTAATTTAATTTATGTAAAGATTTTTGTATGTTATTTTGTCATTTAATCTGAAAGACAGGTTCATTGACTTGACCTTGAACAGGTCAGGTTGTATCCCTTTATTTTATTGTACATTTTATGGATGACACGGATGTGATATCTATGAGCTTTTTCATTGTGTGTCGGTGTATGCATGTGCATATTCCCCTGTTTAATTCAGTAAAAGTGACTGACTCATAAAATATTAATGTGTTTGGCACTATTTAAAATGTGGATAAGCAACAAACCATTTGCCCTGCCAAGAGAAGGGTACAGGTGGACAAAAATAAATATAAATTTACACTGTGCAAGGAAGAATGAGTGTTATAACATCCAATAATTCAAAATCAAATACAGAGTAAACTGGAGTGAGGAGAGCAATGGAAGAGATACTATGCTATTACCTTACATGCATTCTTGCCTTAATTCTTTCTCTCTACATCCACTCACTCTCTGTGACATTCATATAGAGCCCCACGGTTTGTCTGATATCTTCAGATAAAAACAGATTCTCCCTCTGGATGGGTTCTTTTGATCTCCAGTGCCTTATCTCCTTGGTAACCACATCTGCAGCAATTAAAATGTCTCTTGGTGTGGTTTACAATAAACTGCCCCTATTATGCCATTTTAAAGGGTCCTAATTTTGTTTTGGAGGTCTCATATAACAGGTTTACATGCATCAAATGTAAAAAAATATATAATTTTCCTCATAATATAGCCTACACACCAAATCGAATCACCACATTTTTCAATGATTCTCAAATGACTCGACGGATGACTCAGGAGCTGTTTACACGATACAGTTTTCAACTAAAAGCGTAAAACTTTTTATGCGTTTTGGCCATTCAATTACACGACAACTGCATTTTGGGAGCCTGAAAACGCAAACATGAAAACGGTCTCCGTGTAAACAACAAAAACTGGAATTTTTGAAACCGATGAAATCATGCACATGCATATTTCGTGTTCAATTTATGGGGTTTCTTCACCATCTAATGGCTTGGCAGCAGAATATAGTGTTTTTAGTCATTTTCGTGTATCTGTGTGAATAGGGATTTTGCCAATGGTTTGGACAATGTTGATGTTTTGACAATGGTGTCGTCTGTACGCGGAAAACTCAAGTATGTAAAGCATAACATTAATGTGTAATTATACCCTCAGTCTCTCTAAATCCTTCCTTTCCGAGAGCCTACTCTGCTTTGATTGGCCAGACGGCCCAGTCTGTTGTGATTGGTCTACCGCGTACAGAGCGTGTCTGAAGCTAAATGCTCATTACCATAACTGAATTTCAGCTTCGGAGGCTTCCTAAAGCTCAGCGATTAAACACACTGTAAAGACAGTAACGATGGTGTCAATTTTACCATATCGGTCCGAGCGTGGGTCCGATGATGAAACATTGGAAGAACTAGTTATTTTAAAAAAAAGAAAGGGGATTTAAGCAATTTTGAGCGTGGCATGGTTGTTGGTGCCAGACGGGCCGGTCTGAGTATTTCACAATCTGCTCAGTTACTGGGATTTTCACGCACAACCATTTCTAGGGTTTACAAAGAATGGTGTGAAAAGGGAAAAACATCCAGTATGCGGCAGTCCTGTGGGCGAAAATGCCTTGTTGATGCTAGAGGTCAGAGGAGAATGGGCCGACTGATTCAAGCTGATAGAAGAGTAACTTTGACTGAAATAACCACTCGTTACAACCGAGGTATGCAGCAAAGCATTTGTGAAGCCACAACACGCACAACCTTGAAGCGGATGGGCTACAACAGCAGAAGAACCCACCGGGTACCACTCATCTCCACTACAAATAGGAAAAAAAGGCTACAATTTGCAAGAGCTCACCAAAATTGGACAGTTGAAGACTGGAAAAATGTTGCCTGGTCTGATGAGTCTCGATTTCTGTTGAGACATTCAGATAGTAGAGTCAGAATTTGGCGTAAACAGAATGAGAACATGGATCCATCATGCCTTGTTACCACTGTGCAGGCTGCTGGTTGTGTTGTAATGGTGTGGGGGATGTTTTCTTGGCACACTTTAGGCCCCTTAGTGCCAATTGGGCATCGTTTAAATGCCACGGCCTATCTGAGCATTGTTTCTGACCATGTCCATCCCTTTATGGCCACCATGTACCCATCCTCTGATGGCTACTTCCAGCAGGATAATGCACCATGTCACAAAGCTTGAATCATTTCAAATTGGTTTCTTGAACATGACAATGAGTTCACTGTACTAAAATGGCCCCCACAGTCACCAGATCTCAACCCAATAGAGCATCTCTGGGATGTGGTGGAACGGGAGCTTCGTGCCCTGGATGTGCATCCCACAAATCTCCATCAACTGCAAGATGCTATCCTATCAATATGGGCCAACATTTCTAAAGAATGCTTTCAGCACCTTGTTGAATCAATGCCATGTAGTATTAAGGCAGTTCTGAAGGCGAAAGGGGGTCAAACACAGTATTAGTATGGTGTTCCTAATAATCCTTTATATATATATATATATATATATATATTATATATATATATATATATATATATATATATATATATATATATATATATATAGCAATACAAATGTTTCAAACAGATTAAAGTGCAAAATAATTATAAAGGTAACACTTTACAATAAGGTCCCATTAGTTAATGTATTTAACTAACATTAACAATGAGCAATAGCTACATTTGCTACTGAAGGTATTATTCTTTGTGAACATTAGTTAAAAAATACAACTGATGGTTGAACCCTAAAATGGGTATTAATAAAACCCCCTTTCTATGTAAGGAATGGATTAAGAAGGGTGTCGTTATATTAAGCGACCTTTATGAAAATGGTAGTCTGAAGTCATTTGAACACATACAACAACATTATGGTATATGTAGATCTCAGTTTTTCCGGTCTTTACAGTTACATTTACTTTGTACTACTTTTGGTTCTAGTTCACAGCTTCCTGAGTCAGCAGATGAATTTTGGCATATGGGAAGGGTCATGAAGCATCAGTGTACTATTCCTGGTGGTTGATTCATTGTCTTGGTGATATAAAGAAAATATGGGATAGAGATCTGAATCTGATATTCGATGATGAGGAATGGAATGGAATAGAGTTTTAAAGAATGGCAAAATGGCATCTAGGGATGCAAAGATACGCCTTATACAGTTTAAGATCGTGCACCGTTTTTACTGGACTCCTTCCAGACTGTATAGACTTGGGTTAAAAGAAACAGGCTGGAGGTGTAAAACTGATGATGGAGATTTAACTCTGTGGTCTTTTCAGGAAAATTCAGGATTTCTGGAAAACAGTTCATGTACACATTTGCTCTTTGCACATAAGAGACAAACACATAATGTATTGGGTACAAACCAGTTTAATGATTGGCAGGATTTAATAATGGTTGGGGATTATCGGAGTAAACATTTTGATCACATATGTAGTATTGTGTTGTATTCTGGAAGTTTCTGTGAATCAATAAAAACTGTTAATGTAAAAAAATAAAAATAAAATACAACTGATCATTGTTAGCTCAGGCCCATTAAACAAGTTCCAACTTTTGATTTTAATAATTTGTTATTAAATGTTGAAATGAACTAAGATTAATGAATGCTTTAGAAGTATTTTTCATTGTCAGTTTATGTTAAATAATGAAATAACTTATGTTAACGAATGTAGCCTTATTGCAAAGTGCTACCGAATTATAATAAAGAATCATAACATTTGCAATCAACATCTAGGGCATGTTGTAGTCTAGAATAAAATATATAAAAAATTAAGTTTGAAAATAAATAGCCTATGAAGTCTTTAAGTATTTGGCGCTGTAATGAACACCACTAAGATTACAAAAATCTGAATAGCTGTTTGAAACTTTAAACACTGTTCAGAGAAAGTAGGGCAGCTGGCCAGATGCTTTGTTTGGGGGTTACCGGGGTAACCGCAAGATTTCTGCTGTTCCATCAGCGCCATCTGCTGTCAGAGAGTGAATGTTCATTTTCATTCAGTGCGTCTCACTTGTTCCGCCATTCGCTGCTCATGCCTGTTGGGCTTGTTTACAACAGAGTGGCATACCTCTTTGACGCAGTATACAGCCAGAGCAGATCCTGACCTCCCTGGGGCCCCAAGCAAGGGCAGAGAGGCCCTTATGTTGAGAGGCCCTCCTACCTGACCCATGAGCCATGTAAACCATTTGCCATTGCCACACAGTAACACCTGACACCCCAGTGCTCCCACTACAATCCTCCCCCCTTAAACTAAGCTAGTAGGCCTACTAAAGAAAATGTAATTCCTGATATCAGAAATAGACATTGTTACTAGAAAATTTACATTCTATCAAGAATTCACAGTAGCTACAAAATTAATTATTGATATAAAAAAAATGCATCATGTGAATGAATAAAAGCTAAAATGGCTTGCCATAGCATGCCACTGTGTTTTAATGATAAAAGCAATACTTTATACTTGATGGTTATATATTTACAGAGCGATGTGCATCCAAATACCAGTAGCCTATCCACCCAATCAACATTTTAAACGCAATAAGCCTAGGCCTATAGCCTATAATTCAATAGTCAATGTCATTGTCAATACATTCACATATAATCATTGTCTTGTTTTAAAATAATGTGCGTCTCTATAATGAGTGCAATCACGCCCATATTGCAGGCTACTGGTCCCCACTGATGTTTTGCTGGAAAGTGCACGTTTCATTTTCTTGCACGCGCATATGAACGCATGTTAACACCCGACTGTAAATTTGCACACATAGATTAGTGATAGGCTAATGCTGAAATGTGTATTTCTCAACTCAAACTATAGAAACAACAACTAAATGATTGATAACATCTATAATGATGTGACTAATAATCATATCTCTTCAAGAAATCAAGAGAGAACACAGTAAAGATACAAGAAAACCCCACTATAGGCTACATAATGGATAATATCGTGAAAGTTCTGATCCCATCTGACTCCTGCCATTATGCTGCCTAACTCATAATCATACACTGTTCATTCGTTGGCCAGAGGAGGACTGGCCCCCCGACTGAGCCTGGGTTCTCCCAAGGTTTTTTTTCTCCATTCTGTCACCTGATGGAGTTTTGGTTCCTTGCCACTGTTGCCTTCGCCTTTTGGCTTGCTTAGTTGGGGACATTTAATTTTCATTTAATTTTCAATTGAACAATACTATTACAACATTGTTTTCCTGTTATCTCTGTAAAGCTGCTTTGAAACAATTTGTATTGTAAAAAGCGCTATATAAATAAAGGTGACTTGACTTGACTTGACATAAAAGCACACTTAATCCAGTTTTTCCCTCCCCAGTGTCAGTTATGTGGGATTAACACGCGACGCGTTTATCTTTTCCGAGCGGCAGTTTAGCAAACACCGTTGCCCTTTGTCGTTTATCAAACAAACGTAATAAATAGTTGTATTTCACTCTCACCTTTTTGTCAGGTACAAAGTCACACAACACAGGGCAAAGCCCTGGAAGTGGCCGGCATTAGCAAGCAAGACACAGACAGATCAAAAGATGCATTTACTGCCCAGCTAGAGATGCACATCAACGTTAAATTTACTGTTCTTTGCTGACATCAAACTCTGAGAGGAGAGAACACAATTCTACCTGATTGCTGTTCCCGCTCTTATGGTGTTTTTTCTCTCTCTTTTCATGACCAGAAGGATAGTTCCGCTTAATACTCTCATCGATGTTTCGATGTTGTAAACTTTGATTGACGCGCTTAGACACGAGGGGGAGGCAGGACCTTGAGTAATTTGCGGGGCCCTACCCCGAGAAGTTCAGAGAAGTGAAGCAGTGACTACTTCACTACAGTGAAGCAGTTTTACCTGCCTTAAAGGTGGGGTATGTGATTGATTTGCAAAACGGCCGGCAGATTTTGAAAATACACAACTCATAAGGTCCTACCTTCTCTTCTCCAACGCTGGCCCTGACTCCACCCATTCGAAAAACATGGACGCGCAATCAAGCACGAGCGAAAACTCAGATCTCTCTCTCTCTCTCTCTCTCTCTCTCTCTCTCTCTCTCTCTCTCTCTCTCTCTCTCTCTCTCTCTCTCTCTCTGTACCGGGGCGACTTGCACTTCCTGTACCATCAATTAAAAGTAATCAGTTACGTTACAGCGTTATCTATTCATAAAAGTAACGCGTTAGAGTACTCATGCGTTACCAAAAATAAACGCACTGCGTGCGTACGTGCGTGCGGGGGGGTCGACCAAGCAAAACGTGGTTATAGAAAAAGTCCACTTCTAAACAGATCTATTAATTACTAGTACATAGAAAAGCGCTATATAAATGCAACGAATTATTACTCTCCCTCAAAACCTTTTTTTTCCATTTGCATTCACGCAGGCCAAGTGGCCATAGGGACTATAGGAGGAGTGATGCAAGCACGGCAACGATCTTTATATATAAATATAAATAGCCGAGTCCCGATCGAGTCCCAAATAGACGCCTGTCTCTTTTACACGCTGGTGTGGCAACAGGTTTGGGTAAATAAAGGCCGGTTTCAAATAGAGGCCGGGTCTGTTTTTTTTAGTTTCGGTTTGTATTTAATCTTCTAAAACCCGTTGGATCGTCCGCTTTTTGGCGGCCGCCAAAGCAAATTTTTGTCCCGCCAAAGCCTTTTTTGATCGGTGAGTGATGCTTTGACACGGCGCAAACGAGAGAGAGAGAGAGAGAGAGAGAGAGAGAGAGAGAGAGAGAGAGAGAGAGAGAGAGAGAGAGAGAGAGAGAGAGAGATAGAGAGAGAGAGGAGAGAGAGAGAGAGAGAGAGAGAGAGAGAGAGAGAGAGAGAGAGAGAGAGAGAGAGAGCGCCCCGGCCGCGCGGCGTACTCTCACGTCTTCAAACAACACAAGCGCTGTCTTGCTCTCTTCCTCGCGCATATTAATAAAAATCAATCGACATGATAGTAAAATGTTCGTTTCTTTATAATAGGCATGCTAATCACAATCATATAGGCTACCATCTGGGCCTGCACGGCGGCAGGAAAAAGACGCAGAGAAGTAAGACACAGTGTCTCTACAGATGTATCACAGCCATTGACCTTATGATTACAGCGCTTCGGCTCCGCTGATACATCCTCAGGTGGCACAGTAGACCTAGGCATACTACTGTCGGACAAAAAACAGGCTGCAGTCGGGATTTTCCTTTCCTTAAAATAACGGATTACTTTTTTTAAAAAAATAACGAAGTTACTGATTACTTAACGCACAAAACTAACGCGTTAAGTTACACATATCACGAAAAAGGTAATTAGAGTACTCTAACGCGTTACTTTATAACGCGTTACCCGCAACACTGCCTGTGACTGGGTCACGAGCTTTGAGTATGCGCACGAATGGGAGCGCGAGTGGGGTGGGAGGAGGTGGCCATGGTACAACCGTTTGAGTTACGCATTTTCTGTCCAATGATTCCAGACGGTCTTGAAAATTATTGGCTGGAGTTTTTCGAGTCCTGCCCGTTACACAGATGATTAAATTGCTTAATTTTCATTTCAGTGCTTCTAATTTACAGCCAGTAAGTGGGTTAGGAATAGGATTTCAAGTGATTTTTTAAAAATGGTCAAAAAAGAAAATCACATACCCCACCTTTAATGAACATATAGGCTAGCCTAAAAAAACGGCAAGATTTGTCCCACAAATATTTACAGAAAATGGAAGCTTTAGCGTTAAGTTCTGACAGGAAGACTCAATTGCTACACTTATTACCTTCTCATCTATCCAATCGTGTCTAATACTTGCACTGCATTATAAAAGACCAGTACTTATTATGTCTGAGTTTGCAGATGCTGACGCTTCCATTCACCTCCATCCTCCCCACCACCACCAGGTCGGTCCCTTCCTATACCTCCCAGGGGGTCAGCTGCACCCCTGCCTTCGTCTTCGTCTCAGAGTCCGGACCCTCGGATTGCGAGCTATGGTTGCAAGCCAAATAACTTTATTGCTTGCTGGGCTATCAATAAATGTATTTATTGTTACAGTATTTATTCTCCTGAGTCTTTAGAACTATTACACCGTGATGACAGAGTTGACACGTTAAAGCTGTGACTGCAGAGACTTCAACATTGTTTGTATAAAATATAACAATATATAATATTTCAGGACTGTGTGTCCTGTGAGATCCACAATGAGCAGGAAATAGGAATGGGGTCCTCAGAGTTAAAGATGAACATGACATTGATTAATTCAGAAGAATTATAAAATATCTTCATTGGAGTTGATGCAAATTGAGGCTTTTTTTAAATAGGAAATATAATTCAAGTTTTACTTTTTGTATTGTTTGATATATAACAGATATCTACTACCTTTCAATCTGTGCTAGAGGCTGCGGTCTTTAGCGTCCTAGTTCTGGTTCTACTCACACCACTCCTAGCGGGATTCAAACTGGCTTTTCCGGCATGGGAGGCGGGCACACCAACAAGGACCTCAGCCTAGCGTCATACAAATAATAACAAAGTGAATATGGTGACTGCAATTGTCTTGCTGTTCTGACTTTTCTGACTTGGTTGAAAAAAAAAAAAACTTGGTTGCTGATGTATGTTAAAATAATAATGGCACTGTTGTAATTGTACACTTGCTAACAGGTTTTTAGGCACTATCCCTGGCAGTGAATCCATTAACACTTTCATTTTTTGAAAATGAAATTTTCATTTTCATTTTTTTCAATGCTAAGTGGTTTTTTAAAACGTCTGGCAAACACACGAGGACTCTACAGCTCTTTGCACAACAGGCTCATTTCCATGAAGGAACTTAACACTTTCCAAAAGGTTTTGATAACTCTCACTATCCTCATTCCTGCATGTTAGAAAAAAGGGAGATATTTGTACTATATCATGTCTGTTGTTGTATTTTATAATAGTAATAATTTGGTTGTATTTGGCGTGGTGGTGGGGTGGTTCGGTACATTGGTATAAATCACTCAACAGCTCTGCTGTTGATAGATAAAATGTTTGGCAGTAGAGAAGAACTTTGTGGTGTGTGAAGGAACGTGCAAACATCGCTGGTGGAATAAACCATTTAATCTCCTCTGTTCCATTTCCTGTAGAAAATCAATGTTTTCTCATTAGGACCCCCATGTGCTGGCACTGAGCTTTCCAGATATTTGAGAAAAGTGGGGGAAATTGGCTCACACGCCCAGACTCAGATTCTGAGACATCAAAACAGTGAAATAATCTTCAAAGTGTGAAGCTCTAAGACTTTTTAATGGGTTATTGCTTGATTTTATGCTTAGATTTTTTTGTCTGTTTCGGTTTATATCTGACTGCAGTTAAAGCCTTAAAATGAGAACGCAAACAGATGTTTTAGGTTAAAGATGCCACTGAGTGAGAACAAGAGACACAGGCACCTGGTTTGTGTTATGTTGTTTGGCGAGGCGACCAAAACCAGTAGCATTGTGTATGTTTTCATTATTTCATACAGTTAAAGTCCAGTTTGAAACACATACTCAACTTATACACACAAATGCACACTATTACATTGAAATACTCAAATAAAAAAAACTACTCATCTGTGTCTGTATTTTTTATGCATCTTTCCATCTCTCCCTGTCTCTCTCTCTTTCTCAGAGACTGACTCTTGAATGGATCTCCCATGATTAATGCATGACTTGTGTGTGTCGTGTTTGTGAAAACTTGTTGTGTCCTGTCTTGACCTATAGTGAAAGCAACTTGTCTGAGGAAAAGCTTTCAGACCTCTCCTTTCATTTTCATCCATTTTGACTGCACCCCACCACCTCCTTCCTCATATTGGTCCTAACTCTGTAAACTGGGCCTCTGTTTACACACTAATTTACAAATTCCACAAATTAAACAAGCCATACTGGTTTCAGGAACATGATCCTGCAGTCTGCACAAACACAAAACTCAAATTTAGAACCCTACCCAAGAACACAGTAATTGCATGGCAAGTAAATTTGATCCAAGAGACAGAAAAGTGTGTTTCCAAGCTTAATTGGTTTAAGAAAATATTTTTTTGGGGTAGATTCATCATAGGATGGAATACTGACTAAAGGTTTTTATACCATGGTCTGTCTGAATACTCGATTCTGATTGGCTGGAAGGTGTGCAATAAAACCGTTTAATGCACAGGTAGTTTCAAGTCAGTTTAATCACCTCTATATTAAAGGTGAACTATGCAGGTTTTTTACCTCAACCGATCAGCTTCGGAGTCATTGGAATGGTTATATTACTCTTTTCGGGTTGAATGGTGGTCGTTTCGCACCCCCCTATCGCATGTGAGCGGAAAAAACGCACTTGCAAGTTTGAGCCAGCGGCCCGCCGGCCGCAGCATCAGGAAGTGTCGCGTGATATCAGGTCTTGCGATGTAACGAATTGCTTTACGGCAAAAAGATCTGATAAAATTCTGCTAAAATGACCATCAAACAGAATTAACCCGGCGCCGTATACATATGGTGTTTGAGGCGCACATACAATACAGACTGCCGACAGTTAAACAGGGCGCGCGCAGCTCTTAAAGGGGCCACACCTTATTTCCACTTTACAGCTTCTATCCTACTGAACAGGTACTGGTGTACAGGGGGAGGGGATCCGGCCGTGAGTGCAGAGCCATCTCTGCGTGAGTGCTATTTACGACAGTACAAGTACTCCACAGTGACTCTAGGGGTCTCTGTTTGACAAAAACGGAATTCCTGCATAGTGCTGCTTTAATGCACTTTTTTCATTGAAGCACACATACACAGTCGCATACACATACACAGCACACAGTCGCACACAGATCCTCTTCGCATTGGGTGGTTGGTTCTTTGCCTCCATGTCGTGCATTAAAACGTTAGCTAACTGTGGTTTATCCCTTACATATTCTTTGTGATCTTTTTAAATGTAATTTGTTTTTACACCGTGTTTAATGTATTGCATGTTCTACAGTATGTGATAATTTAAATGTAGCCTAGATAGGCTTTGCATTTCACATGAACTTTTTCAGGTGTATAAGTGGGACAGATTATTAATAAAAGTTTGACAGTGACTGCAAAAATGTTTGTATAAAATTAGTATTAGATGCTAAGAAAATTAGTATCTCAATTTAGTAATGCTTTATCAAGGCCTAACTTAGCAGCAATAGCAGCAATAGAAGGTAATCCATCAGATCCATTATCTTAATCAGTTTAGACCAGCGAATAAGCATAAATGACCAGCACAGTCCAGCAAAAAAAACAACAACCAAAAACCCCATCAAATATCAAGCCAAAACGCATAGGCTATGCAATCTCATATTTGAACTGTACAGTTTCACTCAGGCTATTAAAATACCCACTTATTACATTTATGCTTTGCTACCTAGCTAATAGTATGATGATTAAGCATCATAAAACACCGGAACCCAACTGTCACACTCTTTCCAACAAGTTAAAATAAAGAGGCCACTGGATGGCGACAATGATCTTAACTCCTCAGCTCAGCCCAGTCTGTCAGCTTCTCTACACATGGTCACCTAATAAGGTTAATGTCTCTAAATGTGTATTCCTTATGTGTGTATGCAGAATCCAAAAATAAATAAATAATCAAATTGAATTGGTATGCTGAAATCCACAAACGCGCATGTGTGTGTGTGTGTGTGTGTGTGTGTGTGTGTGTTGTGTGTGTGTGTGTGTGTGTTTGTTTGTTTGTGTGATTTACAAGGTCAGAAATTTGTATAATGACATGGGTATTACACTGGTATTACAACGTGATGGTGATTTGTGATTTATGAGGACATTACCTGAGTCCTCATATCTCAAATGTCTTTAAAAACATACTAAACAGTGTTTTATAAAAAATTTAAACACGCATAAAGTTTTTTTGTGATTCAGGGGTAGGGTTAGTGTAGGGGAATAGAATATACAGTTTGTACAGTATAAAAACCATTATAAACCCCCCCCCCCCAACACACACACACTCACTCACCTCTGACCATATTTGATCATCATCATTTAAGGACATATACGGCTGTGAACATGATTTCAATCATGAATCATTTGAATATCTCATTAATCAAAATTAGACATGTATTGGATCCAAGCACTGACTGCAGTTGTGTATCAGAAAAAAACGCTCTCCTATTCTCTTTCCATTTTTTTCAATTATTGCTGAAACTACGCAGACAAACAGGGTGATTGTGCCAATGATTTTCAAAACTACTTGTTTTTGTTTAAAAAGTAAGCAAAAAATGAGAATGCACAGAGAAACAGAGAGACAGACAGAAATTTATAAATTTAAGTCAATCTTTAGTATGAGTATGTGTGTATATCAATTTGTAAAGTGTGTATTTTTTTACGAGATGTTCAATAAGAATGCATTTAATCATTGCGTCTGTGCTATCTTGAGCAGTGCAGTTAAAACGATGAGAGTGTGCCTGTCAGTCTGTCTTATGAGGCAGCACTACATTGATTCCTTGATTGGCTTGTGGCTAACCACAGACCCAGTGGGCACGAACAAAAACCATTAAGTCCAATGTCTGAGTTGGAGTGTGTGAGGCGGTTTTAGAAGGAAAATATCTAAAACTAATAAGACATGGCTTTGAGTTTGAAGAATTTATGCCCTTGTTTCCAGAACTAGAACCGTTAACGGCTGATTATATGAGCGAGTTTGTTTTTGAATTAACTTTTAATCCCCAGAGACTCACTTTTGAAAAATTGCATTACTTTTTGAAGCAATTAATGCCAATTTTTCAATGAAATATGAGCAAAACAACAAAAAGCAACAGCTAATTGTCACGGTTCATGGGTTCACTGACTCACCCTCGCTCTGTATGTATATGCGTGTGTGTGGGCGTGGTTTGTTATCACTGCTGATGAGCTAATCAGCGCTGGCTATTGCTCATGTAGCGTCCTATTTATTGTCTGTTATTTCGTCCTGTGTTTGTCAGATCATTTGAGGCTCTCCTGGGATCTCATCAGGAGTTTGTTCTGTGCTTCTCTGGTTCTCCGTTTCCTGGTTTGATCTGATTCTTGTTTCCCGTGTCCCTGGAGTACCTGACTTCATCTGCCCATTGCGTCCCTGCGTTACCGAGTCACCTTTCAGCATTGCTCCCGACGTGTCTGAACTGCATCTTCTACTCTGTTCTAACTGTTGTCAAATAAACTGCTTCATTTACTCGCATTTGGATCCTATTGCCTTCTTACGTTACAGTCGCTGACAGAACGATCTGACCAACTATGGATTCAGCGAGAGCATCTGATTTACAGGAGGTTTTTTTTAACAACAGTGTCCGTATGGATCGTCAGGAGGAACAAATAGTCGCTACTGGTCGGACAGTACAGGCTCTGGTAACAGAGATCGCCCACTGCGCCACCCTCACTGTCCGTTCCCCACAATCCACCTAACATCGTCAACCAACATGAGCCGCAAAATATTCCGGTGAGCCGAACCTCTGTAGAACTTTCTTAACTAAATGTTAAATATTTTTCTCTCTCCAACCCTTTCCTTCGCTTCTGAGCAGTCCAAGGTGGCGTTGGTAATGACCCTGCTGTCCGGTCGCGCGACTCTATGGGAAACGGCGGTGTGGGAGAACCAACATACCTGCTGTTCCTCGTTCCATGCACTCGAGGAGGAGATGAGACGGGTGTTCGATCGTGTGGTAGCGGGTCGCGAGGCAGCAACAGGAGAATCGTTCAAATCAAGCTTTGGTTCCTGAATTCTATGAGCATTCCAGTCTCAGGAGTGGGAACACGGTCAGCCCCCTGATCGATCAAGAACCCATGCAGGTTGGTAGAGCTCGGCTTTCCCAGGAGGAGAAGGAGCGTCGGAGAGCTAGAAAACTCTGCCTTTATTGCGGCATGGCTGGACACTTTCTGATTAACTGTCCAGTAAAAGACCAAGCCTGACAGTAGGATGGAGGTTACTGTCGGGTGGATTATTCGTGGCAAAATCCTCATCAGCGACTGTCCTCCCGGTAAGACTGCAATGGGCAGAACAGTCTCACACCTGCCCATTGCACCTGCCTCTTGACAAGGTTGGTAGACTCTGGAGCGGAGGAAAATCTTATGGACTACTCCTTGGCTCGGCATCTCTCCAGATTCCTATCACTTCCCTTGATCACAGGATTTCGGTTAACACCCTGAACGGACAGGAACTCCCGGGTATCACACAGTCTACCGGTCTTCTCACCCTTATCACATTGGGTAATCACACTGAGAGAACTTCCTTTTTCATCACAGTCATCATTCGCGCTGATTGTGTTGGGAACATCCGTGGCTGGTGAAGCACGAACCCAAGATTGAATGGGGTCTGAGCTTTGTTTTCGGCATGGAGTAAACAGTGTTATGCTTCTTGTATTGTGTCTGCTTGTCCATCTGTCTCTTGTTCTGTGTTGCAGGAGGAGCCAGTGAACCTGTCAAACGTGCCGCAGGAGTATTTTGAACTGAAGGAAGTGTTCAGTAAGTCCCGGGCTGCTTCTCTTCCTCCACACCTTCCCTATGACTGTGCTATAGATTGATTACCAGGTACATCTCAGCCTAAGGGCAAATTATATTCTCTTTATGCTCCAGAAAGGGAGGTCATGGAGAAATATAATTCTGATTCTCTGGCAGCCGGGATTATTCGTCCTTCCTCGTCTTCCACTGGCGCGGGGTTGTTTTTCATGGGGAAGAGGGATGGTTAAAGAATACTTATCCTTTGCCGTTGATGTCTTCGAGCGGTTGCAGGGAGCATCTCTTTTCACAAAACTGGACTTACGCAACGCTTACCATTTGGTTCGCATAAGGGAGAGGGATGAGTGGGAAACGGCGTTTAATACCACCAGGGGGCACTTTGAATATTTGGGTATGCCTTTCGGCCTGTCCAACTCCCCCGCCGTTTTCCAAGCACTAGTCAATGACATGTTGACAGACATGGTCGATCAGTTCATATATGTCTACCTGGATGACATATTGATATTTTCTTATTCTCTCCAGGAACTCCGTCACGGCGGAGAAATTGTTGTTTCATGCACAGTCAGTTCCGTTTTTGGGGAACATCGTCTCATCTGAGGGAGTGTGCATTGATCCTAACAAGGTTAAGGCCGTGGTAGATTGGCCAATTCCAGATTCCAGTAAGGCCCTGCAGAGGTTCCTGGGATTTGCCCATTTTTACCAGCATTTTATTCACAATTTCAGCCAACTAGCCGCTTCTTTGACCGCCTTGATCGGAACGGCATTCAGGTGGTCTAATAAAACAAGAAACTACACTAATGTTGTGACGTATCAGTGCAATAAATTAGCGTTTTCTATTTTAATATATTTTAAAATTTATTCCTGTGTTGGCAAAGCTTACTTATCATGATCCTTCAGAAATTATTCTAATATGCTGATTTGGTGCTCAAGAAACATTTTTCATTATTATTATCAATGTTGCACACAGTTGTGCTGCTTAATATTTTTGTGGAAAATGTGATGGACATTTTCAGGATTGTTTGATAAATAGAAAGCTTTTATATTTTTTGTAACAATGTTTTGGGTTTGTAACAAAGTCTTTACTGTCTCTTTTGATCAATTTAGTGTGTATACATTTCTCATTGATATTAAAGAAGAAAAAGATACTATCTGCAGCCATCATCTAACAGCAAGGTATAAAAGGGCCATGCTAACAAGCCAAAGCTTGGGACCTTGGCCCATTAAATAAATCATTTAATTAAAAAAAAACATTTTCAGTGTAGCTTGTTATAGAATGTAATATATAATATAAAAGGACTTCTTTGAGATGAACATATCCAAATTCCAGCCTCCTATTTTGATGGGAAGACTACTTAAAAAAGCCATGTTTTATAGCACTGGCTTAAAAACAACTTTAAAGAGGAAACATAAGACATTATCAATATAAATGCTTGGGTTTATGAAGGTTAATTGAGTTTTTGGAATTTGAACACAGCATGAGAGGATAGAAAACAAGAGATGAAAGGAGGGAAGGGGGAAGAGGAAAAGCAGAGGTAGGCAGATCCCATGACACAAAAGACAGGGATCAGGAGTGTCTCAATCATATGATCAAAGAAGTGATGTTCATGTTTTGTTTTTTCTCTCTTTCTGTGTCGTATATCAGTGTTTGACAGTTACTGTGTGTTTCAAATGTTACACATGGCACTCAGGCAGGGGAGATTTATTAACTTCTCAAAGCCTTCAGGTACTGAATGTGTGTACAGAAGAGTCATGCCCACCAGTAAAGCTAATAGGACTAGATGTTTCAATCCCTTTAGTAGGAAACTCTTGACAGTAGCAGTCGGTGTGGAGTGGTGAAAAGGAGGATAAGGTATGTCATTGGAGTCATCAGGTGGGCACCCTGCTTCATTGACGTTTTGTTGATTGAAGCCCACAACGCCTCGTTGATTGAAGCCCACAACTTCTCCATAAGGCTCAACAGTGTACCCAGCGTCCCAGGTACACCCCCCCCCCCCCATGCCATATCATCCATATCCCTGATGGGCTCTGCATGGCAGGCACGTCCTTTCCCTGAGTCAGGCCTAAACCTGACCGCATACCATCTGTCTCTACCTTGCTGCCCAGTTGGAGTCCTTACGCTTGATCCAGAGCCAGTTACTGCTTTTCTCGGCAGCACTTGACTTGGACTTGATGGCCTGTTGGAGACAACGACCCCTATCTTTCGTGTTGTAGCCACTATTTCTGGGAGAAATACAAGCTTCTTATCAAGGTCCACTTCCAACTTCCAATCTCGCGCTGACTGCAGGATGCTTGTATCCTTAGGTGCTGTACTCTGTTTCTGATTTTGGTCCGCTGGTACGAAATTTGTGAAGTTGACCTGTACTGCCGATGTTTGTGGGAGAGAATGTGCCTTAGGATGCAGGTACTTGACAAAGGGAACAGGCAGGATCTTCTCCATACCACACTTTCAGATTTTGGGGGGAGAGTAGCAGGTCGTATGTGGCCCTGATGATAAAACTCAGCCGAGCTCCCTCCATCTGCCAGATGTCACGCCAGCTGAGCTTTTTTTTCTCCAGGCCCTCCCAGTAGGTCCATCTCCCTTGCTTGGCCATTGATATGGCTTTGGGATGTCACTCTCCATCCTTCTGTCTCCTAACCTCCTCTACCACTAGCTGTCTCTTCTGCAGTGATATTGCTTTATGCCACAGAGGAGTTTTGGGGACGAGTCCGAACCCTGACCTTCCATGCTGTACTTGTCCAACCACATCTCTGAAATGAAGCGCAGACTTTGCACTCTGAACAGCTTCTGATGGATTCCATTTTCTTCCTGCTACCACCCGGGGGGCTACTGTTCGAATGACTGCATCCTCAGATTCAGATAAGGTCATGACGAGGCTTGCTTTGGTGCATTTCAACCCTTCAACAAGCCCTGTGATTGGTAATTCCAACTTGCCATGTCCATAAAGTCCAACAGAACTTAAACAACGTGGAATTCCAAGCCACTGCTTCAGCTGTGTGCATACTAGCCGTTCCAACTTTTCAACCTTGGTGATGGGGGATCTCATATACGGTTAACGGCCACAAGAGTCTTGGGAGTATTCCAAACTGAAAACACCGTACCTTGAGTTTTCCTGGCAACAAGGTCTTATTGATGTGCTCCATGTACATGCTAGTATAATTTTTTAGTTGTTCAAACTGCTCGGTGTCTTTGAGCTTTGCATCATACCATCTACCTAAGCTCTTTACTGGCATTTCTGAGATAGTTGGGACAGGTGTTCCACCAACATGAAATCTTTGGTCTGTCACTTGGCCTTTCATGATGGAGATGCTTCTGCACTTATTGGGCTTTAACTTCATCCTCACCCATGTTATATTTTGTTGAAGTTTCTCCAGCAATCTTTTGGTGCAGGGGACAGTTGTTGTGAGTGTTGTTAGATCGTCCATATAGGCTCGAATTGGTCGTAACCTCTGATTACTTTGTAGTTGTTCTCCTCCATCGACCCATTTCAAGGCTCTAATAATGATCTCCATTGTCATCGTGAAGGCCAATGCAGAGATGGTACATCTCACCATGATACCTACCTCCAGCGGTTGCCAATTTGTGGTGACATTGTAAGGCGAAACTGTAGATCCTGGAAGTAGTGTTTCACTAGATTTGTGATAGTAGTCGGAAGTCGGAACCTGGAAGAAATCAAATGCAGCCCACAGAACTGGATGAAGAACTGAACCATAGGCATTGGCCAGATCAAGTAACAAGACGTGAAGATCTTTCCCTTCTTTCTTTGCAGTCTGGATTTAAGCCAAGAGGATTTTAAATGCAACTTTGATGCAACTTCGAAGAGCAAAATCAGTCAGTCAGTCAGTCTTTGAAAATGAAGTTACGTAATTACTGTAAATGTTTATGTAAGGCACATTTAAATCTCTAAATTTGGCCTTGCTATTGACTTACCCCTTCCACAAATAAGTTACTTAAAATTTTGTCATCTCCTACATTCTGATGATTCATATGATGTTTCCCCATGAAACAAAATGTTAAAGGAACACGCCACTGTTTTTTTTTCACTGTCTCCCCTACATTTAGATAGGTAGGCAAATGCATTTTTGTCTCAGTGCATGCATTGTCTTAGTCTGGCAGCTCCGACGCTAGCTTAGCTTAGCATAATGAATGGAATCCTTTGTTGCCGGATAGCATGTCGTGATTAAAAGTGATAAAAAAACAACACTTGGGACTATATTGGGGTGAAGCACAGGTGAAGCACTGCTATGAAATCTCTGCGCCCAAGTAACAGTACTTCGCCTGTGCTTCACCCCAATATAGTCCCATATCAATATCTGCCTAGGATATCGTACTCATTGTACTCATTGTGAATACGCAGGCCACAAGAAGTAATTCGTTTGTTTTTTTCCTTCACTTTTACTCACGACATGCTATCCGGCAACAAAGGATTCCATTCATTTTGCTAAGCTAAGCTAGCGGCGGTGCTGCCAGACTAAGACAATGCATGCACTGAGACAAAAATGCGTTTGCCCACCTATCTAAATGTAGGGGAGATGGTGAATAACCTCTATTTCAAAAAACGGTGGCGTGTTCCATTAAAACTGCCCAAACTCCCCCCCAAACAAATAAAAAATACATTGTAATCTTTGTAATCAGGTATAAATCGAATGACAGCAAACCTATAGAGGATGGACATTTTACCTAGGTTCCCTTTTGGTGAATGTGATTTTACCAAGTACAACATGTTCCTGGATCAACATCTTTGTTGATCTTGGAACAACAATCCAATCAACCAATCAAATTTGAATGACACATTTACAGTTTATGTCAAGTTTAGGCTTACAACCAGGGTTAGTTGCTTCTACATTAGTGTTATTCACATATCATTTCCCTCTGATTTTAGGGATAACTTATGGGTAATGTTAGATTTAGGGGTAGGGATAGGGTTAGGACAAAACTTGCGGGACATGAATGTTGTTATGGGTTCAACAAAATATGTTGATCCAGGAATGTCTTGGCAAAATCACGGTGCCCGTTCCCTTTTACACTAAACAATGCCTCTACCACTAGATTGTTCTGTCTTACACAATGTAACTACAAAGTAACTACTAAGTAGATTAAAAAAAATATTTATTTGGTGGAATCTTATAGGAAACCTAATGAATCTCTGAGGGACTGGTTCCTCCTCAAATAAAATAGGTGCATGATGCCCTTGTTTGTTTATGATTTTAAAATATATTCCAAAGGGTTACAGAAAACAATAAAGATTTACTATCCCTCATTTAGAAGGTGCAGCAGTGAAGGAGATTGTGAGAGTCACCTGAAAAATAAATCTGATGAGATATTAGCACTCTTTATATTAACCGCTTATCCATTTCATTAAGGTAGATTAGCCCTTCAACGACTTTTTTATTTTAGTTCTCTCTCTTCTCTTTTTGCATTATGGGAAGATTAACTTGACTGTAAACTGTAGAAACTAGATTCAGATATGGAGGAAGATAAGGCTCTCTCTTAGGACCTGTGCTCTGGGGTGAGAATTCCTCTGTTTGTGTTTATGCAGGCTGTTCCTGGCTGGCCTATCAAATGTGTGTGCTGCACCCAGATAAGAATACATTTTCAGTGATAATGCGAATTAATCAGTGCATCAACATTTTGAATTGATTCATGCACTGTTAATGTCATAGCGGGGCTGTGATAAAGCGCATGATGGATGATCCAACATATCCAACAAAGTAACACTCAGGAAATGACCAGGAAAATACACAGGGAGTCTTAGGGAATGTTTACATGACACACATTCAGCTGAAAACGGAAAACTTTTTATGCGTTTTGGCCATTCAATTACATAACAACGGCATTTTGGGAGCCTGAAAATGCAAGCTTTTGAAAATGGGTTTCAAAGTGCAAGCTTTTGAAAACGATGGCTTTACCGTCTCCATGTAAACAACAAATGTGAATTTGTGTAAACGGTTACGTCATGCGCATTCATATTACATGTTCACGGGTTGATTATTCATAAAGTGACTTTGCCAACTAGTCCTTTTTTTAAATTTTCACAGATCCATGTATCCATGGGATTGTTTTTTACAACTTTGTTGTCTGTTTTTAGTGCATTATTGTGGTGTAAACGTATCCTTAAATACACAGGGAGTAATGAGGTTACTCAAGGAACAACATGTGAAGGTAATCAGTAACTATAGAAACAAACAAGGATCAAGAACACAGGCAAACGGGCACAGGGAGAACCAAATTAAAACACACTGAAACTGAACAGAACCAAAGCATTCACCTGACAGAACAAGAAGTGGAGACCCGGGTAGAGCCCGATGAGCGACACCGACAGATCTGGAGACAGAGGCGGAGCCACAGCGACAAGCACCTGATGTGGAGCCAGGGTGCCACATGACAGAGGCGGAACCGGTGGGACTGAGGACCAAGGTGGAGCCCGACAGAGCCGAAGTGGAGTGCAAAGTGCAGCAGAAGGCCCTGAAGTCCATGGCATAGACAGAGTGACTACTGACCAAGGTGGAGCCAGAAGGACGAGGGAGTCCAGAGGAGCCGTAAGAATGATGTTTCTAGGTGGAGGCAAGGAAGGGAGGAGCCAAGGTGGAGCCGACTAGTCAGCGAGCCGTGGTGGAGTAACTCCTTACTCCTCGGTAGCGGGGCCAGGGGATCCCTATGCCATGGCGGAGCTGGAGACAAGAAGACCCGAGCAGATTTATGTGAAGCAAACAGAGGAGCCGAGGAACTGAAGGGAGTCAGCGGAGGCAGGGCCAAAGGACTGGCTGGCGTTGGTAGAGGAGGCAGGAGAGGGATGCTTGGTGGGACCATTGGAGACGCAGGAAACTTAAAGCTTGGCGGGACCAGTATCGACGGGAAACTTAAAGGGGGGGGGAAACACTCAGTTTCACTCAATCTCATGTTAATCTTGAGTTCCTATAGAGTAGTATTGCATCCTTCAAATCTCCAAAAAGTCTTTAGTTTTATTATATTTATAAAAGAAAGACAGGCTGTACCGAGTCTTTCCGGAAAAACCCGAGCGGGTGGAGGCGTGCCGTGTGGGCGGGAGCGCGCAAAGCTTTTGTGTGTTGTAAACAGACAGACTGGTGGTTTATGAGGACATGATTTATTTTTACAATAAACAAACTGACACCTACAGTGGCCAGCTAAACAAATGTATTTAAACACACAAACACACACACACACACACCATACATCGCATGCTCCATCGATACATTAACTGTACGTGATCATGTTGTTTACCTGCTGTGCTTAACGTTACACGCCGATAGTTAACAACACACAGACATTTGAAGCAGTTTTACTCACCGCCTGCGGTTCCAACGCACGACCGTGAACCTTCATCGTTGGGACTGCTCCATCTTTAAGTATTAGGCGATCTGCAAATCCGGCGTCGAACTGGGCCTTGTTTATACAACTATTACCGTCGAAATAAAGGGAACAAACAAGAACACTTGCACAACTCCGTTGCTGCTCTGGAAAAACAAAATCCATCCACAGGTCCCTTAACGCTGGGTTCTTTGGAAATTTGTGCAGTGTTGTCTTGCCCTGGCAACCAAAAACACACTTTTTTGGTGCCATTTTTTTTTATTGCAGCGCAGCCGAGCCCAGCTCTCTGATCTCTCTGATCTCTCGCACACACTAGGCTACAGCTGCGCGTGCGCCCTTCCGGGAGAAGTGCTCTTAAGACCCGTATAAGGAAATTCCGCCCCATTCTGACGTCACACAGATCCATACTCGAAAAAAACTTTCCGAAACTTGTGACAAACCGGAAGGAGTATTTTTGGAACAGAAATACTCCATCAAACGTACAACTTCAGTTTTGAAACTTTGTCCATGTTTAGCATGGGAACCCAACTCTTTAACAGTGTAAAAAACTCACTATGCATGAAACAGCATTTCACCCCCCCTGTAATGGCCAAATGTTTCATTTTATATCACCAGCAAAACGTTTTCTGAGATGGGCAAGTTTAGGGTTAGGGGGATAGAATATACAGTATAAAAACCATTACACCTATGGAGAGTCCCCACAAAGATATCAAAATTGTGTGTGTGTGTGTGTGTAGGGGGGTTGAATTAACAGTCAGCTATCAGATGCTTCTAATAAAGCTGCCATCTTCAATCATTTAAGTTGTTTTGAGTTATATATGTATCAAATTCATTTGATTTATTTTGCCATCTGATATTATATATTTAACATCCACACATCCACACATAGACCCCCTGAAGGAATATCTAGCTAATAGGCTGAATACAGGGGCATGGACTTGAATGTTAAATCATGAATAATTAATGAGAACTGATGAATAATGAAAAGAGTTTAAGCGTAATTTGGGTAATGAGAGAGAAGCAATGCTCAGATTTCCGGAATCTTAAGGAATAAAGCTGTGGACTTCAGTGTGTGTATATGTGCGTGTGGAAGTGAGGGAAAAATAATATTGAGAGAGAGAGAGAGAGAGAGAGAGAGAGAGAGAGAGCTGAAGGAGAGATTGGTGGTGGTGAGATTATTCTATGTTGATTATTAGACTAAATACAGTAATTTAGTTTAGCCTGTAATGGTGTGTATCCTTGTAAACGCTCTGCTTTGCTTTCAAGTTCCTGAAAAGCAAACTCACAGCTTGACTTCCTATTATTTATATGTTTTCATACACACACATGCTTTGAAATAATGGGAACTTGAAAGATAATGAACTAAACCTCAAGCAAGAGTCTCTCTCTCTCTCTCTCTCTCTCTCTCTCTCTCTCTCTCTCTCTCTCTCTCTCTCTCTCTCTCTCTCTCTCTCTCTCTCTCTCTTCTCTCTCTCTCTCTCTCTCTCTCTCTCTCTGTGTGTGTGTGTGTGTGTGTGTGTGTGTGTGTGTGTGTGTGTTTGTGCATTTATTCGCCATCTGTAATTCCAGCAGAACAGGTAAAATTCCTGCTAAATCATATACAATCACATTTAACATAATGATGAATTTACTACAATCTCATGTAACACCATAGGCTAACCCAAATCTCTTTAGTTTTAAATTTTCTCCTGGAGATCACAAATATACATCTGTCTATGTGTAGATTCATTCAGTTAATCTAAAACTGCAATTCAAGAGGATAAGTACAGCTGAATTTGTTTCATCAATGATATTTTAAACTCGGTTTATTGTATTTGTAAAATTGTAATGCCTACTTTTATACTTCAGTTAACAGAGTTCATATATAGGAATTATAGACATAATGGTACTTGAAGCTTTCATTTTGGTACATTTTACCACATTCTGGAATTTTATGGATTCATTTCCAGAGTAATAGATTTTTTTTGTTGCACTTATAGGCCTATAGGACCATAGGACCAAAGACAGTACTTGTTTGACTTTCAGATTTTCATTCTATAACACACAGTCATACCTCAAATGCGAATTTTAAAACCATTGTTTGCTTTTTAAATGTTGACAACAAGTTGGTCTGATTCTTGTCTTTTAAATTTGTATACTTGCTGTAGTTCTCATGTTTCAATTTGTTAGCAACTTTTAACATTAATGTTTTACATTTAAAGCAACACCATGTAACTTTTGCTCTTGGGGTCCCCCTACAGTTGGGAAACAATATTGTCTTCTACTACTGTCGTAAAAATATATCATGGTTAAACCAGGGGATAAACTTACATTTGTTGACAAGCCGATACCGTCTTTAGTTCTCGCGAGTTCTCACGTCTTGGGCAGACTGCCAGCGTTGCGTGTGAAATGTCCTCATCCCAGGTACATTGGCATATATTTCAGCATGTCATATTGTAACCCCTCCACTCGGGTCCCACTCGGGTCCCACTCGACCCACTCCGAGCGGGCCTCGAACCCAGGTCTCCGGCATGAGAGTCAGGCGCTCTAACAAGGAGGCTAAAGACTGCAGCCTCTAGCATCTGTCGCACAGCACATGTATCAGTCATCACATGCACAATAGTCTGTTCAATTGTCAAAATTAGTGGAAATGGAAGGAAACGAGACGAGACCCATCTCATCCTCGTGTTTGTGGATGAAATGGCTTCAACCTGGCAAAGGGCCGAAGACGTGGCCGTAATATTATTGGCCACCGGGCCACGTGGATGTCCCAGGCCAACGAGGGGGCAATATAACTATGTGTGCTGCCATATCTGAGAATGGTGTGGCCACTCACATCCCCAGTCTTGGCCCATACAATACACAGAAGCTCCTCATCTTCTTGGACCGCCTTCATTTTGATTTGATCCCTGAAAATGAGAGAGGCCTCCTACCACAATATGTCATTGTATGGGACAATGTGAATTTCCACCGTGGCCCGCTCATCAGGGCCTGGTTCACTACTCATCCAAGTATGGTCATGTTGTTCCTACCACCTTTCTCTCCTTTCCTGAATCCTATTGAGGAGTATTTCTCCGCTTGGAGCTGGAGAGTGTATGAGCATCGGGCTCAAGATCAGACCAAAAATCATCACTTTGAATTTAGATTCGTTCAGCTGAAGAAAACTTGATGCCATCCAGAGCTATATTTCGTCCAGACAGTCAAGCAAAGCAGACCATTTCGAGATGTCATTCAATTCAATTTCAAAGGAAGATACAGCTGGGTGTCATCTGCATAACAATGGTATGCCACATGCTTATTCAACATATTGTAAGTCGATGTACCATCTCAAGGGTCTTAGAAATATATTATGAAGGTTGAAAAACTACATAGTGTAGTTGCTTTAATCATTTAGCAGACTCTGTTATCCAAAGAGAATTACAAATGAGGAGAGGAGAGCAATAGAAGCAATCAAACCAACCGACTAGTCCCAGTTAGTCTACTACAGTACACGTAGCAAGGTGTTTTTAAAAAAAATAGATTTGTAGAATAGTAAGTGTTAGTATTAATGGGTCAAGTGTTGATGAAAAAGGTGTGTCTTCAGCCGTTTCTTGAAAACTAAAGACTCAGCAGCTCGGGTTGAGTTAGGCAGGTCATTCCACCAGCTTTGAACAGTCAAGGTAAAGGTCTGTTAAAGTGATTTTGTTCCTCTTTGGGATGGGACCACAAGGTGCCGTTTACTTGCAGAACGCAAGCTTCTGGAGAGCACATAGGTCTGAAGTAAGTAGTTTAGGTATAGGGGTGCAGAGACAGTGGTTTTCTGTAGACAAACATCAGCACCTTGAATTTGACGCAACCAGTGCAAGTTTATGTGGAAAGGTGTGACGTTGTTACGTACTGCTCTGAGACAAGAAGGTTGAGATCCAAATGCAGGTTTTAATAATGGGGCAATCCAGACACGTTTTGATATGAAAACACAAGCTAACAATAGCATAGTGGATCCAACCCAAACCCTGAGGATGTGTGTGTGAGTTTGTATGTTTATAGGCTATTTATTACCGATAAATGTCTCAGCGGCAATATATAGGCAACAGGTCAAACAGGTAGGCAGTCCAAACAAACAAACAAACAAACAAACAAACAAACAAACAAACAAACAAACAAACAAACAAACAAACAAACAAACAAACAAACAAACAAACAAACAAACAAACAAACAAACAAACAAACAAACAAACAAACAGGGTTCAGAAGCAAAAGTCTAAGAACCAAGAGACAATGAAGCCAGGTAGAATGCTCAGAAATGCAGTGCAACAACATACAAGACTTTGCAGTGAGTGAAGGAGAAAACCTTATATGGGGTGAGCTAAACAAGATAATGTGACACAGGTGAATTTGAAAATGGATGAAGAATCCGGGCAGTGAGTTATGGGAGATGTAGTTTGTGTCTTTGTAATAGTCTGATGTGGAGTGCTCTCTGGTGGCTCTCAAGGACACTTCAGCTGATGACTCTGCTGTGACTCTGGATCAGTTGCAGAGGTTTGACAGTGCATGCTGGAAGGTCTGCCAAGAGAACATTACAATAGTCCAGTAAGGACAGAACAAGAGCTTGGACAAGTAGTTGTAGGAAGGGCCTGATCCTTCTAATGTTGTATAAGGCAAATCTGCAGGACCGGGTAGTTCTAGCATGTGGTCTGTGAAGTTTAACTGATCATTGATCACAACTCAAAGGTTCCTGGGTGTATTTTACTTGTATATCAATTCTATAAAACCATTAGAAAGCCCTGAAGGAACCCATAGCCGCGTTTCCATTGCCAGGCCAGGGCCGAGCCGTGCTGGTGCGTGCCAGGGCCAGTCGCGTTTCCACTGTCACTTCCGGGGCTTGAGCGGGGCTTACTCTGGGCCAACGGCCAGGATTTCTGGCCCGTCGAATACCTTGGGCCAAAGCGGGCCAGCTCGGGCTAGAGGCGTGCTCGAGGTAAAAGGCGGAGTTTATCGGTGTTATGGAACGTTATGATCTGAAGCAAGATGCACATTTCACTTTTTTATATCGCGCAAAATAATCGCTGCTCTAAATGGAGAATCGCCTGTACTGGTCTGTCGAAGATACCAAGCTCTTCTGAGCATTTGAGCAGGAGAATGACGGCGTGTGAAGAAACGAGGACATTATAAAATACATCGATGCTGAACTTTCTAAGCTAAGCATTCAGAGAGCAACGCTTCAAGTTCAGGAAAAAATAAAAAAGTCGCGGGCGCAGTATTGTACAAGGCGATTAAAATGCACAATGAACAAAGCGAAGCTCAGAGAAGGGACTTTCCATGGTTCGACTTGATGTACGGTGTGCTGGGTCACCGTCCCTCTGTTAGTGGCCACTCGCGAGACAATCGGGACACTATTGGAGCCACGGCCGGTGAGTTAATATACATGCTATCTTCCTATTATAAATAAATTCATAATACCCGCTGAAATGGGTTGGGTTGTATTGTATGATGTTTGATCCAGAAAGGCGTGTTAGGGGCGGGGTTTAGGGCAGTGCTGCAGGGCTACTGGCCCGGCAGTGGAAACGCGAGCCTGGTGCTTGAGGCCCGAGGCCACTGGCTCGGCTCGGCTCGCTATTAGCTCTGGCCCGGCCCTAGCCCGGCAGTGGAAACGCGGCTCATGACTCTGAAATTCTATTTCTCTTCTGGGTTTTAGAACCCCAGAAATGAAAGCTTTAGCATAAGTCAGGAAGACTTAATTACCACGTCATGTAACGAGTCAGCTCAAAGGGGAAATATTAATAATAACTCATAACTTGTTATGAATATTTGGGTCAGTTATTGGATTAACTTGAGGTAGCTAAATTAACATTACAATCAATTAATCAGTTCGTCCAACGAACTCTTTTGATTATTCATTTATTCTAAGAAAAGGGTATCTTTCATGGCCACAGAAAAATAATCATTTCTTAGCATGTACAGCGCTTAGGTCTTTGTGATATATTGCTGATCTACAGTGACCAGTACAGCTGTGCTAATCTATCTGACTCACTCAAACACGCTTGCACGCACACTTACATACAGTATGCTAACATAACATTATAAACGTTATTTACCTCTAATAGAAACACTCATGTGACTTGTAACTTTAGTTTGTTTCTAAGTTGCGTTGTATATGGAAACACAAGCTAACAATAGTATAGTGGATCCAACCCAAACCCTGAGGACGTGTGTGTGAGTTTGTATGTTTATAGGCTATTCATTCCCGATAAATGTCTCAGCGGTCTCATTCTTTTGAAAATAAAACACTGTTTCCATCTCTCCCTCCAAGATCACCTCATTCTTCCTTCCTCTTTTTCCCCTTTCACACATTCTCTCTCATTCTGAAATCACTGGGACGGGTACCCTTATGGCAAAAGTAATGGGTTTTCATTTATTAGTCTACAGGGACTTACATTTTTGTTCCCAGACACACAAAAACATATATCCCCACTCACACTGTTTTATCAAAAAACAAGCTTTAAAAAAACATTAATGCTGACCTGAGTAATTTATGCACCATTAATGTGTCACTAAAAGGAATTGCAAAAATAATGATTGTTTTCTACTACTGGTAAGACAAACAGCCCCGCCCTGAACTCACATCCACACCAAACACGGAACATTCCCCTAACATTAGTATTTGGTTTCTGTTTAGCTATTTTATTGTGAACCAAAGTATAAAATGTTCTTGGAAAGTTATTGTTTAGCCTTTATTTTTTACAATCATAAAATAATATTCCCAGAATGTTACACAGAAGTTTTTAACCGATTAATTAAACATGACATTCCTTCATTTTAAGGTTTTATTTTTTATAACAATTACATTAACTTAAATATGTTAAACATTGCCTAATATTTATTTTTACAGGAGCATTCTGCAAACTTAGAAGAATAGTTATATTTCTGTAATGAAATCTGTCCTGGCAAATCAAAAACAATGGACCATTCTGAAAATGTTTTTTTTTGGTTTCCAGAATATTTGGTTGCTCTGGCCCTGTTGTGGTCTTGTGGACTTGCAATGGCTGTCATGTGTGCATATACAGGAGACAAGGTTGTCCAATTTGGCCTTTAAGGTTTAAGAAGGGTGCTCACGAGCACGCTTTTTTAGCATCTGCTCTTTTGCTGGGTCTGCACTGATGCCAACAGGCTACTACCCAACAGTCTATGCAGCATTACGTCACCAAGTATTAAGGCCTGTTCAAACCAAGGACGATAAAAGATAGATAGTCAAAAAAAATGCTTAAATAGTAGTTTTTAAATGGGACGCCATCACCGTATTGATTTCTTTAGAAACTGGAGGTTGTGCAAAGTATTGTATGTAATTTATTGACAACTGGATATTGTCTGAGTGGAAGAGTGGAAAAGTCAGATTAGTTTTTGTAAAAGAGTTTGTATTTGTATTAGGGATTTCCACAAAAACAATCAAACAGAATCCATCCTGCTTT
Organism: Chrosomus eos; assembly: GCA_036326025.1. NCBI lineage: Eukaryota > Metazoa > Chordata > Actinopteri > Cypriniformes > Leuciscidae > Chrosomus > Chrosomus eos. Next base: position 33,843,265 of record CM070819.1, on the reverse strand, counting down.
AAATAGCCTGAGCATTTAAAGTTTTAGACAACAAAACTGGGGGCTTAAATACACAGAGGGAATGATCAACAAAACAAGAAACAGGTGCGTAAATAATCAGAAATCATGACAACTAGAAATGAATGAGAAATCAGGCAAATAGTAACAATGAAAAGTAGGAAAACAAAACTAAACAGAACAGAACAAGAAATGAACATGCCAGTGTTGGTGTGGATGTTAATATAGTTATTGTTATAGTTGTCTTCATAGTTATTATTCTTGATATGAATGGGCCTTTAGAGGGATTAGGTTTAGACATTTGGAATTGGGCCTGAGGCCCGTAACATGATGGTATTTGAACATACTCAGGGTTGGATTAGTTTCGGGTTAACAAAACCAAACCAATCAGGCTTTGTTGGTACCATGACACTTCAATTTTCTCTGTTAACTCAGGCTTTGATCCCGAGTTCAGGAGTTTAGGTGTGACATCAGTAGTGAACAGCCAGTCACATGCTGTGGAACAGTGAAACTGAGATTCACTACTCTCTTGTGCAGAATATTATCAGATTGAAAAATATTAACAATTTAATAAAATTTACACAGCAAGAAGAAAAGAGCTATCTATGAAAGAGGACAGCTAAAAGACAAAATGTTGCTATATCAATGCAAATAAATGTTATGAAGTTAGTGATTTTCATGGCTTTATCTATTCATTTTTAAGCTAATTTCTATTACCTTTATACTGTATATTTATTGAATCGAAGTGCTTAATAATAATTGATTAACTAAAATTGTACATGTGTAATTGATTAAGGGTATAATAATTAGATAAATAATATCTAAATCATAGAAAATGATTATTATAAATAAGCATTGCTAAAAGCCAGACGATTTTGTCTTTAAAAATCATTTGCTATGTAGTGACCTTTAATTTGGAAACTGGGGGAGTGACTTTATTGCATCAGTCATGTGACACTTTGATCATAGCTCATTGGTTCAATTTTGGAACTTGATCTCTTACCAACATAACCTGCCCAGGAGCAGGTTAGCCGTGGAGAGCGTAAATTACTATGGCAATGAACACTGCTAAAAGCCAAACCACTTTCATGGTGCTTAAAACCCAGGGTTGGCGCAAACTAAACTGAAACATACCTGGTATAGCCACCTAAACCGGCTTCATGGTATAGGCCCCTGGTGTCAGACTGGTGTTGATTCCTAAACAAACAGAGCACTCTGTTTACAATTTTTGGTAGAATCAGCGGACACAATGCTTGTAGTTGTCTTTGCACATTAAGATGGGATTTAGTAAATTATTTCAACATAAAATATAATCAATTTAGATTGAACTCTTGTTACTTTTACATTAGCTGTTTGCATTCTGGTAAAGTGGATGGTACTGGTTCTCTTACGAGAGTATCTCTCTTACTGCGTAATAGCTTACGCTATGGGGAAAACTCTTTTCATCGAGATATTGAAGCCAAAAAATTATCCTTAATTTTTAATCAATGTAAAACGCTTTGCAGCAGCAAGCAGACATAGGCGAGACAGCTCGTGCGCCTATTGGCTGTCTTGCGGCAAAAGCAGCAGCCTATCGAGAGAGGCTCTGCGTGACGTCATGACGAATGGGGCACTTCGCGCCCATATCGTCACGTCCCGCCAGAAAGGGCGTGGTCTCGCCCTATAAACAAACTCGATAAGCTGCCATACACTGATTTTTAAACTCTTCAGCGAAGCTCACGCATCGCTGGATCCGGATGAGAAGCCGCGCCGTCGACCTGTAGCCTTCAGCGGGACGTGCCTTTGAGCCTGGAGTCGCTGGCCTCGCCGCCTTCAGCCGCCGTACCTGCTGCGCTTTCCGGCGTACATATCCTTTCCTCTGACTTAGAGTGTGTGTGTTTGCTTATTTGCATTTTTCTCCCACTACCTCTAAAAGAGCTGCGTCTTTTTAAAGATGCCTTCCTGTGGCTCTTGCTGAGCCCCACTCAGCGATGAAGACCGCCACGTCATCTGCGTGTCCTGCCTGGGTGAGGATCACGCGGCCATCGTGCTCGCTGACGGCGGATGCCATCATTGTGAGCGGCTGCCTATGGTGACTCTGCGGACTCGCCTGGCGTCGTTCTCCGAGCATGCATTCCAGCCCGCCGTGATGCCGCGCCACAAGAAGCGCCGCGCCCAGCGCGCTCCCGAGCTATCTTCAGCCCGCCAAAGCTCGCCGGTTCGCCGCCAGCTTCGCCGGTTTCGCTCGAGTCGCTCCAAACGGACAACGGCCGCCGTCTGCCGCCGCGTCTGCACTTGAGCTCGACGAACCTACCGGAGCCAGCATTGAAACTGAGCCGATGCGTCCGCTCTCTCAAGCCGTGGATTACATCGGCCTCGACTGAAAGGCGCCCGCGCAACTAACGCGCAACAGGCTGGACGGACGCTTCTCGGGAAAGACGAAGCTCCGTCACAGTCGAGACCCTTCCTCCCTGAAAGGTGAGAAACATTTGTGGCTAACGCTATCCGAGATGACGGAAGCTGAGCGCTCCGTGTTCCTCGACGCTCTCGCTCTGCTGGATGCCGCCCCCCACAGCGCGGGCCCCGCCGAGGATTGAGATAAAGCCCGAGGTCTCAAGGCCTTCCTAGTCTCTCTAGGAAAGCGACGGTGTTCAGTTCCCGCTGAGGCCGGATTTCCACCAAAACTTCTCGCTCGTTCAGTTCCAAGCAATGTGACTGTTCCAGTGTATTTCGCAGTGAGCTAGCTGGTTCCACAGCCCGCTTGACTGCGCACAAAGGCCGTCGTTTCGGCTAACCAACAGCGCCGCCAGGCCCGAGATCAAACACCGCGCTCTCACTCTGCTGGACGCCGCCCCCCTCAGCGCGGGCCCCGGCCGAGGATTGAGGTAAAGCCCGCTGCGGCCGGATTTCCACCAAAACTTTTCGCTCGTTCAGTTCCATGCGTTGTGACTGTCCCAGTGTATTTCGCAGTGAAGCAGCCGGTGTCTCAGCCTGCTTGCCTGCGCACAAAAGCCGTTTCTATGGCTACCCAGGTAAATCCAATAAAGAGTGCATTTTCTGGTGTTCCGGCCACGGCCGATGGTGTTACGAGTGTTGTAAGAATGCCCACGTCCCAGTGCCCATTCCCACACCCAGACACAGCCCGCCACGGTGCAGGGCTAGCACAAATAAAACCGACTCAGGCCGGTTGTGCAGAAAATGTAGTGAACGCGCCCATACAATGCCCGCTTACACTACACGATGCGTTTTCCCTTGGTTTCTGTAAAAATGAAACTAACACACATTCAGTCGGCGCGAGCCGACAGTGTTCTCAGTGCAGTAAATGTGCCCGCTGTCCCGCGCCCGCATTTCCTCACTGACACGCCGAATCCCACGGGATTCACCCCCGCTCGCTTTCTCTACACAACCCGTCACAGAGAAGCTGAGCGCGGGCAGGCTGCCCGCTGTGATTAGCGCGCACCCCGCCTCGCACGCTGTAAACAGCGTTGATTCAGTCGGCGCGAGCCGAGTGTTCTCAGTGCAGAAAATGTGCCTGCTGTCTCGTGCCCGCATTTCTCACAGACACGCCGAATCTCACGGGATTCGCCCCCCGCTCGTTTTCTCTGCACAACCCGTCACAGAGAAGCTGAGCGCGGCCAGGCTGCCAGCTGTGATCAGCGCGCGCCTCGCACGCTGTAAACACAACAGTGATTCAGTCGCGCGAGCTGACCAGTATTCTCAGTGTTAGTAAATGTGCCCGCATTTAGTAAATGTCTCTCACACACGCCGAATCCCACGGGATTCGCCCCGCTCGCTTTCTCTGCGCGTCCCGCCATAGAGAAGCTGAGCGCGGCCAGGCTGCCCGCTGTGACCAGCGTGCCCCCCGCCTCGAACGCTGTAAACACGGTGTTGTGTTCCCAGTACACAGGGGCTCTAAAGGCCGCCGTCCTGCCGCGGCCTGAGCCCAGATTTCATTCTACCCCTAGCTATTCACGCAGATGCGTGGCCAAGGCTTCCCGGGGTATCAGAATGGGTGTTGAACACTATAACGAGAGGCTATTCGCTACAGTTCGCTCGACGCCCCCGCCGTTAAACGGCGCGCGTCGAAACTACGGTGAAAAGCGAAGTGTTTCATCTACTTCGAGCCGAGATAGCGAAACTACTGAGAAAAGGGGCTATAGAACCTCTATCTCAGGGCGAAGGGGGCTTATACAGCAGATATTTTCTGGTACCGAAAAAGATGGAGGGCTCAGACCCATTCTAGATCTGCGACTGCTGAACAGAACGCTTGTGAAGCGCCAGTTCAAAATGCTTACGACCAGGAAAATCCTCGCACAAGTGCGCCAAGGAGACTGGTTCATGTCAATAGATCTGAAAGACGCCTATTTCCAAATATAAATAGCGTCCCATCACAGGCGATTCTTGAGATTCGCCTTCGAGGGCCAGGCATATCAATACACAGTCCTGCCGTTTGGCCTGTCCCTGGCACCCTTCAGGGCATGCGAGTTTTGAACTACTTGGACGATTGGCTGATTCTAGCTCGTTCACGAACAGAGCTCATAGAACACAGGGCCGCATTACTCGAGCACCTCGAGGAGCTGGGCCTTACAGTCAATTGGGCGAAAAGCTCACTGCTCCCCAGTCAGAATATTTCCTTTCTGGGAACAGTGTTGGACTCGCTATCCATGACGGCACGCCTGTTACCGAAGCGCGGATTAAATATTCAGCAAGTCGCGAAATCCTTTCGCTACGGCTCTATAGTCCCGCTCAGAAGGTTTTAGAAAATGCTGGGTCTGATGGCCTCAGCAGCCTCCGTACTCCAGTTGGGCCTGCTCTGCATGCGCCCACTGCAGCTATGGCTAAAAGCACGAGTTCCCCCAGGGCGTGGACCGCGGGTCTAATTTCGCCTCAAGGTCGACCTTCAGTGCGTTTCAGCTCTGAAACTGTGGAAAGTGACCGACTGGTATCAGTCAGGTGTGAGTCTGGGGATCGCCTCGAGTGTGAAGGTGGTGTCTACGGACGCCTCCACATCGGGGTGGGGAGCGCTGCTCGAGGGCAGACCGCTAGCTGGCCTGTGGTCAGTACGGGAGAAGCTCCTTCATATAAACTGCTTGGAATTAATAGCAGTCGACAGAGCGCTTCTGTCCCCAGATAAAAGGCCACCACGTCCTGGTCCGGTCGGACAACATGTCAGTGGTGGCGTACATAAATCGCCAGGGCGGCGTCAGGTCCCGAAACCTTTACAGGCTGACGGAACGCCTCCTGGTCTGGCTCAGCACAACCTGCTCTCGCTGAGAGCGGCGCATGTGCCTGGTCACCTAAATGTGGGGCCAGACAGGCTGTCCAGAAACAACGTCCCAGCAGAGAATGGTCGCTGCACCCGCAGACGATCCAGCTGCTGTGGGAAACGTTTGGCAAAGCGCAGGTGGACCTGTTCGCGTCCCAAGAAAACGCTCATGCCCGAGATTCTTCTCAAAAAGCCGGGACGCGCTGGCCCATGTTTGGCCCCCGCCGCCCCCCATATGCTTTTCCCCTTGTCTCACTCCTGCCTCAGGTGTTGGAGCGAATCAGGAGGGAGGGATGCCCAAAGCTACTCATAGCTCCGCTCTGGACAAACCAGTCTTGGTTCCCTGTCCTGATGCAGCTGACCAGCGCTGCCCCATGGCCTTTACCGTTGAGGAGAGACCTCCTCTCTCAGGCGGAAGGCTCGATTTGGCATCCTCCGCCCGGATTTGTGGTCCCTGCACGCATGGGCCATCAACGGGTACCCGCTGACCTCCCAGAGGGAGTGTTAAACACGATCGCGCAGGCTAGAGCCCCGTCTACCAGACGGCTCTACTCCTCGAAATGGTCTGTGTTCTCTGCTTGGTGTCAAAGCGCAGGGCTTTTCACCTGTAGACTGCGGGGTTACGGAAGTGCTTTCCTTCCTTCAGGAGCTACTGGATAAGGGCAGGACCCCATCCACGCTCAAAGTATACGTGGCGGCCATAGCAACGTTTGCAAAACCGGTGTCTGGCCAGTCACTGGGAAAGAACGACTTAGTCGTGCGTTTCCTTAGAGGAGCTCGGAGGCTAAAACCCTCCCAGGCCCCCTTCAGTCCCGACATGGGACCTTTCCACGGTCTTGGAGGCCATGAAAGGTGCCCCATTCGAGCCAATCCAGTCGTCAGACATGAAACACTTGTCTTTCAAGACAGCGTTTCTTACGGCTCTCGCTTCAGTGAAGCGCGTTAGGGGAACTTACAAGCGCTTTCAGTAAGCGCGTCATGCATGGAGTTTGGGCCTAATGACTAAAAAGGTCATACCAAACCTAAGCACGGCTACGTGCCGAAATCCCTCAACACACCGTTCAGGGCCCAGGTGATTTCCCTGTCTGCCCTTCCGGTTCTCAATGAGGAGGAGGACGCGGATCTTCTTTGCCCAGTCAGGGCATTAAGAGCTTGTGTGTCCCGCTCGTCTGGGTTCAGACAGACCGAGCAGCTTTTCGTTTCGTATAGCGGGCGTTCCAAGGGGCTTGCCGCTTCGAAACAGAGCCTATCCAGATGGATAGTCGATGCCATAGCGCTGGCTTACACTTCCAAGGGCTTGCAGTGCCCCTTGGGTGTCAGAGCGCACTACAACGAGAGGCGTGCCTCGTCGTGGGCATGGTCTAGCGGGGTCACCCTGCAAGATATCTGTACGGCCGCGGGCTGGGCCTCGCCGTCTAATTTATAAAAATACTATAACCTGGAGGTGCCTGCCTTACAAGCTAAGCTTTTGGCTATCTAGACTTCAGTGCTATCTGCCCGCTGTGCGGCTCGGATGCTGAGTGTTTGGCATGCGCATCGTTCAGACCGATGCAGCAGCTCCATGAGTACTGGCACAAGTAGGGCCCACCCAGTTTAGGCTGAAAGCTTTCACCCTGGCTGCGTGGTTTAATGGTCATATGGTTAGCCCCTGTGGGTCTATCTATAAGGAGAAATGCTTCTAGCCTCTCCTCCTTTACTCTCTGTGAGTGTGGGGTGATTATGCACTACATGAGCCCTGGGCCTTTGCCCCTGGGACTTTGGTGTTGGATCCCTATCCGCACGGCGTGTTACACTGTGTTCCCCATAGCGTAAGCTATTACGCAGTACGAGAGATACTCTCGTAAGAGAACGTACTCGGTTACTAACGTAACCTCGGTTCTCTCTAGAGGGAACGAGTACTGTGTATCTTGCCGTGCTTGGAATAGGCTCTGGTTCGCTTCGGCGATGAAAAATCAGTGTATGGCAGCTTATCGAGTTTGTTTATAGGGCGAGACCACGCCCTTTCTGGCGGGACGTGACGATATGGGCGCAAAGTGCCCCCATTCGTCATGACGTCACGCAGAGCCTCTCTCGATAGGCTGCTGCTTTTGCCGCAAGACAGCCAATAGGCGCGCGAGCTGTCTCGCCTATGTCTGCTTGCTGCTGCAAAGCGTTTTACATTGATTAAAAATTATGGATAATTTTTTTGGCTTCAATATCTCGATGTGTTTCATCTACTTCGAGCCGAGATAGCGAAACTACTGAGAAAGGGCTATAGAACCTCTATCTCAGGGGGGAAGGGGGCTTTTACAGCAGATATTTTCTGGTACCGAAAAAGATGGAGGGCTCAGACCCATTCTAGATCTGCGACTGCTGAACAGAACGCTTGTGAAGCGCCCGTTTCAAAATGCTTACGACCAGGAAAATCCTCGCACAAGTGCGCCAAGGAGACTGGTTCATGTCAATAGATCTGGAAAGACGCCTATTTCCAAATATAAATAGCGTCCCATCACAGGTGATTCTTGAGATTCGCCTTCGAGGGCCAGGCTATCAATACACAGTCCTGCCGTTTGGCCTGTCCCTGGCACCCTTCAGGGCATGCGAGTTTTGAACTTTCTTGGACGATTGGCTGATTCTAGCTCGTTCACGAACAGAGCTCATAGAAACAGGGCCGCATTACTCGAGCACCTCGAGGAGCTGGGCCTTACAGTCAATTGGGGCGAAAAGCTCACTGCTCCCCAGTCAGAATATTTCCTTTCTGGGAACAGTGTTGGACTCGCTATCCATGACGGCACGCCTGTTACCGAAGCGCGGATTAAATATTCAGCAAGTCGCGAAATCCTTTTCGCTACGGCTCTATAGTCCCGCTCAGAGGTTTTAGAAATGCTGGGTCTGATGGGCCCCAGCAGCCTCCGTACTCCATTTGGGCCTGCTCTGCATGCGCCCACTGCAGCTATGGCTAAAAGCACGAGTTCCCCCAGGGAGAGTTTCCCCATAGCGAAAGCTATTACGCAGTACTCGTTCCCTCTCTAGAGAGAACCAGGTTACGTTAGTAACCGAGTACGTTTTCTTTGATTTGGAGGTTGGTTATGTCATAGATTGTGTGTTTATGTATAAATCTATGTGTGCTTGAGATAGATAGATACCTATAAACTATTAAAAAAAGGTAACAATATGCAGGATTTTTGCAGTAAAATATCCAAAAACCACTGGGCCCAAAATGTTTATATATTTTGTTTAGTTGATTACTTCCCAATATCCCAAATGTTTCCAACTATTTGTAAATCGTGAGAAAAATGCGATTTTTAACCAAGGAAACGGGGCGTGTGAGCAGGAGTGAGGAGTCGCCAGTCAATGGCTTCATATCCGCGTTACCCCTCGATTTCCGCCTGGTTTGCCCTTGTACTGCAATAGTAACCATTGGTGACAGATGTTGACAACTGGGTTATGCCGTTATGCCTAGAAGGACGCTCATGCTGTTGTTGTTTTGTTCAAACATTAGGGAAACCATGCAAGCAGCTTTGAGACAAAAAGAGGACTTAAACGAAAAATCACATCTTTCGAGATGCCGAGAGCTCCACGTCCGCGACTAACTTCGACTTGACAGAGACACGAGTGTTGCATTGTTACTAACAACATTCAACACACCTCAAATGCTGTTTAGTGTGATAGTGTAACTGTTAGAGCAAGTGAAACAGCGCTGCGTTACCCTCAAGTTTAATTCGTCTAATAAACGGACCTGTGTGAGTATTAATTCAGCATTGTGGTAGTTCGGTAGAATAAAAAGTCCTTATTCCTTTATATCCGCGGGACTCGAGTTGCGTGTGGCACTGTAACGTAAGTTATACTCTAGAAATCACGCCCTGCTTCATACCACAGTCATGTTAAAAAACATCATGTATGCACTCATCCAAAAAAGATTCATCAGCTTGACGACAAGATCCATAATTCAGCTTAATGCGGAATAAAACGTCACCCAATATACGCCTTTGTTATTGTAAGAGGTTAGCGACCCCTGGTGGCGAAAAATCCTGCATATTGTACCTTTGGGTGTTTTATGCAAAAGGCAGTTCTAAACACTGCAGACTAACCTTTGCCTTAAAAACTTAAATAATTTATAAATGTTTATACAGTAGTTACAACTTCCGAGTGCAATTTGTTCCCATGCACACTTCACTTGGTAAATGTGAATGATTGACAGGATGTGTGAATGACTGACTAATATCATCCATATCACCCCCCTACCTCTGCCTGGAAAGTGTATGGGTATGTCTATTTTGGTGCGTGCGTGTGTGTGTGTGTGTGTGTGTGTGGTGTGTGGTGTGTGTGTGTGTGTGTGTGTGTTTTTGGGTGTGTGTGTGCAGCAATGGGAAAGGAAGACTGGGCAACAGGAACACACTCAAATTTCTGACACTTCCTGACACACCCACCCATTCCACACTGGCCAGTCATCTGAAGGGATTTACATCCTTTTAGCACATCGTAAGTTGTGTGAATGTGTCTTGGGGTTGAAATTGTGTTTGTGTGTGAGAGTGAAGAATCTATCATCAAGGATAATGAATACATGTTTTATGATAATGAAAAGGTTATTGTGTGTCTCCACAATACATATTTATATGACACTATCTTGATCGATTGACCTGAAATTAGAGCACATGCAAACAGATGGGGAGAGACATGAGCTTGCATAAGCACACATTTAAAATGTTACAATCTGTGTTGTTTATTTGGTTTGAGTGTCTTGATTGTCATGCTGTAAACAATTTGTTTAATTACTTTTTGTAGCCTCGTAATCGTATGATAGGCCTCAGGACATTAACGGCAGGGCATGGTTTGTATTTTTGATGTAATTACAGAGGAATAAAATATAAAGGAGGATGAAAACACTGAGAGACACAGAAAATTATTGGAAAGAAACAGAGAACAGAAAACAATCATAATCATTACTTAAACTCTTTAGCCTACTTTTCCTTTGACTATTTTAAAGCAGAAAGAAAAAACGTTTTCACCATCAAATACTCTCTTTTGCATGTGTAAAGATACTTTTGGTAATGTGGAATAGACAGACAGATAAAAAGACAGACATAGAGAGACAGACAGACATAGATGGATGATGATGCAGAGAGAGAGAGACCGAGGGAGGATCAGTCAAGGGAAGTGTGAGCACTGTTGCGTGATTTCCCCTCTTTGTCGGTGTGTTGGGATTGTTTGCAAGTCCCAAATCAGTGTTGAAATCTCCTCCATTCATCTCCACTCCCTATACAAAACACACATATACACATACACTCCTACATGCATCCCCTCTCTCCAGATGCCTCTCCATCTTTACCTTCTCTGGGATCCAAGAAGACATTTCCTGGAAAAAAATGAAACAGTGCTGATGACTCCCTTGTCTCAAGCTCTCCGTCTTATCCTCGTTTATCAGGTGGGCCAACACCAGTCTCTCAAAATTAAGTATTATGTAGCAAAGTTCGGGACGAGGACGTTCAGGTAATCAACCAATCAGCACAAGAGCAAGCCGATATAAATATAGCCTTCCCTCACCTCTTTCCCATGACAGTTTCACAGCATCCCTCCACCTCCCCATGCCTTACTCTTGGCTGGTTTTCTTTCCCAGTCAAGGAGGGGGAATACTCTGGGATCGGGCCAAATATTTAGAGCTCGGAGCCCTCCCCCAGAAAGCACTCCAAAGAAGCATAATTTACTATATCTGATTTCATGTACGTGTGAATGAATTTATGACCACAGATGTTAAAGCAACAGTTTTGTAGTCATTTAGTCCATGAAGGGACTTTGCACAGCTCCAGAGATCTGTTGAAGGTCTGGGGGAAGATGGGTGACAGCTGGTCTACACAGACTTTCAAACAGGTGGGTGAGACATTGTCTGGGCCTGGTGCTTTTCTGATCTACTGGAAGAGTACATGCTCTACACAGATCCTAAGTGCAGGTTGAATAGTAAAAGGGGGGTTAGCAGGAGGTTGCTGGTTGATGTTGCTGGTTGTGCAGAGAGTAGGTCGGAGTGGGGTGTGAAACAGCCCTTATCAAAACGACAATAGAACTCATTAGTCGTGTTTCCACTATTGGGCCAAAAGCAAGCGTGCAAGTGCGTGCCAGGGCCAGTCAAGTTTCCATGGTCACTTCCAGGACGTAATCAGGCCTCATCTGGGCTTCATCTGGGCTTCATTGGAGTCCACAGCAAGGGGTTTTTGGCCCACTAAATACCTTGGACGAAAGTGGGCCAACTGGGGCTTGATGAGTGGTCATGAACAAAGGCGAAGTTTACCAGGAGAGTCAGGAATAGTTAACAGCGCTGCTCATTTACCATGTTATTATTTCTGGCTACCAGCTAACTTCAACATTTAAGACATTTTAAATAATTTTCAGCTTAAAACACAATTTCAGACAATAGTGAGAGTTTGAAATAACTCAATTGCGATCCGATGAGGACTCTGATCACCGTATGAGGCAGAAATATAATTTAATGTGATGCTAAAGTGTACTTATGCTAACTGTTCCGATAATAAATTCACATGTTTATGGAAAATACCAGTCTGCTTGAATAACGTAGACAAATCATATATAATTTAGTTCTGTCAATCGATTAAAAAAATTAACTAGATTAATCACACATTTTTTCTGTGATTAATCGCGATAATGTTTTTAATATATATTTTATAATGTAATCATTTCACAGTTAATCTCCTAATTAGTGTAGAAGCAACATAAAGACATATTTTAAATACTTGTTTAATGGCACCTTTTTGTGATTGAAGGCCAGTATCATTGATACTAATAGCCTAATTTTCCAACATTAATTTAAACATTAATTATAGCCATTCAACATTACAGTACTGAAAGCTATCAATTATTATTAATATTATTATTTTTACATTTATTAGGCCTCAAAAAATAGATCAACTTTAAATTTAAGTGAAATGGAAGCTTTAGCATAAGTTCTGCCGGGAAGACTCAATTGCTACGTCACTTATTACCTTCTCATCTATCCAATCATGTTCTAATTTGATAGATAAGCAGTCCATGATAATGATCCGAAAATGATAAGCAGACGCTTCCATTCATGCTCTCATTCAGTTGCCAACCAACATGTTTCAGGACACACATATTGTTTACGATTATCAAGTTCCGACGATGAATTCGTCCCGCCGTCTCTCCTGCTGCACGTCGCAGTTCCCACATTCAGTGCCGCATCTCCCCATGGGCACAGCGGTATTCGGAGAGTTGATCCTCAACATCGTCAGCTCAGCCAAAATAATCTGATCACCGATCCCACGACATGAATCAAGAGCTCTGCAATTCATGAGAGCCGATCTTCTCACACTGGTTTTCAAGTTCAAGCTCCCAAGGCTTCAAGTCAGTTTTTCAAGTTTTGGTAGGCGCTTTATGTCTCCTCTACCATAATTAAAGTTCAAATTGGTGACATGGCGTACTTCTAATAACGTGTTTCTAATAACTACTGATCTGCAGACTGCAACACAACATACTGCAATGCTTTAAACAGGGCGGATAGCTTGCCTTAATGTTTGTAACAAAGTGTAAGCAAAGATTTGCGTTAATGATATTTCACAGTGTAGTGGTAAAGGCCAATTTATACTTCTGCGTCGGGTGCGCGCAGTAGGTACGGCGTAGCATACGCACAGACGCGTACCATACGCTGTATCCTTCGCCGTAACCTGACAGGCACCTCCTCAAAAATGTAACTACACGTCGCGACGACGCGGACCGCAAGATCTGTGATTGGTCGGCTTGGTAGCATCGCGTTTCCTCCTACGCATTTCCGGCGTGTTCTTCTGCACCGCCCGCCATTTTTAAATTCTAAGTACAGCGAAACTGTTAAAAAACCTAAAAACTAACTGCTTTTCCACCTCGATAAGCTCCAAGTCCAACGTGATCCGCTCTCTTTCAGTCGCCATTGCTTGTAGTAACCTAAACTCAAAACAGTCGCGAGGAATCTAAAAGTGGAACATTAAAACCCTCCGCCGCCAACTAGCGTTTAGGCGCTGTACTGCAGAGCAACGCAGACCTAAACGCAGAAGTATAAATACTCACGACACCGTAGCCTACGCCGTACACTACGGCGTACACTCGACGCAGAAGTATAAATTGGCCTTAAGCGTCATCGATTCCACGCTCACATGGGCAGTTTACAAAATACCCATTAACAACTGCGTAACTGTATAGAAATAAAATAAGCTTATAAGCTTAAGAGTACTTAAAGGATTAGTTCACTTTTAAAAAAACTTTTGCTGATAATTTACTCACCCCCATGTTATCCAAGATGTCCATGTCTTTCTTTCATCTGTTACATGCAGCCCGTGCCGGCCCATGCAACAGAGAGGGGAGACCACGCGGACTAGTTGAATTCAAAATAATAAGTATTTATTAAAGACAAGAAATGAACAACATAAAATAATTAAAGTCAGTATAAATGTACAACTCGAAACGAAAACGAATGTAATCAGGGTATGTGAGGTGTCATGCAAAAAGAAACAAAATCAGCAAAACGGTGTGGGAGAGAAGGAGAAGCGGCGGCCTCTCCCAACCAAGTCTGGAGAGCTTTTATTACCCTGGATACTGGAAACCACACGCGGTCCTGGAGCAATCACCTGCAACACGCCACACCTGCGCTGCTCTCACCTACAGGGGAGACGTAATGAACAGACAAACCGCAAAGGAGGAGGAGCTGACAGGTCCGAGACCGTCAACAACAAAGACAACAGTTCGAATACACGTTCCTCTGGCAAATGTCCAAACAATGTATTCAACTCCCCCAGTTTTTCAGAGTTCCTCAGACGAGGTTTTACCGTCATCAGGACCTACCATATCCTCACCACTACGCGCTGCCACCTAGTGTTGCTTTCGTCAACGAAAATTATGACGAAATATCGTCGTCAACGAACCTTTTTCACGTGACGAAAACGAGACGAGACGCAACGTAAATGCTGGTCATGTGACGATGACTATAATTAAATGTATAATGTAATATCGTTGACGAATAAAAACGAGACTAAATGTGGTTCACAAAATAAAAACTATGCTAAAATGTCTCTTCATTTTCGTTGACCAAAGTGAGACGAGACGAAATGTTATTTAACGTTATTTCGTCTCGTTTACTTGCGTTATTACCGGTATGCAGCATTTCTGTTTCCTGTGTTTCACTTCAGGCCAGGGGCTGCATCCGATCGCACTGCGCAGACGTAGGCGACATCACATCCTCAAGCCTCATTCGCGGCATTATTTAGAAGATGCAGCTGCGTGAGTTACGGTTGTTTCACACATACTCCATGTGTAGTGCGTATGCGGTGTGTATGCAGGAGCAGCTCGTGCTATTGTGTTTTCACATGTGCTGCGTTTGCAGTGCGCAGCTGATCTACGGCTGTAATACCACAATCACAACATTTATTCTCTATTTTTTATTTCAAATCAATATTTCTAGCCTACATCCATTATGTCGCGTTGTTGAGGTAGGCTACTGTGTAGATCTCTGCTCTGCTGTTATGCACGCACCGCTCCCGCGTGCGGTGTGAGCGCTCTAACCTAACATGGGTGCGGGAAAAAATACACACCGCAAACGGAGTAGGCTGTGTGTGAAACAGGCGTTAGCATAAACGACAACAAACGCAGTTAAGTCTGACACAGAGAAAGGGATTCGTCTTTGGGAGAAAAAGAAGAAATGACATTTGGAAAAACTTTAATGTCATCGTGTGTAGGCAACATGTTTGGTTGGTAAAATAAATATGTTCTAAATTCATATCAGAGCGTCTTCTGTGTCTGGAATAGCATTCTTGAGTCTATAAGGTAACAATAATATAATAAGATAGACTAACAATAATAAGATAAGATTTTTTGAAATGGGTTTGGCTAAAAGAAAATGTTGGTTTCGTCTACTACTAGGTATACATATTGACTGGGTTAAATAGAATTGCATTACTAAAAAGAGACTAAAATACAATTTTCATTGACTAAAACTAGACTATGTCTTTCGTCGACTAAAACTAGACTAAAATGTCATCAGTTTTCGTCGACTAAAACTAGACTAAAATGTCATCAGTTTTCGTCGACTAAAACTAGACTAGACTAAAAAGAGTATGAACGTGACTAAAACTAATAAAAACTAAAATGACAGCTTGACACAAAGACTAGACTAAAACTAAAATTAAAACAGGCCGCCAAAAACAACACTACTGCCACCGTGTAGGGAGTCTCCAAGGCCCTAGGAGCCTCAACAGCAGCGGCTAAAGAAACGGGCATTACTCGGTCACTAGACTCTGCTGTCCCAGAGACTGAAGACCTGCTATAATAGGACTTCAACAGATTTATGTGACAGAGCTGAGTAGAACGCCTACGATTTGGTGTGGAAAGTAAATAATTCAGGTCGGACACCTGTCGAATAACCCTATAAGGACCTGTATATTTTGCAAGGAAAGGAGAGTTTACAATTGGCAACAAAGCCAAAACCTGATCACCAGGACTAAAGACCCTTGGTTCAGCTCGACGGTCATACCAACTCTTCATTTTCTGTTGGGCTTTAGTCAGGTTGTCCGTCGCCATCTCACAGGCTAAAAACAACCTACGACGAAAACCGTTCACGTAGTCCAACAGATTAACAGGAGACTCAGGACTCTTCAGCTCCCCTGTAAAACAGCTAAAGGCCCACGAACTCTATGGCCAAAGACCAGATCATTAGGCGAGAAACCCGTACTCTCCTGGGTTACCTCTCGTGCTGTCAACATTAGCCATGGGAGTCCTTCTTCCCAGTCTCTGTTAAGCTCAACACAATAACCCCTGAGAAGAGACTTCAGTGTCTGATGAAACCGCTCCAGAACACCTTGGCTCTGGGCGTGATAAGCACTACTACGTTGATGTTTTACACGCAACTGCTCGAGCACTTCTCTAAACATGCGTGACGTAAAGTTAGATTTTCTGTCACTCTGTATAGTATGAGGGATACCAAAAATAGAAATAAATTGTGAAAGGGCTTTCACCACCGATTTGGTTGTTATTGTTCGCAAAGCATAGGCAGCAGGATATCGGGTAGACCAGTGTTTCCCAACCCTGTTCCTCGCGGCACACCAACACTGCGTGTATTCTTTGTCTCCCTAATCAAACACACCTGATTCAACTCATTAGCTCATAATCTCATGGGTTAATGAGCTGATGATTTGAATCAGGTGTGTTTGATTAGGGAGACAAAGAATACGCGCAGTGTTGGTGTGCCGCGAGGAACAGGGTTGGGAAACACTGGGGTAGACTGACACATCACCGTCAGCAGGTAACCACACCCTGACTTAGATGGAGGCAATGGTCCCACACAATCAATTAACAGATGCTCAAATGGTTTACCTACAGCTGGAATAGGGTAGAGTGGAGCTGGCTTTAACACCTGATTAGGCTTCCCTGTTAGCTGGGATACATGACACTTCTTAATGAAGGATGCCACATCCTTCTTTAACCGAGGCCAATAGAAGTACTTCATGAGACGGTCATAGGTTTTCCTTACCCCCAAGTGCCCAGCTACCTCCCCATGAGCTGTCTGTATGACCAAATCTCTAAACTTTACTGGTACTATCACCTGAAATACTGGATCCTCAACCCCTTCGTCAGTGTGAGAAGACCACTTCCGGAGCAACACCCCGTCCTGAACCAAATAACCCCTTACTGCATTGCGCAACTCCTCAGGTGGTAACACGCCAACGAACAGATCTTTTAATGTCACATCCTCCTTTTGAGCTGCAACAAAATTACTATGAGAGGGAGATGGTGGTAGATTAGGCACAATAACAGACTTAACCTCTCTAGTCTGGGAAACATCATCATTAACGGCACAGCTCATAGCCCGTGTCACTGCACAAGCCGTAAAAACAGACAAATTCTGACCATGAACGTCACTGTCATCTGCAATAGAGGGAACATTCTTAACAATTACAGGGGGTGGTATATCACGCCAGACACGACTCCAGCCAGATTGTTACGCAAGAAAAGATGGACACCCTCTATAGGTAACGAAGGGCGGACTGCTATTTCTACCTCTCCCTGTACTAAATCAGACTGCAGATTAACTCTGTGCAAGGGGACAGAAACAACCTGCAACCCAATCCCCCGGACTAAAACATTGTTCCCAGTACTCGAGTCAGCAGAAAAAGGCAACACAGACCCAAAGATTAAAGACTCAGACGCCCCTGTGTCCCTAAGTATCTTAACCGGCACCTGGTTGGAACTACCCACCAGTGAAACTAAGCCATCTGTAACAAAAGGAAAGTAACCACTCCCATCCGTTACAACTGAATCAGCCCTACCATTTCTCTCACTAGCTTCAGCAGAACTCAGGCCTGATGTCTGAGATGAAGTCACAACGCCTTCAGCTTTAGCCTCAGTCTCCCCACCAAACCACCAAAACTTTAGCAGGTATAACTGACTCAGATAGAGCAAGTGTGACCCCCCTAACAACATCACTACCATTTCTCTGACTTTTCCCCTTTAAAACAGGACAGTCTTTCTTCCAATGCCCCTTTTCTAAACAATATCGACACACATCAGTATCGTTCTTAGCCTGACCACCAGGTGTAAACGCAGAATACCTAGAGTCTCTGCGAAAACTCACAGCACCTCTGTGTGTCTGATTTGAGTGTGAATCTATTTTCCTCTGAGTAGTTGACTCCAATGAACCCAACGAAGAAGACCCGAAAACTCTATTGAAACGTCCAAATCGTTGTTCCTGATAAACCTTACCTGTATTGTTTTCTTTTAAACTATACTTCTGTGTCAAAGCGAAATCATCAGCCACGACTGCTGCTTCCGCTGCGGTTTTCATCTTATGCTCAGATATATGTGTAGCGATACGCTCAGGAAGGATGTTTCTAAACTGTTCTAAAACAATTAAGTTAGACAATTCTTCAAAAGTAGTGACTCCCACTGCAGAGTTCACTTTTTATTCTTTCTATCTCTACCTCTAGTTGAGCTTCTCTCTCTCTCCTCTCCGCCTCACACTCAGACTCCCTTTCCTGACATTCAGCCTCTCTCTCTCTCTGCTCTGCCTCACGTTGAGCTTCTCTCTCTTTCTGTTGCATTTCTATCAACGCCTTTTGTTGCTCAAACGTAAGTAACATTTTAGAAAACTCGGTTGAAAGAGGTGTCGACGTTGCTTCTCCGAACTCCAACTCCTCCATAATTAAAGATGCAGGTGACAAAATAATATTCCTAACGACTAATTCCGCCGTAACTGACACTCTAATCTGGGCTAATTTCGCTGTTCTGGGTAAACCCAAGTCAAAGTTATAATGTTCACAAACTTGACGCAACTGATCCTTTGTCAAATTATTCAGAACCTCCACAGATGGAGCTACAAAAAAATCCTCCAACCAAGCCATAAAAATTAAACTTATTCTACAGCATACAATTCTTACAGATTCTAAAGAAAAAACAAACGAGCTCGCCTTTTCAAATTGTAAGTGTGTCCCCAACACTGTGCATCAAAACGAGACCAAAAATGGAGCTGCCCTGTAAAAAACACACACAAAAAAAACAAGAAAAACAGATATCCTCTTCATGCATATCCCAAGGACAGAGATTTTTAATTCACAATATCAGCGGTGCCTTAACTCCCCCGACAAAATGCCGTTAAAGCAGGCGTCCACGACGGTGCCCTCTGCCCAGGATAGCACAAAAATAACAAACTAAAATAACAAACAAAAAAAAATTTGACGGGCGCTCACAAAGCTCCGATATTTATCTTATCGAATATTTTATCAATAACTCAATCTTGTAGGCTACGCACAGTGCAGACCCACACCTACCAATGGCTCACTGCAAAACCTTCAACCTGACTTACTTCCAAAAAAGCCCAGGCACAAATTTACCAAAAATATTCTCCTCCCCTCCCCTCTCAACAAAACAAACCAACAACAAAAAATAAATTAAACAATTTTGAACGCAACTAATTTTCAAACTAGTCCAAATGCGTCTTCCCAATGATTCAAAACTAAACGTTCAACTCAATGAACTATCAAAACGCTTTCCAAATCAAACGTACCTGAATGAAACGGTCCTAATACATTTAAAGCTTCCAATGTCCCGGCCATTCAACCTAGTCATAAGCATCAAAATATTTACCGATGTCTTTTCAAATCCTTACTTTGAGAGCCCCCCAGTCTGTTTGTCGTTTCAGATCCCGAACGAGCCCCCAATCTGTTACATGCAGCCCGTGCCGGCCCATGCAACAGAGAGGGGAGACCACGCGGACTAGTTGAATTCAAAATAATAAGTATTTATTAAAGACAAGAAATGAACAACATAAAATAATTAAAGTCAGTATAAATGTACAACTCGAAACGAAAACGAATGTAATCAGGGTATGTGAGGTGTCATGCAAAAAGAAACAAAATCAGCAAAACGGTGTGGGAGAGAAGGAGAAGCGGCGGCTTCTCCCAACCAAGTCTGGAGAGCTTTTATCACCCCGGATACTGGAAACCACACGCGGTCCTGGAGCAATCACCTGCAACACGCCACACCTGCGCTGCTCTCACCTACAGGGGAGACGTAATGAACAGACAAACCGCAAAGGAGGAGGAGCTGACAGGTCCGAGACCGTCACACTTCAGTCGAAAAGAAATTAAGGTTTTTGATGAAAACATTTTTCTCCATATAATAGACTTCAATGGGACCCAAACGGTTCAAGGTCCAAATGACAGTTTCAATGCAGCTTCAAAGGGCTTTAAACAATACCAGACAACGAATAAGGGTCTTATCTAGCGGAACGATCGGTCATTTCAAAAATAAATGAAAAAAAAAAAGTTTTATAAGCACAAATGCTCGCCTTGCTCTGTTCTGTGATGTGCGTTCGTGACGTCATGTATTACGCAATTACGTTGAGACTCTCCTGTTTGAACTCATTCATCAAAATTAACAAATCTTTTTCCGAGTCATTTCGTTCATTCAAGTGGCTTTAAACTTTATAATTCTAATCGCCAGATTCCCCGAACACATCCACCTATGCAATCTTGATCATATTCTGAATAAAGAAATCATTATAATGCAGTCAAAAATAATTTACAGGGAACATAATTAATTTACCTTTCGAGTCTTTCGTTCATTTGTCACGTGACAGACGCAATGAACGGATCATTCATGAATGACCAATCACTAGAACAGAGTCATCACAGAACCGAGCAAGGCAAGCATTTGTGCTTATAAAACTTAAACTTTTTTATTTATTTTTGAAATGATTGATCGTTTTGCTAGATAAGACCCTTATTCATCGTCTGGTATCGTTTAAAGCCATTTGAACCTGCACTGAAACTGTCATTTGGACCTTGAACCGTTTGGGTCCTATTGTAGTTCATTATATGGAGAAAAATGTTTTCATCAAAAACCTTAATTTATTTTCGACTGAAGAAAGAAAGACGTGGACATTTTGGATGGGTGTGTAAATTATCAGCAAAAGTTTTTTTTAAAAGTGAACTAATCCTTTAAGAGCTTTTTATGCATATGCCATTTTCAGAGGTCATGCTTCTCATAACGTCTGCTCACTCACCACCACCAGTTCGGTATTCCTTTTCTGAAAAAAGGAGAACATGAGTTAAAAGAGAGCAAGTTGGTCATTTGTCTGTTATCCATACTGTAGTAGATATCTCTACAACGGCAGTAAATTACATATTTACAGAAGTGTTGTAATTTCACAAACAACTATTTTACATCATATTTACTTATAATGCATATTATAAAGTCCTTTAATACTTAAAATTAGATCTACAATATTGGAAAATGTGTAGGTTACAATCGCTGTAACTCACAACCTTTCCTAGTGACTACTTTAATCCACTGATATGTGTGATAGAAATATTTTATGTGATGGATATTTCCACATTAAATGTACAGGGAAATGCAGACTAAGAATGCTCCGGTCAAAGGCCACATACTTAAACAAAAATTGCTTAGCTCAGTAGAACCAACAGTCTTATTAGTTTTATCATAACAAACCAATCACCGGAACTAATCACAGTGAAGAAGACTCGAGTGACATTGTTTTTACTCAACCGCATGATTTACATGTACATCTTTCTATTCAAGAGTCTCAATTGGTTGTTGTGGCCAGTGATCTCCCAGCCATGAACAAAACTAGTTCTACAAAGAGTAACTTGGGAGAAATCTGAGAAATGAATTCTTCGCTCAAAAGACATCAGATCATCAAATATCGTTGAGGGAATGATAGTAGCTTCTTGACAGGAGGCCGTCACCTTACTTCAGGTAAGTATCGTATTAAGAAGTCAGATATAGTTGGTTATATTCGTATTAAGAATGTCCATGAAAAAAAAAAATCTAATATTGTTCAATGAAGTAACTGGCCGGGTTGATTCACTTCCGTTAATAAGTTGGGGTCAGCAAGATAAGATTCAAACCCTGTTTTATATTTCGATGTATTAATAATCATATTAATAATTCAGTCACATCATCCTTGGAAATAAATAAAATGTATCTAAGCCTTATATGCTTCTCTTGTCGTTCACCTAAATTTCGCTTTGAGTATCATTCCTCAAGGCAGTGCATTTATATCTTGTCTGTTAACGCTGGCCACTTCGTTCTTAATTTAAGCGATCTGACCCAGCTAGACGAAGGGTGCATGTCCAATCTCAGATTTGGATATCTGGATCAGTAAAGGCCAGATGAATCTACCAAGCTCACTCAAGCTTTGTTTCGTCCGCGCTTCATGAAAATGATCCTATAGCGGTTGCTAGCGTCCTCTGGGATTTGACGTGGTTACAAAACATATAATATTGTTGTGCTAACGAAGCATGGTTGTCATCATTAGGGCAGATTTTATTGTCAGGCGATCATGCCATTCCTGAGACGTTAATCTTGCTATCAGTCGTCTTCAATTTTATAAGTAAGGTTGCGCTCATTCCTGGCCTGCAATGCCATAGCTACGCACTTTCACTCTTTGTTCCAGGCTTTCAGACGGCTTTGCCCTTCAGCAACCCGGATCCATCACCCTGCCCTCCTCTTACAAAGATAATGTTGAATTAGTTGCTCCGCTCAATCCAGCTAGACCATATATCTTGTCTCCCTAACCTTAAAAGCTTATATTTCTGCAGTTTTTGTTTATAATGTCTCACTTTTCTTTTCAGAATCCTCTTTTCCCATCCTGTTCATGGCCGGTTGTTCCTTCCTCGTCTACGAAAATCGTAATTAAATATTTCTTCCATTCATAGTTTGCTTGCAGGTATTCAAATTCACGCAAGTATTTTAATCCTAATTATCCAAGTTTTTTCACCATCCTTTCTCTTCGCTTGCTACTCAAGGCATAGCCAAGTCCTCTAGTAAACCTCAGATAAACACCTGCCAATCACATTGTATTACAAAGATAAAAAAAGGTGTATTGTGCCCTTTTCGCAGGATGTGTGGTGGGTCTCCGGTGTCCCCAGGGTGTGTGTGCAGGGTTTGGCTCGGAATAGCCGACAGACATTTTTGCATAGTATGCTGGAATTGTCATTTTGAGGGTGAGTAAACCTTATATTTTTTGTTTGTCCCTTTGGATGCGGATGGGCAGCTGCTCCCGGCACAGGGATCGGAGTTTCAACAGCTCGTTTTGCAGCTTCGATTACCTCACTGACAAATTTAAAAACTTTAGCTTTATGTTCAGCGCAGCCGGAGTCAGACAAAGATGGAGAGACTCAAGAAGTGTCAACATGTAGACAACATTCAGAATGGTTAGTTGATGAATTATGTAGATTATGCGTAGTTATCTTCTGGTATCTGATTAGCTTATAGCAAGCACAGTTGGGCCGATTCCGGCTGAAATGCGTCACTGTTGGCATCATCGGCATCAGTGAACAGATATTGGGCCAGATCCGTGCCGACTGTGCATTACACATCTGGCTGACTGACGGCTTTTTTTTGTATGGGCCAGTATCGTCTGAAAGCAGTTGTACTGGTGTCAGTTCCATGATTTTGTTGCTGTGTGTATTTACCATCGTCCCGAGTTAGTTTTGTCACAAGCGGGCCACTACTAGAATTAAGAAACTCTGTCGCCTGAAAAAAGGTTTTGACGGTTAATTTAAATCCCGAGGATCTTCCTGATCCTGCAGACGCAGTCAGACCATCGTTTTCGAGAGGAATCATTCATTTATTATTTATAAGTAATACATTTATAAGTATTATTTATTCATTTATTATTCTAGAGTTGTTTGATGTTTAAATTGTCAAGATAAAAATAGTGTTTAATATCTAGATGTTTTCGATGATAATTACGTAACTTCAGAATACCCATTCGGTCCCGGAGGGAGTGTTGATGAGAAGGCCTAAAGTTACGGTCCCTTTTTAGGATGATTGTGTATTTTCTTTTATTAGAAAAACTGCTGTGCTGTATCCAATGCACTGTAATGTTGGCTAATGAAATGATATTGAGTTAAATTCTATTTTGTTTGCTAAAATCAATCAGTCAATTTGTCTTTTTAAACGAGTGATTAGTTATCGAATCATAGGAGTAATGACGGTAGAGATGTGACGGTTCCATGTAAATTCCCTGCTACTTGAAAACAAAGAAGATGACCGCTGCTGCTGGCTAACAGCGGTCTTTCGAGTTAAGAGAACGTCACTTAAGTCATTCTTAAAAAGGGAAGATGTGCTCGGAGTTTTGACGACCGGATACCCTATTGGGAAAACATGGGACTCACTCAGCCACAACCGTTCGTTGCTCTGGGGTGCGTTTCCCGAAAGCATCGTTAGCCAACTATGGTCGCAAGTTCCGTCGTTACCAATAGAGTTCAATGGAAATTGCGACCAACTTGCACCATAGTTGGCTAACGATGCTTTCGGGAAACGCACCCCTGGTTGGTTGTATCGCTATCGTATTGTGTGCAGAAGGGAATTTGATAGACAACCGTTAATCCCGCCCCTCGGATTGAGGTATGTCAATGGTGAGTTCCCTGACCTAACATCTTGATGTAGGTCTGGCTTACCAGGCTAGATGTTAACGTTACTATGATTATAATCGAACATAAACTGAAGTTTCATCTGAATGCTGAATGCAGTTTGGAATCTGACACCAACACTTTTTACAGATATTTTGGTAACACTACAATAAGGTTTCATTCGTTAGTATAAGTTAACTACATTAGTTAACATGGATTAAGAATGCACAATACTTAAAGGGCACCTATTATGGCATTTAAAATGTTCCTAATATCCCAACAACAGTTTTACATGCATGCAATGACAAAAAACACTTTTGTTGTCTTATAATATGCATTTATTTTTACCTGATTTGCTCACCGACTCCCAAATGATTCATTCAACGACTAATTTTTCCAAACCCCTCCTTTGCGTGACGCTAATCTGCTGTGATTGGTCAGATGACCCAATCAGTTATTGTTTGCGTTAGCCCAACACATAAACATATTGATAAAGCACTGCAGTGCTACAAGGTATTGCTCTATTCTTTATGACAACTCCAATAACAACGACAAACATTTAACATATTTCAAAAAAATTGACATTGGAGACCTAGAAGCTGCGCTGAGCGTAACTTACACAACACACACAAATACTTATTGAGCATGCTACGAAAGCAACAATTATTAATAGTGCTTACAGGTTGTGATTCGGAGGAGGAAGCTGATCCAAATAAACGTGGTACTGAACCTTCCTTCAGTATCAACCGGCTCGCGAATCCGTATGTGGCGGAGGGAAATATGCCACCGCCTTGTGGGGGAAATATTCAGCACTATACTAAGGAAGACTGAGTGAGCAACAGGATCCTAGTCCCCCCACCCAATGCTTTTAGTCTTTGTACAACTGATAGCCTTGTTGTGTGTGGTGTCTATCGTGTTGCAATGTGTAATGCTCAAGAGTCGGCAAGGTGGGCTTCAGGATTTACTCAATACACGGCAGCCACCTGAAGTGTGTGTATGTAGAAAACTCAGGAGTTAAACCTAGTTGACTGCAAAACCCGCCCTTCCCGGATCTAACAGGATAGGTAAGACGCCCCCACTCCTTAGCATAAGTGACTCAAAATTAGCATAAACAGTTTTAGGTTAATAAACAAAAATAACATTTATTTTTACTGCATTTAAACTGAAATGATTCTGTTTATGCTTTGTTTTCACAGGAAGTATAAAACAATTTCAAATCCAGACCAATCAAAGTGGAATAAAAATGTGGAAAATAATAAAGAGAGAAAAATCAACAAATGTTTCAGTTTAAGCCGAACAAAATATCAGTTTCACTTATTGTAAGTAGACTGAAACGTTTCACGGTTCACTCCAGTTAACTCAACCTTTCCAAATGAAGTTCACTTGATTCACTTAAAGTTCACTTCAATTCGGCTCAAAAATCCAAGATCCGATTCAAAAATCCAGGAAAAGAAAGGAAAAAGTTATACTCAGTCCATCTATGAGTTCACAGCCAAAAAGTTCAATTTATGTGCACAAAAGAAAGTCTATGAATTCCTTTGCAGGAAAATTCACTGATCACAGTTCCAGCAAAAATAACTGCTCGATTGAACAGTTCAGTTCTGATGACTCACTGACAGAAAATTATAGTTTGCTTACCAGTGTTCAGTAAGAACAGAAGAAAATAATGTATATCACCACTCTTGGTTCGTGGATGAGGTGCTGAATGATGACCAACGGATGGCAGGGTACAGTTTCTTCACTCATTGACCCTCAGCGATTGTCCTCGCGATCCTGACGATGGCAGCTTGATTCAACGAGGCCGCAATCCCAGCTGATTGAGACGCAATGAGAAGACGAACAACACACGACCCTAACCGACGACTCAGCAAACGTTTTTCTTCACACAATCAGCAGCATTCACTGTTTCGAGTTCGTTTGAACAAATGAAACAAAAACTGTTTTAAACAAAGAAAACACGTGAGTATTTAACTCATACGCGACTGAAACTTACTGAAACTAAACAGGTATTTTGCGCACGAACTTCACGCACGAACAAGGCAGAAAACTTGTTTTAACACTCACTTAAACAACCTTGTTCACATAAACAAACACTCAGACACAACGTCATGCAACTCTTAAGTATGTCACGGGTCTAAATTTGACTTTTTATCGTGACTGACTACCCGAGATTGACGTTCACTTTCAGCTTGCCGCTGCTCTTCTTCACTCTCTCCTCGTGCGACTTGGCATAACCCCAAAATGGCGGCGCCCGTGTCAAACGTCAAAATAAAAGTCTTCACAAGTTTAATCACAAATTTGTAGATCCCCTACATTCCCCCCTGCTAAACCCTGCCATACCATCGGACTTCCATTCAGCAACTCAGTCCCTGAAAAATATATAACAGAGAATAGCAGGTTAAAGTTCTTCACAGTGCAAAACATCAATACAACAATTAAAAGGTTCAAAGTTACTCAACTAGGAAGTTTGATAAACATTCACATTAAAATAAACTTCCCAAACATTCAGGTTTTGCCTAGAATTATTTTAAGACATAGTCAGTCCTATACCTAACAGGTAATGTACCTCTGTTATGACGTTGAGAACGTCTAGGTTCAGGAATACTTTCATGTTCACTTTCAGTATCAGTTTCACCTGAATTTACTGACCCAAGTACTGACTGACCTACTGAACCCTCAGCTAACACCTCATTGTCATGGTCCCTAACACCAGTGTCTAATCCATCCCCATCTTCCCCTTGACACCCTGTGTTTGTGTGCGTGTCTGGTGCAAATGTAACAGGGACTGCAAGTCAAGTCACCTTTATTTATATAGCGCTTTTTACAATACAAATTGTTTCAAAGCAGCTTTACAGAGATAACAGGAAAACAATGTTGTAATAGTATTGTTCAATTGAAAATGAAATGTCCCCAACTAAGCAAGCCAAAAGGCGAAGGCAACAGTGGCAAGGAACCAAAACTCCATCAGGTGATAGAATGGAGAAAAAAACCTTGGGAGAACCCAGGCTCAGTCGGGGGGCCAGTCCTCCTTTGGCCAACGAATGAACAGTGTATGATTATGAGTTAGGCAGCATAATGTCAGGAGTCAGATGGGATCAGAACTTTCACGATATTATCCAGTTCATCTGGTTGGGTAGGGTCATCCGGCCGGTGAGGAGATGAGTGGTGAGGTGTCCATGGGCCTTCACAGCCCTGATAATGCGTGTCGTCGTGTCCATGTGATGGTCCTTCATCAGATCTGGATATGCCCTGGATCCGGCGGTCTGCGGTAAACCTCGGGATAAACAGAGAGACTAATATTAGCGTAGACGCCATCCTTCTTATGATGTACAAAAGTACATCAGGAATTATGGGAAGTGTTCCCGGTTCCGGCTGATCTAATCTATGCAGCCTAACATTGAATTATAGAAATCTATAATGTGTTATGTGTATGCTAAGCCAAAGAGATGTGTTTTTAGTCTAGATTTAAACTGACAGACTGTGTCTGCTTCCCGGACCGTGTTAGGAAGATTGTTCCAAAGTTTTGGTGCTAAATAGGAAAAGGATCTACCGCCAGCAGTCGATTTTGATATTCTAGGTATTATCAACTGGCCAGAATTTTGAGATCGCAATAGACGTGAAGAACTATAATGCGTTAAGAGCTCGCTCAAGTACTGGGGAGCTAAACCATTTAGTGCTTTGTAAGTAATCAGCAATATTTTAAAATGTATACGATGTTTAATAGGCAGCCAATGCAGTGTTGACAGAACCGGGCTAATATGGTCATACTTTCTGGTTCTGGTAAGAACTCTAGCGGCTGCATTTTGAACTAGCTGTAGTTTGTTTATTAAGCGTGCAGGGCAACCACCCAGTAGAGCATTACAATAATCTAGCCTTGAGGTCATGAAAGTGTGAGCGGAGGCTAATGCCACCTAAGGGGTGAATGTATTTTCTAAACACTCCCAACTACAGGGTTTCCAAACAAATGGAAAGAACAAGCAGAGATGTGTACAATCTTTATTTGATGTTCAAAAGGGGTAAAATAATATGTATTATACAATCACACCAGTTGAGGGAACAATGTAATTTTTCACATTCACACAAAAACAACAAATAAACAAATAAATTTATAAATCAAATAAATCCTAATGTTATACAGCAGTCACCTGTAAAATCGGATCTTGGACACGACAGTCAATTTCAATATCCCATGGGATAAGTTAACATTTGGAAATGGGAAAAGAAAGTTAAATTCAAACCACCTCAAAGAAATCACACCATGCAATTATATAACCAAAAACACAATCCACACAATAAACAACCGAAATAAATCAAATAAATCCTCCCAGTCCCAGTGGTAATCCTTGATGGTACCAGGAATTGACTTCAAGTAAGATCTCAAGAACACAATTCACAAGCAACAAAGAAATCAAAGAAAAATACAATGAAATCAAATTATAACAAGTATCAGATTTAAGACAAACTATTGAATCGACCAATATAACAAAATCAATCAGAAAAGAAAATACAATTACATCAACCAATATAACAACATTAATCCAGACCAAATAATCGCACACACACACACACACACACACACACACCTTTGCACAAAGCTCACTCAACCACGCGCTTGCATCAACACACTCAACCTAAAGACTCGTCCACATACAACCCGCTCGCATCAACACACACTCACATAAAACCCTATACACATAACCGCGTGCGTTTGTCACAGTAATCAGTGAGACCCGAGCGCACAACTTCTCCAGTCTCCACAGCACACCACTGGTCACCGTAACGAGCCGCCACCCAGCAGCAAAACAACAGCGGGCAGATATCTATAAAATAATTACCCAATTTAGCCATTAACCCCACAAACACTATCTAAAATTACATCTTTCGTTAAAAAAACAACTCAAAGTACTATATAAACTTACCTGCAGCGTAATTGACTGGCCCTCGGTACGATCGACAAGCACGGTGAACGACCACCAATACGGCCTTGTTTACACTACATAAACGAGCAATCATTAAAAACGACACTACTACCGAATACAACATCATATCAATGCAGTGGCGTACCTTAAAATGTTTACGACGTTAGACATTCACAGGCCCACGGCAAGAGTCAAAAGTGCATTTCCCACCTATGCAGTCTACTCTCTCACTCAATGCTTAACGCATATTAGGTATCTCCTGTTTGCAACACAAGGACGCCGCCTGCATACCATGCCGGAGGGAAAACGGAAATGAAAGTAAATCTCCGCGTTTTTAAAGGGGCCGCGAGCTCTCGCCTTAAAGGGTCACCCCATTACATTCTACCCCTGACTTTTCGATCATCGTCCCGATGATCCAATCTACAGCCATGGACGGAAAGAGCAATCCTGGGACTGACCAAGTTGAAATGGAGCATTGGCAGGCTCTCGGCCCAAATGTACATTTTGAACCGTTGCGACGGCCTTTGGTAGATGATAAAGGTTAGAATGTTTCCCGGCGGTAGCCCGAGTGGTTTGACGCCGACCCACTTCACTTATTTGAGTTGAGGGATTAACAATCAACATAGGACCTTCAATCCCCATCTCAACAGGACTTCCTACAACCCTCTCTGGCTCCAGTGGTAGATCAACCTCGGTTGAACTCAAGGCAGCAGGGGTTTCCTCTATAAGAGCTACATCCCACTCTTCCCTTACCATTGGGGAGGCCAAAAGCTCATCCAAGTTGTCCTCTGACAACCCTAACCCTGGATCAGCCATGTGGTCAGAGCATGCTAGGTGTGGTACTAACTTTAAGTGAGACCTGTGCACCTGTTTTACCAAGGAAGGGTTATCTACCTGTGCTATAGTGTATACACCACCATCACCCCTAGGAGCTCTAATTACTTTGTGAACAATGCTGGACCAATGATTTTGTATTTTATTACGACCACGGACCCCATAGTC
Source organism: Chrosomus eos (assembly GCA_036326025.1). NCBI lineage: Eukaryota > Metazoa > Chordata > Actinopteri > Cypriniformes > Leuciscidae > Chrosomus > Chrosomus eos. Next base: position 33,813,200 of record CM070819.1, on the reverse strand, counting down.
CCGCAGATAAACCTCTTGACCTTCCTGCAGCACAAAATCCCTTCCTCCCTGATCATGGCGCCTTTTACGAAGCTCAGCCGCTCTGTCCAGCCGAGACCTTACTCTCGTATAAGTTGTTTTCATTCTCTCCCTATGCTCCATCACTCAGTCTTTCACCAGTCCACTGGCCGGTTCATCCACTGCTGAAAGCAGAAAATCCACGGGAAGTCGGGGGGCCTGGCCGAACATCAAAAAATGTGGTGACTCACCGGTGGTCTGGTGAGGAGTGGTATTATATGCAAAACATACCTGTGCTATATGATAAGTCCATGACCTTTTCTGCTCTGAGGACAGTGTACGAAGTAAATCATGAAGAGTTCGATTGAAGCGCTCACACTGCCCATTTCCCTGAGGGTGATATGGGACAGTGTGAGTCTTCTTAACTCCATACAGCTGGCAGAGCTGGGAGACCACTGCACCCTCAAAACTCCGACCTTGGTCTGAATGGATTTGTGCCGGTACACCAAACCTATAAAACCACTCATGGACCAGAATATTAGCTACCGTAGTGGCTTTCTGTTCCCGTGTGGGCACAGCCTGAGTGTACTTCGAGAACACATCTGTAATAACCAGGACATGCTCCCTTCCATCACTAGCCTGTTCCAAAGTTGTAAAGTCAACTGCCAAAGTCTGATTCGGTCTGGATGCCAACAAATGGCCCATTGGAGCACGGACTGGTGCCTGATTTGATTTTGCAATAGCACACTGACTACATTCCTGGCATTGCTTCCTGACATCTGCCTCCATCCCGGCCAATAACACCGGCTGCGTATCAACTCATAGGTACGCTCCCTACCTTGATGGCCATGAGCCCTATGCAATAGCTGAAAAACCTCTGGCTGAAAAAGCTCAGGCAGCACTAACTGGTCCACCTCCTCTCCCCCATCAGGTAGTTTTAAATGACGATACAACAAGCCATCTCTTTTGAACAACCGACTCCACTGACGGAGTAATTCCAAACATCTTTTGGACATAGACTGACGTTGTTCCTTAGTTGGATACACTTTAGAGGAAAAAAACCCAAGAGCTGGACCAATGACTGCATCCTGCTCCTGTGCCCGTCGTAAATCTACTTTCGATGTTGCAGAAAAAGCAGAAATTGCACTCTGTACTGCCTCTACAGGCCTCCCCTTATCCAGCAGTTCTACCAGAGTGGCTGGCAGAGCAGTTCCACACTCTTGCTGCGGAGAAGGTGTCACGGTGTACTGCCTAGATAATGCGTCTGCATTAGCATTGGCACGGCCAGGGCGATACCGAATATCAAAATCAAACGCGGCTAGCTGGGAAGCCCAGCGTTGCTCCAAAGCACCGAGTTTGGCCGTCTTCAAATAGCTCAAGGGATTATTATCTGTATAAACTAAGCACTTCTGCCCTAAAAGATAATCCCTGAACTTTTCAGTTAGGGCCCATTTTAATGCCAATAACTCTAACTTCATGGAGCTATAATTTTGCATATTCCGTTCGGTGGGTCTAAGACCCCTGCTAGCATATGCCACTGGCCGCATCTTACCATCCCTCTCCTGCCCAAGCACTGCCCCTAACCCAGAGTGGCTAGCATCAATCTCCAACACAAATGGGAGGGAGAAATCTGCATACGCCAAAACAGGAGCCGACACCAACCGCTGCTTCAAAGTCTGAAACCCCTGCTCACACTCCTCAGTCCAACAGCTTTCAATTGACTTCCCGAACCCCTCTTCTTCTTGGTCCCTACCAAACTTGCAACCAGCCGATGTAACGGGGAAGCCAACTGAGCAAATCCCTCTACAAAACGCCTATAATAACTTGCGAACCCTAAAAACGAGCGCAGTTCAGTCACATTAGTTGGACGCTTCCACTCTGCAACTGTGCTGACCTTTGCAGGATCAGTAGACACCCCATCCTTAGACACTAGATGCCCCAAGTAGCCCACTTCTTGCCGGAAAAAGCAACATTTTTCTAACTTAGCCTTAAGTCCCTCTTGCTGAAGTCGGACAAGGACCATTTCCAACCTCTCCAAGTGCTGTGCAATGGTAGATGAGAAAACAATAATGTCGTCTAAATAAAGCAACAACGTCTGGAACCTTTGGTCCCCGAACATGCGCTCCATAAGCCGTTGAAAGGTACTAGGTGCATTGCACAACCCAAAGGGCATTCGATTAAACTCAAATAACCCAAAGGGTGTGCAAAAGGCGGTCTTACACTTATCTCTCTCTGCCACCGGAACCTGGTTGTAGCCACTGGCAAGGTCCAATGTAGAAAACCACTGGGCTCCACACAGGGCATCCAGGGACTCCTCGATCCGGGGCAGAGGAAAAGCATCCTTCCGTGTCTTACTGTTTAACTGCCTATAATCAACGCAAAGACGGATCTGACCATCTTTTTTTCTCACAACTACAATCGGAGAGGCATAGGGACTAGAACTCTCTCTGATCACCTGACTCTGCAGTAATTGGTAAATATGCTGTTTAACTGCATCATAGTCTGAAGGGGGCAAACGTCGATACCTTTGCCGTATTGGGTCAGTATCGAGCAGAGGAATCTCATGGGTAATGAGCTTAGTACAGCCCAAGTCACCCTCATACGCTGAAAAAACTGATCTATATGCATGTAAAAGGGACTTAACCTGGGTCTGCTCATCCTGAGGCAACTGAGACAAATCCATCTTCTGGATTGCCTCCTCAATTTTATCTACTTCGACTGCCTGCGATGCAATAGTGGCTCGGTGAAAAAATTGTTCCTCTGATGGTACAACAACATCACACCCCTCTGACTGTGAAACAGTCTCGACTTTACACAATGTTCCCACCGCAACATGAGGTTGTAGTACGGCTTCCTGTTCCCCTATATTAACTATAGGTACAAAGGCCAACCCTCGGACAATAGGTACAAGCGATACCGAGGCCAAAAGGCCAGCAGGGAGCGAATTCTCTTTCCCCAAAGGCTCAAACAGCAACACAGGTGAAGGGCCTACAGGTAAGGAAAACGTAACGGGCAAAAATCGCAATGAATTGGCAGGGATTCGCACAGTTTCTCTGCCCCCAACCCTAGCCAATCGTTCAATTATCTCATCAGCATCCGTTTCAGTTTTCTTACAATACTGCAGGGCAGAAAGCCATGCAGGAGTCTCTTTCACTGTTGGAAGGTCAAAGAGCGTATGTCCATATTGACTAAACAACTCCCTATAGCACTCCTGAATAATGTTCATGCCCAACAACCCCGGTAACCCACCCGGTAAGGATGAGTGAGACAGGTCTTTCACCACAAGTACCCCTTTATTCTGGATTTTCTTCCCGAGAACAACAAAATCTAACTCCAAATAACCCAGATAAGGTATATCTAAGCCATTTGCAGCCCGCAACTGTAGCCACCCACAACCAAGCAACTTCTCCTTACCCCAAGGCTCATAATGTTGAAGAAAGAACCTCTCTGATATAGTGGTCACCATTGACCCAGTGTCCAATAGACAGGGAACCTCTACCCCACCCATATTAATAGTGACAGAAGGGCAGCTACCTAACAATTTAGAAAGGGCCTGGTTCCCACCTGATTCAGAGGGCCGGGAGCCGACTGTCACCCCTCCTGAAGTGTGGCTCATCAATTCAGGGGGTTGAAGTTTTCCGCCGGCCTACTAGGATGCAAAGCGCTACCCGGCTGTGACAAAGATACCTGCTGCTCGGTAGATCTATGAAAATCCAAAACACAATTTCGGGCAATATGGCCTGGTTGGTTACAACGTCTACAAATTATAGGGTTAACTCGCCTAGATTGATTAAAAGCATACTGCGACTGTAGTTGCTGTAAACCTTGGGTGAGTTGATTTAGCTGCTCTTGCTGGGCCCTCAACATCTCTTTCAATTCAGCCAGCTCAGACTGATTCTCTCGACCACGGGAGGGTAAACTATGCCCTTGGACTCTATACTGAGTAGCAAGAGATGGAACAGAGTAACTTCTTTCCCGTGTATCATGGCGAAAACCCTCATCAACCCACCTAATTGCCTCTTTCCTTACATCCAAAATGGTAGACTGTGGATGAAGCCGGACATGGCGCTTAAGCTCACGGCATAAGCTATTATCGATCACGTGTTCTACAAACTGATCCCTAAGTAAAGTGGAGGAGTTAGGCACACCATCTGGAGCGCATTGTACTACCTTCTCCATCAAAGCAAAAAGGGCATGTGAGAAGTCTTGCAAGGACTCCCCCTCTTCCTGTTTACGGGAGAAAAACTGCTTCTGAAGAGAAATATACGAGCGCGCACACCCATATAACTCCTTTAATACAGAAAACACCTTTTCCGGATCCTCCCTCTCCTCCCTTGATCTAAACTTAAGTTCGCTCCTGGCCGATCCCCTAGATGGTCAAGAATAAACAGAGCTTCCTCCCTTGCTGATAAATTTCGAGCCCTTAAATTACTCTTAATCTCCTCCACCCATTCAAAAACCTCCTCGTCATCCCTTCCACTAAACATGGAACACCGTCTCTCTCTAGGGACAAGAATGACACGCTCTGCCATGGGCCTGGGGCATCCACCACACCAGAGGCGCGAACGTGTGTATCAGCGACAGAGCTAATACTAACCGAGGGCCCTGCTGCAGAGCTAGCTTGACGCTGTAACTGCTCATTCTCTGACTGCAAGGACTGAACCTGTCTCCGCAGCTCTTCCAACTCGTCCTCCATTAGAAAAATGCAAAAAAAAACAAAACAAAAAAAAACTGACAAACGTACTCACGAGTGATGAGCTTCCGTTGTTCACTGCCCGCTGCTGCTCTGCCGCTGTAACAAACACTCACCCCAAAAACACTCGAACACATACAACCAAGCACCCCAAGATTCAAAGTACACACCCCTGCTTGAAAGCAAACCCTGCCGACTACGCCAATTGTGAGCGGAGGCTAATGCCACCTAAGGGGTGAATGTATTTTCTAAACACTCCCAACTACAGGGTTTCCAAACAAATGGAAAGAACAAGCAGAGATGTGTACAATCTTTATTTGATGTTCAAAAGGGGTAAAATAATATGTATTATACAATCACACCAGTTGAGGGAACAATGTAATTTTTCACATTCACACAAAAACAACAAATAAACAAATAAATTTATAAATCAAATAAATCCTAATGTTATACAGCAGTCACCTGTAAAATCGGATCTTGGACACGACAGTCAATTTCAATATCCCATGGGATAAGTTAACATTTGGAAATGGGAAAAGAAAGTTAAATTCAAACCACCTCAAAGAAATCACACCATGCAATTATATAACCAAAAACACAATCCACACAATAAACAACCGAAATAAATCAAATAAATCCTCCCAGTCCCAGTGGTAATCCTTGATGGTACCAGGAATTGACTTCAAGTAAGATCTCAAGAACACAATTCACAAGCAACAAAGAAATCAAAGAAAAATACAATGAAATCAAATTATAACAAGTATCAGATTTAAGACAAACTATTGAATCGACCAATATAACAAAATCAATCAGAAAAGAAAATACAATTACATCAACCAATATAACAACATTAATCCAGACCAAATAATCGCACACACACACACACACACACACACACACACACACACCTTTGCACAAAGCTCACTCAACCACGCGCTTGCATCAACACACTCAACCTAAAGACTCGTCCACATACAACCCGCTCGCATCAACACACACTCACATAAAACCCTATACACATAACCGCGTGCGTTTGTCACAGTAATCAGTGAGACCCGAGCGCACAACTTCTCCAGTCTCCACAGCACACCACTGGTCACCGTAACGAGCCGCCACCCAGCAGCAAAACAACAGCGGGCAGATATCTATAAAATAATTACCCAATTTAGCCATTAACCCCACAAACACTATCTAAAATTACATCTTTCGTTAAAAAAACAACTCAAAGTACTATATAAACTTACCTGCAGCGTAATTGACTGGCCCTCGGTACGATCGACAAGCACGGTGAACGACCACCAATACGGCCTTGTTTACACTACATAAACGAGCAATCATTAAAAACGACACTACTACCGAATACAACATCATATCAATGCAGTGGCGTACCTTAAAATGTTTACGACGTTAGACATTCACAGGCCCACGGCAAGAGTCAAAAGTGCATTTCCCACCTATGCAGTCTACTCTCTCACTCAATGCTTAACGCATATTAGGTATCTCCTGTTTGCAACACAAGGACGCCGCCTGCATACCATGCCGGAGGGAAAACGGAAATGAAAGTAAATCTCCGCGTTTTTAAAGGGGCCGCGAGCTCTCGCCTTAAAGGGTCACCCCATTACAAAAGCATGAACTAATTGTTCCGCATTTGTCAGTGAGAGCACATGACGTAATTTAGATATATTTTTAAGATGGAAAAATGCGGTTTTACAGATACTAGACACGTGACTTTCAAATGAAAGATTGGTATCAAAGAGCACACCCAGGTTCCTAACTGACGTCGAAGACTTAACAGAGCAGCCATCAAGTGTTAGACAGTATTCTAGGTTATTAGGTGAGGAAGTTTTTTGTCCAATGATTAGAATCTCTGTTTTTTCAGAATTTAGTAATAGGAAATTACTGGTCATCCAATTTTTTATATCAGCTATGCATTCCGTTAATTTTGTGAATTGGTAAGTTTCGTTAGGTTTTGAAGAAATATACAGCTGAGTATCATCAGCATAACAGTGAAAGCTAATTCCATATTTCCTAATGATATCTCCTAATGGTAGCATGTACAGAGTGAAGAGCAGCGGTCCTAGTACTGAGCCTTGTGGTACGCCATACTGAACTTGTGATCGATAAGACATCTCTTCATTTACTGATACAAACTGAAAACGGTCAGATAAGTGTGATTTAAACCATGCTAGTGCAATTCCGCTAATGCCAACATAGTTTTCTAGTCTATTTAAAAGAATGGTGTGGTCGATAGTATCAAATGCAGCACTAAGATCAAGTAACACTAATAGAGAGATACAACCACGATCGGATGATAGGAGCAAATCATTTGTGACTTTAATGAGAGCAGTCTCAGTACTATGGTACGGTCTAAATCCGGACTGAAAATCCTCGCAGATATTATTTCTTTCTAAAAAGGAACACAGTTGTGAGGATACTGCTTTTTCTAGTATCTTTGACAGAAAAGGCAGATTCGAGATCGGCCTGTAATTGACTAATTCTGTAGGATCAAGTTGCGGTTTTTTAAAAAGCGGTTTAATCATAGCCAACTTAAAGGTTTTTGGTACGTATCCTAATGACAAAGATGAATTAATGATATCTAGAAGAGGATCTATGACCTCTGGAAGCATCTCTTTCAGTAGCTTAGTCGGTATAGGGTCTAGCATACAAGTTGTCGATTTAGATGAATTAACAATTTTGCAAAATTCTTCCCCTCCTATAGCAACAAATGAATCAAAATGTTCCTCACGGAGACTACAATATACTCCCTGATGCGATACTGTAGTAGACGGTTGCATAGTTATAATTTTGTCCCTGATATTATCAATCTTATAAGTGAAGAAGTTCATAAAGTCATTACTGCTGTGTTTCTTATAAACTTCTGGGCTTGAAGCTTTCTTTTTCGTTAGTTTAGTCACTTGTTCAAATAAATACCTAGGATTATGTTTATTTTCTTCTAATAGGGTTGAAAAATAATTAGTTCTAGCATCTTTTAAGGCCTCTCTGTAAGCAATCGAGCTCTCCTTCCATGAAATCCGAAATACCTCTAGTTTTGTTTTCTTCCAGTTTCGCTCCATTTTTCTGGCTGCTCTCTTAAGGGCCCGGGTGTGCTCATTGTACCACGGCGTTGGACTATTTTCTTTAATCTTCTTTAAGCGCAGCGGAGCAACTGTGTCTAAAGTGCTGGAAAAGAGAGAGTTAAAAGTTTCTGTTGCAATATCAAGTTCTTCTAAGCTATCTGGGATGCTGAGATTATGAAACTGATTTGGAAGATTATTGATAAAGCAATCTTTAGTGGCAAAAGTGATAGGTCTAACATATTTATAACACGGAGTCGGCTTTGCAGCCTTGGCTAAATGTAATTTACACGAGACTAGATAGTGATCTGAGATGTCGGCGCTCTGCTGCAGAATTTCAACGCCATCAACATCTATTCCATGTGATAATATTAGATCAAGAGTATGATTACGACAATGAGTAGGTCCTGACACGTGTTGTCTCACTCCAATTGAGTTTATAATGTCTTTAAATGCCAATCCCAATGCATCTTTTTCATTATCTACATGTATATTAAAATCACCAACAATTAGGACTTTATCTGCAGCCAATACTAATTCTGATAGAAAGTCAGCAAATTCTTTGAGAAAATCTTTATGGTGCCCTGGTGGCCTGTATACAGTAGCCAGCAGAATTCTCAAACGTGATTTATTGTTTACACTATATATATTTACATTAAGCACCAACACTTCAAAAGAAGTATATTTAAAACTAGATTTCTTAGTGGTTTTCAGAATATTACTATAAATTACAGCAACACCGCCCCCTTTGCCGTTCAGACGAGGCTCATGTTTATAACAATAATCTTGCGGAGTGGACTCATTTAAAGTAATGTAATCGTTTGGTTTTAGCCAGGTTTCTGTCAAACACAGCACATCTAGGTTATAGTCTTTAATCTTATCATTAACTATGAGCGATTTTGAATTAAGGGATCGAATATTCAGCAACCCAAGCTTTATCGTTTGCTCATCTGTATTATATCTGTTTTTTATTTGTTGAACATCAATTCGATTTTTAACCTTAGAAAGGTTTGGCAGTTTTTTGGATTTCCAAATTCGGGGAACAGACACTGTCTCTATATGATGATATCTAGGTGAAAGAGTCTCTATGTGATGAGATTTATCTGACCTTGGTGACGTGAGGCCGCTAGCAGACGGTCGGTTTAGCCAGTTTGTCTGCTTCCTGACCTGAGCCCCAGATTGTCATGTTTTATCTCTAAGACTATGAGCCAAATTACTAGAGAGAAGAGCAGCACCATCCCAGGTGGGATGAATACCATCTCTTTTCAACAGGTCAGGCTTGCCCCAAAAACTTTTCCAATTGTCTATGAATTCTATATTATGTTGCGGACACCAATTAGACAACCAGCCATTGAGTGAACACAATCTACTAACTATCTCATCACTCCTTCGAACAGGAAGGGGGCCAGAGCAGATTACAGTGCCTGACATCGTACTTGCGAGTTCAAACACCTCTTTAATATTAATTTTGGTGATCTCCGACTGGCGAAGTCGAACATCATTAGTGCCGACGTGAATAACAATCTTAGAGAATTTACGATTAGCATTAGCCAGCACTTTTAAATTTGATTTGATGTCAGGCGCTCTGGCTCCCGGCAAACATGTGACTATGGTGGCTGGTGTCTCTATTTTCACGTTCCGTGTAATAGAATCGCCAATTACCAGGGCACAATCAACAGCATTCTCAGTGGGTGTTTCACTGAGAGGGGCAAATCGATTTGTTATGGTAACCGGAACAGAAGAGTGGTTTTTTGATCCGCGACTAGAGCGATTTCTCACCGTCACCCATCTGCCTGGCTGCACAGGCAATAACTCAGCCGGAACCGAATCATGTAAATGGTTCACTATGCTAGGCGCATCCAAAGTAGTATCTAAAGCTCGAGCACACTTACTATCCTCAATTAAAGTTTGGATGCGTGTCTCTAATTCTGAAATCTTCTCCGTCAGCCTGACTGTCTCCTTGCATTTATCACATATAAACCCTATGCCGACGGGGAAGGCTATGGTAAACATATGGCATGATGTGCAAGTGACAATAACAGGACAAGACATTACTCACCGTGTTTGTTGACTGATTCTTACTCACCTGGGCTTTTTATGAACTCAGATGCGCGGGCGCGCACGAGAAAAATAAATAAATAACTGAGCGCACGGGTGGCGCCTTAACAGGCTAGCGAGATACTAGCGTGTTGTGCTAAAAATAACGGAAGCTAGCGATGTTAGGTAAACTGTAATTAGTAGTATAAACAACTAGAAATGGTAGTAAATGATGGTTCAAAACAGAAAGAAATGCGAGGCTTAGACGGAGCTAACAGCCTCGGAGCAAACACACTCACACACAACAGCAGGCAGCGAGGCAGACAGGAGCAATCGATCGGCAGACCATAAGAACATAAGGATCTTCTGAGTCAGTGTGTTCCTGTTCGGTATGTTCTCTAGAGTTATGTCTGGATGTGCAGGGTAGTGGTGATGACTGAAAAGTGCAATGCTTGAGTTGATCCCTATGTACAACTTTACAAGGGCCCCCTTTCTCTGGACGAATTGTGTAGACTGGTGTGTCTGCGTGATTCTGTTTCACCACAATGTAAGGTAAAGATTCCCAGTGATCCTGTATCTTTTTCCTTCCCCTATGTGAATGATTCCGTAACAGAACACGGTCACCAGATCTCATGAGTGCTCCATGCGATCTGCGATCATAGGCTCTTTTCCTTTTTCTTGAAGCCTCTTGTGCTGCATGGTTGGCCACTTCAACAGCAGTCTTTAATCTGTTGTGATGGTCTTTCACCCAGTCATCAAGATTGTCAACTCCACTATCCTCCAAGTCTTCCCAACCCAGAATGTCCAGCGGCATGCGAGCGTCCCTCCCGAACATCAGGTAGAAGGGTGAATAGCCGGTCGAAGTGTGGGTTCGGCTATTATAGGCCATGACCAACTCTGGGAGATACTGCTTCCAGTTTCTTTTCTTTTCCGGAGGTAATGTCCGTAGCATGTCGTGCATAGTCCGGTTAAATCGCTCGCACTGGGAGTTACCCTGTGGATGATACGGGGTTGTGCGACTCTTTCCGATTCCGTAGACTTTACATAGCTCTTTGATGACATTAGCTTCGAAACATCGACCTTGGTCGGAATGGAGTCGTGCAGGGTAGCCGTAGTGAACAAACCAATGCTGTACCAGTGCTTTTGCTGTGGTGTGAGCAGTCTGATTTCTGGTCGGCACTGCCACCGTGAAACGAGTGAACATGTCAGTTAAAACAAGAACATTCTCATATCCTCCCACCGATTCCTCCAAGAGAGAATAATCCATAGCAAGGACTTCCAGAGGAGCAGAAACGTTAGTGCATGTCATTGGGGCTCGAATTTTAGGGAACACATCCTTTGCTAGAGTACATCTCTTACATTCATGAATCCAACTTTGAACATCCTTAGTCATTGTGGGCCAGTAATAACTTTTCCTCATGCGCTCTAGAGTGCTTCTTTCTCCAAAATGACCACAATGATCATGCTGACTTTCATACACTTTGAAACGTAGAGATTCAGGAACCACCAACTGACATATTTCTTCTCCGTCTCGTGGATCAAGGATAGTTCGGAACAGCAATCCTTTCTTCAGCTTGAGTCGTGAGAACTGTCTAGCAAGTTTCTTTGATTCCGCATTCGTGTCTCGCTGCTCAACCAGACTCAGATTCTTGTTGGTCAGTACAGCGCGATAGATAGGTGCTATACTAAGGTCAACCTTTTGTTGCTCTTCTATTTCACTCCAGCTATGTCCAGGAACTTTCCTTGTCACCGACACCTGTACAGATGCTTGTACTTTCTGCTGCTTTTCGGAGACTGGCCATAAGCATGTGCGCACTTCCTCTGAGTTCATCTTAATGAAGTCTTTAGCAGAGTCCTCCTGTTCCGGCTCCTCAACTGATGGGATCCTTGACAACACATCAGCGTTTGCATTTTGTCGTCCTGGCTTGTAGTAGACTTCAAAATCAAACTCTGCTAACTGAGCCATCCACCGTTGTTCAACAGCTCCTAGATTTGCTGTCTCCAGGTATCGCAACGGGTTATGATCAGTGACCACAGAGAACTTTGAGTAGATCAAATATTCTTTAAACTTTTCAGTCACCGCCCATTTTAGGGCAAGCATCTCTAGCTTGAAAGCACTGTAATTTTTATCGTTCTTTTCTGATCCACGAAGGCCTCGACTCGCATATGCGATCACCCGCTCAACCTCTCCTTGTCGTTGACTCAATACGGCCCCAAGACCATGCAGGCTCCCGTCAGTCGTGAGTACGAAAGGCTGACTGAAATCCGGGTATGCAAGGACTGGTGGACACATTAAGCACTGCTTGAGTTTGTCGAGTGCAATCTGGCACTCAGTCGTCCAGTTAAAAGGTTCTATCGTTTTCCCTTTTACTCCTTTGCCGACCAAAGCATGAAGTGGTCGGGCCAGCTGAGCAAAACCAGGAACAAACCTTCTGTAATAACTCATGAATCCCAGGACTTGTCTCACCTCCCTGACATTCTTGGGTACAGGCCAGGTTTCCAATGCCTGAGTTTTCTCTCCATCCACCTGTATTCCCTTGGAAGAAATTAGGTGACCTAGGAACTTCACTTCGGGTCTCAACAGGAAACACTTGCTGGGTTTCAGCTTCAATCCATGTTGTCTCAACCGGTCGAACACGATTTCTAGTCTTTGGCAGTGGCTGTCAAAGTCCTTTGAAAAGACAATAATGTCATCCAGATAGATGAGCAATATGTCAAACGTCAGATCACCCAGTACCACTCCCATCAGGCGTTGAAAAGTTGCAGGAGCGTTGCAAAGTCCGAACGGCATCCTGGACCATTCAAATTGACCAAAAGGAGTAGTGACAGCGGTCTTTGCTCTGTCCTCTTTACTCATAGCCACCTGGAAATAGCCTGAAGTTAAATCAAGTGTGGAGAATAGTTGCGCATTTCCCAAGGCATCAAGTGACTCCTCAACACGTGGAAGGGGATAAGCGTCCTTGCATGTCACTTTATTCAGCCTTCTGTAATCACAGCAAAACCTCACGCTGCCATCCTTCTTGATCACGATTACAGCTGGAGAAGCCCATGGACTGCAACTTTCTCTGAGTATACCTTGAGATACCAAATCTCGAACATGTTTCTTCACTTCCTGAAAAACCTGGGGTGGAATTCTGCGATGCCTCTGCTTAATGGGAGGAGCATCTCCTGTAGGGATGTCATGTGTGACAGCTGTCGTATAACCGAAGTCACATTCGTTCTTAGAAAACACATCACTGTGCTTTGCCAGTATGTCCCGGAGTTTTCCACGCTGAGTATCTGTGAGATCTTCAAGGTTTGTGTGAACCGCAACAGGCAACTGCTCTGTGGTGCTCTTCTCCACCTTCACCTGATGTTGCTGTGCCACCTTGACATGCAGAGCACCCTCTTTCTCCTCAAACTCAACAAGAACTTTAGGAACCACCTCCTGGGGCTTACACAGTGCTGCTATCCTACATCGCGGCATGAGTTTTACAGCTTTCTCACTAGAATTCAACACTCTGACTGGAACTTTACCATCAGCGGTCTTGGCGAGCACATTAGCAATCAACACACTCTTTGGTAGACTAACTTCTGATGAAGCCTCAACCAACACTTCGCAGTTTACCTTCGGCGGTATTCTACAGCGACCTTCCAACACACGCTCACTGAATGGAGGAATAGTGATTGCTTGCTTCCCAGCAACTTTCACAAAACCAATCTGTTCTCCACAACTCAAGGTTTCAGTTTGCATCTGAAGGTTAGCTAACATTCGCTGAACTTTTGCCTCCCTGGCACCATGGCTATACCGGTCCATTTTCCTCATACCTCCAGTGGCCATGAAAAGCTCTTTGAGGTCATTCAACACGTTCATTCCAACAATGCCAGGTAATCCTTTCAACTCTGTTCCATTGGGATTGTTCTCTCTGATCACAAACACACACTTTCCATGCAACGTCTTCCCCATACACTCAACGTCAGCTTCCAAACAACCTATTATGGGAATGTCTAAGCCATTAGCCGCTGTAAGTCGCACCCAATTGGCCGATGACAACACAACGTCTCCAAAGTGAGCTTTAAAGTGAGACTCAGTGATAGTAGTTACTTCCGACCCTGTGTCGAAGAGGCAAACAGTTCTAACACCAGCAATTCTCAAGTCAATGGTAAGACAGTCACCGAAAGCACTTTCACAGAGGGCCTTGGAAACATTCTCTGCATCACAGTCTGCAGTGTGACATCTGATAACGGATGGACCTGGATTCTCTAGCACTGAGGTAACTTCATCAGCTGCCCTTACCATCTCCACTTTGTGTTTCAGAGGTTGCCCTCCACTTGAGTTCTCTCTGCTCTGATTACAGCGTCGGCTAGTATGCCCTGGCTTACCACACGTATAGCAGATGTATCTTCCTTCACTGTCTTTCAAAGGTGCACTTTTGGTTTTGCCCTCCTTTTCTACAGGTTTTACTTTCTCGTTGTTGTTCACCATCTGAAAGAGTTCTTCTTGTCTGGCAGCTATCTGTTGAATAGCTTCATGAAGCTTCTCCAGAGTGAGAGGAGCTGAAGAGCTATCTGTCGCAGTGGTAGCCTGGACGACACCTCGTGAACGAGTACTGCTTCTCAAATTGCATGGAACTTGCACCTCCTCTTCTTCTGACCAAGTAATCGCTTCCTGCATAAGCTGAATAAATGTCAGGTCCTTCTCAGCTTTGACTCTCCTCTTCATTTCACGTCGTAGCGAGTCATCCTTGAGACCTAACACCAGCTGTTCTTTCAGTACACCGTCAGCATCAGGAACTCTAGACGGCTCCCTGGTCTGGATGATACTCAGCTTCTCCTGCAAGTCATAAGCGTAAGAGCGGATGGTTTCTCCAGGCATTTGTTTGCGGTCATAAAATTCTTTCAGTCTGCTGCCAATGGGAAGTTTGTCCCCATAAGTCTGATCCAAAGCATCAAAAATGTCATCCACTGATTTCTCTTTTCCATTAAGCATAAACTTAACTGTCATTTTAGCTTCGTCTTTGAGGTACTGCTTAACAAACTCAATTTTGTCTTCAGGAATTTTCATTACTTTAAAGGCGGACTTCATTGAGTTTATCCAATCCTCTATAGTCGACTCACCAGGCTTGGAACGGCATCCGCTGAACTCTGGAAGTTTACGGTCTCTTGGGATGTAAATGGTAGATGGCACTCTCTGAGCAACTGCCTGTTGATCAATAACAGCTTTAGCAAGTGAAAGCGCTTCTCTCTGTTCGGCTCTGGCCTGTACCAACATATCCGCCTGTTCACCGAACCTCCTTTCCATCTCGTCAAACTGTCTTTTTAATTCTTCTAGTTCAGCCATAGCGTTGACTCAAAGGAACTTACACTTAATTAGAATACTCGCTAGTTTATCCTGTTCGTGACGCCAGTATGTGGCGGAGGGAAATATGCCACCGCCTTGTGGGGGAAATATTCAGCACTATACTAAGGAAGACTGAGTGAGCAACAGGATCCTAGTCCCCCCACCCAATGTTTTTAGTCTTTGTACAACTGATAGCCTTGTTGTGTGTGGTGTCTATCGTGTTGCAATGTGTAATGCTCAAGAGTCGGCAAGGTGGGCTTCAGGATTTACTCAATACACGGCAGCCACCTGAAGTGTGTGTATGTAGAAAACTCAGGAGTTAAACCTAGTTGACTGCAAAACCCGCCCTTCCCGGATCTAACAGGATAGGTAAGACGCCCCCACTCCTTAGCATAAGTGACTCAAAATTAGCATAAACAGTTTTAGGTTAATAAACAAAAATAACATTTATTTTTACTGCATTTAAACTGAAATGATTCTGTTTATGCTTTGTTTTCACAGGAAGTATAAAACAATTTCAAATCCAGACCAATCAAAGTGGAATAAAAATGTGGAAAATAATAAAGAGAGAAAAATCAACAAATGTTTCAGTTTAAGCCGAACAAAATATCAGTTTCACTTATTGTAAGTAGACTGAAACGTTTCACGGTTCACTCCAGTTAACTCAACCTTTCCAAATGAAGTTCACTTGATTCACTTAAAGTTCACTTCAATTCGGCTCAAAAATCCAAGATCCGATTCAAAAATCCAGGAAAAGAAAGGAAAAAGTTATACTCAGTCCATCTATGAGTTCACAGCCAAAAAGTTCAATTTATGTGCACAAAAGAAAGTCTATGAATTCCTTTGCAGGAAAATTCACTGATCACAGTTCCAGCAAAAATAACTGCTCGATTGAACAGTTCAGTTCTGATGACTCACTGACAGAAAATTATAGTTTGCTTACCAGTGTTCAGTAAGAACAGAAGAAAATAATGTATATCACCACTCTTGGTTCGTGGATGAGGTGCTGAATGATGACCAACGGATGGCAGGGTACAGTTTCTTCACTCATTGACCCTCAGCGATTGTCCTCGCGATCCTGACGACGGCAGCTTGATTCAACGAGGCCGCAATCCCAGCTGATTGAGACGCAATGAGAAGACGAACAACACACGACCCTAACCGACGACTCAGCAAACGTTTTTCTTCACACAATCAGCAGCATTCACTGTTTCGAGTTCGTTTGAACAAATGAAACAAAAACTGTTTTAAACAAAGAAAACACGTGAGTATTTAACTCATACGCGACTGAAACTTACTGAAACTAAACAGGTCTTTTGCGCACGAACTTCACGCACGAACAAGGCAGAAAACTTGTTTTAACACTCACTTAAACAACCTTGTTCACATAAACAAACACTCAAGACACAACGTCATGCAACTCTTAAGTATGTCACGGGTCTAAACTCGACTTTTTATCGTGACTGACTACCCGAGATTGACGTTCACTTTCAGCTTGCCGCTGCTCTTCTTCACTCTCTCCTCGTGCGACTTGGCATAACCCCAAAATGGCGGCGCCCGTGTCAAACGTCAAAATAAAAGTCTTCACAAGTTTAATCACAAATTTGTAGATCCCCTACACACACTTGAAAGCATTTATATTACTAAAGCAATCGTCATTAAAATGACGCAAACACAGCACAAGGTTCGAGCTATACTTGTGTGGTATAGTTGTAAATATAAACTCTAGCCACTGATTCTTTACATGCTCGTCCCAGGGCAGTGAAAAAAAATCGCTTTTGATTTGCACTTCAGAACACAGCGTCTTGTTGTCAAGTTTCCCTGGTGTCTGTGTGTGCAATGAGTGGGCGCAGCCAATTGGATAATTTTTCATCTTGACGTCACAACGAAAAGGAAAATGACTCATTGAAAAAACTATTCATTAAATTGACTCAGAGTCGACTCATACTTTTGAGAGACAATAACTTTTTTTACGGTGAACTTTCATATATAAAACTTTGCAGGATGTTTTTGTTCACTTAGGTCTATGTTACACACTACATGAAAGGTAATTTTCAAAATTCCATAATAGGTGCCCTTTAAGCATCTATTCATCTTAGTTCATTTTCATTTTGACATTTACTAATACATTATCAAAATCAAAAGTGAACAGTTGTATTTTTATTAACTAATGTTAACAAAGATGAATAAATACAGCAACAAATGTATTGTTCAATGTTAATGTTACTGTAGTTAACACATTAACTAGCCTAATTTTAACAAATGAGACCTTATAGTAAAGTGTTACCAATATTTTAAACTACTGCGTGAACATCTGTCTAACCTATGTCCTTAAAAAAACTAATGCTTAAGATTGAATTTTGACATCAATATCTATTCCTTTATTTAAAAGATGCAGTTCAGAGAACCCTCATGGCTAATGTTGCTGAAATGGAGATCGAGGGATCCATGAACTGGCAGCAGATCGAGGGGCAGACACAAGAGAAGTTTAAATCTATATTAAAAACACAACTCTTTAACCTAGCATAAACATAACACACTCCCACATTTCTATAGTTCACATCCGTTAAAGGCAGCTTACACCGAATACTTGTTAGTACATCGTAAGAAGAATGGCATCTACGCCAATGTTAGTCTCTCTCTGTCTCATCTCATTCTTATCCCAAGGTTAGGCTACTGTAGTTAGCCGGATCTATTCCGCATCCAGACCAGATGGTGGACCTCCACCCTAAGATGACCACAACAGAATGAATGCCAGACAGGAACATCACAACTAGACAAGACCTAGAAACAAATGTCTGTGCAAGACCTCATTGATATAACAGCTTCAACTCCCCTCCCACCCAGGGGCGTAGCACCAAATTTTGGGCCCTGGGTACAAACCATCTTGCTGGGCCCCCATATCAAATACCATAGTGATACCAATGGGTAGGTATCACCACCAGCACTGGCGCCCCCCAAGGGTGCGTTCTCTCCCCACTGCTCTTCTCCCTGTACACTAACGACTGCACTTCTAAAGACCCCACTGTCAAGCTCCTGAAATTTGCAGACGACACCACTGTCATCGGTCTCATCCGAAACGGTGACGAGTCTGCTTACAGACTGGAGGTTGAACAGCTGGCTGTCTGGTGCAGTTATAACAACCTTGAGCTGAACACGCTCAAAACAGTGGAGATGACCGTGGACTTCAGGAGGAACAGCCCAGCACTCCCCCCACTCACCATCATGAACAGCACTGTGGAAGCAGTGGAGTCATTCAGGTTCCTGGGCACTATCATCTCTCAGGACCTGAAGTGGGACAATCACATTGACTCCATTGTGAAAAAGGCCCATCAGAGACTGTATTTCCTTCGCCAGCTGAGGAAGTTCAACCTGCCACAGGAGCTGCTGATTCAGTTCTACTCAGCCGTCATCGAGTCTGTCCTATGCACTTCCATCACTGTCTGGTTTGGTTCAGCTACCAAATCAGACATCATGAGACTACAGCGGACAGTCCGGACTGCAGAGAGGATCATTGGTGCCCCCCTGCCAACCCTCCAGGACCTGTACTCTTCCAGAGTGAGGAAGAGAGCAGGTAAAATCATCACAGACTCCACTCACCCTGGACACCACCTGTTTGAACTGTTACCGTCAAGACGGAGACTCAGATCACTGGCCACAAGAACATCTCGGCACAGGAACAGTTTCTTCCCACAGGCCATTTCCCTCCTGAACAGTTAACATATCTCCCAAGGCATATGCCTTTAAGTGCAATACCCCCACTGTTTAGTGCAATATCTCCTAAACTCAGGTTATTTATATTTATATTTATTCATACTATTCAAAATACTGTATATATGTTCATAATCCGAAAATGTTTATTCTGACTAAACCCAACCGTGGCCTTATATTTTATATTTTATAGTATTTTCATATATATATATATATATATATATATATATATTTTTTTTTTTATAATTTTATTTTTAGATTTTGTATTACTGTTTCTTGTTGTATTTGTATCTGTATATGTGCACTGGAAGCTTCAGTACCAAAGAAAATTCCTTGTGTGTGCAAGCACACTTGGCAATAAAGCTCTTTCTGATTGCATTTTTATCATAAAAACACTTAAAATGTAAACAAAATAAGCCACACTCTGATTAATATATTTTTGTTTTATTGTCAAAAGTACTAACTGAGATGACAAAAGGTCTAGCAGGTCTGAAACTGAAATATATGGCTTCAAATGGTTGCTAAAATATCCTTTATTGTCACCATACCTTTTAAAGTGTAGGCTAAGTTCAAGTATATTGACGATTATTTGTCTGTTTAAAATAAATGCAGACTATAGAATCACAGGGTACACTAACCGCCAAACTAGACATTCAGCCTTTGAATTACGTTTTAAAATAAGTCATTTTCAATCATTAAGATGCATTAAACTGAGAAAAATCGTACTTATAATGTAAGCGCGTGCTAGAGCTAATTTGCATAACAATGCGGTAAAATAGGCGCTAACGATCTGTGTTTTCGCGGGTGTTAGATTTTGACAATAAAGGGAAATATAAATGTAAACTTCTGACTCTGGGGAGAACTGCAGCAGAAGAGGAGACAAGCTGGAGACAATGTCAATGCTCGATGATGCATTTGGAGCTCACCTTTCTTTTAAAAAAACTGAGTGAGCAACTGCTTTCCCTCATTTGCCTTTCTCTCTTTAATCTTCTTTTCTTTTCGTTTTTGAGCCCTGATTTTCCTTTCTTAAGAAAAGACATGAATCTTCCCCTGTCTTCCTAGTTCCTATCACACGGCTCAAACCAGCTCCTGTCTCATCAACTGATTCACCGCAGGTCCGCAGCAGAAGCACCTAACCTGCGGGTCGTACCATTTACATTGATTCGAGAGGGGTGGTGGGGCCCTACACAGCATGAAAATAACTTTTTTATACCAAACCAGTGCCTAACTACAAGTTTAGTTTTGCATAGAATCTTTTTTATTTGTACATTAATGCTATACAAATATTAGTGCATGTATATGTCTGTATAGAAAACTGACTTCTAAGGGCCCCACCCCTGCCTCGGGCCCTGGGTACTTGGTACCCTTTTTCCCCCCAGTCCGACGCCCCAGCTCCCACCAATGCTGGCCTGATCTTTTAAAGGTAAAAGAGTAGCAAAACTGGAGAACATAGATGTGAATTTAAGAACTTGTACAATAAATATTTGTACTTGAAAACCTGTTGAATGTTGATATTTTCACTCGCAGACAATAGTCACAAACCTGTATTCTGAATTTGAAGCTGCAGACAAGTAGTCACAAATGTGTAAAATGCCATTCACATAAATGACAGATACAAACTTATATTCGTTCATTCACATTCGCAGTACAACCTCAGTTAGGCATTTGCAACTTCTCAAATCTGCCATTGCTATTTTAAATCTTCACACATTGACTTTGCAGCTATTTCCGCAATATATTAGATGCATAACTAACTTGTGCATTTGCAAACTGAGTGGCGGTGAGAGAGAAAACCCTTAGTTTAGCCAATGATGTGCTTTGGTTAAGTCACATGACATGCAGTTTTTTTCTGTGGCACGATTTTTGACAGACTGCCGTCTCTTGTCGGTAGTTGCTGAAAGCAATCTTAAACGTCAGTAACAAACAAGGACCATCCCATATCACATACACAAAAAAATCAAAACATCACCTCAGTTAAGTTATGATGACATATTCACCACTCAAAAAGTTTTTATGAAATTAGTTTTTGGTAAATCGATCAAATGTCTGTGTTGCCAAGCGGCAACACTGTACAATAGTGGAATGACATTATTGCAAAAGTTTAGCTAGTAGCTAGACAGGTCAGCTGCAATCTGTTAAACCGTAGCAATAACAACATTAATGCTAGTCATATAATGTTGATTAGTCATATGTTAAGGACTGCCAATATGGAAAGATGTTTGATCTTTTATTCTTTTATTCATTTCCAGGATATGAAGTAAAATGTCATTTCAAAATCATTCAAAATCAATTGTTGATATCAAGAATAGATTTCTTACTAGTAGAAATATATTTTTGATATCAATCATTTATTTGTTAGTAAATATGTGAATTCCTGATATCAATAATTCAAATGTCTATCCTTGATATCAACAATTGAATTGCTACCAGTAAAAAAAAAAAATCATTTTTGATATCTGAAAATCTAAAATGTCTAAAATTCTTACTAGTAACAATCACATTAATGATATCAGAAATTAACATTGTCACTAGTGAAAATTAAATTATTGATATCAAAAATGAACATTGTTACTAGTTGCAATTCAATTGTTGATATCAAGAATAGACATTTCAACTAGTGAAAATTGAATTCTTGATATAAAAAAATAAAGGTTTTTACTCGTTGAAATCAAGAATTAGCATTGTTACTAGTGGAAATGTAATTTCTGTTATCAAAAATTGCTATTGTTATAGTAGAAATCTAATTCCTGATATCTGTCAGGATTCCATCCACGTCACGATCGCCATCGCCACCCACTCATTCCCAATCACCCAGTCGGACATTCCCCTGTTCCCAATCACCTGAGTACTAATCACCGTCACCTGTGTCCCATCACCCACATGCACTATATAGCACTCACATTCACTGCAGTCACTTGTCTGGTCTCGTCTATCCATGACTCACAGACTCTTCGTCAACCAACCTACAACTTACCTCCTTCCCGATCCTTCCCGATCCTTCCAAATCCTTCCGAATCCTTCCGAATCCTTCCGAATCCTTCCGAATCCTTCCATCCTCCGTGTGACTGCAAACTATCCACCTGCAAGAAAGAAAAGGACATTATCCATTCAGCTAAGCTTGTTTATGTTTCAAAGTCATTTGATTCTTACCTGTTATCTCTGACTGAGAAATCCATCTGCACAAATACTTTTGCACAAAAAATTAACATCCATTCTGTTCCTTCTGTGAGCCCTGACAGAAGACTAGACCAAAACGATGCAGAATCAGCCGGAGCCTGAGGAAGATCTCCCTCTCAGTCAACCATCAGTCGATGTAGCGATCGCTCCACCACCATCACTTCCGCAATCACCTGCTGCTTCGTTCACTGCCTCCGCGAGTCCCATGGCCCGGCCAGCGACATTCTCTGGAGAGGCGGAGATTTGCAGTGGGGTTCTATTGCAAGTATCG